>JBBPBP010009779.1:38247320-38264565 GCA_037974735.1 Cicer chorassanicum
GCTTATTCTAATCCAATTAGGGTTTTTAACTAATCTTGTGCATCCAATAAGTGATTTTGTATCATTCGTTGAACATTTAGGTTATTTTCTTCCTCCCTAGGCTTATTCTAATTCAATTAGGGTTTTTAACAAATCTTTTGCATCCAATAATTGATTTTGTGTCATCGGTTGAACATTTAGGTCATTTTCGTCCACCCTAGGCTTATTCTAATCCAATTAGGGTTTTTAACCAATCTTGTGCATCCAATAAGTGATTTTATGTCATTGGTGTAACATTTAGGTCATTTTCGTCCTTCCTAGGCTTATTCTAATCCAATTAGGGTTTTTAGCCAATCTTGTGCATCCAATAAGTGATTTTGTGTCATCGGTTGAACATTTAGGTCATTTTCGTCCACCCTAGGCTTATTCTAATCCAATTAGGGTTTTTAACCATTCTTGTGCATCCAATAAGTGATTTTATGTCATTGGTGTAACATTTAGGTCATTTTCGTCCTTCCTAGGCTTATTCTAATCCAATTAGGGTTTTTAGCCAATCTTGTGCATCCAATAAGGGATTTTGTGTCATCGGTTGAACATTTAGGTCATTTTCGTCCACCCTAGGCTTATTCTAATCCAATTAGGGTTTTTAACCAATCTTGTGCATCCAATAAGTGATTTTATGTCATTGGTGTAACATTTAGGTCATTTTCGTCCTTCCTAGGCTTATTCTAATCCAATTAGGGTTTTTAGCCAATCTTGTGCATCCAATAAGTGATTTTGTTTCTTCGGTTGAACATTTAGGGCATTTTCGTCCTCCATAGGCTTATTCTAATCCAATTAGGGTTTTTAACCAATCTTGTGCATCGAATAATTGATTTTGTGTCATTGGTTGAACATTAGGACATTTTCGTCCTCCCTAGGCTTATTCTAATCCAATTAGGGTTTTTAACCAATCATGTGCATCCAATAAGTGATTTTGTGTCATTGGTTGAACATTAGGTCATTTTCGTCCTCCCAAGGCATATTCTAATCCAATAAGGTTTTTAATCAATCTTGTGCATCCAATAATTCATTTTGTCTCATATGTTGAACATTAGGCCATTTTCGTCCTCCTTAGGCTTTTTCTTATCTAATTAGGGTTTTTAATCAATCTTGTGCATCCAATAACTGATTTTGTATCATTGGTTGAACATTTATATGATTTTCGTCCTTCCTAGGCTTATTCTAATCCAATAAGGTTTTTAACCAATCTTGCGCATCCAATAAGTGATTTTGTGTCATTCGTTGAACATTGAGGTCATTTACGTCCTCCCTAGGCTTATTCTAATCCAATTAGGGTTTTTAACTAATCTTGTGCATCCAATAAGTGCTTTTGTATCATTCGTTGAACATTTAGGTCATTTTCTCCCTCCCTATGCTTATTCTAATTCAATTAGGGTTTTTAACTAATCTTTTGCATCCAATAATTGATTTGTGTCATTGGTTGAACATTTTGGTCATTTTCGTCCTCCCTAGGCTTATCCTAATCCAATTAGGGTTTTTAACAAATCTTTTGCATCCAATAACTGATTTTGTGTCATCGGTTGAACATTTAGGTCATTTTCATCCAGCCTTGGCTTATTCTAAACCAATTAGGGTTTTTAACCAATCTTGTGCATCCAATAAGTGATTTTGTGTCATTGGTGTAACATTTAGGTCATTTTCGTCCTCCATAGGCTTATTCTAATCCAATTAGGGTTTTTATCAAATGTTGTGCATCCAATAAGGGATTTTGTGTCATCGGTTGAACATTTAGGTCATTTTCGTCCACCCTTGGCTTATTCTAATCCAATTAGGGTTTTTAACCAATCTTGTGCATCCAATAAGTGATTTTGTGTCATTGGTGTAACATTTAGGTCATTTTCGTTCTTCCTAGGCTTATTCTAATCCAATTAGGGTTTTTAACCAATCTTGTGCATCCAATAAGTGATTTTGTTTCATCCGTTGAACATTTAGGGCATTTTCGTCCTCCATAGGCTTATTCTAATCCAATTAGGGTTTTTAACCAATCTTGTGCATCCAATAATTGATTTTGTGTCATTGGTTGAACATTAGGTCATTTTCGTCCTCCCTAGGCTTATTCTAATCCAATTAGGGTTTTTGACCAATCTTGTGCATCCAATAAGTGATTTTGTGTCATTGGTTGACCATTTAGGTCATTTTCGTCCACCCTTGGCTTATTCTAATCCAACTAGGGTTTTTAACCAATCATGTGCATCCAATAAGTGATTTTGTGTCATTGGTTGAACATTAGGTCATTTTCGTCCTCCCGAGGCTTATTCTAATCCAATAAGGTTTTTAATCAATCTTGTGCATCCAATAATTGATTTTGTCTCATTGGTTGAACATTAGGCCATTTTCGTCCTCCCTAGGCTTTTTCTTATCTAATTAGGGTTTTTAATCAATCTTGTGCATCCAATAACTGATTTTGTATCATTGGTTGAACATTTATATGATTTTCGTCATTCCTAGGCTTATTCTAATCCAATAAGGTTTTTAACCAATCTTGCGCATCCAATAAGTGATTTTGTGTCATTCGTTGAACATTGAGGTCATTTACGTCCTCCCTAGGCTTATTCTAATCCAATTAGGGTTTTTAACTAATCTTGTGCATCCAATAAGTGATTTTGTATCATTCGTTGAATATTTAGGTCATTTTCTCCCTCCCTAGGCTTATTCTAATTCAATTAGGGTTTTTAACTAATCTTTTGCATCCAATAATTGATTTTGTGTCATTGGTTGAACATTTTGGTCATTTTCGTCCTCCCTAGGCTTATCCTAATCCAATTAGGGTTTTTAACAAATCTTTTGCATCCAATAATTGATTTTTTGTCATCGGTTAAACATTTAGGTCATTTTCGTCCACCCTTGGCTTATTCTAAACCAATTAGGGTTTTTAACCAATCTTGTGCATTCAATAAGTGATTTTGTGTCATTGGTGTAACATTTAGGTCATTTTCGTCCTCCATAGGCTTATTCTAATCCAATTAGGGTTTTTAACAAATCTTGTGCATCCAATAAGTGATTTTGTGTCATCGGTTGAACATTTAGGTCATTTATGTCCACCCTTGGCTTATTCTAAACCAATTAGGGTTTTTAACCAATCTTGTGCATCCAATAAGTGATTTTGTGTCATTGGTGTAACATTTAGGTCATTTTCGTCCTCCATAGGCTTATTCTAATCCAATTAGGGTTTTTATCAAATGTTGTGCATCCAATAAGGGATTTTGTGTCATCGGTTGAACATTTAGGTCATTTTCGTCCACCCTTGGCTTATTCTAAACCAATTAGGGTTTTTAACCAATCTTGTGCATCCAATAAGTGATTTTGTGTCATTGGTGTAACATTTAGGTCATTTTCGTCCTCCATAGGCTTATTCTAATCCAATTAGGGTTTTTATCAAATGTTGTGCATCCAATAAGGGATTTTGTGTCATCGGTTGAACATTTAGGTCATTTTCGTCCACCCTTGGCTTATTCTAATCCAATTAGGGTTTTTAACCAATCTTGTGCATCCAATAAGTGATTCTGTTTCATCGGTTGAACATTTAGGGCATTTTCGTCCTCCATAGGCTTATTCTAATCCAATTAGGGTTTCTAACCAATCTTGTGCATCCAATAATTGATTTTGTGTCATTGGTTGAACATTAGGTCATTTTCGTCCTCCCTAGGCTTATTCTAATCCAATTAGGGTTTTTAACCAATCATGTGCATCCAATAAGTGATTTTGTGTCATTGGTTGAACATTAGGTCATTTTTCGTCCTCCCTAGGCTTATTCTAATCCAATTAGGGTTTTTGACCAATCTTGTGCATCCAATAAGTGATTTTGTGTCATTGGTTGAACATTTAGGTCATTTTCGTCCACCCTTGGCTTATTCTAATCCAACTAGGGTTTTTAACCAATCATGTGCATCCAATAAGTGATTTTGTGTCATTGGTTGAACATTAGGTCATTTTCGTCCTCCCGAGGCTTATTCTAATCCAATAAGGTTTTTAATCAATCTTGTGCATCCAATAATTGATTTTGTCTCATTGGTTGAACATTAGGCCATTTTCGTCCTCCCTAGGCTTTTTCTTATCTAATTAGGGTTTTTAATCAATCTTGTGCATCCAATAACTGATTTTGTATCATTGGTTGAACATTTATATGATTTTCGTCCTTCCTAGGCTTATTCTAATCCAATAAGGTTTTTAACCAATCTTGCGCATCCAATAAGTGATTTTGTGTCATTCGTTGAACATTGAGGTCATTTACGTCCTCCCTAGGCTTATTCTAATCCAATTAGGGTTTTTTACTAATCTTGTGCATCCAATAAGTGATTTTGTATCATTCGTTGAACATTTAGGTCATTTTCTTCCTCCCTAGGCTTATTCTAATTCAATTAGGGTTTTTAACCAATCTTTTGCATCCAATAATTGATTTTGTGTCATTGGTTGAACATTTAGGTCATTTTCGTCCTCCCTAGGCTTATCCTAATCCAATTAGGGTTTTTAACAAATCTTTTGCATCCAATAATTGATTTTGTGTCATCGGTTGAACATTTAGGTCATTTTCGTCCACCCTTGGCTTATTCTAAACCAATTAGGGTTTTTAACCAATCTTGTGCATTCAATAAGTGATTTTGTGTCATTGGTGTAACATTTAGGTCATTTTCGTCCTCCATAGGCTTATTCTAATCCAATTAGGGTTTTTAACAAATCTTGTGCATCCAATAAGGGATTTTGTGTCATCGGTTGAACATTTAGGTCATTTATGTCCACCTTTGGCTTATTCTAAACCAATTAGGGTTTTTAACCAATCTTGTGCATCCAATAAGTGATTTTGTGTCATTGCTGTAACATTTAGGTCATTTTCGTCCTCCATAGGCTTATTCTAATCCAATTAGGGTTTTTATCAAATGTTGTGCATCCAATAAGGGATTTTGTGTCATCGGTTGAACATTTAGGTCATTTTCGTCCACCCTTGGCTTATTCTAATCCAATTAGGGTTTTTAACCAATCTTGTGCATCCAATAAGTGATTTTGTGTCATTGGTGTAACATTTAGGTCATTTTCGTCCTTCCTAGGCTTATTCTAATCCAATTAGGGTTTTTAACCAATCTTGTGCATCCAATAAGTGATTTTGTTTCATCCGTTGAACATTTAGGGCATTTTCGTCCTCCATAGACTTATTCTAATCCAATTAGGGTTTTTAACCAATCTTGTGCATCCAATAATTGATTTTGTGTCATTGGTTGAACATTAGGTCATTTTCGTCCTCCCTAGGCTTCTTCTAATCCAATTAGGGTTTTTGACCAATCTTGTGCATCCAATAAGTGATTCTGTGTCATTGGTTGAACATTTAGGTCATTTTCGTCCACCCTTGGCTTATTCTAATCCAATTAGGGTTTTTAACCAATCATGTGCATCCAATAAGTGATTTTGTGTCATTGGTTGAACATTAGGTCATTTTCGTCCTCCCGAGGCTTATTCTAATCCAATAAGGTTTTTAATCAATCTTGTGCATCCAATAATTGATTTTGTCTCATTGGTTGAACATTAGGCCATTTTCGTCCTTCCTAGGCTTTTTCTTATCTAATTAGGGTTTTTAATCAATCTTGTGCATCCAATAACTGATTTTGTATCATTGGTTGAACATTTATATGATTTTCGTCCTTCTTAGGCTTATTCTTATCCAATAAGGTTTTTAACCAATCTTGCGCATCCAATAAGTGATTTTGTGTCATTCGTTGAACATTGAGGTCATTTACGTCCTCCCTAGGCTTATTCTAATCCAATTAGGGTTTTTAACTAATCAGGTGCATCCAATAAGTGATTTTGTATCATTCGTTGAACATTTAGGTCATTTTCTTCCTCCCTAGGTTTATTCTAATTCAATTAGGGTTTTTAACTAATCTTTTGCATCCAATAATTGATTTTGTGTCATTGGTTGAACATTTTGGTCATTTTCGTCCTCCGTAGGCTTATCCTAATCCAATTAGGGTTTTTAACAAATCTTTTGCATCCAATAATTGATTTTGTGTCATCGGTTAAACATTTAGGTCATTTTCGTCCACCCTTGGCTTATTCTAAACCAATTAGGGTTTTTAACCAATCTTGTGCATTCAATAAGTGATTTTGTGTCATTGGTGTAACATTTAGGTCATTTTCGTCCTCCATAGGCTTATTCTAATCCAATTAGGGTTTTTAACAAATCTTGTGCATCCAATAAGGGATTTTGTGTCATCGGTTGAACATTTAGGTCATTTATGTCCACCCTTGGCTTATTCTAAACCAATTAGGGTTTTTAACCAATCTTGTGCATCCAATAAGTGATTTTGTGTCATTGGTGTAACATTTAGGTCATTTTCGTCCTCCATAGGCTTATTCTAATCCAATTAGGGTTTTTATCAAATGTTGTGCATCCAATAAGGGATTTTGTGTCATCGGTTGAACATTTAGGTCATTTTCGTCCACCCTTGGCTTATTCTAATCCAATTAGGGTTTTTAACCAATCTTGTGCATCCAATAAGTGATTCTGTTTCATCGGTTGAACATTTAGGGCATTTTCGTCCTCCATAGGCTTATTCTAATCCAATTAGGGTTTTTAACCAATCTTGTGCATCCAATAATTGATTTTGTGTCATTGGTTGAACATTAGGTCATTTTCGTCCTCCCTAGGCTTATTCTAATCCAATTAGGGTTTTTAACCAATCATGTGCATCCAATAAGTGATTTTGTGTCATTGGTTGAACATTAGGTCATTTTTCGTCCTCCCTAGGCTTATTCTAATCCAATTAGGGTTTTTGACCAATCTTGTGCATCCAATAAGTGATTTTGTGTCATTGGTTGAACATTTAGGTCATTTTCGTCCACCCTTGGCTTATTCTAATCCAACTAGGGTTTTTAACCAATCATGTGCATCCAATAAGTGATTTTGTGTCATTGGTTGAACATTAGGTCATTTTCGTCCTCCCGAGGCTTATTCTAATCCAATAAGGTTTTTAATCAATCTTGTGCATCCAATAATTGATTTTGTCTCATTGGTTGAACATTAGGCCATTTTCGTCCTCCCTAGGCTTTTTCTTATCTAATTAGGGTTTTTAATCAATCTTGTGCATCCAATAACTGATTTTGTATCATTGGTTGAACATTTATATGATTTTCGTCCTTCCTAGGCTTATTCTAATCCAATAAGGTTTTTAACCAATCTTGCGCATCCAATAAGTGATTTTGTGTCATTCGTTGAACATTGAGGTCATTTACGTCCTCCCTAGGCTTATTCTAATCCAATTAGGGTTTTTAACTAATCTTGTGCATCCAATAAGTGATTTTGTATCATTCGTTGAACATTTAGGTCATTTTCTTCCTCCCTAGGTTTATTCTAATTCAATTAGGGTTTTTAACTAATCTTTTGCATCCAATAATTGATTTTGTGTCATTGGTTGAACATTTTGGTCATTTTCGTCCTCCGTAGGCTTATCCTAATCCAATTAGGGTTTTTAACTAATCTTTTGCATCCAATAATTGATTTTGTGTCATTGGTTGAACATTTTGGTCATTTTCGTCCTCCCTAGGCTTATCCTAATCCAATTAGGGTTTTTAACAAATCTTTTGCATCCAATAATTGATTTTTTGTCAATGGTTAAACATTTAGGTCATTTTCGTCCACCCTTGGCTTATTCTAAACCAATTAGGGTTTTTAACCAATCTTGTGCATTCAATAAGTGATTTTGTGTCATTGGTGTAACATTTAGGTCATTTTCGTCCTCCATAGGCTTATTCTAATCCAATTAGGGTTTTTAACAAATCTTGTGCATCCAATAAGTGATTTTGTGTCATCGGTTGAACATTTAGGTCATTTATGTCCACCCTTGGCTTATTCTAAACCAATTAGGGTTTTTAACCAATCTTGTGCATCCAATAAGTGATTTTGTGTCATTGGTGTAACATTTAGGTCATTTTCGTCCTCCATAGGCTTATTCTAATCCAATTAGGGTTTTTATCAAATGTTGTGCATCCAATAAGGGATTTTGTGTCATCGGTTGAACATTTAGGTCATTTTCGTCCACCCTTGGCTTATTCTAATCCAATTAGGGTTTTTAACCAATCTTGTGCATCCAATATGTGATTTTGTGTCATTGGTGTAACATTTAGGTCATTTTCGTCCTTCCTAGGCTTATTCTAATCCAATTAGGGTTTTTGACCAATCTTGTGCATCCAATAAGTGATTTTGTTTCATCCGTTGAACATTTAGGGCATTTTCGTCCTCCATAGGCTTATTCTAATCCAATTAGGGTTTTTAACCACTCTTGTGCATCCAATAATTGATTTTGTGTCATTGGTTGAACATTAGGTCTTTTTCGTCCTCCCTAGGCTTATTCTAATCCAATTAGGGTTTTTGACCAATCTTGTGCATCCGATAAGTGATTTTGTGTCATTCGTTGAACATTGAGGTCATTTACGTCCTCCCTAGGCTTATTCTAATCCAATTAGGGTTTTTAACTAATCTTGTGCATCCAATAAGTGATTTTGTATCATTCGTTGAACATTTAGGTCATTTTCTTCCTCCCTAGGTTTATTCTAATTCAATTAGGGTTTTTAACTAATCTTTTGCATCCAATAATTGATTTTGTGTCACTGGTTGAACATTTTGGTCATTTTCGTCCTCCCTAGGCTTATCCTAATCCAATTAGGGTTTTTAACAAATCTTTTGCATCCAATAATTGATTTTGTGTCATCGGTTGAACATTTAGGTCATTTTCGTCCACCCTTGGCTTATTCTAAACCAATTAGGGTTTTTAACCAATCTTGTGCATTCAATAAGTGATTTTGTGTCATTGGTGTAACATTTAGGTCATTTTCGTCCTCCATAGGCTTATTCTAATCCAATTAGGGTTTTTAACAAATCTTGTGCATCCAATAAGGGATTTTGTGTCATCGGTTGAACATTTAGGTCATTTATGTCCACCTTTGGCTTATTCTAAACCAATTAGGGTTTTTAACCAATCTTGTGCATCCAATAAGTGATTTTGTGTCATTGCTGTAACATTTAGGTCATTTTCGTCCTCCATAGGCTTATTCTAATCCAATTAGGGTTTTTATCAAATGTTGTGCATCCAATAAGGGATTTTGTGTCATCGGTTGAACATTTAGGTCATTTTCGTCCACCCTTGGCTTATTCTAATCCAATTAGGGTTTTTAACCAATCCTGTGCATCCAATAAGTGATTTTGTGTCATTGGTGTAACATTTAGGTCATTTTCGTTCTTCCTAGGCTTATTCTAATCCAATTAGGGTTTTTAACCAATCTTGTGCATCCAATAAGTGATTTTGTTTCATCCGTTGAACATTTAGGGCATTTTCGTCCTCCATAGGCTTATTCTAATCCAATTAGGGTTTTTAACCAATCTTGTGCATCCAATAATTGATTTTGTGTCATTGGTTGAACATTAGGTCATTTTCGTCCTCCCTAGGCTTATTCTAATCCAATTAGGGTTTTTGACCAATCTTGTGCATCCAATAAGTGATTTTGTGTCATTGGTTGAACATTTAGGTCATTTTCGTCCACCCTTGGCTTATTCTAATCCAACTAGGGTTTTTAACCAATCATGTGCATCCAATAAGTGATTTTGTGTCATTGGTTGAACATTAGGTCATTTTCGTCCTCCCGAGGCTTATTCTAATCCAATAAGGTTTTTAATCAATCTTGTGCATCCAATAATTGATTTTGTCTCATTGGTTGAACATTAGGCCATTTTCGTCCTCCCTAGGCTTTTTCTTATCTAATTAGGGTTTTTAATCAATCTTGTGCATCCAATAACTGATTTTGTATCATTGGTTGAACATTTATATGATTTTCGTCCTTCCTAGGCTTATTCTAATCCAATAAGGTTTTTAACCAATCTTGCGCATCCAATAAGTGATTTTGTGTCATTCGTTGAACATTGAGGTCATTTACGTCCTCCCTAGGCTTATTCTAATCCAATTAGGGTTTTTAACTAATCTTGTGCATCCAATAAGTGCTTTTGTATCATTCGTTGAACATTTAGGTCATTTTCTCCCTCCCTATGCTTATTCTAATTCAATTAGGGTTTTTAACTAATCTTTTGCATCCAATAATTGATTTGTGTCATTGGTTGAACATTTTGGTCATTTTCGTCCTCCCTAGGCTTATCCTAATCCAATTAGGGTTTTTAACAAATCTTTTGCATCCAATAACTGATTTTGTGTCATCGGTTGAACATTTAGGTCATTTTCATCCAGCCTTGGCTTATTCTAAACCAATTAGGGTTTTTAACCAATCTTGTGCATCCAATAAGTGATTTTGTGTCATTGGTGTAACATTTAGGTCATTTTCGTCCTCCATAGGCTTATTCTAATCCAATTAGGGTTTTTATCAAATGTTGTGCATCCAATAAGGGATTTTGTGTCATCGGTTGAACATTTAGGTCATTTTCGTCCACCCTTGGCTTATTCTAATCCAATTAGAGTTTTTAACCAATCTTGTGTATCCAATAAGTGATTTTGTGTCATTGGTGTAACATTTAGGTCATTTTCGTGCTTCCTAGGCTTATTCTAATCCAATTAGGGTTTTTAACCAATCTTGTGCATCCAATAAGTGATTTTGTTTCATCGGTTGAACATTTAGGGCATTTTCGTCCTCCATAGGCTTATTCTAATCCAATTAGGGTTTTTAACCAATCTTGTGCATCCAATAATTGATTTTGTGTCATTGGTTGAACATTAGGTCATTTTCGTCCTCCCTAGGCTTATTCTAATCCAATAAGGTTTTTAATCAATCTTGTGCATCTTATAATTGATTTTGTCTCATTGGTTGAACATTAGGCCATTTTCGTGCCCCCTAGGCTTATTCTTATCTAATTAGGGTTTTTAATCAATCTTGTGCATCCAATAACTTATTTTGTATCATTGGTTGAACATTTATATGATTTTCGTCCTTCCTAGGCTTATTCTAATCCAATAAGGGTTTTTAACCAATCTTGCGCATCCAATAAGTGATTTTGTGTCATTCGTTGAACATTGAGGTCATTTACGTCCTCCCTAGGCTTATTCTAATCCAATTAGGGTTTTTAACTAATCTTGTGCATCCAATAAGTGATTTTGTATCATTCGTTGAACATTTAGGTCATTTTCGTCTTCCCTAGGCTTATTCTAATTCAATTAGGGTTTTTAACCAATCTTTTGCATCCAATAATTGATTTTGTGTCATTGGTTGAACATTTAGGTCATTTTCGTCCTCCCTAGGCTTATTCTAATCCAATTAGGGTTTTTAACAAATCTTGTGCATCCAATAAGGGATTTTGTGTCATCGGTTGAACATTTAGGTCATTTTCGTCCACCCTTGGCATTTTCTAATCCAATTAGGGTTTTTAACCAATCTTGTGCATCCAATAAGTGATTTTGTGTCATTGGTGTAACATTTAGGTCATTTTCGTCCTCCATAGGCTTATTCTAATCCAATTAGGGTTTTTAACCAATCTTGTGCATCCAATAATTGATTGTGTGTCATTGGTTGAACAATAGGTCATTTTCGTCCTCCCTAGGCTTATTCTTATCTAATTTGGGTTTTTAATCAATCTTGTGCACCCAATAACTGATTTTGTATCATTGGTTGAACATTTATATGATTTTCGTCCTTCCTAGGCTTATTCTACTCCAATAAGGATTTTTAACCAATCTTGCGCATCCAATAAGTGATTTTGTGTCATTCGTTGAACATTGAGGTCATTTACGTCCTTCCTATGCTTATTCTAATCCAATTAGGGTTTTTAACTAATCTTGTGCATCCAATATGTGATTTTGTTTCATTCGTTGAACATTTAGGTTATTTTCTTCCTCCCTGGGCTTATTCTAATTCAATTAGGGATTTTAACAAATCTTTTGCATCCAATAATTGATTTTGTGTCATCGGTTGAACATTTAGGTCATTTTCGTCCACCCTTGGCTTATTCTAAACCAATTAGGGTTTTTAACCAATCTTGTGCATTCAATAACTGAATTTGTGTCATTGGTGTAACATTTAGGTCATTTTCGTCCTCCATAGGCTTATTCTAATCCAATTAGGGTTTTTATCAAATGTTGTGCATCCAATAAGGGATTTTGTGTCATCGGTTGAACATTTAGGTCATTTTCGTCCACCCTTGGCTTATTCTAATCCAATTAGGGTTTTTAACCAATCTTGTGCATCCAATAAGTGATTTTGTGTCATTGGTGTAACATTTAGGTCATTTTCGTCCTTCCTAGGCTTATTCTAATCCAATTAGGGTTTTTAACCAATCTTGTGCATCCAATAAGTGATTTTGTTTCATCGGTTGAACATTTAGGGCATTTTCGTCCTCCATAGGCTTATTCTAATCCAATTAGGGTTTTTAACCAATCTTGTGCATCCAATAATTGATTTTGTGTCATTGGTTGAACATTAGGTCATTTTCGTCCTCCCTAGGCTTATTCTAATCCAATAAGGTTTTTAATCAATCTTGTGCATCTAATAATTGATTTTGTCTCATTGGTTGAACATTAGGCCATTTTCGTGCCCCCTAGGCTTATTCTTATCTAATTAGGGTTTTTAATCAATCTTGTGCATCCAATAACTGATTTTGTATCATTGGTTGAACATTTATATGATTTTCGTCCTTCCTAGGCTTATTCTAATCCAATAAGGGTTTTTAACCAATCTTGTGCATCCAATAAGTGATTTTGTGTCATTCGTTGAACATTGAGGTCATTTACGTCCTCCCTAGGCTTATTCTAATCCAATTAGGGTTTTTAACTAATCTTGTGCATCCAATAAGTGATTTTGTATCATTCGTTGAACATTTAGGTCATTTTCTTCCTCCCTAGGTTTATTCTAATTCAATTAGGGTTTTTAACTAATCTTTTGCATCCAATAATTGATTTTGTGTCATTGGTTGAACATTTTGGTCATTTTCGTCCTCCGTAGGCTTATCCTAATCCAATTAGGGTTTTTAACTAATCTTTTGCATCCAATAATTGATTTTGTGTCATTGGTTGAACATTTTGGTCATTTTCGTCCTCCCTAGGCTTATCCTAATCCAATTAGGGTTTTTAACAAATCTTTTGCATCCAATAATTGATTTTTTGTCAATGGTTAAACATTTAGGTCATTTTCGTCCACCCTTGGCTTATTCTAAACCAATTAGGGTTTTTAACCAATCTTGTGCATTCAATAAGTGATTTTGTGTCATTGGTGTAACATTTAGGTCATTTTCGTCCTCCATAGGCTTATTCTAATCCAATTAGGGTTTTTAACAAATCTTGTGCATCCAATAAGTGATTTTGTGTCATCGGTTGAACATTTAGGTCATTTATGTCCACCCTTGGCTTATTCTAAACCAATTAGGGTTTTTAACCAATCTTGTGCATCCAATAAGTGATTTTGTGTCATTGGTGTAACATTTAGGTCATTTTCGTCCTCCATAGGCTTATTCTAATCCAATTAGGGTTTTTATCAAATGTTGTGCATCCAATAAGGGATTTTGTGTCATCGGTTGAACATTTAGGTCATTTTCGTCCACCCTTGGCTTATTCTAAACCAATTAGGGTTTTTAACCAATCTTGTGCATCCAATAAGTGATTTTGTGTCATTGGTGTAACATTTAGGTCATTTTCGTCCTCCATAGGCTTATTCTAATCCAATTAGGGTTTTTATCAAATGTTGTGCATCCAATAAGGGATTTTGTGTCATCGGTTGAACATCTAGGTCATTTTCGTCCACCCTTGGCTTATTCTAATCCAATTAGGGTTTTTAACCAATCTTGTGCATTCAATAAGTGATTTTGTGTCATTGGTGTAACATTTAGGTCATTTTCGTCCTCCATAGGCTTATTCTAATCCAATTAGGGTTTTTAACAAATCTTGTGCATCCAATAAGGGATTTTGTGTCATCGGTTGAACATTTAGGTCATTTATGTCCACCCTTGGCTTATTCTAAACCAATTAGGGTTTTTAACCAATCTTGTGCATCCAATAAGTGATTTTGTGTCATTGGTGTAACATTTAGGTCATTTTCGTCCTCCATAGGCTTATTCTAATCCAATTAGGGTTTTTATCAAATGTTGTGCATCCAATAAGGGATTTTGTGTCATCGGTTGAACATTTAGGTCATTTTCGTCCACCCTTGGCTTATTCTAATCCAATTAGGGTTTTTAACCAATCTTGTGCATCCAATAAGTGATTTTGTTTCATCGGTTGAACATTTAGGGCATTTTCGTCCTCCATAGGCTTATTCTAATCCAATTAGGGTTTTTAACCAATCTTGTGCATCCAATAATTGATTTTGTGTCATTGGTTGAACATTAGGTCATTTTCGTCCTCCCTAGGCTTTTTCTAATCCAATTAGGGTTTTTAACCAATCTTGTGCATCCAATAAGTGATTTTGTGTCATTGGTTGAACATTTAGGTCATTTTCGTCCACCCTTGGCTTATTCTAATCCAATTAGGGTTTTTAACCAATCATGTGCATCCAATAAGTGATTTTGTGTCACTGGTTGAACATTAGGTCATTTTCGTCCTCCCGAGGCTTACTCTAGTCCAATAAGGTTTTTAATCAATCTTGTGCATCCAATAATTGATTTTGTCTCATTGGTTGAACATTAGGCCATTTTCGTCCTCCCTAGGCTTTTTCTTATCTAATTAGGGTTTTTAATCAATCTTGTGCATCCAATAACTGATTTTGTATCATTGGTTGAACATTTATATGATTTTCGTCCTTCCTAGGCTTATTCTAATCCAATAAGGTTTTTAACCAATCTTGCGCATCCAATAAGTGATTTTGTGTCATTCGTTGAACATTGAGGTCATTTACGTCCTCCCTAGGCTTATTCTAATCCAATTAGGGTTTTTTACTAATCTTGTGCATCCAATAAGTGATTTTGTATCATTCGTTGAACATTTAGGTCATTTTCTTCCTCCCTAGGCTTATTCTAATTCAATTAGGGTTTTTAACCAATCTTTTGCATCCAATAATTGATTTTGTGTCATTGGTTGAACATTTAGGTCATTTTCGTCCTCCCTAGGCTTATTCTAATCCTATTAGGGTTTTTAACCAATCTTGTGCATCCAATAAGTGATTTTGTGTCATTGGTTGAACATTTAGGTCATTTTCGTCCACCTTTGGCTTATTCTAATCCAATTAGGGTTTTTAAACAATCATGTGCATCCAATAAGTGATTTTGTGTCATTGGTTGAACATTTAGGTCATTTTCGTCCTCCCTAGACTTGTTCTTATCCTATAAGGTTTTTAATTAATCTTGTGCATCCAATAATTGATTTTGTCTCATTGGTTGAACATTTAGGCCATTTTCGTCCTCCCTAGGCTTATTCTTATCTAATTAGGGTTTTTAATCAATCATGTGCATCCAATAAGTGATTTTGTGTCATTGGTTGAACATTTAGGTCATTTTCGTCCTCCCAAGGCTTATTCTAATCCAATAAGGTTTTTAACCAATCTTGCGCATCCAATAATTGATTTTGTGTCATTGGTTGAACATTAGGTCATTTTCGTCCTCCCTAGGCTTATTCTAATCCAATTAGGGTTTTTGACCAATCTTGTGCATCCAATAAGTGATTTTGTGTCATTGGTTGAACATTTAGGTCATTTTCGTCCAGCCTTGGCTTATTCTAATCCAATTAGGGTTTTTAACCAATCTTGTGCATCCAATAAGTGATTTTGTGTCATTGGTTGAACATTTAGGTCATTTTCGTCCACCTTTGGCTTATTCTAATCCAATTAGGGTTTTTAACCAATCATGTGCATCCAATAAGTGATTTTGTGTCATTGGTTGAACATTTAGGTCATTTTCATCCTCCCTAGGCTTATTCTTATCTAATTAGGGTTTTTAACCAATCTTGTGCATCCAATAATTGATTTTGTGTCATCGGTTGAACATTAGGTCATTTTCGTCCTCCCTAGGCTTATTCTAATCCTATTAGGGTTTTTAACCAATCTTGTGCATCCGATAAGTGATTTTGTGTCATTGGTTGAACATTTAGGTCATTTTCGTCCACCCTTGGCTTATTCTAATCCAATTAGGGTTTTTAACCAATCTTGTGCATCCAATAAGTGATTTTGTGTCATTGGTTGAACATTTAGGTCATTTTCGTCCTCCCTAGGCTTATTCTAATCCAATAAGGTTTTTAATCAAACTTGTGCATCTAATAATTGATTTTGTCTCATTGGTTGAACATTAGGCCATTTTCGTGCCCCCTAGGCTTATTCTTATCTAATTAGGGTTTTTAATCAATCTTGTGCATCCAATAACTGATTTTGTATCATTGGTTGAACATTTATATGATTTTCGTCCTTCCTAGGCTTATTCTAATCCAATAAGGGTTTTTAACCAATCTTGCGCATCCAATAAGTGATTTTGTGTCATTCGTTGAACATTGAGGTCATTTACGTCCTCCCTAGGCTTATTCTAATCCAATTAGGGTTTTTAACTAATCTTGTGCATCCAATAAGTGATTTTGTATCATTCGTTGAACATTTAGGTCATTTTCGTCCTCCCTAGGCTTATTCTAATTCAATTAGGGTTTTTAACCAATCTTTTGCATCCAATAATTGATTTTGTGTCATTGGTTGAACATTTCGGTCATTTTCGTCCTCCCTAGGCTTATTCTAATCCAATTAGGGTTTTTAACAAATCTTGTGCATCCAATAAGGGATTTTGTGTCATCGGTTGAACATTTAGGTCATTTTCGTCCACCCTTGGCATTTTCTAATCCAATTAGGGTTTTTAACCAATCTTGTGCGTCCAATAAGTGATTTTGTGTCATTGGTGTAACATTTAGGTCATTTTCGTCCTCCATAGGCTTATTCTAATCCAATTAGGGTTTTTAACCAATCTTGTGCATCCAATAATTGATTGTGTGTCATTGGTTGAACAATAGGTCATTTTCGTCCTCCCTAGGCTTATTCTTATCTAATTTGGGTTTTTAATCAATCTTGTGCACCCAATAACTGATTTTGTATCATTGGTTGAACATTTATATGATTTTCGTCCTTCCTAGGCTTATTCTAATCCAATAAGGGTTTTTAACCAATCTTGCGCATCCAATAAGTGATTTTGTGTCATTCGTTGAACATTGAGGTCATTTACGTCCTTCCTATGCTTATTCTAATCCAATTAGGGTTTTTAACCAATCTTGTGCATTCAATAAGTGAATTTGTGTCATTGGTGTAACATTTAGGTCATTTTCGTCCTCCA
>JBBPBP010009779.1:38267228-38313168 GCA_037974735.1 Cicer chorassanicum
AATTAGGGTTTTTAACAAATCTTGTGCATCCAATAAGGGATTTTGTGTCATTGGTTGAACATTTAGGTCATTTTCGTCCACCCTTGCCTTATTCTAATCTAATTTGGGTTTTTAACCAATCTTGTGCTTCCAATAAGTGATTTTGTGTCATTGGTGTAACATTTAGGTCATTTTCGTCCTCCATAGGCTTATTCTAATCCAATTAGGGTTTTTAACCAATCTTGTGCATCCAATAATTGATTGTGTGTCATTGGTTGAACATTAGGTCATTTTCGTCCTCCCTAGGCTTATTCTAATCAAATTAGGGTTTTTAATCAATCTTGTGCATCCAATAACTGATTTTGTGTCATTGGTTGAACATTTATCTAATTTTCGTCCTTCCGAGGCTTATTCTAATCCAATTAGGGTTTTTAACAAATCTTGTGCATCCAATAAGGGATTTTGTGTCATTGGTTGAACATTTAGGTCATTTTCGTCCACCCTTGGCTTATTCTAATCCAATTAGGGTTTTTAACCAATCTTGTGCATCCAATAAGTTATTTTGTGTCATTGGTGTAGCATTTAGGTCATTTTGGTCCTCCCTAGGCTTATTCTAATCCAATTAGGGTTTTCAACCAATCTTGTGCATCCAATAATTGATTGTGTGTCATTGGTTGAACATTAGGTCATTTTCGTCCTCTATAGGCTTATTCTTATCTAATTAGGGTTTTTAATCAATCTTGTGCATCCAATAACTGATTTTCTGTCATTGGTTGAACATTTGTTTGATTTTCGTCCTTCCTAGGCTTATTCTAATCCAATTAGGGTTTTTAACCAATCTTGTGCATCCAATAAGTGATTTTGTGTCATCGGTTGAACATTTAGGGCATTTTCGTCCTCCATAGGCTTATTCTAATCCAATTAAGGTTTTTAACCAATCTTGTGCATTCAATAATTGATTTTGTGTCATTGGTTGAACATTAGGTCATTTTCGTCCTCCCTAGGCTTATTCTAATCCAATTAGGGCTTTTAACCAATGTTGTGCATCCAATAAGTGATTTTGTGTCATTGGTGTAACATTTAGGTCATTTTCGTCCTCCATAGGCTTATTCTAATCCAATTAGGGTTTTTAACCAATCTTGTGCATCCAATAATTGATTGTGTGTCATTGGTTGAACATTAGGTCATTTTCGTCCTCTATAGGCTTATTCTTATCTAATTAGGGTTTTTAATCAATCTTGTGCTTCCAATAACTAATTTTCTGTCATTGGTTGAACATTTATTTGATTTTCGTCTTTCCTAGGCTTATTCTAATCCAATTAGGGTTTTTAACCAATCTTGTGCATCCAATAAGTGATTTTGTGTCATCGGTTGAACATTTAGGGCATTTTCGTCCTCCATAGGCTTATTCTAATCCAATTAAGGTTTTTAACCAATCTTGTGCATCCAATAATTGATTTTGTGACATTGGTTGAACATTAGGTCATTTTCGTCCACCCTTGCCTTATTCTAATCCAATTTGGGTTTTTAACCAATCTTGTGCATCCAATAAGTGATTTTGTGTCATTGGTGTAACATTTAGGTCATTTTCGTCCTCCATAGGCTTATTCTAATCCAATTAGGGTTTTTAACCAATCTTGTGCATCCAATAATTGATTGTGTGTCATTGGTTGAACATTAGGTCATTTTCGTCCTCCCTAGGCTTATTCTAATCTAATTAGGGTTTTTAATCAATCTTGTGCATCGAATAACTGATTTTGTGTCATTGGTTGAACATTTATCTAATTTTCGTCGTTCCGAGGCTTATTCTAATCCAATTAGGGTTTTTAACAAATCTTGTGCATCCAATAAGGGATTTTGTGTCATTGGTTGAACATTTAGGTCATTTTCGTCCACCTTTGGCTTATTCTAATCCAATTAGGGTTTTTAACCAATCTTGTGCATCCAATAAGTTATTTTGTGTCATTGGTGTAGCATTTAGGTCATTTTGGTCCTCCCTAGGCTTATTCTAATCCAATTAGGGTTTTTAACCAATCTTGTGCATCCAATAATTGATTGTGTGTCATTGGTTGAACATTAGGTCATTTTCGTCCTCTATAGGCTTATTCTTATCTAATTAGGGTTTTTAATCAATCTTGTGCATCCAATAACTGATTTTCTGTCATTGGTTGAACATTTGTTTGATTTTCGTCCTTCCTAGGCTTATTCTAATCCAATTAGGGTTTTTAACCAATCTTGTGCATCCAATAAGTGATTTTGTGTCATCGGTTGAACATTTAGGGCATTTTCGTCCTCCATAGGCTTATTCTAATCCAATTAAGGTTTTTAACCAATCTTGTGCATTCAATAATTGATTTTGTGTCATTGGTTGAACATTAGGTCATTTTCGTCCTCCCTAGGCTTATTCTAATCCAATTAGGGTTTTTAACAAATCTTGTGCATCCAATAAGGGATTTTGTGTCGTCGGTATAACATTTAGGTCATTTTCGTCCACCCTTGGCATTTTCTAATCCAATTAGGGCTTTTAACCAATGTTGTGCATCCAATAAGTGATTTTGTGTCATTGGTGTAACATTTAGGTCATTTTCGTCCTCCATAGGCTTATTCTTATCTAATTAGGGTTTTTAATCAATCTTGTGCTTCCAATAACTGATTTTCTGTCATTGGTTGAACATTTATTTGATTTTCGTCTTTCCTATGCTTATTCTAATCCAATTAGGGTTTTTAACCAATCTTGTGCATCCAATAAGTGATTTTGTGTCATCGGTTGAACATTTAGGGCATTTTCGTCCTCCATAGGCTTATTCTAATCCAATTAAGGTTTTTAACCAATCTTGTGCATCCAATAATTGATTTTGTGACATTGGTTGAACATTAGGTCATTTTCGTCCACCCTTGCCTTATTCTAATCCAATTTGGGTTTTTAACCAATCTTGTGCATCCAATAAGTGATTTTGTGTCATTGGTGTAACATTTAGGTCATTTTCGTCCTCCATAGGCTTATTCTAATCCAATTAGGGTTTTTAACCAATCTTGTGCATCCAATAATTGATTGTGTGTCATTGGTTGAACATTAGGTCATTTTCGTCCTCCCTAGGCTTATTCTTATCTAATTAGGCTTTCTAATCAATCTTGTGTATCCAATAACTGATTTTGTGTCATTGGTTGAACATTTATTTGATTTTCGTCCTTCCGAGGCTTATTCTAATCCAATTAGGGTTTTTAACAAATCTTGTGCATCCAATAAGGGATTTTGTGTCATCGTTTGAACATTTAGGTCATTTTCGTCCACCCTTGGCTTATTCTAATCCAATTAGGGTTTTTAACCAATCTTGTGCATCCAATAAGTGATTTTGTGTCATTGGTGTAACATTTAGGTCATTTTCGTCCTCCATAGGCTTATTCTAATCCAATTAGGGTTTTTAACCAATCTTGTGCATCCAATAATTGATTGTGTGTCATTGGTTGAACATTAGGTCATTTTCGTCCTCCCTAGGCTTATTCTAATCTAATTAGGGTTTTTAATCAATCTTGTGCATCCAATAACTGATTTTGTGTCATTGGTTGAACATTTATCTAATTTTCGTCGTTCCGAGGCTTATTCTAATCCAATTAGGGTTTTTAACAAATCTTGTGCATCCAATAAGGGATTTTGTGTCATTGGTTGAACATTTAGGTCATTTTCGTCCACCCTTGGCTTATTCTAATCCAATTAGGGTTTTTAACCAATCTTGTGCATCCAATAAGTTATTTTGTGTCATTGGTGTAGCATTTAGGTCATTTTGGTCCTCCCTAGGCTTATTCTAATCCAATTAGGGTTTTTAACCAATGTTGTGCATCCAATAATTGATTGTGTGTCATTGGTTGAACATTAGGTCATTTTCGTCCTCTATAGGCTTATTCTTATCTAATTAGGGTTTTTAATCAATCTTGTGCATCCAATAACTGATTTTCTGTCATTGGTTGAACATTTGTTTGATTTTCGTCCTTCCTAGGCTTATTCTAATCCAATTAGGGTTTTTAACCAATCTTTTGCATCCAATAAGTGATTTTGTGTCATCGGTTGAACATTTAGGGCATTTTCGTCCTCCATAGGCTTATTCTAATCCAATTAAGGTTTTTAACCAATCTTGTGCATCCAATAATTGATTTTGTGTCATTGGTTGAACATTAGGTCATTTTCGTCCTCCCTAGGCTTATTCTAATCCAATTAGGGTTTTTAACAAATCTTGTGCATCCAATAAGTGATTTTGTGTCATTGGTTGAACATTTAGGTCATTTTCGTCAACCCTTGGCTTATTCTAATCCAATTAGGGTTTTTAACCAATCTTGTGCATCCAATAAGTGATTTTGTGTCATTGTTTGAACATTTAGGTCATTTTCGTCCTTCCTAGGCTTATTCTAATCCAATAAGGTTTTTAATCAATCTTGTGCATCCAATAATTGATTTTGTCTCATTGGTTGATCATTAGGCCATTTTCGTGCTCCCTAGGCTTATTCTTATCTAATTAGGGTTTTTAATCAATCTTGTGCATCTAATAACTGATTTTGTATCATTGGTTGAACATTTATATGATTTTCGTCCTTCCCAGGCTTATTCTAATCCAATAAGGGTTTTTAACCAATCTTGCGCATCCAATAAGTGATTTTGTGTCATTCGTTGAACATTGAGGTCATTTACGTCCTCCCTAGGCTTATTCTAAACCAATAAGGGTTTTTAACTAATCTTGTCCATCCAATAAGTGATTTTGTATCATTCGTTGAACATTTAGGTCAATTTCGTCTTCCCTAGGCTTATTCTAATTCAATTAGGGTTTTTAACCAATCTTTTGTACCAATAATTGATTTTGTGTCATTGGTTGAACATTAAGGTCATTTTCGTCCTCCCTAGGCTTATTCTAATCCAATTAGGGTTTTTAACAAATCTTGTGCATCCAATAAGGGATTTTGTGTCGTCGGTATAACATTTAGGTCATTTTCGTCCACCCTTGGCATTTTCTAATCCAATTAGGGCTTTTAACCAATGTTGTGCATCCAATAAGTGATTTTGTGTCATTGGTGTAACATTTAGGTCATTTTCGTCCTCCATAGGCTTATTCTAATCCAATTAGGGTTTTTAACCAATCTTGTGCATCCAATAATTGATTTTGTCTCATTGGTTGAACATTAGGCCATTTTCGTGCTCCCTAGGCTTATTCTTATCTAATTAGGGTTTTTAATCATTCTTGTGCATCTAATAACTGATTTTGTATCATTGGTTGAACATTTATATGATTTTCGTCCTTTCTAGGCTTATTCTAATCTAATAAGGGTTTTTAACCAATCTTGCGCATCCAATAAGTGATTTTGTGTCATTCGTTGAACATTGAGGTCATTTACGTCCTCCCTAGCTTATTCTAATCCAATTAGGGTTTTTAACTAATCTTGTGCATCCAATATGTGATTTTGTATCATTCGTTGAACATTTAGGTCATTTTCGTCCTCCCTAGGCTTATTCTAATTCAATTAGGGTTTTTAACCAATCTTTTGCATCCAATAATTGATTTTGTGTCATTGGTTGAACATTTAGGTCATTTTCGTCCACCCTTGGCTTATTCTAAACCAAATAGGGTTTTTAACCAATCTTGTGCATCCAATAAGTGATTTTGTGTCATTGGTGTAACATTTAGGTCATTTTCGTCCTCCATAGGCTTATTCTAATCCAATTAGGGTTTTTAACAAATCTTGTGCATCCAATAAGGGATTTTGTGTCATCGTTTGAACATTTAGGTCATTTTCGTCCACCCTTGGCTTATTCTAATCCAATTAGGGTTTTTAACCAATCTTGTGCATCCAATAAGTGATTTTGTGTCATTGGTGTAACATTTAGGTCATTTTCGTCCTCCATAGGCTTATTCTAATCCAATTAGGGTTTTTAACCAATCTTGTGCATCCAATAATTGATTGTGTGTCATTGGTTGAACATTAGGTCATTTTCATCTTCCCTAGGCTTATTCTTATCTAATTAGGCTTTTTAATCAATCTTGTGCATCCAATAACTGATTTTGTGTCATTGGTTGAACATTTATTTGATTTTCGTCCTTCCGAGGCTTATTCTAATCCAATTAGGGTTTTTAACAAATCTTGTGCATCCAATAAGGGATTTTGTGTCATTGGTTGAACATTTAGGTCATTTTCGTCCACCCTTGGCTTATTCTAATCCAGTTAGGGTTTTTAACCAATCTTGTGCATCCAATAAGTGATTTTGTGTCATGGGTGTAACATTTAGGTCATTTTCGTCCTCCCTAGGCTTATTCTAATCAAATTAGGGTTTTTAACCAATCTTGTGCATCCAGTAATTGATTGTGTGTAATTGGTTGAACATTAGGTCCTTTTCGTCCTCTATAGGCTTATTCTTATCTAATTAGAGTTTTTAATCAATCTTGTGCATCCAATAACTGATTTTCTGTCATTGGTTGAACATTTATTTGATTTTCGTCCTTCCTAGGCTTATTCTAATCCAATTAGGGTTTTTAACCAATCTTGTGCATCCAATAAGTGATTTTGTGTCATCGGTTGAACATTTAGGGCATTTTCGTCATACATAGGCTTATTCTAATCCAATTAAGGTTTTTAACCAATCTTGTGCATCCAATAATTGATTTTGTGTCATTGTCTGAACATTAGGTCATTTTCTTCCTCCCTAGGCTTATTCTAATCCAATTAGGGTTTTTAACCAATCTTGTGCATCCAATAAGTGAGTTTGTGTCATTGGTTGAACATTTAGGTCATTTTCGTCCACCCTTGGCTTATTCTAATCCAATTAGGGTTTTTAACCAATCTTGTGCATCCAATAATTGATTTTGTGTCATTGGTTGAACATTAGGTCATTTTCATCCTCCCTAGGCTTATTCTATTCCAATTAGGGTTTTTAACCAATCATGTGCATCCAATAAGTGATTTTGTGTCACTGGTTGAACATTAGGTCATTTTCGTCCTCCCGAGGCTTATTCTAGTCCAATAAGGTTTTTAATCAATCTTGTGCATCCAATAATTGATTTTGTCTCATTGGTTGAACATTAGGCCATTTTCGTCCTCCCTAGGCTTTTTCTTATCTAATTAGGGTTTTTAATCAATCTTGTGCATCCAATAACTGATTTTGTATCATTGGTTGAACATTTATATGATTTTCGTCCTTCCTAGGCTTATTCTAATCCAATAAGGTTTTTAACCAATCTTGCGCATCCAATAAGTGATTTTGTGTCATTCGTTGAACATTGAGGTCATTTACGTCCTCCCTAGGCTTATTCTAATCCAATTAGGGTTTTTTACTAATCTTGTGCATCCAATAAGTGATTTTGTATCATTCGTTGAACATTTAGGTCATTTTCTTCCTCCCTAGGCTTATTCTAATTCAATTAGGGTTTTTAACCAATCTTTTGCATCCAATAATTGATTTTGTGTCATTGGTTGAACATTTAGGTCATTTTCGTCCTCCCTAGGCTTATCCTAATCCAATTAGGGTTTTTAACAAATCTTTTGCATCCAATAATTGATTTTGTGTCATCGGTTGAACATTTAGGTCATTTTCGTCCACCCTTGGCTTATTCTAAACCAATTAGGGTTTTTATCCAATCTTGTGCATCCAATAAGAGATTTTGTGTCATTGGTGTAACATTTAGGTCATTTTCGTCCTCCATAGGCTTATTCTAATCCAATTAGGGTTTTTAACAAATCTTGTGCATCCAATAAGGGATTTTGTGTCATCGTTTGAACATTTAGGTCATTTTCGTCCACCCTTGGCTTATTCTAATCCAATTAGGGTTTTTAACCAATCTTGTGCATCCAATAAGTGATTTTGTGTCATTGGTGTAACATTTAGGTCATTTTCGTCCTCCATAGGCTTATTCTAATCCAATTAGGGTTTTTAACCAATCTTGTGCATCCAATAATTGATTGTGTGTCATTGGTTGAACATTAGGTCATTTTCGTCCTCCCTAGGCTTATTCTTATCTAATTAGGCTTTCTAATCAATCTTGTGTATCCAATAACTGATTTTGTGTCATTGGTTGAACATTTATTTGATTTTCGTCCTTCCGAGGCTTATTCTAATCCAATTAGGGTTTTTAACAAATCTTGTGCATCCAATAAGGGATTTTGTGTCATCGTTTGAACATTTAGGTCATTTTCGTCCACCCTTGGCTTATTCTAATCCAATTAGGGTTTTTAACCAATCTTGTGCATCCAATAAGTGATTTTGTGTCATTGGTGTAACATTTAGGTCATTTTCGTCCTCCATAGGCTTATTCTAATCCAATTAGGGTTTTTAACCAATCTTGTGCATCCAATAATTGATTGTGTGTCATTGGTTGAACATTAGGTCATTTTCATCTTCCCTAGGCTTATTCTTATCTAATTAGGCTTTTTAATCAATCTTGTGCATCCAATAACTGATTTTGTGTCATTGGTTGAACATTTATTTGATTTTCGTCCTTCCGAGGCTTATTCTAATCCAATTAGGGTTTTTAACAAATCTTGTGCATCCAATAAGGGATTTTGTGTCATTGGTTGAACATTTAGGTCATTTTCGTCCACCCTTGGCTTATTCTAATCCAGTTAGGGTTTTTAACCAATCTTGTGCATCCATTAAGTGATTTTGTGTCATCGGTGTAACATTTAGGTCATTTTCGTCCTCCCTAGGCTTATTCTAATCAAATTAGGGTTTTTAACCAATCTTGTGCATCCAGTAATTGATTGTGTGTAATTGGTTGAACATTAGGTCCTTTTCGTCCTCTATAGGCTTATTCTTATCTAATTAGAGTTTTTAATAAATCTTGTGCATCCAATAACTGATTTTCTGTCATTGGTTGAACATTTATTTGATTTTCGTCCTTCCTAGGCTTATTCTAATCCAATTAGGGTTTTTAACCAATCTTGTGCATCCAATAAGTGATTTTGTGTCATCGGTTGAACATTTAGGGCATTTTCGTCATACATAGGCTTATTCTAATCCAATTAAGGTTTTTAACCAATCTTGTGCATCCAATAATTGATTTTGTGTCCTTGTCTGAACATTAGGTCATTTTCTTCCTCCCTAGGCTTATTCTAATCCAATTAGGGTTTTTAACCAATCTTGTGCATCCAATAAGTGAGTTTGTGTCATTGGTTGAACATTTAGGTCATTTTCGTCCACCCTTGGCTTATTCTAATCCAATTAGGGTTTTTAACCAATCTTGTGCATCCAATAATTGATTTTGTGTCATTGGTTGAACATTAGGTCATTTTCATCCTCCCTAGGCTTATTCTAATCCAATTAGGGTTTTTAACCAATCATGTGCATCCAATAAGTGATTTTGTGTCACTGGTTGAACATTAGGTCATTTTCGTCCTCCCGAGGCTTATTCTAGTCCAATAAGGTTTTTAATCAATCTTGTGCATCCAATAATTGATTTTGTCTCATTGGTTGAACATTAGGCCATTTTCGTCCTCCCTAGGCTTTTTCTTATCTAATTAGGGTTTTTAATCAATCTTGTGCATCCAATAACTGATTTTGTATCATTGGTTGAACATTTATATGATTTTCGTCCTTCCTAGGCTTATTCTAATCCAATAAGGTTTTTAACCAATCTTGCGCATCCAATAAGTGATTTTGTGTCATTCGTTGAACATTGAGGTCATTTACGTCCTCCCTAGGCTTATTCTAATCCAATTAGGGTTTTTTACTAATCTTGTGCATCCAATAAGTGATTTTGTATCATTCGTTGAACATTTAGGTCATTTTCTTCCTCCCTAGGCTTATTCTAATTCAATTAGGGTTTTTAACCAATCTTTTGCATCCAATAATTGATTTTGTGTCATAGGTTTAACATTTAGGTCATTTTCGTCCTCCCTAGGCTTATCCTAATCCAATTACGGTTTTTAACAAATCTTTTGCATCCAATAATTGATTTTGTGTCATCGGTTGAACATTTAGGTCATTTTCGTCCACCCTTGGCTTATTCTAAACCAAATAGGGTTTTTAACCAATCTTGTGCATCCAATAAGTGATTTTGTGTCATTGGTGTAACATTTAGGTCATTTTCGTCCTCCATAGGCTTATTCTAATCCAATTAGGGTTTTTAACAAATCTTGTGCATCCAATAAGGGATTTTGTGTCATCGTTTGAACATTTAGGTCATTTTCGTCCACCCTTGGCTTATTCTAATCCAATTAGGGTTTTTAACCAATCTTGTGCATCCAATAAGTGATTTTGTGTCATTGGTGTAACATTTAGGTCATTTTCGTCCTCCATAGGCTTATTCTAATCCAATTAGGGTTTTTAACCAATCTTGTGCATCCAATAATTGATTGTGTGTCATTGGTTGAACATTAGGTCATTTTCATCTTCCCTAGGCTTATTCTTATCTAATTAGGCTTTTTAATCAATCTTGTGCATCCAATAACTGATTTTGTGTCATTGGTTGAACATTTATTTGATTTTCGTCCTTCCGAGGCTTATTCTAATCCAATTAGGGTTTTTAACAAATCTTGTGCATCCAATAAGGGATTTTGTGTCATTGGTTGAACATTTAGGTCATTTTCGTCCACCCTTGGCTTATTCTAATCCAGTTAGGGTTTTTAACGAATCTTGTGCATCCAATAAGTGATTTTGTGTCATCGGTGTAACATTTAGGTCATTTTCGTCCTCCCTAGGCTTATTCTAATCAAATTAGGGTTTTTAACCAATCTTGTGCATCCAGTAATTGATTGTGTGTAATTGGTTGAACATTAGGTCCTTTTCGTCCTCTATAGGCTTATTCTTATCTAATTAGAGTTTTTAATAAATCTTGTGCATCCAATAACTGATTTTCTGTCATTGGTTGAACATTTATTTGATTTTCGTCCTTCCTAGGCTTATTCTAATCCAATTAGGGTTTTTAACCAATCTTGTGCATCCAATAAGTGATTTTGTGTCATCGGTTGAACATTTAGGGCATTTTCGTCATACATAGGCTTATTCTAATCCAATTAAGGTTTTTAACCAATCTTGTGCATCCAATAATTGATTTTGTGTCCTTGTCTGAACATTAGGTCATTTTCTTCCTCCCTAGGCTTATTCTAATCCAATTAGGGTTTTTAACCAATCTTGTGCATCCAATAAGTGAGTTTGTGTCATTGGTTGAACATTTAGGTCATTTTCGTCCACCCTTGGCTTATTCTAATCCAATTAGGGTTTTTAACCAATCTTGTGCATCCAATAATTGATTTTGTGTCATTGGTTGAACATTAGGTCATTTTCATCCTCCCTAGGCTTATTCTATTCCAATTAGGGTTTTTAACCAATCATGTGCATCCAATAAGTGATTTTGTGTCACTGGTTGAACATTAGGTCATTTTCGTCCTCCCGAGGCTTATTCTAGTCCAATAAGGTTTTTAATCAATCTTGTGCATCCAATAATTGATTTTGTCTCATTGGTTGAACATTAGGCCATTTTCGTCCTCCCTAGGCTTTTTCTTATCTAATTAGGGTTTTTAATCAATCTTGTGCATCCAATAACTGATTTTGTATCATTGGTTGAACATTTATATGATTTTCGTCCTTCCTAGGCTTATTCTAATCCAATAAGGTTTTTAACCAATCTTGCGCATCCAATAAGTGATTTTGTGTCATTCGTTGAACATTGAGGTCATTTACGTCCTCCCTAGGCTTATTCTAATCCAATTAGGGTTTTTTACTAATCTTGTGCATCCAATAAGTGATTTTGTATCATTCGTTGAACATTTAGGTCATTTTCTTCCTCCCTAGGCTTATTCTAATTCAATTAGGGTTTTTAACCAATCTTTTGCATCCAATAATTGATTTTGTGTCATTGGTTGAACATTTAGGTCATTTTCGTCCTCCCTAGGCTTATCCTAATCCAATTAGGGTTTTTAACAAATCTTTTGCATCCAATAATTGATTTTGTGTCATCGGTTGAACATTTAGGTCATTTTCGTCCACCCTTGGCTTATTCTAAACCAATTAGGGTTTTTATCCAATCTTGTGCATCCAATAAGAGATTTTGTGTCATTGGTGTAACATTTAGGTCATTTTCGTCCTCCATAGGCTTATTCTAATCCAATTAGGGTTTTTAACAAATCTTGTGCATCCAATAAGGGATTTTGTGTCATCGTTTGAACATTTAGGTCATTTTCGTCCACCCTTGGCTTATTCTAATCCAATTAGGGTTTTTAACCAATCTTGTGCATCCAATAAGTGATTTTGTGTCATTGGTGTAACATTTAGGTCATTTTCGTCCTCCATAGGCTTATTCTAATCCAATTAGGGTTTTTAACCAATCTTGTGCATCCAATAATTGATTGTGTGTCATTGGTTGAACATTAGGTCATTTTCGTCCTCCCTAGGCTTATTCTTATCTAATTAGGCTTTCTAATCAATCTTGTGTATCCAATAACTGATTTTGTGTCATTGGTTGAACATTTATTTGATTTTCGTCCTTCCGAGGCTTATTCTAATCCAATTAGGGTTTTTAACAAATCTTGTGCATCCAATAAGGGATTTTGTGTCATTGGTTGAACATTTAGGTCATTTTCGTCCACCCTTGGCTTATTCTAATCCAATTAGGGTTTTTAACCAATCTTGTGCATCCAATAAGTGATTTTGTGTCATTGGTGTAACAATTAGGTCATTTTCGTCCTCCCTAGGCTTATTCTAATCCAATTAGGGTTTTTAACCAATCTTGTGCATCCAATAAGTGATTTTGTGTCATTGGTTGAACATTTAGGTCATTTTCGTCCACCCTTGGCTTATTCTAATCCAATTAGGGTTTTTAACCAATCTTGTGCATCCAATAAGTGATTTTGTGTCATTGGTGTAACATTTAGGTCATTTTCGTCCTCCATAGGCTTATTCTAATCCAATTAGGGTTTTTAACCAATCTTGTGCATCCAATAATTGATTGTGTGTCATTGGTTGAACATTAGGTCATTTTCATCTTCCCTAGGCTTATTCTTATCTAATTAGGCTTTTTAATCAATCTTGTGCATCCAATAACTGATTTTGTGTCATTGGTTGAACATTTATTTGATTTTCGTCCTTCCGAGGCTTATTCTAATCCAATTAGGGTTTTTAACAAATCTTGTGCATCCAATAAGGGATTTTGTGTCATTGGTTGAACATTTAGGTCATTTTCGTCCACCCTTGGCTTATTCTAATCCAGTTAGGGTTTTTAACCAATCTTGTGCATCCAATAAGTGATTTTGTGTCATCGGTGTAACATTTAGGTCATTTTCGTCCTCCCTAGGCTTATTCTAATCAAATTAGGGTTTTTAACCAATCTTGTGCATCCAGTAATTGATTGTGTGTAATTGGTTGAACATTAGGTCCTTTTCGTCCTCTATAGGCTTATTCTTATCTAATTAGAGTTTTTAATCAATCTTGTGCATCCAATAACTGATTTTCTGTCATTGGTTGAACATTTATTTGATTTTCGTCCTTCCTAGGCTTATTCTAATCCAATTAGGGTTTTTAACCAATCTTGTGCATCCAATAAGTGATTTTGTGTCATCGGTTGAACATTTAGGGCATTTTCGTCCTACATAGGCTTATTCTAATCCAATTAAGGTTTTTAACCAATCTTGTGCATCCAATAATTGATTTTGTGTCATTGTCTGAACATTAGGTCATTTTCGTCCTCCCTAGGCTTATTCTAATCCAATTAGGGTTTTTAACCAATCTTGTGCATCCAATAAGTGATTTTGTGTCATTGGTTGAACATTTAGGTCATTTTCGTCCACCCTTGGCTTATTCTAATCCAATTAGGGTTTTTAACCAATCTTGTGCATCCAATAAGTGATTTTGTGTCATTGGTTGAACATTTAGGACATTTTCATCCACCCTTGGCTTATTCTAATCCAATTAGGGTTTTTAACCAATCTTTTGCATCCAATAAGTGATTTTGTGCATTGGTTGAACATTTAGGTCATTTTCGTCCTCCCTAGGCTTATTCTAATCCAATAAGGTTTTTAATCAATCTTGTGCATCGAATAATTGATTTTGTCTAATTGGTTGAACATTAGGCCATTTTCGTGCCCCTTAGGCTTATTCTTATCTAATTAGGGTTTTTAATCAATCTTGTGCATCCAATAACTGATTTTGTGTCATTGGTTGAACATTTATTTGATTTTCGTCCTTCCGAGGCTTATTCTAATCCAATTAGGGTTTTTAACAAATCTTGTGCATCCAATAAGGGATTTTGTGTCATTGGTTGAACATTTAGGTCATTTTCGTCCACCCTAGGCTTATTCTAATCCAATTAGGGTTTTTAACCAATCTTGTGCATCCAATAATTGATTGTGTGTCATTGGTGTAACATTTAGGTCATTTTCGTCCTCCATAGGCTTATTCTAATCCAATTAGGGTTTTTAACCAATCTTGTGCATCCAATAATTGATTGTGTGTCATTGGTTGAACATTAGGTCATTTTCGTCGTCCCTAGGCTTATTCTTATCTAATTAGGGTTTTTAATCAATCTTGTGCATCCAATAACTGATTTTGTGTCATTGGTTGAACATTTATCTGATTTTCGTCCTTCCGAGGCTTATTTTAATCCAATTAGGGTTTTTGACTAATCTTCTGCATCCAATAAGGGATTTTGTGTCATTGGTTGAACATTTAGGTCATTTTCATCCACCCTTGGCTTATTCTAATCCAATTACGGTTTTTAACCAATCTTGTGCATCCAATAAGTGATTTTGTGTCATTGGTGTAACATTTAGGTCATTTTGGTCCTCCCTAGGCTTATTCTAATCCAATTAGGGTTTTTAACCAATCTTGTGCATCCAATAATTGATTTTGTGACATGGGTTGAACATTAGGTCATTTTCGTCCTCCCTAGGCTTATTCTAATCAAATTAGGGTTTTTAACCAATCTTGTGCATCCAATAAGTGATTTTGTGTCATTGGTTGAACATTTAGGTCATTTTCGTCCACCCTTGCCTTATTCTAATCAAATTAGGGTTTTTAACCAATCTTGTGCATCCAATAAGTGATTTTGTGTCATTGGTTGAACATTTAGGTCATTTTCGTCCACCCTTGCCTTATTCTAATCTAATTTGGGTTTTTAACCAATCTTGTGCTTCCAATAAGTGATTTTGTGTCATTGGTGTAACATTTAGGTCATTTTCGTCCTCCATAGGCTTATTCTAATCCAATTAGGGTTTTTAACCAATCTTGTGCATCCAATAATTGATTGTGTGTCATTGGTTGAACATTAGGTCATTTTCGTCCTCCCTAGGCTTATTCTAATCTAATTAGGGTTTTTAATCAATCTTGTGCATCCAATAACTGATTTTGTGTCATTGGTTGAACATTTATCTAATTTTCGTCCTTCCGAGGCTTATTCTAATCCAATTAGGGTTTTTAACAAATCTTGTGCATCCAATAAGGGATTTTGTGTCATTGGTTGAACATTTAGGTCATTTTCGTCCACCCTTGGCTTATTCTAATCCAATTAGGGTTTTTAACCAATCTTGTGCATCCAATAAGTTATTTTGTGTCATTGGTGTAGCATTTAGGTCATTTTGGTCCTCCCTAGGCTTATTCTAATCCAATTAGGGTTTTCAACCAATCTTGTGCATCCAATAATTGATTGTGTGTCATTGGTTGAACATTAGGTCATTTTCGTCCTCTATAGGCTTATTCTTATCTAATTAGGGTTTTTAATCAATCTTGTGCATCCAATAACTGATTTTCTGTCATTGGTTGAACATTTGTTTGATTTTCGTCCTTCCTAGGCTTATTCTAATCCAATTAGGGTTTTTAACCAATCTTGTGCATCCAATAAGTGATTTTGTGTCATCGGTTGAACATTTAGGGCATTTTCGTCCTCCATAGGCTTATTCTAATCCAATTAAGGTTTTTAACCAATCTTGTGCATTCAATAATTGATTTTGTGTCATTGGTTGAACATTAGGTCATTTTCGTCCTCCCTAGGCTTATTCTAATCCAATTAGGGCTTTTAACCAATGTTGTGCATCCAATAAGTGATTTTGTGTCATTGGTGTAACATTTAGGTCATTTTCGTCCTCCATAGGCTTATTCTAATCCAATTAGGGTTTTTAACCAATCTTGTGCATCCAATAATTGATTGTGTGTCATTGGTTGAACATTAGGTCATTTTCGTCCTCTATAGGCTTATTCTTATCTAATTAGGGTTTTTAATCAATCTTGTGCTTCCAATAACTAATTTTCTGTCATTGGTTGAACATTTATTTGATTTTCGTCTTTCCTAGGCTTATTCTAATCCAATTAGGGTTTTTAACCAATCTTGTGCATCCAATAAGTGATTTTGTGTCATCGGTTGAACATTTAGGGCATTTTCGTCCTCCATAGGCTTATTCTAATCCAATTAAGGTTTTTAACCAATCTTGTGCATCCAATAATTGATTTTGTGTCATTGGTTGAACATTAGGTCATTTTCGTCCTCCCTAGGCTTATTCTAATCCAATTAGGGTTTTTAAGAAATCTTGTGCATCCAATAAGTGATTTTGTGTCATTGGTTGAACATTTAGGTCATTTTCGTCCACCCTTGGCTTATTCTAATCCAATTAGGGTTTTTAACCAATCTTGTGCATCCAATAATTGATTGTGTGTCATTGGTTGAACATTAGGTCATTTTCGTCCTCTATAGGCTTATTCTTATCTAATTAGGGTTTTTAATCAATCTTGTGCATCAATTAACTGATTTTGTGTCATTGGTTGAACATTTAATTGATTTTCGTCCTTCCTAGGCTTATTCTAATCCAATTAGGGTTTTTTGACAAATCTTGTGCATCCAATAAGTGATTTTGTGTCATTTGTTGAACATTTAGGTCATTTTCGTCCAACCTTGGCTTATTCTAATCCAATTAGGGTTTTTAACCAATCTTGTGCATCCAATAAGTGATTTTGTGTCATTGGTTGAACATTTAGGTCATTTTCGTCCACCCTTGGCTTATTCTAATCCAATTAGGGTTTTTAACCAATCTTGTGCATCCAATAAGTTATTTTGTGTCATTGGTGTAGCATTTAGGTCATTTTGGTCCTCCCTAGGCTTATTCTAATCCAATTAGGGTTTTTAACCAATCTTGTGCATCCAATAATTGATTGTGTGTCATTGGTTGAACATTAGGTCATTTTCGTCCTCCCTAGGCTTATTCTAATCTAATTAGGGTTTTTAATCAATCTTGTGCATCCAATAACTGATTTTGTGTCATTGGTTGAACATTTATCTAATTTTCGTCGTTCCGAGGCTTATTCTAATCCAATTAGGGTTTTTAACAAATCTTGTGCATCCAATAAGGGATTTTGTGTCATTGGTTGAACATTTAGGTCATTTTCGTCCACCCTTGGCTTATTCTAATCCAATTAGGGTTTTTAACCAATCTTGTGCATCCAATAAGTTATTTTGTGTCATTGGTGTAGCATTTAGGTCATTTTGGTCCTCCCTAGGCTTATTCTAATCCAATTAGGGTTTTTAACCAATGTTGTGCATCCAATAATTGATTGTGTGTCATTGGTTGAACATTAGGTCATTTTCGTCCTCTATAGGCTTATTCTTATCTAATTAGGGTTTTTAATCAATCTTGTGCATCCAATAACTGATTTTCTGTCATTGGTTGAACATTTGTTTGATTTTCGTCCTTCCTAGGCTTATTCTAATCCAATTAGGGTTTTTAACCAATCTTTTGCATCCAATAAGTGATTTTGTGTCATCGGTTGAACATTTAGGGCATTTTCGTCCTCCATAGGCTTATTCTAATCCAATTAAGGTTTTTAACCAATCTTGTGCATCCAATAATTGATTTTGTGTCATTGGTTGAACATTAGGTCATTTTCGTCCTCCCTAGGCTTATTCTAATCCAATTAGGGTTTTTAACAAATCTTGTGCATCCAATAAGTGATTTTGTGTCATTGGTTGAACATTTAGGTCATTTTCGTCAACCCTTGGCTTATTCTAATCCAATTAGGGTTTTTAACCAATCTTGTGCATCCAATAAGTGATTTTGTGTCATTGTTTGAACATTTAGGTCATTTTCGTCCTTCCTAGGCTTATTCTAATCCAATAAGGTTTTTAATCAATCTTGTGCATCCAATAATTGATTTTGTCTCATTGGTTGATCATTAGGCCATTTTCGTGCTCCCTAGGCTTATTCTTATCTAATTAGGGTTTTTAATCAATCTTGTGCATCTAATAACTGATTTTGTATCATTGGTTGAACATTTATATGATTTTCGTCCTTCCCAGGCTTATTCTAATCCAATAAGGGTTTTTAACCAATCTTGCGCATCCAATAAGTGATTTTGTGTCATTCGTTGAACATTGAGGTCATTTACGTCCTCCCTAGGCTTATTCTAATCCAATTAGGGTTTTTAACTAATCTTGTCCATCCAATAAGTTATTTTGTATCATTCGTTGAACATTTAGGTCATTTTCGTCTTCCCTAGGCTTATTCTAATTCAATTAGGGTTTTTAACCAATCTTTTGCATCCAATAATTGATTTTGTGTCATTGGTTGAACATTTAGGTCATTTTCGTCCTCCCTAGGCTTATTCTAATCCAATTAGGGTTTTTAACAAATCTTGTGCATCCAATAAGGGATTTTGTGTCGTCGGTTGAACATTTAGGTCATTTTCGTCCACCCTTGGCATTTTCTAATCCAATTAGGGCTTTTAACCAATTTTGTGCATCCAATAAGTGATTTTGTGTCATTGGTGTAACATTTAGGTCATTTTCGTCCTCCATAGGCTTATTCTAATCCAATTAGGGTTTTTAACCAATCTTGTGCATCCAATAATTGATTTTGTCTCATTGGTTGAACATTAGGCCATTTTCGTGCTCCCTAGGCTTATTCTTATCTAATTAGGGTTTTTAATCATTCTTGTGCATCTAATAACTGATTTTGTATCATTGGTTGAACATTTATATGATTTTCGTCCTTTCTAGGCTTATTCTAATCTAATAAGGGTTTTTAACCAATCTTGCGCATCCAATAAGTGATTTTGTGTCATTCGTTGAACATTGAGGTCATTTACGTCCTCCCTAGCTTATTCTAATCCAATTAGGGTTTTTAACTAATCTTGTGCATCCAATATGTGATTTTGTATCATTCGTTGAACATTTAGGTCATTTTCGTCCTCCCTAGGCTTATTCTAATTCAATTAGGGTTTTTAACCAATCTTTTGCATCCAATAATTGATTTGTGTCATTGGTTGAACATTTAGGTCATTTTCGTCCTCCCTAGGCTTATTCTAATCCAATTAGGGTTTTCAACAAATCTTGTGCATCCAATAAGGGATTTTGTGTCATCGCTTGAACATTTAGGTCATTTTCGTCCACCCTTGGCATTTTCTAATCCAATTAGGATTTTTAACCAATCTTGTGCATCCAATAATTGATTGTGTGTCATTGGTTGAACATTAGGTCATTTTCGTCCTCCCGAGGCTTATTCTTATCTAATTAGGGTTTTTAATCAATCTTGTGCATCCCATAACTGATTTTGTGTCATTGGTTGAACATTTATTTGATTTTCGTCCTTCCGAGGCTTATTCTAATCCAATTAGGGTTTTTAACAAATCTTGTGCATCCAATAAGGAATTTTGTGTCATTGGTTGAACATTTAGGTCATTTTCGTCCTCCCTAGGCTTATTCTAATCCAATTAGGGTTTTTAACAAATCTTGTGCATCCAATAAGGGATTTTGTGTCGTCGGTTGAACATTAAGGTCATTTTCGTCCACCCTTGGCATTTTCTAATCCAATTAGGGCTTTTAACCAATGTTGTGCATCCAATAAGTGATTTTGTGTCATTGGTGTAACATTTAGGTCATTTTCGTCCTCCATAGGCTTATTCTAATCCAATTAGGGTTTTTAACCAATCTTGTGCATCCAATAATTGATTTTGTCTCATTGGTTGAACATTAGGCCATTTTCGTGCTCCCTAGGCTTATTCTTATCTAATTAGGGTTTTTAATCAATCTTGTGCATCTAATAACTGATTTTGTATCATTGGTTGAACATTTATATGATTTTCGTCCTTTCTAGGCTTATTCTAATCTAATAAGGGTTTTTAACCAATCTTGCGCATCCAATAAGTGATTTTGTGTCATTCGTTGAACATTGAGGTCATTTACGTCCTCCCTAGCTTATTCTAATCCAATTAGGGTTTTTAACTAATCTTGTCCATCCAATATGTGATTTTGTATCATTCGTTGAACATTTAGGTCATTTTCGTCCTCCCTATGCTTATTCTAATTCAATTAGGGTTTTTAACAAATCTTTTGCATCCAATAATTGATTTTGTGTCATTGGTTGAACATTTAGGTCATTTTCGTCCCCCCTAGGCTTATTCTAATCCAATTAGGGTTTTTAACAAATCTTGTGCATCCAATAAGGGATTTTGTGTCATCGCTTGAACATTTAGGTCATTTTTTGCCACCCTTGGCATTTTCTAATCCAATTAGGATTTTTAACCAATCTTGTGCATCCAATAATTGATTGTGTGTCATTGGTTGAACATTAGGTCATTTTCGTCCTCTATAGGCTTATTCTTATCAAATTAGGGTTTTTAATCAATCTTGTGCTTCCAATAACTGATTTTCTGTCATTGGTTGAACATTTATTTGATTTTGGTCTTTCCTAGGCTTATTCTAATCCAATTAGGGTTTTTAACCAATCTTGTGCATCCAATAAGTGATTTTGTGTCATCGGTTGAACATTTAGGGCATTTTCGTCCTCCATAGGCTTATTCTAATCCAATTAAGGTTTTTAACCAATCTTGTGCATCCAATAATTGATTTTGTGACATTGGTTGAACATTAGGTCATTTTCGTCCACCCTTGCCTTATTCTAATCCAATTTGGGTTTTTAACCAATCTTGTGCATCCAATAAGTGATTTTGTGTCATTGGTGTAACATTTAGGTCATTTTCGTCCTCCATAGGCTTATTCTAATCCAATTAGGGTTTTTAACCAATCTTGTGCATCCAATAATTGATTGTGTGTCATTGGTTGAACATTAGGTCATTTTCGTCCTCCCTAGGCTTATTCTAATCTAATTAGGGTTTTTAATCAATCTTGTGCATCCAATAACTGATTTTGTGTCATTGGTTGAACATTTATCTAATTTTCGTCCTTCCGAGGCTTATTCTAATCCAATTAGGGTTTTTAACAAATCTTGTGCATCCAATAAGGGATTTTGTGTCATTGGTTGAACATTTAGGTCATTTTCGTCCACCCATGGCTTATTCTAATCCAATTAGGGTTTTTAACCAATCTTGTGCATCCAATAAGTTATTTTGTGTCATTGGTGTAGCATTTAGGTCATTTTGGTCCTCCCTAGGCTTATGCTAATCCAATTAGGGTTTTTAACCAATCTTGAGCATCCAATAATTGATTGTGTGTCATTGGTTGAACATTAGGTCATTTTCGTCCTCCCTAGGCTTATTCTTATCTAATTAGGGTTTTTAATCAATCTTGTGCATCCAATAACTGATTTTCTGTCATTGGTTATACATTTGTTTGATTTTCGTCCTTCCTAGGCTTATTCTAATCCAATTAGGGTTTTTAACCAATCTTGTGCATCCAATAAGTGATTTTGTGTCATCGGTTGAACATTTAGGGCATTTTCGTCCTCCATAGGCTTATTCTAATCCAATTAAGGTTTTTAACCAATCTTGTGCATCCAATAATTGATTTTGTGTCATTGGTTGAACATTAGGTCATTTTCGTCCTCCCTAGGCTTATTCTAATCCAATTAGGGTTTTTAAGAAATCTTGTGGATCCAATAAGTGATTTTGTGTCATTGGTTGAACATTTAGGTCATTTTCGTCCACCCTTGGCTTATTCTAATCCAATTAGGGTTTTTAACCAATCCTGTGCATCCAATAATTGATTGTGTGTCATTGGTTGAACATTAGGTCATTTTCGTCCTCTATAGGCTTATTCTTATCTAATTAGGGTTTTTAATCAATCTTGTGCTTCCAATAACTGATTTTCTGTCATTGGTTGAACATTTATTTGATTTTCGTCTTTCCTAGGCTTATTCTAATCCAATTAGGGTTTTTAACCAATCTTGTGCATCCAATAAGTGATTTTGTGTCATCGGTTGAACATTTAGGGCATTTTCGTCCTCCATAGGCTTATTCTAATCCAATTAAGGTTTTTAACCAATCTTGTGCATCCAATAATTGATTTTGTGTCAATTGTTGAACATTAGGTCATTTTCGTCCTCCCTAGGCTTATTCTAATCCAATTAGGGTTTTTAACAAATCTTGTGCATCCAATAAGTGATTTTGTGTCATTGGTTGAACATTTAGGTCATTTTCGTCCACCCTTGGCTTATTCTAATCCAATTAGGGTTTTTAACCAATCTTGTGCATCCAATAAGTGATTTTGTGTCATTGTTTGAACATTTAGGTCATTTTCGTCCTTCCTAGGCTTATTCTAATCCAATAAGGTTTTTAATCAATCTTGTGCATCCAATAATTGATTTTGTCTCATTGGTTGATCATTAGGCCATTTTCGTGCTCCCTAGGCTTATTCTTATCTAATTAGGGTTTTTAATCAATCTTGTGCATCTAATAACTGATTTTGTATCATTGGTTGAACATTTATATGATTTTCGTCCTTCCCAGGCTTATTCTAATCCAATAAGGGTTTTTAACCAATCTTGCGCATCCAATAAGTGATTTTGTGTCATTCGTTGAACATTGAGGTCATTTACGTCCTCCCTAGGCTTATTCTAAACCAATAAGGGTTTTTAACTAATCTTGTCCATCCAATAAGTGATTTTGTATCATTCGTTGAACATTTAGGTCAATTTCGTCTTCCCTAGGCTTATTCTAATTCAATTAGGGTTTTTAACCAATCTTTTGTACCAATAATTGATTTTGTGTCATTGGTTGAACATTAAGGTCATTTTCGTCCTCCCTAGGCTTATTCTAATCCAATTAGGGTTTTTAACAAATCTTGTGCATCCAATAAGGGATTTTGTGTCGTCGGTATAACATTTAGGTCATTTTCGTCCACCCTTGGCATTTTCTAATCCAATTAGGGCTTTTAACCAATGTTGTGCATCCAATAAGTGATTTTGTGTCATTGGTGTAACATTTAGGTCATTTTCGTCCTCCATAGGCTTATTCTAATCCAATTAGGGTTTTTAACCAATCTTGTGCATCCAATAATTGATTTTGTCTCATTGGTTGAACATTAGGCCATTTTCGTGCTCCCTAGGCTTATTCTTATCTAATTAGGGTTTTTAATCATTCTTGTGCATCTAATAACTGATTTTGTATCATTGGTTGAACATTTATATGATTTTCGTCCTTTCTAGGCTTATTCTAATCTAATAAGGGTTTTTAACCAATCTTGCGCATCCAATAAGTGATTTTGTGTCATTCGTTGAACATTGAGGTCATTTACGTCCTCCCTAGCTTATTCTAATCCAATTAGGGTTTTTAACTAATCTTGTGCATCCAATATGTGATTTTGTATCATTCGTTGAACATTTAGGTCATTTTCGTCCTCCCTAGGCTTATTCTAATTCAATTAGGGTTTTTAACCAATCTTTTGCATCCAATAATTGATTTTGTGTCATTGGTTGAACATTTAGGTCATTTTCGTCCTCCCTAGGCTTATTCTAATCCAATTAGGGTTTTCAACAAATCTTGTGCATCCAATAAGGGATTTTGTGTCATCGCTTGAACATTTAGGTCATTTTCGTCCACCCTTGGCATTTTCTAATCCAATTAGGATTTTTAACCAATCTTGTGCATCCAATAATTGATTGTGTGTCATTGGTTGAACATTAGGTCATTTTCGTCCTCCCGAGGCTTATTCTTATCTAATTAGGGTTTTTAATCAATCTTGTGCATCCAATAACTGATTTTGTGTCATTGGTTGAACATTTATTTGATTTTCGTCCTTCCGAGGCTTATTCTAATCCAATTAGGGTTTTTAACAAATCTTGTGCATCCAATAAGGAATTTTGTGTCATTGGTTGAACATTTAGGTCATTTTCGTCCTCCCTATGCTTATTCTAATCCAATTAGGGTTTTTAACAAATCTTGTGCATCCAATAAGGGATTTTGTGTCGTCGGTTGAACATTTAGGTCATTTTCGTCCACCCTTGGCATTTTCTAATCCAATTAGGGCTTTTAACCAATGTTGTGCATCCAATAAGTGATTTTGTGTCATTGGTGTAACATTTAGGTCATTTTCGTCCTCCATAGGCTTATTCTAATCCAATTAGGGTTTTTAACCAATCTTGTGCATCCAATAATTGATTTTGTCTCATTGGTTGAACATTAGGCCATTTTCGTGCTCCCTAGGCTTATTCTTATCTAATTAGGGTTTTTAATCATTCTTGTGCATCTAATAACTGATTTTGTATCATTGGTTGAACATTTATATGATTTTCGTCCTTTCTAGGCTTATTCTAATCTAATAAGGGTTTTTAACCAATCTTGCGCATCCAATAAGTGATTTTGTGTCATTCGTTGAACATTGAGGTCATTTACGTCCTCCCTAGCTTATTCTAATCCAATTAGGGTTTTTAACTAATCTTGTCCATCCAATATGTGATTTTGTATCATTCGTTGAACATTTAGGTCATTTTCGTCCTCCCTATGCTTATTCTAATTCAATTAGGGTTTTTAACAAATCTTTTGCATCCAATAATTGATTTTGTGTCATTGGTTGAACATTTAGGTCATTTTCGTCCCCCCTAGGCTTATTCTAATCCAATTAGGGTTTTTAACAAATCTTGTGCATCCAATAAGGGATTTTGTGTCATCGCTTAAACATTTAGGTCATTTTTTGCCACCCTTGGCATTTTCTAATCCAATTAGGATTTTTAACCAATCTTGTGCATCCAATAATTGATTGTGTGTCATTGGTTGAACATTAGGTCATTTTCGTCCTCTATAGGCTTATTCTTATCTAATTAGGGTTTTTAATCAATCTTGTGCTTCCAATAACTGATTTTCTGTCATTGGTTGAACATTTATTTGATTTTCGTCTTTCCTAGGCTTATTCTAATCCAATTAGGGTTTTTAACCAATCTTGTGCATCCAATAAGTGATTTTGTGTCATCGGTTGAACATTTAGGGCATTTTCGTCCTCCATAGGCTTATTCTAATCCAATTAAGGTTTTTAACCAATCTTGTGCATCCAATAATTGATTTTGTGACATTGGTTGAACATTAGGTCATTTTCGTCCACCCTTGCCTTATTCTAATCCAATTTGGGTTTTTAACCAATCTTGTGCATCCAATAAGTGATTTTGTGTCATTGGTGTAACATTTAGGTCATTTTCGTCCTCCATAGGCTTATTCTAATCCAATTAGGGTTTTTAACCAATCTTGTGCATCCAATAATTGATTGTGTTTCATTGGTTGAACATTAGGTCATTTTCGTCCTCCCTAGGCTTATTCTAATCTAATTAGGGTTTTTAATCAATCTTGTGCATCCAATAACTGATTTTGTGTCATTGGTTGAACATTTATCTAATTTTCGTCCTTCCGAGGTTTATTCTAATCCAATTAGGGTTTTTAACAAATCTTGTGCATCCAATAAGGGATTTTGTGTCATTGGTTGAACATTTAGGTCATTTTCGTCCACCCTTGGCTTATTCTAATCCAATTAGGGTTTTTAACCAATCTTGTGCATCCAATAAGTTATTTTGTGTCATTGGTGTAGCATTTAGGTCATTTTGGTCCTCCCTAGGCTTATGCTAATCCAATTAGGGTTTTTAACCAATCTTGAGCATCCAATAATTGATTGTGTGTCATTGGTTGAACATTAGGTCATTTTCGTCCTCCCTAGGCTTATTCTTATCTAATTAGGGTTTTTAATCAATCTTGTGCATCCAATAACTGATTTTCTGTCATTGGTTATACATTTGTTTGATTTTCGTCCTTCCTAGGCTTATTCTAATCCAATTAGGGTTTTTAACCAATCTTGTGCATCCAATAAGTGATTTTGTGTCATCGGTTGAACATTTAGGGCATTTTCGTCCTCCATAGGCTTATTCTAATCCAATTAAGGTTTTTAACCAATCTTGTGCATCCAATAATTGATTTTGTGTCATTGGTTGAACATTAGGTCATTTTCGTCCTCCCTAGGCTTATTCTAATCCAATTAGGGTTTTTAAGAAATCTTGTGGATCCAATAAGTGATTTTGTGTCATTGGTTGAACATTTAGGTCATTTTCGTCCACCCTTGGCTTATTCTAATCCAATTAGGGTTTTTAACCAATCCTGTGCATCCAATAATTGATTGTGTGTCATTGGTTGAACATTAGGTCATTTTCGTCCTCTATAGGCTTATTCTTATCTAATTAGGGTTTTTAATCAATCTTGTGCTTCCAATAACTGATTTTCTGTCATTGGTTGAACATTTATTTGATTTTCGTCTTTCCTAGGCTTATTCTAATCCAATTAGGGTTTTTAACCAATCTTGTGCATCCAATAAGTGATTTTGTGTCATCGGTTGAACATTTAGGGCATTTTCGTCCTCCATAGGCTTATTCTAATCCAATTAAGGTTTTTAACCAATCTTGTGCATCCAATAATTGATTTTGTGACATTGGTTGAACATTAGGTCATTTTCGTCCTCCCTAGGCTTATTCTAATCCAATTAGGGTTTTTAACCAATCTTGTGCATCCAATAAGTAATTTTGTGTCATTGGTTGAACATTTAAGTCATTTTCGTCCACCCTTGGCTTATTCTAATCCAATTTGGGTTTTGAACCAATCTTGTGCATCCAATAAGTGATTTTGTGTCATTGGTGTAACATTTAGGCCATTTTCGTCCTCCATAGGCTTATTCTAATCCAATTAGGGTTTTTAACCAATCTTGTGCATCCAATAATTGATTGTGTGTCATTGGTTGAACATTAGGTTATTTTCGTCCTCCCTAGGCTTATTCTTATCTAATTAGGGTTTTTAATCAATCTTGTGCATCCAATAACTGATTTTGTGTCATTGGTTGAACATTTATCTGATTTTCGTCCTTCCGAGGCTTATTCTAATCCAATTAGGGCTTTTAACAAATCTTGTGCATCCAATAAGGGATTTTGTGTCATTGGTTGAACATTTAGGTCATTTTCGTCCACCCTTGGCTTATTCTAATCCAATTAGGGTTTTTAACCAATCTTGTGCATCCAATAAGTTATTTTGTGTCATTGGTGTAACATTTAGGTCATTTTGGTCCTCCCTAGGCTTATTCTAATCCAATTAGGGTTTTTAACCAATCTTGTGCATCCAATAAGTGATTTTGTTTCATCGGTTGAACATTTAGGGCATTTTCGTCAACCCTTGGCTTATTCTAATCCAATTAGGGTTTTTAACCAATCTTGTGCATCCAATAAGTGATTTTGTGTCATCGGTTGAACATTTAGGGCATTTTCGTCCTCCATAGGCTTATTCTAATCCAATTAAGGTTTTTAACCAATCTTGTGCATCCAATAATTGATTTTGTGACATGGGTTGAACATTAGGTCATTTTCGTCCTCCCTAGGCTTATTCTAATCAAATTAGGGTTTTTAACCAATCTTGTGCATCCAATAAGTGATGTTGTGTCATTGGTCGAACATTTAGGTCATTTTCGTCCACCCTTGCCTTATTCTAATCTAATTTTGGTTTTTAACCAATCTTGTGCATCCAATAAGTGATTTTGTGTCATTGGTGTAACATTTAGGTCATTTTCGTCCTCCATAGGCTTATTCTAATCCAATTAGGGTTTTTAACCAATCTTGTGCATCCAATAATTGATTGTGTGTCATTGGTTGAACATTAGGTCATTTTCGTCCTCCCTAGGCTTATTCTAATCTAATTAGGGTTTTTAATCAATCTTGTGCATCCAATAACTGATTTTGTGTCATTGGTTGAACATTTATCTAATTTTCGTCCTTCCGAGGCTTATTCTAATCCAATTAGGGTTTTTAACAAATCTTGTGCATCCAATAAGGGATTTTGTGTCATTGGTTGAACATTTAGGTCATTTTCGTCCACCCTTGGCTTATTCTAATCCAATTAGGGTTTTTAACCAATCTTGTGCATCCAATAAGTTATTTTGTGTCATTGGTGTAGCATTTAGGTCATTTTGGTCCTCCCTAGGCTTATTCTAATCCAATTAGGGTTTTCAACCAATCTTGTGCATCCAATAATTGATTGTGTGTCATTGGTTGAACATTAGGTCATTTTCGTCCTCTATAGGCTTATTCTTATCTAATTAGGGTTTTTAATCAATCTTGTGCATCCAATAACTGATTTTCTGTCATTGGTTGAACATTTGTTTGATTTTCGTCCTTCCTAGGCTTATTCTAATCCAATTAGGGTTTTTAACCAATCTTGTGCATCCAATAAGTGATTTTGTGTCATCGGTTGAACATTTAGGGCATTTTCGTCCTCCATAGGCTTATTCTAATCCAATTAAGGTTTTTAACCAATCTTGTGCATTCAATAATTGATTTTGTGTCATTGGTTGAACATTAGGTCATTTTCGTCCTCCCTAGGCTTATTCTAATCCAATTAGGGCTTTTAACCAATGTTGTGCATCCAATAAGTGATTTTGTGTCATTGGTGTAACATTTAGGTCATTTTCGTCCTCCATAGGCTTATTCTAATCCAATTAGGGTTTTTAACCAATCTTGTGCATCCAATAATTGATTGTGTGTCATTGGTTGAACATTAGGTCATTTTCGTCCTCTATAGGCTTATTCTTATCTAATTAGGGTTTTTAATCAATCTTGTGCTTCCAATAACTAATTTTCTGTCATTGGTTGAACATTTATTTGATTTTCGTCTTTCCTAGGCTTATTCTAATCCAATTAGGGTTTTTAACCAATCTTGTGCATCCAATAAGTGATTTTGTGTCATCGGTTGAACATTTAGGGCATTTTCGTCCTCCATAGGCTTATTCTAATCCAATTAAGGTTTTTAACCAATCTTGTGCATCCAATAATTGATTTTGTGTCATTGGTTGAACATTAGGTCATTTTCGTCCTCCCTAGGCTTATTCTAATCCAATTAGGGTTTTTAAGAAATCTTGTGCATCCAATAAGTGATTTTGTGTCATTGGTTGAACATTTAGGTCATTTTCGTCCACCCTTGGCTTATTCTAATCCAATTAGGGTTTTTAACCAATCTTGTGCATCCAATAATTGATTGTGTGTCATTGGTTGAACATTAGGTCATTTTCGTCCTCTATAGGCTTATTCTTATCTAATTAGGGTTTTTAATCAATCTTGTGCATCAATTAACTGATTTTGTGTCATTGGTTGAACATTTAATTGATTTTCGTCCTTCCTAGGCTTATTCTAATCCAATTAGGGTTTTTTGACAAATCTTGTGCATCCAATAAGTGATTTTGTGTCATTTGTTGAACATTTAGGTCATTTTCGTCCAACCTTGGCTTATTCTAATCCAATTAGGGTTTTTAACCAATCTTGTGCATCCAATAAGTGATTTTGTGTCATTGGTTGAACATTTAGGTCATTTTCGTCCACCCTTGGCTTATTCTAATCCAATTAGGGTTTTTAACCAATCTTGTGCATCCAATAAGTGATTTTGTGTCATTGGTGTAACATTTAGGTCATTTTCGTCCTCCATAGGCTTATTCTAATCCAATTAGGGTTTTTAACCAATCTTGTGCATCCAATAATTGATTGTGTGTCATTGGTTGAACATTAGGTCATTTTCATCTTCCCTAGGCTTATTCTTATCTAATTAGGCTTTTTAATCAATCTTGTGCATCCAATAACTGATTTTGTGTCATTGGTTGAACATTTATTTGATTTTCGTCCTTCCGAGGCTTATTCTAATCCAATTAGGGTTTTTAACAAATCTTGTGCATCCAATAAGGGATTTTGTGTCATTGGTTGAACATTTAGGTCATTTTCGTCCACCCTTGGCTTATTCTAATCCAATTAGGGTTTTTAACCAATCTTGTGCATCCAATAAGTGATTTTGTGTCATTGGTGTAACAATTAGGTCATTTTCGTCCTCCCTAGGCTTATTCTAATCCAATTAGGGTATTTAACCAATCTTGTGCATCCAATAATTGATTGTGTGTCATTGGTTGAACATTAGGTAATTTTCGTCCTCCCTAGGCTTATTCTTATCTAATTAGGGTTTTTAATCAATCTTGTGCATCCAATAACTGATTTTGTGTCATTGGTTGAACATTTATTTGATTTTCGTCCTTCCTAGACTTATTCTAATCCAATTACGGTTTTTGACAAATCTTGTGCATCCAATAAGGGATTTTGTGTCATTGGTTGAACATTTAGGTCATTTTCGTCCACCCTTGGCTTATTCTAATCCAATTAGGGTTTTTAACCAATCTTGTGCATCCAATAAGTGATTTTGTGTCATTGGTTGAACATTAAGGTCATTTTTGTCCTCCCTAGGCTTATTCTAATCCAATAAGGTTTTTAACCAATCTTGTGCATTCAATAATTGATTTTGTCTCATTGGTTGAACATTAGGCCATTATCGTCCTCCCTAGGCTTATTCTTATCTAATTAGGGTTTTTAATCAATCTTGTGCATCCAATAACTGATTTTGTGTCATTGGTTGAACATTTATTTGATTTTCATCCTTCCTAGGCTTATTCTAATCCAATTAAGGTTTTTAACAAATCTTGTGCACCCAATAAGGAATTTTGTGTCATTGGTTGAACATTTAGGTCATTTTCGTCCACCCTTGGCTTATTCTAATCCAATTAGGGTTTTTAACCAATCTTGTGCATCCAATAAGTGATTTTGTGTCATTGGTGTAACATTTAGGTCATTTTCGTCTTCCTTAGGCTTATTCTTATCTAATTAGGGTTTTTAATCAATCTTGTGCATCCAATAACTGATTTTCTGTCATTGGTTGAACATTTATTTGATTTTCGTCCTTCCCAGGCTTATTCTAATCCAATTAGGGTTTTTAACCAATCTTGTGCATCCAATAAGTTATTTTGTGTCATCGGTTGAACATTTAGGGCATTTTCGTCCTCCATAGGCTTATTCTAATCCAATTAAGGTTTTTAACCAATCTTGTGCATCCAATAATTGATTTTGTGTCATTGGTTGAACATTAGGTCATTTTCGTCCTCCCTAGGCTTATTCTAATCCAATTAGGGTTTTTAACAAATCTTGTGCATCCAATAAGTGATTTTGTGTCATTGGTTGAACATTTAGGTCATTTTCGTCAACCCTTGGCTTATTCTAATCCAATTAGGGTTTTTAACCAATCTTGTGCATCCAATAAGTGATTTTGTGTCATTGGTTGAACATTTAGGTCATTTTCGTCCACCCTTGCCTTATTCTAATCTAATTTGGGTTTTTAACCAATCTTGTGCTTCCAATAAGTGATTTTGTGTCATTGGTGTAACATTTAGGTCATTTTCGTCCTCCATAGGCTTATTCTAATCCAATTAGGGTTTTTAACCAATCTTGTGCATCCAATAATTGATTGTGTGTCATTGGTTGAACATTAGGTCATTTTCGTCCTCCCTAGGCTTATTCTAATCTAATTAGGGTTTTTAATCAATCTTGTGCATCCAATAACTGATTTTGTGTCATTGGTTGAACATTTATCTAATTTTCGTCCTTCCGAGGCTTATTCTAATCCAATTAGGGTTTTTAACAAATCTTGTGCATCCAATAAGGGATTTTGTGTCATTGGTTGAACATTTAGGTCATTTTCGTCCACCCTTGGCTTATTCTAATCCAATTAGGGTTTTTAACCAATCTTGTGCATCCAATAAGTTATTTTGTGTCATTGGTGTAACATTTAGGTCATTTTGGTCCTCCCTAGGCTTATTCTAATCCAATTAGGGTTTTTAACCAATCTTGTGCATCCAATAAGTGATTTTGTTTCATCGGTTGAACATTTAGGGCATTTTCGTCAACCCTTGGCTTATTCTAATCCAATTAGGGTTTTTAACCAATCTTGTGCATCCAATAAGTGATTTTGTGTCATCGGATGAACATTTAGGGCATTTTCGTCCTCCATAGGCTTATTCTAATCCAATTAAGGTTTTTAACCAATCTTGTGCATCCAATAAGTGATTTTGTGTCATCGGTTGAACATTTAGGTCATTTTCGTCCACCCTTGGCATTTTCTAATCCAATTAGGGTTTTTAACAAATCTTGTGCATCCAATAAGTGATTTTGTGTCATTGGTTGAACATTTAGGTCATTTTCGTCCACCCTTGGCTTATTCTAATCCAATTAGGGTTTTTAACCAATCTTGTGCATCCAATAAGTGATTTTGTGTCATTGGTGTAACATTTAGGTCATTTTCGTCCTCCATAGGCTTATTCTAATCCAATTAGGGTTTTTAACCAATCTTGTGCATCCAATAATTGATTGTGTGTCATTGGTTGAACATTAGGTCATTTTCATCTTCCCTAGGCTTATTCTTATCTAATTAGGCTTTTTAATCAATCTTGTGCATCCAATAACTGATTTTGTGTCATTGGTTGAACATTTATTTGATTTTCGTCCTTCCGAGGCTTATTCTAATCCAATTAGGGTTTTTAACAAATCTTGTGCATCCAATAAGGGATTTTGTGTCATTGGTTGAACATTTAGGTCATTTTCGTCCACCCTTGGCTTATTCTAATCCAATTAGGGTTTTTAACCAATCTTGTGCATCCAATAAGTTATTTTGTGTCATTGGTGTAGCATTTAGGTCATTTTGGTCTTCCCTAGGCTTATTCTAATCCAATTAGGGTTTTCAACCAATCTTGTGCATCCAATAATTGATTGTGTGTCATTGGTTGAACATTAGGTCATTTTCGTCCTCTATAGGCTTATTCTTATCTAATTAGGGTTTTTAATCAATCTTGTGCATCCAATAACTGATTTTCTGTCATTGGTTGAACATTTGTTTGATTTTCGTCCTTCCTAGGCTTATTCTAATCCAATTAGGGTTTTTAACCAATCTTGTGCATCCAATAAGTGATTTTGTGTCATCGGTTGAACATTTAGGGCATTTTCGTCCTCCATAGGCTTATTCTAATCCAATTAAGGTTTTTAACCAATCTTGTGCATCCAATAATTGATTTTGTGACATGGGTTGAACATTAGGTCATTTTCGTCCTCCCTAGGCTTATTCTAATCAAATTAGGGTTTTTAACCAATCTTGTGCATCCAATAAGTGATGTTGTGTCATTGGTTGAACATTTAGGTCATTTTCGTCCACCCTTGCCTTATTCTAATCTAATTTGGGTTTTTAACCAATCTTGTGCATCCAATAAGTGATTTTGTGTCATTGGTGTAACATTTAGGTCATTTTCGTCCTCCATAGGCTTATTCTAATCCAATTAGGGTTTTTAACCAATCATGTGCATCCAATAATTGATTGTGTGTCATTGGTTGAACATTAGGTCATTTTCGTCCTCCCTAGGCTTATTCTTATCTAATTAGGGTTTTTAATCAATCTTGTGCATCCAATAACTGATTTTGTGTCATTGGTTGAACATTTATCTAATTTTCGTCCTTCCGAGGCTTATTCTAATCCAATTAGGGTTTTTAACAAATCTTGTGCATCCAATAAGGAATTTTGTGTCATTGGTTGAACATTTAGGTTATTTTCGTCCACCCTTGGCTTATTGTAATCCAATTAGGGTTTTTAACCAATCTTGTGCATCCAATAAGTTATTTTGTGTCATTGGTGTAGCATTTAGGTCATTTTGGTCCTCCCTAGGCTTATTCTAATCCAATTAGGGTTTTCAACCAATCTTGTGCATCCAATAATTGATTGTGTGTAATTGGTTGAACATTAGGTCATTTTCGTCCTCTATAGGCTTATTCTTATCTAATTAGGGTTTTTATTCAATCTTGTGCATCCAATAACTGATTTTCTGTCATTGGTTGAACATTTGTTTGATTTTCGTCCTTCCTAGGCTTATTCTAATCCAATTAGGGTTTTTAACCAATCTTGTGCATCCAATAAGTGATTTTGTGTCATCGGTTGAACATTTAGGGCATTTTCGTCCTCCATAGGCTTATTCTAATCCAATTAAGGTTTTTAACCAATCTTGTGCATCCAATAGTTGATTTTGTGTCATTGGTTGAACATTAGGTCATTTTCGTCCTCCCAAGGCTTATTCTAATCCAATTAGGGTTTTTAACAAATCTTGTGCATCCAATAAGTGATTTTGTGTCATTGGTTGAACATTTAGGTCATTTTCGTCCACCCTTGGCTTATTCTAATCCAATTAGGGTTTTTAACCAATCTTGTGCATCCAATAAATGATTTTGTGTCATTGTTTGAACATTTAGGTCATTTTCATCCTTCCTAGGCTTATTCTAATCCAATAAGGTTTTTAATCAATCTTGTGCATCCAATAATTGATTTTGTCTCATTGGTTGATCATTAGGCCATTTTCGTGCTCCCTAGGCTTATTCTTATCTAATTAGGGTTTTTAATCAATCTTGTGCATCTAATAACTGATTTTGTATCATTGGTTGAACATTTATATGATTTTCGTCCTTCCCAGGCTTATTCTAATCCAATAAGGGTTTTTAACCAATCTTGCGTATCCAATAAGTGATTTTGTGTCATTCGTTGAACATTGAGGTCATTTACGTCCTCCCTAAGCTTATTCTAAACCAATAAGGGTTTTTAACTAATCTTGTCCATCCAATAAGTGATTTTGTATCATTCGTTGAACATTTAGGTCAATTTCGTCTTCCCTAGGCTTATTCTAATTCAATTAGGGTTTTTAACCAATCTTTTGTACCAATAATTGATTTTGTGTCATTGGTTGAACATTAAGGTCATTTTCGTCCTCCCTAGGCTTATTCTAATCCAATTAGGGTTTTTAACAAATCTTGTGCATCCAATAAGGGATTTTGTGTCGTCGGTATAACATTTAGGTCATTTTCGTCCACCCTTGGCATTTTCTAATCCAATTAGGGCTTTTAACCAATGTTGTGCATCCAATAAGTGATTTTGTGTCATTGGTGTAACATTTAGGTCATTTTCGTCCTCCATAGGCTTATTCTAATCCAATTAGGGTTTTTAACCAATCTTGTGCTTCCAATAATTGATTGTGTGTCATTGGTTGAACATTAGGTCATTTTCGTCCTCTATAGGCTTATTCTTATCTAATTAGGGTTTTTAATCAATCTTGTGCTTCCAATAACTGATTTTCTGTCATTGGTTGAACATTTATTTGATTTTCGTCTTTCCTAGGCTTATTCTAATCCAATTAGGGTTTTTAACCAATCTTGTGCATCCAATAAGTGATTTTGTGTCATCGGTTGAACATTTAGGGCATTTTCGTCCTCCAAAGGCTTATTCTAATCCAATTAAGGTTTTTAACCAATCTTGTGCATCCAATAATTGATTTTGTGACATTGGTTGAACATTAGGTCATTTTTGTCCTCCCTAGGCTTATTCTAATCCAATTAGGGTTTTTAACCAATCTTGTGCATCCAATAAGTAATTTTGTGTCATTGGTTGAACATTTAAGTCATTTTCGTCCACCCTTGGCTTATTCTAATCCAATTTGGGTTTTGAACCAATCTTGTGCATCCAATAAGTGATTTTGTGTCATTGGTGTAACATTTAGGCCATTTTCGTCCTCCATAGGCTTATTCTAATCCAATTAGGGTTTTTTACCAATCTTGTGCATCCAATAATTGATTGTGCATCATTGGTTGAACATTAGGTTATTTTCGTCCTCCCTAGGCTTATTCTTATCTAATTAGGGTTTTTAATCAATCTTGTGCATCCAATAACTGATTTTTTGTCATTGGTTGAACATTTATCTGATTTTCGTCCTTCCGAGGCTTATTCTAATCCAATTAGGGTTTTTAACAAATCTTGTGCATCCAATAAGGGATTTTGTGTCATTGGTTGAACATTTAGGTCATTTTCGTCCACCCTTGGCTTATTCTAATCCAATTAGGGTTTTTAACCAATCTTGTGCATCCAATAAGTTATTTTGTGTCATTGGTGTAACATTTAGGTCATTTTGGTCCTCCCTAGGCTTATTCTAATCCAATTAGGGTTTTTAACCAATCTTGTGCATCCAATAAGTGATTTTGTTTCATCGGTTGAACATTTAGGGCATTTTCGTCAACCCTTGGCTTATTCTAATCCAATTAGGGTTTTTAACCAATCTTGTGCATCCAATAACTGATTTTGTGTCATCGGATGAACATTTAGGGCATTTTCGTCCTCCATAGGCTTATTCTAATCCAATTAAGGTTTTTAACCAATCTTGTGCATCCAATAAGTGATTTTGTGTCATCGGTTGAACATTTAGGTCATTTTCGTCCACCCTTGGCATTTTCTAATCCAATTAGGGTTTTTAACAAATCTTGTGCATCCAATAAGTGATTTTGTGTCATTGGTTGAACATTTAGGTCATTTTCGTCCACCCTTGGCTTATTCTAATCCAATTAGGGTTTTTAACCAATCTTGTGCATCCAATAAATGATTTTGTGTCATTGTTTGAACATTTAGGACATTTTCGTCCTTCCTAGGCTTATTCTAATCCAATAAGGTTTTTAATCAATCTTGTGCATCCAATAATTGATTTTGTCTCATTGGTTGATCATTAGGCCATTTTCGTGCTCCCTAGGCTTATTCTTATCTAATTAGAGTTTTTAATCAATCTTGTGCATCTAATAACTGATTTTGTATCATTGGTTGAACATTTATATGATTTTCGTCCTTCCCAGGCTTATTCTAATCCAATAAGGGTTTTTAACCAATCTTGCGCATCCAATAAGTGATTTTGTGTCATTCGTTGAACATTGAGGTCATTTACGTCCTCCCTAGGCTTATTCTAAACCAATTAGGGTTTTTAACTAATCTTGTCCATCCAATAAGTTATTTTGTATCATTCGTTGAACATTTAGGTCATTTTCGTCTTCCCTAGGCTTATTCTAATTCAATTAGGGTTTTTAACCAATCTTTTGCATCCAATAATTGATTTTGTGTCATTGGTTGAACATTAAGCTCATTTTCGTCCTCCCTAGGCTTATTCTAATCCAATTAGGGTTTTTAACAAATCTTGTGCATCCAATAAGGGATTTTGTGTCGTCGGTATAACATTTAGGTCATTTTCGTCCACCCTTGCCATTTTCTAATCCAATTAGGGCTTTTAACCAATGTTGTGCATCCAATAAGTGATTTTGTGTCATTGGTGTAACATTTAGGTCATTTTCGTCCTCCATAGGCTTATTCTAATCCAATTAGGGTTTTTAACCAATCTTGTGCATCCAATAATTGATTGTGTGTCATTGGTTGAACATTAGGTCATTTTCGTCCTCTATAGGCTTATTCTTATCTAATTAGGGTTTTTAATCAATCTTGTGCTTCCAATAACTGATTTTCTGTCATTGGTTGAACATTTATTTGATTTTCGTCTTTCCTAGGCTTATTCTAATCCAATTAGGGTTTTTAACCAATCTTGTGCATCCAATAAGTGATTTTGTGTCATCGGTTGAACATTTAGGGCATTTTCGTCCTCCATAGGCTTATTCTAATCCAATTAAGGTTTTTAACCAATCTTGTGCATCCAATAATTGATTTTGTGACATTGGTTGAACATTAGGTCATTTTCGTCCACCCTTGCCTTATTCTAATCCAATTTGGGTTTTTAACCAATCTTGTGCATCCAATAAGTGATTTTGTGTCATTGGTGTAACATTTAGGTCATTTTCGTCCTCCATAGGCTTATTCTAATCCAATTAGGGTTTTTAACCAATCTTGTGCATCCAATAATTGATTGTGTGTCATTGGTTGAACATTAGGTCATTTTCGTCCTCCCTAGGCTTATTCTAATCTAATTAGGGTTTTTAATCAATCTTGTGCATCGAATAACTGATTTTGTGTCATTGGTTGAACATTTATCTAATTTTCGTCGTTCCGAGGCTTATTCTAATCCAATTAGGGTTTTTAACAAATCTTGTGCATCCAATAAGGGATTTTGTGTCATTGGTTGAACATTTAGGTCATTTTCGTCCACCTTTGGCTTATTCTAATCCAATTAGGGTTTTTAACCAATCTTGTGCATCCAATAAGTTATTTTGTGTCATTGGTGTAGCATTTAGGTCATTTTGGTCCTCCCTAGGCTTATTCTAATCCAATTAGGGTTTTTAACCAATCTTGTGCATCCAATAATTGATTGTGTGTCATTGGTTGAACATTAGGTCATTTTCGTCCTCTATAGGCTTATTCTTATCTAATTAGGGTTTTTAATCAATCTTGTGCATCCAATAACTGATTTTCTGTCATTGGTTGAACATTTGTTTGATTTTCGTCCTTCCTAGGCTTATTCTAATCCAATTAGGGTTTTTAACCAATCTTGTGCATCCAATAAGTGATTTTGTGTCATCGGTTGAACATTTAGGGCATTTTCGTCCTCCATAGGCTTATTCTAATCCAATTAAGGTTTTTAACCAATCTTGTGCATTCAATAATTGATTTTGTGTCATTGGTTGAACATTAGGTCATTTTCGTCCTCCCTAGGCTTATTCTAATCCAATTAGGGTTTTTAACAAATCTTGTGCATCCAATAAGGGATTTTGTGTCGTCGGTATAACATTTAGGTCATTTTCGTCCACCCTTGGCATTTTCTAATCCAATTAGGGCTTTTAACCAATGTTGTGCATCCAATAAGTGATTTTGTGTCATTGGTGTAACATTTAGGTCATTTTCGTCCTCCATAGGCTTATTCTTATCTAATTAGGGTTTTTAATCAATCTTGTGCTTCCAATAACTGATTTTCTGTCATTGGTTGAACATTTATTTGATTTTCGTCTTTCCTATGCTTATTCTAATCCAATTAGGGTTTTTAACCAATCTTGTGCATCCAATAAGTGATTTTGTGTCATCGGTTGAACATTTAGGGCATTTTCGTCCTCCATAGGCTTATTCTAATCCAATTAAGGTTTTTAACCAATCTTGTGCATCCAATAATTGATTTTGTGACATTGGTTGAACATTAGGTCATTTTCGTCCACCCTTGCCTTATTCTAATCCAATTTGGGTTTTTAACCAATCTTGTGCATCCAATAAGTGATTTTGTGTCATTGGTGTAACATTTAGGTCATTTTCGTCCTCCATAGGCTTATTCTAATCCAATTAGGGTTTTTAACCAATCTTGTGCATCCAATAATTGATTGTGTGTCATTGGTTGAACATTAGGTCATTTTCGTCCTCTATAGGCTTATTCTTATCTAATTAGGGTTTTTAATCAATCTTGTGCTTCCAATAACTGATTTTCTGTCATTGGTTGAACATTTATTTGATTTTCGTCTTTCCTAGGCTTATTCTAATCCAATTAGGGTTTTTAACCAATCTTGTGCATCCAATAAGTGATTTTGTGTCATCGGTTGAACATTTAGGGCATTTTCGTCCTCCAAAGGCTTATTCTAATCCAATTAAGGTTTTTAACCAATCTTGTGCATCCAATAATTGATTTTGTGACATTGGTTGAACATTAGGTCATTTTTGTCCTCCCTAGGCTTATTCTAATCCAATTAGGGTTTTTAACCAATCTTGTGCATCCAATAAGTAATTTTGTGTCATTGGTTGAACATTTAAGTCATTTTCGTCCACCCTTGGCTTATTCTAATCCAATTTGGGTTTTGAACCAATCTTGTGCATCCAATAAGTGATTTTGTGTCATTGGTGTAACATTTAGGCCATTTTCGTCCTCCATAGGCTTATTCTAATCCAATTAGGGTTTTTTACCAATCTTGTGCATCCAATAATTGATTGTGCATCATTGGTTGAACATTAGGTTATTTTCGTCCTCCCTAGGCTTATTCTTATCTAATTAGGGTTTTTAATCAATCTTGTGCATCCAATAACTGATTTTTTGTCATTGGTTGAACATTTATCTGATTTTCGTCCTTCCGAGGCTTATTCTAATCCAATTAGGGTTTTTAACAAATCTTGTGCATCCAATAAGGGATTTTGTGTCATTGGTTGAACATTTAGGTCATTTTCGTCCACCCTTGGCTTATTCTAATCCAATTAGGGTTTTTAACCAATCTTGTGCATCCAATAAGTTATTTTGTGTCATTGGTGTAACATTTAGGTCATTTTGGTCCTCCCTAGGCTTATTCTAATCCAATTAGGGTTTTTAACCAATCTTGTGCATCCAATAAGTGATTTTGTTTCATCGGTTGAACATTTAGGGCATTTTCGTCAACCCTTGGCTTATTCTAATCCAATTAGGGTTTTTAACCAATCTTGTGCATCCAATAACTGATTTTGTGTCATCGGATGAACATTTAGGGCATTTTCGTCCTCCATAGGCTTATTCTAATCCAATTAAGGTTTTTAACCAATCTTGTGCATCCAATAAGTGATTTTGTGTCATCGGTTGAACATTTAGGTCATTTTCGTCCACCCTTGGCATTTTCTAATCCAATTAGGGTTTTTAACAAATCTTGTGCATCCAATAAGTGATTTTGTGTCATTGGTTGAACATTTAGGTCATTTTCGTCCACCCTTGGCTTATTCTAATCCAATTAGGGTTTTTAACCAATCTTGTGCATCCAATAAATGATTTTGTGTCATTGTTTGAACATTTAGGACATTTTCGTCCTTCCTAGGCTTATTCTAATCCAATAAGGTTTTTAATCAATCTTGTGCATCCAATAATTGATTTTGTCTCATTGGTTGATCATTAGGCCATTTTCGTGCTCCCTAGGCTTATTCTTATCTAATTAGAGTTTTTAATCAATCTTGTGCATCTAATAACTGATTTTGTATCATTGGTTGAACATTTATATGATTTTCGTCCTTCCCAGGCTTATTCTAATCCAATAAGGGTTTTTAACCAATCTTGCGCATCCAATAAGTGATTTTGTGTCATTCGTTGAACATTGAGGTCATTTACGTCCTCCCTAGGCTTATTCTAAACCAATTAGGGTTTTTAACTAATCTTGTCCATCCAATAAGTTATTTTGTATCATTCGTTGAACATTTAGGTCATTTTCGTCTTCCCTAGGCTTATTCTAATTCAATTAGGGTTTTTAACCAATCTTTTGCATCCAATAATTGATTTTGTGTCATTGGTTGAACATTAAGCTCATTTTCGTCCTCCCTAGGCTTATTCTAATCCAATTAGGGTTTTTAACAAATCTTGTGCATCCAATAAGGGATTTTGTGTCGTCGGTATAACATTTAGGTCATTTTCGTCCACCCTTGCCATTTTCTAATCCAATTAGGGCTTTTAACCAATGTTGTGCATCCAATAAGTGATTTTGTGTCATTGGTGTAACATTTAGGTCATTTTCGTCCTCCATAGGCTTATTCTAATCCAATTAGGGTTTTTAACCAATCTTGTGCATCCAATAATTGATTGTGTGTCATTGGTTGAACATTAGGTCATTTTCGTCCTCTATAGGCTTATTCTTATCTAATTAGGGTTTTTAATCAATCTTGTGCTTCCAATAACTGATTTTCTGTCATTGGTTGAACATTTATTTGATTTTCGTCTTTCCTAGGCTTATTCTAATCCAATTAGGGTTTTTAACCAATCTTGTGCATCCAATAAGTGATTTTGTGTCATCGGTTGAACATTTAGGGCATTTTCGTCCTCCATAGGCTTATTCTAATCCAATTAAGGTTTTTAACCAATCTTGTGCATCCAATAATTGATTTTGTGTCATTGGTTGAACATTTAGGTCATTTTCGTCCTCCCTAGGCTTATTCTAATCCAATTAGGGTTTTTAACAAATCTTGTGCATCCAATAAGGGATTTTGTGTCATTGGTTGAACATTTAGGTCATTTTCGTCCACCCTTGGAATTTTCTAATCCAATTAGGGTTTTTAACCAATCTTGTGCATCCAATAAGTGATTTTGTGTCATTGGTTGAACATTTAGGTCATTTTCGTCTTCCCTAGGCTTATTCTAATTCAATTAGGGTTTTTAACCAATCTTGTGCATCCAATAATTGATTGTGTGCCATTGGTTGAACATTAGGTCATTTTTGTCCTCCCTAGGCTTAATCTTATCTAATTAGGGTTTTTAATCAATCTTGTGCATCCAATAACTGATTTTGTGTCATTGGTTGAACATTTATTTGATTTTCGTCCTTCCTATGCTGATTCTAATCCAATTAGGGTTTTTTACCAATCTTGTGCATCCAATAAGTGATTTTGTGTCATTGGTTGATCATTTAGGGCATTTTCTTCCTCCATAGGCTTATTCTAATCCAATTAAGGTATTTAACCAATCTTGTGCATCCAATAATTGATTTTTTGTCATTGGTTTAACATTAGGTCATTTTCGTCCTCCCTAGGCTTATTCTAATCCAATTAGGGTTTTTAACCAATCTTGTGCATCCAATAAGTGATTTTGTGTCATTGGTTGAACATTTAAGTCATTTTCGTCCTCCCTAGGCTTATTCTAATCCAATAAGGGTTTTTAGCCAATCTTGTGCGTCCAATAAGTGCGTTTGTGTCATTGGATTATCATTTAGGTGATTTTCGTCCTCCCTAGGCTTATTCTAATCTAATTAGGGTTTGTAACCAATCTGGTGCATCCAATAAGTGATTTTGTGTCATTGGTTGAACATTTAGGTCATTTTCGTCCTCCCTAGGCTTATTCTAATCCAATTAGGGTTTTTAACAAATCTTGTGCATCCAATAAGTGATTTTGTGTCATTGGTTGAACATTTAGGTCATTTTCGTCCACCCTTGGCTTATTCTAATCCAATTAGGGTTTTTAACCAATCTTGTGCATCCAATAAGTTATTTTGTGTCATTGGTGTAGCATTTAGGTCATTTTGGTCCTCCCTAGGCTTATTCTAATCCAATTAGGGTTTTTAACCAATCTTGTGCATCCAATAATTGATTGTGTGTCATTGGTTGAACATTAGGTCATTTTCGTCCTCTATAGGCTTATTCTTATCTAATTAGGGTTTTTAATCAATCTTGTGCATCCAATAACTGATTTTCTGTCATTGGTTGAACATTTGTTTGATTTTCGTCCTTCCTAGGCTTATTCTAATCCAATTAGGGTTTTTAACCAATCTTGTGCATCCAATAAGTGATTTTGTGTCATCGGTTGAACATTTAGGGCATTTTCGTCCTCCATAGGCTTATTCTAATCCAATTAAGGTTTTTAACCAATCTTGTGCATTCAATAATTGATTTTGTGTCATTGGTTGAACATTAGGTCATTTTCGTCCTCCCTAGGCTTATTCTAATCCAATTAGGGCTTTTAACCAATGTTGTGCATCCAATAAGTGATTTTGTGTCATTGGTGTAACATTTAGGTCATTTTCGTCCTCCATAGGCTTATTCTAATCCAATTAGGGTTTTTAACCAATCTTGTGCATCCAATAATTGATTGTGTGTCATTGGTTGAACATTAGGTCATTTTCGTCCTCTATAGGCTTATTCTTATCTAATTAGGGTTTTTAATCAATCTTGTGCTTCCAATAACTAATTTTCTGTCATTGGTTGAACATTTATTTGATTTTCGTCTTTCCTAGGCTTATTCTAATCCAATTAGGGTTTTTAACCAATCTTGTGCATCCAATAAGTGATTTTGTGTCATCGGTTGAACATTTAGGGCATTTTCGTCCTCCATAGGCTTATTCTAATCCAATTAAGGTTTTTAACCAATCTTGTGCATCCAATAATTGATTTTGTGACATTGGTTGAACATTAGGTCATTTTCGTCCACCCTTGCCTTATTCTAATCCAATTTGGGTTTTTAACCAATCTTGTGCATCCAATAAGTGATTTTGTGTCATTGGTGTAACATTTAGGTCATTTTCGTCCTCCATAGGCTTATTCTAATCCAATTAGGGTTTTTAACCAATCTTGTGCATCCAATAATTGATTGTGTGTCATTGGTTGAACATTTAGGTCATTTTCGTCTTCCCTAGGCTTATTCTAATTCAATTAGGGTTTTTAACCAATCTTTTGTACCAATAATTGATTTTGTGTCATTGGTTGAACATTAAGGTGATTTTCGTCCTCCCTAGGCTTATTCTAATCCAATTAGGGTTTTTAACAAATCTTGTGCATCCAATAAGGGATTTTGTGTCGTCGGTATAACATTTAGGTCATTTTCGTCCACCCTTGGCATTTTCTAATCCAATTAGGGCTTTTAACCAATGTTGTGCATCCAATAAGTGATTTTGTGTCATTGGTGTAACATTTAGGTCATTTTCGTCCTCCATAGGCTTATTCTTATCTAATTAGGGTTTTTAATCAATCTTGTGCTTCCAATAACTGATTTTCTGTCATTGGTTGAACATTTATTTGATTTTCGTCTTTCCTATGCTTATTCTAATCCAATTAGGGTTTTTAACCAATCTTGTGCATCCAATAATTGATTGTGTGTCATTGGTTGAACATTAGGTCATTTTCGTCCTCCCTAGGCTTATTCTAATCTAATTAGGGTTTTTAATCAATCTTGTGCATCCAATAACTGATTTTGTGTCATTGGTTGAACATTTATCTAATTTTCGTCGTTCCGAGGCTTATTCTAATCCAATTAGGGTTTTTAACAAATCTTGTGCATCCAATAAGGGATTTTGTGTCATTGGTTGAACATTTAGGTCATTTTCGTCCACCTTTGGCTTATTCTAATCCAATTAGGGTTTTTAACCAATCTTGTGCATCCAATAAGTTATTTTGTGTCATTGGTGTAGCATTTAGGTCATTTTGGTCCTCCCTAGGCTTATTCTAATCCAATTAGGGTTTTTAACCAATCTTGTGCATCCAATAATTGATTGTGTGTCATTGGTTGAACATTAGGTCATTTTCGTCCTCTATAGGCTTATTCTTATCTAATTAGGGTTTTTAATCAATCTTGTGCATCCAATAACTGATTTTTTGTCATTGGTTGAACATTTGTTTGATTTTCGTCCTTCCTAGGCTTATTCTAATCCAATTAGGGTTTTTAACCAATCTTGTGCATCCAATAAGTGATTTTGTGTCATCGGTTGAACATTTAGGGCATTTTCGTCCTCCATAGGCTTATTCTAATCCAATTAAGGTTTTTAACCAATCTTGTGCATTCAATAATTGATTTTGTGTCATTGGTTGAACATTAGGTCATTTTCGTCCTCCCTAGGCTTATTCTAATCCAAGTAGGGCTTTTAACCAATGTTGTGCATCCAATAAGTGATTTTGTGTCATTGGTATAACATTTAGGTCATTTTCGTCCTCCATAGGCTTATTCTAATCCAATTAGGGTTTTTAACCAATCTTGTGCATCCAATAATTGATTGTGTGTCATTGGTTGAACATTAGGTCATTTTCGTCCTCTATAGGCTTATTCTTATCTAATTAGGGTTTTTAATCAATCTTGTGCTTCCAATAACTAATTTTCTGTAATTGGTTGAACATTTATTTGATTTTCGTCTTTCCTAGGCTTATTCTAATCCAATTAGGGTTTTTAACCAATCTTGTGCATCCAATAAGTGATTTTGTGTCATCGGTTGAACATTTAGGGCATTTTCGTCCTCCATAGGCTTATTCTAATCCAATTAAGGTTTTTAACCAATCTTGTGCATCCAATAATTGATTTTGTAACATTGGTTGAACATTAGGTCATTTTCGTCCACCCTTGCCTTATTCTAATCCAATTTGGGTTTTTAACCAATCTTGTGCATCCTATAAGTGATTTTGTGTCATTGGTGTAACATTTAGGTCATTTTCGTCCTCCATAGGCTTATTCTAATCCAATTAGGGTTTTTAACCAATCTTGTGCATCCAATAATTGATTGTGTGTCATTGGTTGAACATTAGGTCATTTTCGTCCTCCCTAGGCTTATTCTAATCTAATTAGGGTTTTTAATCAATCTTGTGCATCCAATAACTGATTTTGTGTCATTGGTTGAACATTTATCTAATTTTCGTCGTTCCGAGGCTTATTCTAATCCAATTAGGGTTTTTAACAAATCTTGTGCATCCAATAAGGGATTTTGTGTCATTGGTTGAACATTTAGGTCATTTTCGTCCACC
>JBBPBP010009779.1:38324397-38393395 GCA_037974735.1 Cicer chorassanicum
GTACTCCCTTGGCTTATTCTAATCCAATTATGGTTTTTAACCATTCTTGTGCATCTAATAAGTGATTTTGTGTCATTGGTTGAACATTGAGGTCATTTTCGTCCTCCCTAGGCTTATTCTACTCCAATTAGGGTTTTTAACCAATCTTTTGCATCCAATAATTGATTTTGAGTTATTGGTTGAACATTAGGTCTTTTTCGTCCTCCCTAGGCTTATTCTAATTCAATTAGGGTTTTTAACCAATCTTGTGCATCCAATAAGTGATTTTGTATCATTCGTTAAACATTTAGTTCATTTACGTACTCCCTTGGCTTATTCTAATCCAATTATGGGTTTTAACCATTCTGGTGCATCCAATAAGTGATTTTGTGTCATTAGTTGAACATTTAGGTCATTTTCATCCACCCTAGGCTTATTCTAATCCAATTAGGGTTTTAATCCTATCTTGTGCATCCAATAAGTGATTTTGTGTCATTGGTTGAACATTAGGTTATTTTCGTCCTCCCTAGGCTTATTCTAATCCAATTAAGGGTTTTAACCAATCTTGTGCATCCAATAAGTGATTTTGTGTCATTGGTTGAACATTTAGGTCTTTTTCGTCCACCATTGGCTTATTCTAATCCAATTAGGGTTTTTAACCAATCTTGTGCATCCAATAAGTGATTTTGTGTCATTGGTTGAACATTTAGGTCATTTTCGTCGTCCCTTGGTTTATTCTAATTAAATTAGGGTTTTTAACCAATCTTGTGCATCCAATAAATGATTTTGTGTATTGGTTGAACATTTAGGTCATTTTCGTCCACCCTTGGCTTATTCTAATCCAATTAGGGTTTTTAACCAATCTTGTGCATCCAATAAGTGATTTTGTGTCATTGGTTGAACATTTAGGTCATTTTCGTCCTCCATAGGCTTATTCTAATCCAATAAGGTTTTTTAACAAATCTTGTGCATCCAATAACTGATTTTGTGTCATTGGTTGAACATTTATTTGATTTTCGTCCTCAGTAGGCTTATTCTAATCCAATTAGGGTTTTTAACCAATCTTGTGCATCCAATAAGTGATTTTGTGTAATTGGTGTAACATTTAGGTCATTTTCGTCCTCCATAGGCTTATTCTAATCCAATTAGGGTTTTTAACCAATCTTGTGCATCCAATAATTGATTGTGTGCCATTGGTTGAACATTAGATCATTTTTGTCCTCCCTAGGCTTATTCTTATCTAATTAGGGTTTTTAATCAATCTTGTGCATCCAATAACTGATTTTGTGTCATTGGTTGAACATTTATTTGATTTTCGTCCTTCCTAGGCTGATTCTAATCCAATTAGGGTTTTTTTTACCAATCTTGTGCATCCAATAAGTGATTTTGTGTCATTGGTTGATTATTTAGGGCATTTTCGTCCTCCATAGGCTTATTCTAATCCAATTAAGGTTTTTAACCAATCTTGTGCATCCAATAATTGATTTTTTGTCATTGGTTTAACATTAGGTCATTTTCGTCCTCCCTAGGCTTATTCTAATCCAATTAGGGTTTTTAACCAATCTTGTGCATCCAATAAGTGATTTTGTGTCATTGGTTGAACATTTAGGTCATTTTCGTCCTCCCTATGCTTATTCTAATCCAATAAGGTTTTTAACCAATCTTGTGCATCCAATAATTGATTTTGTCTCATGGGTTGAACATTAGGCCATTTTCGTCGTCCCTAAGCTTATTCTTATCTAATTAGGGTTTTTAATCAATCTTGTGCATCCAATAACTGATTTTGTGTCATTGGTTGAACATTTATATGATTTTCGTCCTTCCTAGGCTTATTCTAATCCAATAAGGGTTTTTAACCAATCTTGCACATCCAATAAGTGATTTTGTGTCATCGGTTGAACATTTAGGTCATTTTCGTCTACCCTTGGCTTATTCTAATCCAATTAGGGTTTTTAACCAATCTTGTGCATCCAAAAGTGATTTTGTGTCATTGGTTGAACATTTAGCTCATTTTTGTCCTCCATAGGCTTATTCTAATCCAATTTTGAATTTTAACCAATCTTGTGCATCCAATAATTGATTATGTGTCATTGGTTGAACATTAGGTTATTTTCGTCCTCCCTAGGCTTATTCTTATCTAATTAGGGTTTTTAATCAATCTTGTGCATCCAATAACTGATTTTGTGTCATTGGTTGAACATTTATTTGATTTTTTTCCTACCTAGGCTTATTCTAATCTAATTAGGGTTTTTAACAAATCTTGTGCATCCATTAAGTGATTTTGTGTCATTCGTTGAACATTTAGGTCATTTTCGTCCTCCCTATGCTTATTCTAATTCAATTAGGGTTTTTAACCAATCTTTTGCATCCAATAATTGATTTTGTGTCATTGGTTGAATATTTAAGTCAATTTCGTCCTCCCTAGGCTTATTCTAATCCAATTAGGGTTTTTAACAAATCTTGTGCATCATATAAGGGATTTTGTATCATCGGTTGAACATTTAGGTCATTTTCGTCCACCCTTTGCTTATTCTAATCCAATTAGGGTTTTTAACCAATCTTGTGCATCTAATAAGTGATTTTGTGTCATTGGTGTAAAATTTAGGTCATTTTCGTCCTCCATAGGCTTATTCTAATCCAATTAGGGTTTTTAACCAATCTTGTGCATCATATAATTGATTGTGTGTCATTGGTTGAATATTAGGTCATTTTCGTCCTCTCTAGGCTTATTCTTATCTAATTAGGGTTTGTAATCAATCTTGTGCATCCAATAACTGATTTTGCGTCATTGGTTGAACATTTATTTGATTTTCGTCCTTCCTAGGCTTATTCTAATCCAATAAGGGTTTTTAACCTATCTTGCGCATCCAATAAGTGATTTTGTGTCATTCATTGAACATTTAGGTCATTTACGTCCTCCCTAGGCTTATTCTAATCTAATTAGGGTTTTTAACCAAACTTGTGCATCCAATAAGTGATTTTGTTTCATTCGTTGAACATTTAGTTCAGTTAGGTACTCCCTTGGCTTATTCTAATCCAATTATGGTTTTTAACCATTCTTGTGCATCTAATAAGTGATTTTGTGTCATTGGTTGAACATTGAGGTCATTTTCGTCCTCCCTAGGCTTATTCTACTCCAATTAGGGTTTTTAAGCAATCTTTTGCATCCAATAATTCATTTTGAGTTATTGGTTGAACATTAGGTCTTTTTCGTCCTCCCTAGGCTTATTCTAATCTAATTAGGGTTTTTAACCAAACTTGTGCATCCAATAAGTGATTTTGTGTCATTGGTTGAACATTAGGTTATTTTCGTCCTCCCTAGGCTTATTCTAATCCAATTAAGGGTTTTAACCAATCTTGTGCATCCAATAAGTGATTTTGTGTCATTGGTTGAACATTTAGGTCTTTTTCGTCCACCCTTGGCTTATTCTAATCCAATTAGGGTTTTTAACCAATCTTGTGCATCCAATAAGTGATTTTGTGTCATTGGTTGAACATTTAGGTCATTTTCGTCGTCCCTTGGTTTATTCTAATTAAATTAGGGTTTTTAACCAATCTTGTGCATCCAATAAGTTATTTTGTGTATTGGTTGAACATTTAGGTCATTTTCGTCCACCCTTGGCTTATTCTAATCCAATTAGGGTTTTTAACCAATCTTGTGCATCCAATAAGTGATTTTGTGTCATTGGTTGAACATTTAGGTCATTTTCGTCCTCCATAGGCTTATTCTAATCCAATAAGGTTTTTAACCAATCTTTTGCATCCAATAATTGATTTTGTGTCATTGGTTGAACATTAGGTTATTTTCGTCCTCCCTAGGCTTATTCTAATCCAATTAAGGGTTTTAACCAATCTTGTGCATCCAATAAGTGATTTTGTGTCATTGGTTGAACATTTAAGTCTTTTTCGTCCACCCTTGGCTTATTCTAATCCAATTAGGGTTTTTAACCAATCTTGTGCATCCAATAAGTGATTTTGTGTCATTGGTTGAACATTTAGGTCATTTTCGTCGTCCCTTGGTTTATTCTAATTTAATTAGGGTTTTTAACCAATCTTGTGCATCCAATAAGTGATTTTGTGTATTGGTTGAACATTTAGGTTATTTTCGTCATCCCTTGGCTTATTCTAATCCAATTAGGGTTTGTAACCAATCTTGCGCATCCAATAAGTGATTTTATGTCATTGGTTGAACATTTAGGTCATTTTCATCCCCCCTAGGCTTATTCTAATCCAATAAGGTTTTTAACCAATCTTGTGCATCCAATAATTGATTTTGCCTCATTGGTTGGACATTAGGCCATTTTTGTCCTCCCCAGGCTTATTCTTATCTAATTAGGGTTTTTAATCAATCTTGTGCATCCAATAACTGATTTTGTGTCATTGGTTGTACATTTATTTGATTTTCGTCCTTGCTAGGCTTATTCTAATCCAATTAGGTTTTTTAACCAATCTTGTGCATCCAATAAGTGATTTTGTGTCATTCGTTGAACATTTAGGTCATTTACGTCCTCCCTAGGATCTAGTCCAATTAGGGTTTTTAACCAATCTTGTGCATCCAATAAGTGATTTTTTTCATTCGTTGAACATTTAGGTCATTTTCGTCGTCACTTGGTTTATTCTAATCCAATTAGGGTTTTTAACCAATCTTGTGCATCCAATAAGTGATTTTGTGTCATTTGTTGAACATTTAGGTCATTTTCGTCGTCCCTTGGTTTATTCTAATTTAATTAGGGTTTTTAACCAATCTTGTGCATCCAATAAGTGATTTTGTGTATTGGTTGAACATTTAGGTTATTTTCGTCCTCCCTTGGCTTATTCTAATCCAATTAGGGTTTGTAACCAATCTTGCGCATCCAATAAGTGATTTTATGTCATTGGTTGAACATTTAGGTCATTTTCATCCCCCCTAGGCTTATTCTAATCCAATAAGGTTTTTAACCAATCTTGTGCATCCAATAATTGATTTTGTCTCATTGGTTGGACATTAGGCCATTTTTGTCCTCCCCAGGCTTATTCTTATCTAATTAGGGTTTTTAATCAATCTTGTGCATCCAATAACTGATTTTGTGTCATTGGTTGTACATTTATTTGATTTTCGTCCTTGCTAGGCTTATTCTAATTCAATTAGGGTTTTTAACCAATCTTGTGCATCCGATAAGTGATTTTGTGTCATTGGTTGAACATTTAGTTCATTTTCGTCCTCCCTAGGTTTATTCTAATCCAATAAGTGATTTTAAACAATCTTGTGCATCCAATAAGTGATTTTGTGTCATTGGTTGAACATTTAGGTCATTTTCGTCGCCCCTTTGTTTATTCTAATTCAATTAGGGTTTTTAACCAATCTTGTGCATCCAATAAGTGATTTTGTGTATTGGTTGAACATTTAGGTCATTTTCATCCACCCTTGGCTTATTCTAATCCAATTAGGGTTTTTAACCAATCTAGTGCATCCAATAAGTGATTTTGTGTCATTGGTTGAACATTTAGGTCATTTTCGTCCACCCTTGGCTTATTCTAATCCAATTAGGGTTTTTGACCACTCTTGTGCATCCAATAAGTGATTTTGTGTCATTGGTTGAACATTTAGGTCATTTTGGTCCTGCCTAGGCTTATTCTAATCCAATAAGGTTTTTAACCAATCTTGTGCATCCAATAATTGATTTTGTCTCATTGGTTGAACATTAGGCCATTTTCGTCCTCTCTAGGCTTATTTTTATCTAATTAGGGTTTTTAATCAATCTTGTGCATCCAATAAGTGATTTTGTATCATTCGTTGAACATTTAGGTCATATTTCGTCCTCCCTAGGCTTATTCTAATTCAATTAGGGTTTTTAACCAATCTTTTGCATCCAATAATTGATTTTGTGTCATTGAACATTTAGGCCATTTTCGTCCTCCCTATGCTTATTCTTATCTAATTAGGGTTTTTAATCAATCTTGTGCATCCAATAACTGATTTTGTGTCATTGGTTGTACATTTATTTTATTTTCGTCCTTCCTAGGCTTATTCTAATCCAATTAGGTTTTTTAACCAATCTTGTGCATCAAATAGGTGATTTTGTGTCATTCGTTGAACATTTAGGTCATTTACGTCCTCCCTAGGATCTAATCCAATTAGGGTTTTTAACCAATCTTGTGCATCCAATAAGTGATTTTGTTTCATTCGTTGAACATTTAGGTCATTTTCATACTCCCTTGGCTTATTCTAATCCAATTAGGGTTTTTAACCAATCTTGTGCATCCGATAAGTGATTTTGTGTCATTGGTTGAACATTTAGTTCATTTTCGTCCTCCCTAGGTTTATTCTAAGCCAATAAGTGTTTTTAAACAATCTTGTGCATCCAATAAGTGATTTTGTGTCATTGGTTGAACATTTAGGTCATTTTCGTCCACCCTTGGCTTATTCTAATCCAATTAGGGTTTTTAACCAATCTTGTGCATCCAATAAGTGATTTTGTGTCATTGGTTGAACATTTATGTCATTTTCGTCCTCTCTGGGCTTATTCTAATCCAATTAGGGTTTTTAACCAATCTTGTGCATGCAATAATTGATTTTGTGTCATTGGTTGAACATTAGGTCATTTTCGTCCTCCCTAGGGTTATTCTTATCTAATTAGGGTTTTTAATGAATCTTGTGCATCCAATAACTTATTTTGTCCTTCCTAGGCTTATTCTAATCCTATTAGGGTTTTTAACCAATCTTGTGCATCCAATAAGTGATTTTGTGTCATTCGTTGAACATTTAGGTCATTTACGTCCTCCATAGGATTCTTCTAATCCAATTATGGTTTTTAACCAATCTTGTGCATCCAATAAATGCTTTTGTATCATTCGTTGAACATTTTGTTCATTTACGTACTCCCTTGGCTTATTCTAATCCAATTATGGTTTTTAACCATTCTTGTGCATCCAATAAGTGATTTTGTGTCATTGGCTGAACATTTAGGTCATTTTCATCCTCCCTAGGCTTATTCTAATCGAATTAGGGTTTTTATCCAATGTTGTGCATCCATTAAGTGATTTTGTGTCATTGGTTGAACATTTAGGTCATTTGCGCCCTGCCTATGCTAATTCTAATCCAATTAAGGTTTTTAACCAAACTTGTACATCTAATAATTGATTTTGTGTTATTGGTTGAACATTTAGGTCTTTTTCGTCCACCCTTGGCTTATTCTAATCCAATTAGGGTTTTTAACCAATCTTGTGCATCCGATAAGTGATTTTGTGTCATTGGTTGAACATTTAGGTCATTTTCGTCGTCCCTTGGTTTATTCTAATTCAATTAGGGTTTTTAACCAATCTTGTGCATCCAATAAGTGATTTGTGTATTGGTTGAACATTTAAGTTATTTTCGTCCTCCCTTGGCTTATTCTAATCCAATTAGGGTTTTTAACCAATTTTGCGCATCCAATAAGTGATTTTATGTCATTAGTTGAACATTTAGGTCATTTTCTTCCCCCTAGGCTTATTCTAATCCAATAAGGTTTTTAACCAATATTGTGCATCCAATAATTGATTTTGTCTCATTGGTTGAACATTAGGCCATTTTTGTCCTCCCCAGGCTTATTCTTATCTAATTAGGGTTTTTAATCAATCTTGTGCATCCAATAACTGATTTTATGTCATTGGTTGATAATTTATTTGATTTTCATCCTTCCTATGCTTATTCTAATCCAATTAGGGTTTTTAACCAATCTTGTGCATCCAATAAGTGATTTTGTGTCATTCGATGAACATTTAGGTCATTTACGTCCTCCCTAGGATTATTCTAATCCAATTAGGGTTTTTAACAAATCTTGTGCATCCAATAAGTAATTTTGTTTCATTCGTTGAACATTTAGGTCATTTTCATACTCCCTTGGCTTATTCTAATCCAATTAGGGTTTTTAACCAATCTTGTGCATCTAATAAGTTATTTTGTGTCATTGGTTGAACATTTAGTTCATTTTTGTCCTCCCTAGGTTTATTCAAATCAAATAAGTGTTTTTAAACAATCTTGTGCATCCAATAATTGATTAAGTGTCATTGATTGAACATTTAGGTCATTTTCGTTGTCCCTTGGTTTATTCTAATTCAATTAGGGTTTTTAACCAATCTTGTGCATCCAATAAGTGATTTTGTGTATTGCTTGAACATTTAGGTCATTTTCGTCCTCCCTTGGCTTATTCTAATCCAATTAGGGTTTTTAACCAATGTTGCGCATCCAATAAGTGATTTTGTGTCATTGGTTGAACATTTATGTAATTTTCGTCCACCCTTGGCTTATTCTAATCCAATTAGGGTTTTTAACCAATCTTGTGCATCCAATAAGTGATTTTGTGTCATTGGTTGAACATTTAGGTCATTTTCGTCCTCCCTGGGCTTATTCTAATCCAATTAGGGTTTTTAACCAATCTTGTGCATCCAATAATTGATTTTGTCTCATTGGTTTAACATTAGGCCATTTTCGTCCTTCCTAGGGTTATTCTAATCGAATTATGGTTCTTAACCAATCTTCTGCATCCAATAAGTGATTTTGTGTCATTCGTTGAACATTTAGGTCATTTTCGTCCTCCATAGGCTTATTCTAATCCAATTAAAGTTTTTAACCAATCTTGTGCATCCAATAATTGATTTTGTGTCATTGGTTGAACATTAGGTCATTTTCGTCCTCCCTAGGCTTACTCTAATCCAATTAGGGTTTTTAACCAATCTTGTGCATCCAATAAGTGATTTTGGGTCATTGGTTGAACATTTAGGTCATTTTCGTCCTCCTTAGGCTTATTCTAATCAAATAAGGTTTTTAACCAATCTTGTGCATCCAATAATTGATTTTGTCTCATTGGTTGAACAATAGGCCATTTTCGTCCTCCTTAGGTTTATTCTTATCTAATTAGGGTTTTTAATCAATCTTGTGCATCCAATAACTGATTTTGCGTCATTGGTTGAACATTTATTTGATTTTCGTCCTTCCTAGGCTTATTCTAATCCAATAAGGGTTTTTAACCAATCTTGCGCATCCAATAAGTGATTTTGTGTCATTCGTTGAACATTGAGGTCATTTACGTCCTCCCTAGGCTTATTCTAATCCAATTAGGGTTTTTAACTAATCTTGGGCATCCAATAAGTGATTTTGTATCATTCGTTGAACATTTAGGTCATTTTCGTCCTCCCTAGGCTTATTCTAATTCAATTAGGGTTTTTAACCAATCTTTTGCATCCAATAACTGATTTTGTGTCATTGAACATTTAGGCCATTTTCGTCCTCCCAATGCTTATTCTTATCTAATTAGGGTTTTTAATCAATCTTGTGCATCCAATAATTGATTTTGGGTCATTGGTTGAACATTTATTTGATTTTCGTCCTTCCTAGGCTTATTCTAATCCAATTAGGGTTTTTAACCAATCTTGTGCATCCAATAAGTGATTTTGTGTCATTCGATGAACATTTAGGTCATTTACGTCCTCCCTAGGATTATTCTAATCCAATTAGGGTTTTTAACAAATCTTGTGCATCCAATAAGTAATTTTGTTTCATTCGTTGAACATTTAGGTCATTTTCATACTCCCTTGGCTTATTCTAATCCAATTAGGGTTTTTAACCAATCTTGTGCATCTAATAAGTTATTTTGTGTCATTGGTTGAACATTTAGTTCATTTTTGTCCTCCCTAGGTTTATTCAAATCAAATAAGTGTTTTTAAACAATCTTGTGCATCCAATAATTGATTAAGTGTCATTGATTGAACATTTAGGTCATTTTCGTTGTCCCTTGGTTTATTCTAATTCAATTAGGGTTTTTAACCAATCTTGTGCATCCAATAAGTGATTTTCTGTATTGCTTGAACATTTAGGTCATTTTCGTCCTCCCTTGGCTTATTCTAATCCAATTAGGGTTTTTAACCAATGTTGCGCATCCAATAAGTGATTTTGTGTCATTGGTTGAACATTTATGTAATTTTCGTCCACCCTTGGCTTATTCTAATCCAATTAGGGTTTTTAACCAATCTTGTGCATCCAATAAGTGATTTTGTGTCATTGGTTGAACATTTAGGTCATTTTCGTCCTCCCTGGGCTTATTCTAATCCAATTAGGGTTTTTAACCAATCTTGTGCATCCAATAATTGATTTTGTCTCATTGGTTTAACATTAGGCCATTTTCGTCCTTCCTAGGGTTATTCTAATCGAATTATGGTTCTTAACCAATCTTCTGCATCCAATAAGTGATTTTGTGTCATTCGTTGAACATTTAGGTCATTTTCGTCCTCCATAGGCTTATTCTAATCCAATTAAAGTTTTTAACCAATCTTGTGCATCCAATAATTGATTTTGTGTCATTGGTTGAACATTAGGTCATTTTCGTCCTCATTAGGCTTATTCTAATCCAATTAGGGTTTTTAACCAATCTTGTGCATCCAATAAGTGATTTTGGGTCATTGGTTGAACATTTAGGTCATTTTCGTCCTCCTTAGGCTTATTCTAATCAAATAAGGTTTTTAACCAATCTTGTGCATCCAATAATTGATTTTGTCTCATTGGTTGAACAATAGGCCATTTTCGTCCTCCTTAGGTTTATTCTTATCTAATTAGGGTTTTTAATCAATCTTGTGCATCCAATAACTGATTTTGCGTCATTGGTTGAACATTTATTTGATTTTCGTCCTTCCTAGGCTTATTCTAATCCAATAAGGGTTTTTAACCAATCTTGCGCATCCAATAAGTGATTTTGTGTCATTCGTTGAACATTGAGGTCATTTACGTCCTCCCTAGGCTTATTCTAATCCAATTAGGGTTTTTAACCAATCTTGTGCATCCAATAAGTGATTTTGTGTCATTGGTTGAACATTTAGGTCATTTTCGTCCTCCCTAGGCTTATTCTAATCCAATTAGGGTTTTTAACCAATCTTGCGCATTCAATAAGTGATTTTATGTCATTGGTTGAACATTTAGGTCATTTTCATCCCCCCTAGGCTTATTCTAATCCAATAAGGTTTTTAACCAATCTTGTGCATCCAATAATTGATTTTGTCTCATTGGTTGAACATTAGGCCATTTTTGTCCTCCCCAGGCTTATTCTTATCTAATTAGGGTTTTTAATCAATCTTGTGCATCCAATAAGTGATTTTGTGTCATTCGTTGAACATTGAGGTCATTTACGTCCTCCCTAGGATTATTCTAATCCAATTAGGGTTTTTAACCAATCTTGTACATCCAATAAGTGATTTTGTTTCATTCGTTGAACATTTAGGTCATTTTCATACTCCCTTGGCTTATTCTAATCCAATTAGGGTTTTTAACCAATCTTGTGCATCCGATAAGTGATTTTGTGTCATTGGTTGAACATTTAGTTCATTTTCGTCTTCCCTAGGTTTATTCTAATCCAATAAATGTTTTTAAACAATCTTGTGCATCCAATAAGTGATTTTGTGTGTCATTGGTTGAACATTTAGGTCATTTTCGTCGTCGCTTGGTTTATTCTAATTCAATTAGGGTTTTTAACCAATCTTGTGCATCCAATAAGTGATTTTGTGTATTGGTTGAACATTTAGGTCATTTTCGTCCTCCCTTGGCTTATTCTAATCCAATTAGGGTTTTTAACCAATCTTGCACATCCAATAAGTGATTTTGTGTCATTGGTTGAACATTTAGGTAATTTTCGTCCACCCTTGGCTTATTCTAATCCAATTAGGGTTTTTAACCAATCTTGTGCATCTAATAAGTGATTTTGTGTCATTGGTTGAACATTTAGGTCATTTTCGTCCACCCTAGGCTTTTTCTAATCCAATTAGGGTTTTTAACCAATCTTGTGCATGCAATAATTGATTTTGTGTCATTGGTTGAACATTAGGTCATTTTCGTCCTCCCTAGGCTTATTCTTATCTAATTAGGGTTTTTAATGAATCATGTGCATCCAATAACTTATTTTGTCCTTCCTAGGCTTATTCTAATCCTATTAGGGTTTTTAACCAATCTTGTGCATCCAATAAGTGATTTTGTGTCATTCGTTGAACATTTAGGTCATTTACGTCCTCCATAGGATTCTTCTAATCCAATTATGGTTTTTAACCAATCTTGTGCATCCAATAAATGCTTTTGTATCATTCGTTGAACATTTAGTTAATTTTCGTACTCCCTTGGCTTATTCTAATCCAATTATGGTTTTTAACCATTCTTGTGCATCCAATAAGTGATTTTGTGTCATTGGTTGAACATTTAGGTCATTTTCATCCTCCCTAGGCTTATTCTAATCCAATTAGGGTTTTTATCCAATCTTGTGCATCCATTAAGTGATTTTGTGTCATTGGTTGAACATTTAGGTCATTTTCGTCCTCCCTATGCTAATTCTAATCCAATTAAGGTTTTTAACCAAACTTGTGCATCCAATAATTGATTTTGTGTCATTGGTTGAACATTTAGGTCTTTTTCGTCCACCCTTGGCTTATTCTAATCCAATTAGGGTTTTTAACCAATCTTGTGCATCCAATAAGTGATTTTGTGTCATTGGTTGAACATTTAGGTCATTTTCGTCGTCCCTTGGTTTATTCTAATTCAATTAGGGTTTTTAACCAATCTTGTGCATCCAATAAGTGATTTGTGTATTGGTTGAACATTTAGGTTATTTTCGTCCTCCCTTGGCTTATTCTAATCCAATTAGGGTTTTTAACCAATCTTGCGCATCCAATAAGTGATTTTATGTCATTGGTTGAACATTAAGGTCATTTTCTTCCCCCCTAGGCTTATTCTAATCCAATAAGGTTTTTAACCAATCTTGTGCATCCAATAATTGATTTTGTCTCATTGGTTGAACATTAGGCCATTTTTGTCCTCCCCAGGCTTATTCTTATCTAATTAGGGTTTTTAATCAATCTTGTGCATCCAATAACTGATTTTGTGTCATTGGTTGATAATTTATTTGATTTTCATGCTTCCTATGCTTATTCTAATCCAATTAGGGTTTTTAACCAATCTTGTGCATCCAATAAGTGATTTTGTGTCATTCGTTGAACATTTAGGTCATTTACGTCCTCCGTATGATTATTTTAATCCAATTAGGGTTTTTAACCAATCTTGTGCATCCAATAAGTTATTTTGTGTCATTGGTTGAACATTTAGTTCATTTTTGTCCTCCCTAGGTTTATTCTAATCCAATAAGTGTTTTTAAACAATCTTGTGCATCCAATAATTGATTTAGTGTCATTGATTGAACATTTAGGTCATTTTCGTCGTCCCTTGGTTTATTCTAATTCAATTAGGGTTTTTAACCAATCTTGTGCATCCAATAAGTGATTTTGTGTATTGGTTGAACATTTAGGTCATTTTCGTCCTCCCTTGGCTTATTCTAATCCAATTAGGGTTTTTAACCAATGTTGCGCATCCAATAAGTGATTTTGTGTCATTGGTTGAACATTTAGGTAATTTTCGTCCACCCTTGGCTTATTCTAATCCAATTAGGGTTTTTAACCAATCTTGTGCATCCAATAAGTGATTTTGTGTCATTGGTTGAACATTTAGGTCATTTTCGTCCTCCCTGGGCTTATTCTAATCCAATTAGGGTTTTTAACCAATCTTGTGCATCCAATAATTGATTTTGTCTCATTGGTTTAACATTAGGCCATTTTCGTCCTTCCTAGGGTTATTCTAATCGAATTATGGTTCTTAACCAATCTTCTGCATCCAATAAGTGATTTTGTGTCATTCGTTGAACATTTAGGTCATTTTCGTCCTCCATAGGCTTATTCTAATCCAATTAAAGTTTTTAACCAATCTTGTGCATCCAATAATTGATTTTGTGTCATTGGTTGAACATTAGGTCATTTTCGTACTCCCTAGGCTTATTCTAATCCAATTAGGGTTTTTAACCAATCTTGTGCATCCAATAAGTGATTTTGGGTCATTGGTTGAACATTTAGGTCATTTTCGTCCTCCTTAGGCTTATTCTAATCAAATAAGGTTTTTAACCAATCTTGTGCATCCAATAATTGATTTTGTCTCATTGGTTGAACAATAGGCCATTTTCGTCCTCCTTAGGTTTATTCTTATCTAATTAGGGTTTTTAATCAATCTTTTGCATCCAATAACTGATTTTGCGTCATTGGTTGAACATTTATTTGATTTTCGTCCTTCCTAGGCTTATTCTAATCCAATAAGGGTTTTTAACCAATCTTGCGCATCCAATAAGTGATTTTGTGTCATTCGTTGAACATTGAGGTCATTTACGTCCTCCCTAGGCTTATTCTAATCCAATTAGGGTTTTTAACTAATCTTGGGCATCCAATAAGTGATTTTGTATCATTCGTTGAACATTTAGGTCATTTTCGTCCTCCCTAGGCTTATTCTAATTCAATTAGGGTTTTTAACCAATCTTTTGCATCCAATAATTGATTTTGTGTCATTGAACATTTAGGCCATTTTCGTCCTCCCAATGCTTATTCTTATCTAATTAGGGTTTTTAATCAATCTTGTGCATCCAATAACTGATTTTGTGTCATTGGTTGAACATTTATTTGATTTTCGTCCTTCCTAGGCTTATTCTAATCTAATTAGGGTTTTTAACCAATCTTGTGCATCCAATAAGTGATTTTGTGTCATTCGTTGAACATTTAGTTCAGTTGCGTACTCCCTTGGCTTATTCTAATCCAATTATGGTTTTTAACCATTCTTGTGCATCTAATAAGTGATTTTGTGTCATTGGTTGAACATTGAGGTCATTTTCGTCTTCCCTAGGCTTATTCTACTCCAACTAGGGTTTTTAACCAATCTTGTGCATGCAATAAGTGATTTTGTATCATTCGTTGAACATTTATTTCATTTACGTACTCCCTTGGCTTATTCTAATCCAATTATGGTTTTTAACCATTCTGGTGCATCCAATAAGTGATTTTGTGTCATTAGTTGAACATTTAGGTCATTTTCATCCGCCCTAGGCTTATTCTAATCCAATTAGGGTTTTTATCCAATCTTGTGCATCCAATAAGTGATTTTGTGTCATTGGTTGAACATTTAGGTCATTTTCTTCCTCCATAGGCTTATTCTATTCCAATAAGGTTTTTAACCAATCTTGTGCATCCAATAATTGATTTTGTGTCATTGGTTGAACATTAGATTATTTTCGTCCTCCCTAGGCTTATTCTAATCCAATTAAGGGTTTTAACCAATCTTGTGCATCCAATAAGTGATTTTGTGTCATTGGTTGAACATTTAGGTCTTTTTCGTCCACCCTTGGCGTATTCTAATCCAATTAGGGTTTTTAACCAATCTTGTGCATCTAATAAGTGATTTTGGGTCATTGGTTGAACATTTAGGTCATTTTCGTCGTCCCTTGGTTTATTCTAATTCAATTAGGGTTTTTAACCAATCTTGTGCATCCAATAAGTGATTTTGTGTATTGGTTGAACATTTAGGTTATTTTGGTCCTCCCTTGGCTTATTCTAATCCAATTAGGGTTTTTAACCAATCTTGCGCATCCAATAAGTGATTTTATGTCATTGGTTGAACATTTAGGTCATTTTCATCCCCCCTATTCTTATTCAAATCCAATAAAGTTTTTAACCAATCTTGCGCATCAAATAATTGATTTTGTCTCATTGGTTGAACATTAGGCCATTTTTGTCCTCCCCAGGCTTATTCTAATCTAATTAGGGTTTTTAATCAATCTTGTGCATCCAATAACTGATTTTGTGTCATTGGTTGTACATTTATTTGATTTTCGTCCTTCCTAGGCTTATTCTAATCCAATTAGGTTTTTTAACCAATCTTGTGCATCCAATAAGTGATTTTGTGTCATTTGTTGAACATTTAGTTCATTTACGTACTCCCTTGGCTTATTCTAATCCAATTATGGTTTTTAACCATTCTGGTGCATCCAATAAGTGATTTTGTGTCATTAGTTGAACATTTAGGTCATTTTCATCCGCCCTAGGCTTATTCTAATCCAATTAGGGTTTTTATCCAATCTTGTGCATCCAATAAGATATTTTGTGTCACTGGTTGAACATTTAGGTCATTTTCGTCCTCCATAGGCTTATTCTATTCCAATAAGGTTTTTAACCAATCTTGTGCATCCAATAATTGATTTTGTGCCATTGGTTGAACATTAGGTTATTTTCGTCCTCCCTAGGCTTATTCTAATCCAATTAAGGGTTTTAACCAATCTTGTGCATCCAATAAGTGATTTTGTGTCATTGGTTGAACATTTAGGTCTTTTTCGTCCACCCTTGGCTTATTCTAATCCAATTAGGGTTTTTAACCAATCTTGGGCATCCAATAAGTGATTTTGTGTCATTGGCTGAACATTTAGGTCATTTTCGTCGTCCCTTGGTTTATTCTAATTCAATTAGGGTTTTTAACCAATCTTGTGCATCCAATAAGTGATTTTGTGTATTGGTTGAACATTTAGGTTATTTTCGTCCTCCCTTGGCTTATTCTAATCTAATTAGGGTTTTTAACCAATCTTGCGCATCATATAAGTGATTTTATGTCATTGGTTGAACATTTAGGTCATTTTCATCCCCCCTAGGCTTATTCTAGTCCAATAAGGTTTTTAACCAATCTTGTGCATCCAATAATTGATTTTGTCTCATTGGTTGAACATTAGGCCATTTTTGTCCTCCCCAGGTTTATTCTTATCTAATTAGGGTTTTTAATCAATCTTGTGCATCCAATAACTGATTTTTTGTCATTGGTTGTACATTTATTTGATTTTTGTCCTTCCTAGGCTTATTCTAATCCAATTAGGTTTTTTAACCAATCTTGTGCATCCAATAAGTGATTTTGTGTCATTCGTTGAACATTGAGGTCATTTACGTCCTCCCTACGATTATTCTAATCCAATTAGGGTTTTTAACCAATCTTGTGCATCCAATAAGGGATTTTGTTTCATTCGTTGAACATTTAGGTCATTTTCATACTCCCTTGGCTTATTCTAATCCAATTAGGGTTTTTAACCAATCTTGTGCATCCGATAAGTGATTTTGTGTCATTGGTTGAACATTTAGTTCATTTTCGTCCTCCCTAGGTTTATTCTAATCCAATAAATGTTTTTAAACAATCTTGTGCATCCAATAAGTGATTTTGTGTGTCATTGGTTGAACATTTAGGTCATTTTCGTCGTCGCTTGGTTTATTCTAATTCAATTAGGGTTTTTAACCAATCTTGTGCAACCAATAAGTGATTTTGTGTATTGGTTGAACATTTAGGTCATTTTCGTCCTCCCTTGGCTTATTCTAATCCAATTAGGGTTTTTAACCAATCTTGCACATCCAATAAGTGATTTTGTGTCATTGGTTGAACATTTAGGTAATTTTCGTCCACCCTTGGCTTATTCTAATCCAATTAGGGTTTTTAACCAATCTTGTGCATCTAATAAGTGATTTTGTGTCATTGGTTGAACATTTAGGTCATTTTCGTCCACCCTAGGCTTTTTCTAATCCAATTAGGGTTTTTAACCAATCTTGTGCATGCAATAATTGATTTTGTGTCATTGGTTGAACATTAGGTCATTTTCGTCCTCCCTAGGCTTATTCTTATCTAATTAGGGTTTTTAATGAATCATGTGCATCCAATAACTTATTTTGTCCTTCCTAGGCTTATTCTAATCCTATTAGGGTTTTTAACCAATCTTGTGCATCCAATAAGTGATTTTGTGTCATTCGTTGAACATTTAGGTCATTTACGTCCTCCATAGGATTCTTCTAATCCAATTATGGTTTTTAACCAATCTTGTGCATCCAATAAATGCTTTTGTATCATTCGTTGAACATTTAGTTAATTTTCGTACTCCCTTGGCTTATTCTAATCCAATTATGGTTTTTAACCATTCTTGTGCATCCAATAAGTGATTTTGTGTCATTGGTTGAACATTTAGGTCATTTTCATCCTCCCTAGGCTTATTCTAATCCAATTAGGGTTTTTATCCAATCTTGTGCATCCATTAAGTGATTTTGTGTCATTGGTTGAACATTTAGGTCATTTTCGTCCTCCCTATGCTAATTCTAATCCAATTAAGGTTTTTAACCAAACTTGTGCATCCAATAATTGATTTTGTGTCATTGGTTGAACATTTAGGTCTTTTTCGTCCACCCTTGGCTTATTCTAATCCAATTAGGGTTTTTAACCAATCTTGTGCATCCAATAAGTGATTTTGTGTCATTGGTTGAACATTTAGGTCATTTTCGTCGTCCCTTGGTTTATTCTAATTCAATTAGGGTTTTTAACCAATCTTGTGCATCCAATAAGTGATTTGTGTATTGGTTGAACATTTAGGTTATTTTCGTCCTCCCTTGGCTTATTCTAATCCAATTAGGGTTTTTAACCAATCTTGCGCATCCAATAAGTGATTTTATGTCATTGGTTGAACATTAAGGTCATTTTCTTCCCCCCTAGGCTTATTCTAATCCAATAAGGTTTTTAACCAATCTTGTGCATCCAATAATTGATTTTGTCTCATTGGTTGAACATTAGGCCATTTTTGTCCTCCCCAGGCTTATTCTTATCTAATTAGGGTTTTTAATCAATCTTGTGCATCCAATAACTGATTTTGTGTCATTGGTTGATAATTTATTTGATTTTCATGCTTCCTATGCTTATTCTAATCCAATTAGGGTTTTTAACCAATCTTGTGCATCCAATAAGTGATTTTGTGTCATTCGTTGAACATTTAGGTCATTTACGTCCTCCGTATGATTATTTTAATCCAATTAGGGTTTTTAACCAATCTTGTGCATCCAATAAGTTATTTTGTGTCATTGGTTGAACATTTAGTTCATTTTTGTCCTCCCTAGGTTTATTCTAATCCAATAAGTGTTTTTAAACAATCTTGTGCATCCAATAATTGATTTAGTGTCATTGATTGAACATTTAGGTCATTTTCGTCGTCCCTTGGTTTATTCTAATTCAATTAGGGTTTTTAACCAATCTTGTGCATCCAATAAGTGATTTTGTGTATTGGTTGAACATTTAGGTCATTTTCGTCCTCCCTTGGCTTATTCTAATCCAATTAGGGTTTTTAACCAATGTTGCGCATCCAATAAGTGATTTTGTGTCATTGGTTGAACGTTTAGGTAATTTTCGTCCACCCTTGGCTTATTCTAATCCAATTAGGGTTTTTAACCAATCTTATGCATCCAATAAGTGATTTTGTGTCATTGGTTGAACATTTAGGTCATTTTCGTCCTCCCTGGGCTTATTCTCATCCAATTAGGGTTTTTAACCAATCTTGTGCATCCAATAATTGATTTTGTGTCATTGGATGAACATTAGGTCATTTTCGTCCTCCCTAGGCTTATTCTTATCTAATTAGGGTTTTTAACTTATCTTGTGCATCCAATAAGTGATTTTGTGTCATTGGTTGAACATTTAGGTCATTTTCGTCCACCATTGTCTTATTCTAATCCAATTAGGGTTTTTAACCAATCTTGCGCATCCAATAAGTGATTTTGTGTCATTACTTGAACATTTAGGTCATTTTCGTCCTCCCTAGGCTTATTCTAATCCAATAAGGTTTTTAACCTATATTGTGCATCCAATAATTGATTTTGTCTCATTGGTTTAACATTAGGCCATTTTCGTCCTTCCTAGGGTTATTCTAATCCAATTATGGTTTTTAACCAATCTTCTGCATCCAATAAGTGATTTTGTGTCATTCGTTGAACATTTAGGTCATTTTCGTCCTCCATAGGCTTATTCTAATCCAATTAAAGTTTTTAACCAATCTTGTGCATCCAATAATTGATTTTGTGTCATTGGTTGAACATTAGGTCATTTTCGTCCTCCCTAGGCTTATTCTAATCCAATTAGGGTTTTTAACCAATCTTGTGCATCCAATAAGTGATTTTGTGTCATTGGTTGAACATTTAGGTCATTTTCGTCCACCTTTGTTTTACTCTAATGCAATTAGGGTTTTTAACCAATCTTGTGCATCCAATAAGTGATTTTGGGTCATTGGTTGAACATTTAGGTCATTTTCGTCCTCCTTAGGCTTATTCTATTCAAATAAGGTTTTTAACCAATCTTGTGCATCCAATAATTGATTTTGTCTCATTGGTTGAACAGTAGGCCATTTTCGTCCTCACTAGGTTTATTCTTATCTAATTAGGGTTTTTAATCAATCTTGTGCATCCAATAACTGATTTTGTGTCATTGGTTGTACATTTATTTGATTTTCGTCCTTCCTAGGCTTTTTCTAATCCAATTAGGTTTTTTAACCAATCTTGTGCATCCAATAAGTGATTTTGTGTCATTCGTTGAACATTTAGTTCATTTACGTACTCCCTTGGCTTATTCTAATCCAATTATGGTTTTTAACCATTCTGGTGCATCCAATATGTGGTTTTGTGTCATTAGTTGAAAATTTAGGTCATTTTCATCCGCCCTAGGCTTATTCTAATCCAATTAGGGTTTTTATCCAATCTTGTGCATCCAATAAGATATTTTGTGTCATTGGTTGAACATTTATGTCATTTTCGTCCTCCATAGGCTTATTCTATTCCAATAAGGTTTTTAACCAATCTTGTGCATCCAATAATTGATTTTGTGCCATTGGTTGAACATTAGGTTATTTTCGTCCTCCCTAGGCTTATTCTAATCCAATTAAGGGTTTTAACCAATCTTGTGCATCCAATAAGTGATTTTGTGTCATTGGTTGAACATTTAGGTCTTTTTCATCCACCCTTGGCTTATTCTAATCCAATTAGGGTTTTTAACCAACCTTGTGCATCCAATAAGTGATTTTGTGTCATTGGTTGTACATTTAGGTCATTTTCGTCGTCCCTTGGTTTATTCTAATTCAATTAGGGTTTTTAACCAATCTTGTGCATCCAATAAGTGATTTTGTGTATTGGTTGAACATTTAGGTTATTTTCGTCCTCCCTTGGCTTATTCTAATCTAATTAGGGTTTTTAACCAATCTTGCGCATCCAATAAGTGATTTTATGTCATTGGTTGAACATTTAGGTCATTTTCATCCCCCCTAGGCTTATTCTAATCCAATAAGGTTTTTAACCAATCTTGTGCATCCAATAATTGATTTTGTCTCATTGGTTGAACATTAGGCCATTTTTGTCCTCCCCAGGCTTATTCTTATCTAATTAGGGTTTTTAATCAATCTTGTGCATCCAATAACTGATTTTGTGTAATTTGTTGTACATTTATTTGAATTTCGTCCTTCCTAGGCTTATTCTAATCCAATTAGGTTTTTTAACCAATCTTGTGCATCCAATAAGTGATTTTGTGTCATTCGTTGAACATTGAGGTCATTTACGTCCTTCCCAGGCTTATTCTTATCTAATTAGGGTTTTTAATCAATCTTGTGCATCCATTAACTGATTTTGTGTCATTGGTTGAACATTTATTTGATTTTCGTCCTCCCTAGGCTTATTCTAATCCAATTAGGGTTTTTAACCAATCTTGCGCATCCAATAAGTGATTTTATGTCATTGGTTGAACATTTAGGTCATTTTCATCCCCCCTAGGCTTATTCTAATCCAATAAGGTTTTTAACCAATCTTGTGCATCAAAAAATTGATTTTGTCTCATTGGTTGAACATTAGGCCATTTTTGTCCTCCCAAGGCTTATTCTTATCTAATTAGGGTTTTTAATCAATCTTGTGCATCCAATAACTGATTTTGTGTCATTGGTTGTACATTTATTTGATTTTCGTCCTTCCTAGGCTTGTTCTAATCCAATGAGGTTTTTTAACCAATCTTGTGCATCCAATAAGTGATTTTGTGTCATTCGTTGAACATTTAGTTCATTTACGTACTCCCTTGGCTTATTCCAATCCAATTATGGTTTTTAACCATTCTGGTGCATCCAATAAGTGATTTTGTGTCATTAGTTGAACATTTAGGTCATTTTCATCCGCCCTAGGCTTATTCTAATCCAATTAGGGTTTTTATCCAATCTTGTGCATCCAATAAGTGATTTTGTGTCATTGGTTGAACATTTAGGTCATTTTCGTCCTCCATAGGCTTATTCTATTCCAATAAGGGTTGTAACCAATCTTGTGCATCCAATAAGTGATTTTGTGTCATTGGTTGAACATTTAGGTCTTTTTCGTCCACCCTTGGCTTATTCTAATCCAATTAGGGTTTTTAACCAATCTTGTGCATCCAATAAGTGATTTTGTGTCATTGGTTGAACATTTAGGTCATTTTCATCCTCCCTAGGCTTATTCTAATCCAATTAGGGTTTTTATCCAATCTTGTGCATCCATTAAGTGATTTTGTGTCATTGGTTGAACATTTAGGTCATTTTCGTCCTCCCTATGCTAATTCTAATCCATTTAAGGTTTTTAACCAAACTTGTGCATCCAATAATTGATTTTGTGTCATTGGTTGAACATTTAGGTCTTTTTCGTCCACCCTTGGCTTATTCTAATCCAATTAGGGTTTTTAACCAATCTTGTGCATCCAATAAGTGATTTTGTGTCATTGGTTGAACATTTAGGTCATTTTCGTCGTCCCTTGGTTTATTCTAATTCAATTAGGGTTTTTAACCAATCTTGTGCATCCAATAAGTGATTTGTGTATTGGTTGAACATTTAGGTTATTTTCGTCCTCCCTTGGCTTATTCTAATCCAATTAGGGTTTTTAACCAATCTTGCGCATCCAATAAGTGATTTTATGTCATTGGTTGAACATTAAGGTCATTTTCTTCCCCCCTAGGCTTATTCTAATCCAATAAGGTTTTTAACCAATCTTGTGCATCCAATAATTGATTTTGTCTCATTGGTTGAACATTAGGCCATTTTTGTCCTCCCCAGGCTTATTCTTATCTAATTAGGGTTTTTAATCAATCTTGTGCATCCAATAACTGATTTTGTGTCATTGGTTGATAATTTATTTGATTTTCATGCTTCCTATGCTTATTCTAATCCAATTAGGGTTTTTAACCAATCTTGTGCATCCAATAAGTGATTTTGTGTCATTCGTTGAACATTTAGGTCATTTACGTCCTCCGTATGATTATTTTAATCCAATTAGGGTTTTTAACCAATCTTGTGCATCCAATAAGTTATTTTGTGTCATTGGTTGAACATTTAGTTCATTTTTGTCCTCCCTAGGTTTATTCTAATCCAATAAGTGTTTTTAAACAATCTTGTGCATCCAATAATTGATTTAGTGTCATTGATTGAACATTTAGGTCATTTTCGTCGTCCCTTGGTTTATTCTAATTCAATTAGGGTTTTTAACCAATCTTGTGCATCCAATAAGTGATTTTGTGTATTGGTTGAACATTTAGGTCATTTTCGTCCTCCCTTGGCTTATTCTAATCCAATTAGGGTTTTTAACCAATGTTGCGCATCCAATAAGTGATTTTGTGTCATTGGTTGAACATTTAGGTAATTTTCGTCCACCCTTGGCTTATTCTAATCCAATTAGGGTTTTTAACCAATCTTGTGCATCCAATAAGTGATTTTGTGTCATTGGTTGAACATTTAGGTCATTTTCGTCCTCCCTGGGCTTATTCTAATCCAATTAGGGTTTTTAACCAATCTTGTGCATCCAATAATTGATTTTGTCTCATTGGTTTAACATTAGGCCATTTTCGTCCTTCCTAGGGTTATTCTAATCGAATTATGGTTCTTAACCAATCTTCTGCATCCAATAAGTGATTTTGTGTCATTCGTTGAACATTTAGGTCATTTTCGTCCTCCATAGGCTTATTCTAATCCAATTAAAGTTTTTAACCAATCTTGTGCATCCAATAATTGATTTTGTGTCATTGGTTGAACATTAGGTCATTTTCGTCCTCCCTAGGCTTATTCTAATCCAATTAGGGTTTTTAACCAATCTTGTGCATCCAATAAGTGATTTTGTGTCATTGGTTGAACATTTAGGTCATTTTCGTCCACCTTTGTTTTACTCTAATGCAATTAGGGTTTTTAACCAATCTTGTGCATCCAATAAGTGATTTTGGGTCATTGGTTGAACATTTAGGTCATTTTCGTCCTCCTTAGGCTTATTCTATTCAAATAAGGTTTTTAACCAATCTTGTGCATCCAATAATTGATTTTGTCTCATTGGTTGAACAGTAGGCCATTTTCGTCCTCACTAGGTTTATTCTTATCTAATTAGGGTTTTTAATCAATCTTGTGCATCCAATAACTGATTTTGTGTCATTGGTTGTACATTTATTTGATTTTCGTCCTTCCTAGGCTTATTCTAATCCAATTAGGTTTTTTAACCAATCTTGTGCATCCAATAAGTGATTTTGTGTCATTCGTTGAACATTGAGGTCATTTACGTCCTCCCCAGGCTTATTCTTATCTAATTAGGGTTTTTAATCAATCTTGTGCATCCAATAACTGATTTTGTGTCATTGGTTGAACATTTATTTGATTTTCGTCCTCCCTAGGCTTATTCTAATCCAATTAGGGTTTTTAACCAATCTTGCGCATCCAATAAGTGATTTTATGTCATTGGTTGAACATTTAGGTCATTTTCATCCCCCCTAGGCTTATTCTAATCCAATAAGGTTTTTAACCAATCTTGTGCATCAAAAAATTGATTTTGTCTCATTGGTTGAACATTAGGCCATTTTTGTCCTCCCAAGGCTTATTCTTATCTAATTAGGGTTTTTAATCAATCATGTGCATCCAATAACTGATTTTGTGTCATTGGTTGTACATTTATTTGATTTTCGTCCTTCCTAGGCTTGTTCTAATCCAATGAGGTTTTTTAACCAATCTTGTGCATCCAATAAGTGATTTTGTGTCATTCGTTGAACATTTAGTTCATTTACGTACTCCCTTGGCTTATTCCAATCCAATTATGGTTTTTAACCATTCTGGTGCATCCAATAAGTGATTTTGTGTCATTAGTTGAACATTTAGGTCATTTTCATCCGCCCTAGGCTTATTCTAATCCAATTAGGGTTTTTATCCAATCTTGTGCATCCAATAAGTGATTTTGTGTCATTGGTTGAACATTTAGGTCATTTTCGTCCTCCATAGGCTTATTCTAATCCAATTAAGGGTTGTAACCAATCTTGTGCATCCAATAAGTGATTTTGTGTCATTGGTTGAACATTTAGGTCTTTTTCGTCCACCCTTGGCTTATTCTAATCCAATTAGGGTTTTTAACCAATCTTGTGCATCCAATAAGTGATTTTATGTCATTGGTTGAACATTTAGGTCATTTTCATCCCCCCTAGGCTTATTCTAATCCAATAAGGTTTTTAACCAATCTTGTGCATCCAATAATTGATTTTGTCTCATTGGTTGAACATTAGGCCATTTTTGTCCTCCCCAGCCTTATTCATATCTAATTAGGGTTTTTAATCAATCTTGTGCATCCAATAACTGATTTTGTGTAATTTGTTGTACATTTATTTGAATTTCGTCCTTCCTAGGCTTATTCTAATCCAATTAGGTTTTTTAACCAATCTTGTGCATCCAATAAGTGATTTTGTGTCATTCGTTGAACATTGAGGTCATTTACGTCCTTCCCAGGCTTATTCTTATCAAATTAGGGTTTTTAATCAATCTTGTGCATCCATTAACTGATTTTGTGTCATTGATTGAACATTTATTTGATTTTCGTCCTCCCTAGGCTTATTCTAATCCAATTAGGGTTTTTAACCAATCTTGCGCATCCAATAAGTGATTTTATGTCATTGGTTGAACATTTAGGTCATTTTCATCCCCCCTAGGCTTATTCTAATCCAATAAGGTTTTTAACCAATCTTGTGCATCAAAAAATTGATTTTGTCTCATTGGTTGAACATTAGGCCATTTTTGTCCTCCCAAGGCTTATTCTTATCTAATTAGGGTTTTTAATCAATCTTGTGCATCCAATAACTGATTTTGTGTCATTGGTTGTACATTTATTTGATTTTCGTCCTTCCTAGGCTTGTTCTAATCCAATGAGGTTTTTTAACCAATCTTGTGCATCCAATAAGTGATTTTGAGTCATTCGTTGAACATTTAGTTCATTTACGTACTCCCTTGGCTTATTCCAATCCAATTATGGTTTTTAACCATTCTGGTGCATCCAATAAGTGATTTTGTGTCATTAGTTGAACATTTAGGTCATTTTCATCCGCCCTAGGCTTATTCTAATCCAATTAGGGTTTTTATCCAATCTTGTGCATCCAATAAGTGATTTTGTGTCATTGGTTGAACATTTAGGTCATTTTCGTCCTCCATAGGCTTATTCTATTCCAATAAGGTTTTTAACCAATCTTGTGCATCCAATAATTGATTTTGTGCCATTGGTTGAACATTAGGTTATTTTCGTCCTCCCTAGGCTTATTCTAATCCAATTAAGGGTTGTAACCAATCTTGTGCATCCAATAAGTGATTTTGTGTCATTGGTTGAACATTTAGGTCTTTTTCGTCCACCCTTGGCTTATTCTAATCCAATTAGGGTTTTTAACCAATCTTGTTCATCCAATAAGTGATTTTGTGTCATTGGTTGAACATTTAGGTCATTTTCATCCTCCCTAGGCTTATTCTAATCCAATTAGGGTTTTTATCCAATCTTGTGCATCCATTAAGTGATTTTGTGTCATTGGTTGAACATTTAGGTCATTTTCGTCCTCCCTATGCTAATTCTAATCCATTTAAGGTTTTTAACCAAACTTGTGCATCCAATAATTGATTTTGTGTCATTGGTTGAACATTTAGGTCTTTTTCGTCCACCCTTGGCTTATTCTAATCCAATTAGGGTTTTTAACCAATCTTGTGCATCCAATAAGTGATTTTGTGTCATTGGTTGAACATTTAGGTCATTTTCGTCGTCCCTTGGTTTATTCTAATTCAATTAGGGTTTTTAACCAATCTTGTGCATCCAATAAGTGATTTGTGTATTGGTTGAACATTTAGGTTATTTTCGTCCTCCCTTGGCTTATTCTAATCCAATTAGGGTTTTTAACCAATATTGCGCATCCAATAAGTGATTTTATGACATTGGTTGAACATTTAGGTCATTTTCTTCCCCCCCCTAGGCTTATTCTAATTCAATAAGGTTTTTAACCAATCTTGTGCATCCAATAATTGATTTTGTCTCATTGGTTGATCATTAGGCCATTTTTGTCCTCCCCATGCTTATTCTTATCTAATTAGGGTTTTTAATCAATCTTGTGCATCCAATAACTGATTTTGTGTCATTGGTTGATAATTTATTTGATTTTCGTCCTTCCTAGGCTTATTCTAATCCAATTAGGTTTTTTAACCAATCTTGTGCATCCAATAAGTGATTTTGTGTCATTCGTTGAACATTTAGTTCATTTACGTACTCCCTTGGCTTATTCTAATCCAATTATGGTTTTTAACCATTCTGGTGCATCCAATAAGTGATTTTGTGTCATTAGTTGAACATTTAGGTCATTTTCATCCGCCCTAGGCTTATTCTAATCCAATTAGGGTTTTTATCCAATCTTGTGCATCTAATAAGATATTTTGTGTCATTGGTTGAACATTTAGGTCATTTTCGTCCTCCATAGGCTTATTCTATTCCAATAAGGTTTTTAACCAATCTTGTGCATCCAATAATTGATTTTGTGCCATTGGTTGAACATTAGGTTATTTTCGTCCTCCCTAGGCTTATTCTAATCCAATTAAGGGTTTTAACCAATCTTGTGCATCCAATAAGTGATTTTGTGTCATTGGTTGAACATTTAGGTCTTTTTCGTCCACCCTTGGCTTATTCTAATCCAATTAGGGTTTTTAACCAATCTTGTGCATCCAATAAGTGATTTTGTGTCATTGGTTGAACATTTAGGTCATAATCGTCGTCCCTTGGTTTATTCTAATTCAATTAGGGTTTTTAACCAATCTTGTGCATCCAATAAGTGATTTTGTGTATTGGTTGAACATTTAGGTTATTTTCGTCCTCCCTTGGCTTATTCTAATCTAATTAGGGTTTTTAACCAATCTTGCGCATCCAATAAGTGATTTTATGTCATTGGTTGAACATTTAGGTCATTTTCATCCCCCCTAGGCTTATTCTAATCCAATAAGGTTTTTAACCAATCTTGTGCATCCAATAATTGATTTTGTCTCATTGGTTGAACATTAGGCCATTTTTGTCTTCCCCAGGCTTATTCTTATCTAATTAGGGTTTTTAATCAATCTTGTGCATCCAATAACTGATTTTGTGTCATTGTTTGTACATTTATTTGATTTTTGTCCTTCCTAGGCTTATTCTAATCCAATTAGGTTTTTTAACCAATCTTGTGCATCCAATAAGTGATTTTGTGTCATTCGTTGAACATTGAGGTCATTTACGTCCTCCCTACGATTATTCTAATCCAATTAGGGTTTTTAACCAATCTTGTGCATCCAATAAGGGATTTTGTTTCATTCGTTGAACATTTAGGTCATTTTCATACTCCCTTGGCTTATTCTAATCCAATTAGGGTTTTTAACCAATCTTGTGCATCCGATAAGTGATTTTGTGTCATTGGTTGAACATTTAGTTCATTTTCGTCCTCCCTAGGTTTATTCTAATCCAATAAATGTTTTTAAACAATCTTGTGCATCCAATAAGTGATTTTGTGTGTCATTGGTTGAACATTTAGGTCATTTTCGTCGTCGCTTGGTTTATTCTAATTCAATTAAGGTTTTTAACCAATCTTGTGCATCCAATAAGTGATTTTGTGTATTGGTTGAACATTTAGGTCATTTTCGTCCTCCTTTGGCTTATTCTAATCCAATTAGGGTTTTTAACCAATCTTGCACATCCAATAAGTGATTTTGTGTCAATGGTTGAACATTTAGGTAATTTTCGTCCACCCTTGGCTTATTCTAATCCAATTAGGGTTTTTAACCAATCTTGTGCATCCAATAAGTGATTTTGTGTCATTGGTTGAACATTAGGTCATTTTCGTCCTCCCTAGGCTTATTCTTATCTAATTAGGGTTTTTAATGAATCATGTGCATCCAATAACTTATTTTGTCCTTCCTAGGCTTATTCTAATCCTATTAGGGTTTTTAACCATTCTTGTGCATCCAATAAGTGATTTTGTGTCATTCGTTGAACATTTAGGTCATTTACGTCCTCCATAGGATTCTTCTAATCCAATTATGGTTTTTAACCAATCTTGTGCATCCAATAAATGCTTTTGTATCATTCGTTGAACATTTAGTTCATTTTCGTACTCCCTTGGCTTATTCTAATCCAATTATAGTTTTTAACCATTCTTGTGCATCCAATAAGTGATTTTGTGTCATTGGTTGAACATTTAGGTCATTTTCATCCTCCCTAGGCTTATTCTAATCCAATTAGGGTTTTTATCCAATCTTGTGCATCCATTAAGTGATTTTGTGTCATTGGTTGAACATTTAGGTCATTTTCGTCCTCCCTATGCTAATTCTAATCCAATTAAGGTTTTTAACAAAACTTGTGCATCCAATAATTGATTTTGTGTCATTGGTTGAACATTTAGGTCTTTTTCGTCCACCCTTGGCTTATTCTAATCCAATTAGGGTTTTTAACCAATCTTGTGCATCCAATAAGTGATTTTGTGTCATTGGTTGAACATTTAGGTCATTTTCGTCGTCCCTTGGTTTATTCTAATTCAATTAGGGTTTTTAACCAATCTTGTGCATCCAATAAGTGATTTGTGTATTGGTTGAACATTTAGGTTATTTTCGTCCTCCCTTGGCTTATTCTAATCCAATTAGGGTTTTTAACCAATCTTGCGCATCCAATAAGTGATTTTATGTGATTGGTTGAACATTAAGGTCATTTTCTTCCCCCCTAGGCTTATTCTAATCCAATAAGGTTTTTAACCAATCTTGTGCATCCAATAATTGATTTTGTCTCATTGGTTGAACATTAGGCCATTTTTGTCCTCCCGAGGCTTATTCTTATCTAATTAGGGTTTTTAATCAATCTTGTGCATCCAATAACTGATTTTGTGTCATTGGTTGATAATTTATTTGATTTTCATGCTTCCTATGCTTATTCTAATCCAATTAGGGTTTTTAACCAATCTTGTGCATCCAATAAGTGATTTTGTGTCATTCATTGAACATTTAGGTCATTTACGTCCTCCGTAGGATTATTTTAATCCAATTAGGGTTTTTAACCAATCTTGTGCATCCAATAAGTGATTTTGTTTCATTCGTTGAACATTTAGGTCATTTTCATACTCCCTTGGCTTATTCTAATCCAATTAGGGTTTTTAACCAATCTTGTGCATCAAATAAGTTATTTTGTGTCATTGGTTGAACATTTAGTTCATTTTTGTCCTCCCTAGGTTTATTCTAATCCAATAAGTGTTTTTAAACAATCTTGTGCATCCAATAATTGATTTAGTGTCATTGATTGAACATTTAGGTCATTTTCGTCGTCCCTTGGTTTATTCTAAGTCAATTAGGGTTTTTACCCAATCTTGTGCATCCAATAAGTGATTTTGTGTATTGGTTGAACATTTAGGTCATTTTCGTCCTCCCTTGGCTTATTCTAATCCAATTAGGGTTTTTAACCAATGTTGCGCATCCAATAAGTGATTTTGTGTCATTGGTTGAACGTTTAGGTAATTTTCATCCACCCTTGGCCTATTCTAATCCAATTAGGGTTTTTAACCAATCTTGTGCATCCAATAAGTGATTTTGTGTCATTGGTTGAACATTTAGGTCATTTTCGTCTTCCCTGGGCTTATTCTAATCCAATTAGGGTTTTTAACCAATCTTATGCATCCAATAATTGATTTTGTGTCATTGGATGAACATTAGGTCATTTTCGTCCTCCCTAGGCTTATTCTTATCTAATTAGGGTTTTTAACTTATCTTGTGCATCCAATAAGTAATTTTGTGTCATTGGTTGAACATTTAGGTCATTTTCGTCCACCATTGTCTTATTCTAATCCAATTAGGGTTTTTAACCAATCTTGCGCATCCAATAAGTGGTTTTGTGTCATTACTTGAACATTTAGGTCATTTTCGTCCTCCCTAGGCTTATTCTAATCCAATAAGGTTTTTAACCAATATTGTGCATCCAATAATTGATTTTGTCTCATTGGTTTAACATTAGGCCATTTTCGTCCTTCCTAGGGTTATTCTAATCCAATTATGGTTTTTAACCAATCTTCTGCATCCAATAAGTGATTTTGTGTCATTCGTTGAACATTTAGGTCATTTTCGTCCTCCATAGGCTTATTCTAATCCAACTAAAGTTTTTAACCAATCTTGTGCATCCAATAATTGATTTTGTGTCATTGGTTGAACATTAGGTCATTTTCGTCCTCCCTAGGCTTATTCTAATCCAATTAGGGTTTTTAACCAATCTTGTGCATCCAATAAGTGATTTTGTGTCATTGGTTGAACATTTAGGTCATTTTCGTCCACCTTTGTTTTACTCTAATGCAATTAGGGTTTTTAACCAATCTTGTGCATCCAATAAGTGATTTTGGGTCATTGGTTGAACATTTAGGTCATTTTCGTCCTCCTTAGGCTTATTCTATTCAAATAAGGTTTTTAACCAATCTTGTGCATCCAATAATTTGTTTTGTCTCATTGGTTGAACAGTAGGCCATTTTCGTCCTCACTAGGTTTATTCTTATCTAATTAGGGTTTTTAATCAATCTTGTGCATCCAATAACTGATTTTGTGTCATTGGTTGTACATTTATTTGATTTTCGTCCTTCCTAGGCTTATTCTAATCCAATTAGGTTTTTTAACCAATATTGTGCATCCAATAAGTGATTTTGTGTCATTCGTTGAACATTTAGTTCATTTACGTACTCCCTTGGCTTATTCTAATCCAATTATGGTTTTTAACCATTCTGGTGCATCCAATATGTGGTTTTGTGTCATTAGTTGAAAATTTAGGTCATTTTCATCCGCCCTAGGCTTATTCTAATCCAATTAGGGTTTTTATCCAATCTTGTGCATCCAATAAGATATTTTGTGTCATTGGTTGAACATTTATGTCATTTTCGTCCTCCATAGGCTTATTCTATTCCAATAAGGTTTTTAACCAATCTTGTGCATCCAATAATTGATTTTGTGCCATTGGTTGAACATTAGGTTATTTTCGTCCTCCCTAGGCTTATTCTAATCCAATTAAGGGTTTTAACCAATCTTGTGCATCCAATAAGTGATTTTGTGTCATTGGTTGAACATTTAGGTCTTTTTCATCCACCCTTTGCTTATTCTAATCCAATTAGGGTTTTTAACCAATCTTGTGCATCCAATAAGTGATTTTGTGTCATTGGTTGAACATTTAGGTCATTTTCGTCGTCCCTTGGTTTATTCTAATTCAATTAGGGTTTTTAACCAATCTTGTGCATCCAATAAGTGATTTTGTGTATTGGTTGATCATTTAGGTTATTTTCGTCCTCCCTTGGCTTATTCTAATCTAATTAGGGTTTTTAACCAATCTTGCGCATCCAATAAGTGATTTTATGTCATTGGTTGAACATTTAGGTCATTTTCATCCCCCCTAGGCTTATTCTAATCCAATAAGGTTTTTAACCAATCTTGTGCATCCAATAATTGATTTTGTCTCATTGGTTGAACATTAGGCCATTTTTGTCCTCCCCAGGCTTATTCTTATCTAATTAGGGTTTTTAATCAATCTTGTGCATCCAATAACTGATTTTGTGTAATTGGTTGTACATTTATTTGAATTTTGTCCTTCCTAGGCTTATTCTAATCCAATTAGGTTTTTTAACCAATCTTGTGCATCCAATAAGTGATTTTGTGTCATTCGTTGAACATTGAGGTCATTTACGTCCTCCCCAGGCTTATTCTTATCTAATTAGGGTTTTTAATCAATCTTGTGCATCCAATAACTGATTTTGTGTCATTGGTTGAACATTTATTTGATTTTCGTCCTCCCTAGGCTTATTCTAATCCAATTAGGGTTTTTAACCAATCTTGCGCATCCAATAAGTGATTTTATGTCATTGGTTGAACATTTAGGTCATTTTCATCCCCCCTAGGCTTATTCTAATCCAATAAGGTTTTTAACCAATCTTGTGCATCAAATAATTGATTTTGTCTCATTGGTTGAACATTAGGCCATTTTTGTCCTCCCAAGGCTTATTCTTATCTAATTAGGGTTTTTAATCAATCTTGTGCATCCAATAACTGATTTTGTGTCATTGGTTGTACATTTATTTGATTCTCGTCCTTCGTAGGCTTATTCTAATCCAATGAGGTTTTTTAACCAATCTTGTGTATCCAATAAGTGATTTTGTGTCATTCGTTGAACATTTAGTTCATTTACGTACTCCCTTGGCTTATTCTAATCCAATTATGGTTTTTAACCATTCTGGTGCATCCAATAAGTGATTTTGTGTCATTAGTTGAACATTTAGGTCATTTTCATCCGCCCTAGGCTTATTCTAATCCAATTAGGGTTTTTATCCAATCTTGTGCATCCAATAAGTGATTTTGTGTCATTGGTTGAACATTTAGGTCATTTTCGTCCTCCATAGGCTTATTCTATTCCAATAAGGTTTTTAACCAATCTTGTGCATCCAATAATTGATTTTGTGCCATTGGTTGAACATTAGGTTATTTTCGTCCTCCCTAGGCTTATTCTAATCCAATTAAGGGTTGTAACCAATCTTGTGCATCCAATAAGTGATTTTGTGTCATTGGTTGAACATTTAGGTCTTTTTCGTCCACCCTTGGCTTATTCTAATCCAATTAGGGTTTTTAACCAATCTTGTGCATCGAATAAGTGATTTTGTTTCATTGGTTGAACATTTAGGTCATTTTCATCCTCCCTAGGCTTATTCTAATCCAATTAGGGTTTTTATCCAATCTTGTGCATCCATTAAGTGATTTTGTGTCATTGGTTGAACATTTAGGTCATTTTCGTCCTCCCTATGCTAATTCTAATCCATTTAAGGTTTTTAACCAAACTTGTGCATCCAATAATTGATTTTGTGTCATTGGTTGAACATTTAGGTCTTTTTCGTCCACCCTTGGCTTATTCTAATCCAATTAGGGTTTTTAACCAATCTTGTGCATCCAATAAGTGATTTTGTGTCATTGGTTGAACATTTAGGTCATTTTCGTCGTCCCTTGGTTTATTCTAATTCAATTAGGGTTTTTAACCAATCTTGTGCATCCAATAAGTGATTTGTGTATTGGTTGAACATTTAGGTTATTTTCGTCCTCCCTTGGCTTATTCTAATCCAATTAGGGTTTTTAACCAATCTTGCGCATCCAATAAGTGATTTTATGTCATTGGTTGAACATTAAGGTCATTTTCTTCCCCCCTAGGCTTATTCTAATCCAATAAGGTTTTTAACCAATCTTGTGCATCCAATAATTGATTTTGTCTCATTGGTTGAACATTAGGCCATTTTTGTCCTCCCCAGGCTTATTCTTATCTAATTAGGGTTTTTAATCAATCTTGTGCATCCAATAACTGATTTTGTGTCATTGGTTGATAATTTATTTGATTTTCATGCTTCCTATGCTTATTCTAATCCAATTAGGGTTTTTAACCAATCTTGTGCATCCAATAAGTGATTTTGTGTCATTCATTGAACATTTAGGTCATTTACGTCCTCCGTAGGATTATTTTAATCCAATTAGGGTTTTTAACCAATCTTGTGCATCCAATAAGTGATTTTGTTTCATTCGTTGAACATTTAGGTCATTTTCATACTCCCTTGGCTTATTCTAATCCAATTAGGGTTTTTAACCAATCTTGTGCATCAAATAAGTTATTTTGTGTCATTGGTTGAACATTTAGTTCATTTTTGTCCTCCTTAGGTTTATTCTAATCCAATAAGTGTTTTTAAACAATCTTGTGCATCCAATAATTGATTTAGTGTCATTGATTGAACATTTAGGTCATTTTCGTCGTCCCTTGGTTTATTCTAAGTCAATTAGGGTTTTTATCCAATCTTGTGCATCCAATAAGTGATTTTGTGTATTGGTTGAACGTTTAGGTAATTTTCATCCACCCTTGGCCTATTCTAATCCAATTAGGGTTTTTAACCAATCTTGTGCATCCAATAAGTGATTTTGTGTCATTGGTTGAACATTTAGGTCATTTTCGTCTTCCCTGGGCTTATTCTAATCCAATTAGGGTTTTTAACCAATCTTATGCATCCAATAATTGATTTTGTGTCATTGGATGAACATTAGGTCATTTTCGTCCTCCCTAGGCTTATTCTTATCTAATTAGGGTTTTTAACTTATCTTGTGCATCCAATAAGTAATTTTGTGTCATTGGTTGAACATTTAGGTCATTTTCGTCCACCATTGTCTTATTCTAATCCAATTAGGGTTTTTAACCAATCTTGCGCATCCAGTAAGTGGTTTTGTGTCATTACTTGAACATTTAGGTCATTTTCGTCCTCCCTAGGCTTATTCTAATCCAATAAGGTTTTTAACCAATATTGTGCATCCAATAATTGATTTTGTCTCATTGGTTTAACATTAGGCCATTTTCGTCCTTCCTAGGGTTATTCTAATCCAATTATGGTTTTTAACCAATCTTCTGCATCCAACAAGTGATTTTGTGTCATTCGTTGAACATTTAGGTCATTTTTGTCCTCCATAGGCTTATTCTAATCCAACTAAAGTTTTTAACCAATCTTGTGCATCCAATAATTGATTTTGTGTCATTGGTTGAACATTAGGTCATTTTCGTCCTCCCTTGGCTTATTCTAATCCAATTAGGGTTTTTAACCAATCTTGTGCATCCAATAAGTGATTTTGTGTCATTGGTTGAACATTTAGGTCATTTTCGTCCACCTTTGTTTTACTCTAATGCAATTAGGGTTTTTAACCAATCTTGTGCATCCAATAAGTGATTTTGGGTCATTGGTTGAACATTTAGGTCATTTTCGTCCTCCTTAGGCTTATTCTATTCAAATAAGGTTTTTAACCAATCTTGTGCATCCAATAATTTGTTTTGTCTCATTGGTTGAACAGTAGGCCATTTTCGTCCTCACTAGGTTTATTCTTATGTAATTAGGGTTTTTAATCAATCTTGTGCATCCAATAACTGATTTTGTGTCATTGGTTGTACATTTATTTGATTTTCGTCCTTCCTAGGCTTATTCTAATCCAATTAGGTTTTTTAACCAATATTGTGCATCCAATAAGTGATTTTGTGTCATTCGTTGAACATTTAGTTCATTTACGTATTCCCTTGGCTTATTCTAATCCAATTATGGTTTTTAACCATTCTGGTGCATCCAATATGTGGTTTTGTGTCATTAGTTGAAAATTTAGGTCATTTTCATCCGCCCTAGGCTTATTCTAATCCAATTAGGGTTTTTATCCAATCTTGTGCATCCAATAAGATATTTTGTGTCATTGGTTGAACATTTATGTCATTTTCGTCCTCCATAGGCTTATTCTATTCCAATAAGGTTTTTAACCAATCTTGTGCATCCAATAATTGATTTTGTGCCATTGGTTGAACATTAGGTTATTTTCGTCCTCCCTAGGCTTATTCTAATCCAATTAAGGGTTTTAACCAATCTTGTGCATCCAATAAGTGATTTTGTGTCATTGGTTGAACATTTAGGTCTTTTTCATCCACCCTTTGCTTATTCTAATCCAATTAGGGTTTTTAACCAATCTTGTGCATCCAATAAGTGATTTTGTGTCATTGGTTGAACATTTAGGTCATTTTCGTCGTCCCTTGGTTTATTCTAATTCAATTAGGGTTTTTAACCAATCTTGTGCATCCAATAAGTGATTTTGTGTATTGGTTGATCATTTAGGTTATTTTCGTCCTCCCTTGGCTTATTCTAATCTAATTAGGGTTTTTAACCAATCTTGCGCATCCAATAAGTGATTTTATGTCATTGGTTGAACATTTAGGTCATTTTCATCCCCCCTAGGCTTATTCTAATCCAATAAGGTTTTTAACCAATCTTGTGCATCCAATAATTGATTTTGTCTCATTGGTTGAACATTAGGCCATTTTTGTCCTCCCCAGGCTTATTCTTATCTAATTAGGGTTTTTAATCAATCTTGTGCATCCAATAACTGATTTTGTGTAATTGGTTGTACATTTATTTGAATTTTGTCCTTCCTAGGCTTATTCTAATCCAATTAGGTTTTTTAACCAATCTTGTGCATCCAATAAGTGATTTTGTGTCATTCGTTGAACATTGAGGTCATTTACGTCCTCCCCAGGCTTATTCTTATCTAATTAGGGTTTTTAATCAATCTTGTGCATCCAATAACTGATTTTGTGTCATTGGTTGAACATTTATTTGATTTTCGTCCTCCCTAGGCTTATTCTAATCCAATTAGGGTTTTTAACCAATCTTGCGCATCCAATAAGTGATTTTATGTCATTGGTTGAACATTTAGGTCATTTTCATCCCCCCTAGGCTTATTCTAATCCAATAAGGTTTTTAACCAATCTTGTGCATCAAATAATTGATTTTGTCTCATTGGTTGAACATTAGGCCATTTTTGTCCTCCCAAGGCTTATTCTTATCTAATTAGGGTTTTTAATCAATCTTGTGCATCCAATAACTGATTTTGTGTCATTGGTTGTACATTTATTTGATTCTCGTCCTTCGTAGGCTTATTCTAATCCAATGAGGTTTTTTAACCAATCTTGTGTATCCAATAAGTGATTTTGTGTCATTCGTTGAACATTTAGTTCATTTACGTACTCCCTTGGCTTATTCTAATCCAATTATGGTTTTTAACCATTCTGGTGCATCCAATAAGTGATTTTGTGTCATTAGTTGAACATTTAGGTCATTTTCATCCGCCCTAGGCTTATTCTAATCCAATTAGGGTTTTTATCCAATCTTGTGCATCCAATAAGTGATTTTGTGTCATTGGTTGAACATTTAGGTCATTTTCGTCCTCCATAGGCTTATTCTATTCCAATAAGGTTTTTAACCAATCTTGTGCATCCAATAATTGATTTTGTGCCATTGGTTGAACATTAGGTTATTTTCGTCCTCCCTAGGCTTATTCTAATCCAATTAAGGGTTGTAACCAATCTTGTGCATCCAATAAGTGATTTTGTGTCATTGGTTGAACATTTAGGTCTTTTTCGTCCACCCTTGGCTTATTCTAATCCAATTAGGGTTTTTAACCAATCTTGTGCATCGAATAAGTGATTTTGTTTCATTGGTTGAACATTTAGGTCATTTTCATCCTCCCTAGGCTTATTCTAATCCAATTAGGGTTTTTATCCAATCTTGTGCATCCATTAAGTGATTTTGTGTCATTGGTTGAACATTTAGGTCATTTTCGTCCTCCCTATGCTAATTCTAATCCATTTAAGGTTTTTAACCAAACTTGTGCATCCAATAATTGATTTTGTGTCATTGGTTGAACATTTAGGTCTTTTTCGTCCACCCTTGGCTTATTCTAATCCAATTAGGGTTTTTAACCAATCTTGTGCATCCAATAAGTGATTTTGTGTCATTGGTTGAACATTTAGGTCATTTTCGTCGTCCCTTGGTTTATTCTAATTCAATTAGGGTTTTTAACCAATCTTGTGCATCCAATAAGTGATTTTGTGTATTGGTTGATCATTTAGGTTATTTTCGTCCTCCCTTGGCTTATTCTAATCTAATTAGGGTTTTTAACAAATCTTGCGCATCCAATAAGTGATTTTATGTCATTGGTTGAACATTTAGGTCATTTTCATCCCCCCTAGGCTTATTCTAATCCAATAAGGTTTTTAACCAATCTTGTGCATCCAATAATTGATTTTGTCTCATTGGTTGAACATTAGGCCATTTTTGTCCTCCCCAGGCTTATTCTTATCTAATTAGGGTTTTTAATCAATCTTGTGCATCCAATAACTGATTTTGTGTAATTGGTTGTACATTTATTTGAATTTCGTCCTTCCTAGGCTTATTCTAATCCAATTAGGTTTTTTAACCAATCTTGTGCATCCAATAAGTGATTTTGTGTCATTCGTTGAACATTGAGGTCATTTACGTCCTCCCCAGGCTTATTCTTATCTAATTAGGGTTTTTAATCAATCTTGTGCATCCAATAACTGATTTTGTGTCATTGGTTGAACATTTATTTGATTTTCGTCCTCCCTAGGCTTATTCTAATCCAATTAGGGTTTTTAACCAATCTTGCGCATCCAATAAGTGATTTTATGTCATTGGTTGAACATTTAGGTCATTTTCATCCCCCCTAGGCTTATTCTAATCCAATAAGGTTTTTAACCAATCTTGTGCATCAAATAATTGATTTTGTCTCATTTGTTGAACATTAGGCCATTTTTGTCCTCCCAAGGCTTATTCTTATCTAATTAGGGTTTTTAATCAATCTTGTGCATCCAATAACTGATTTTGTGTCATTGGTTGTACATTTATTTGATTCTCGTCCTTCCTAGGCTTATTCTAATCCAATGAGGTTTTTTAACCAATCTTGTGCATCCAATAAGTGATTTTGTGTCATTCGTTGAACATTTAGGTCATTTTCATCCGCCCTAGGCTTATTCTAATCCAATTAGGGTTTTTATCCAATCTTGTGCATCCAATAAGTGATTTTGTGTCATTGGTTGAACATTTAGGTCATTTTCGTCCTCCATAGGCTTATTCTATTCCAATAAGGTTTTTAACCAATCTTGTGCATCCAATAATTGATTTTGTGCCATTGGTTGAACATTAGGTTATTTTCGTCCTCCCTAGGCTTATTCTAATCCAATTAAGGGTTTTAACCAATCTTGTGCATCCAATAAGTGATTTTGTGTCATTGGTTGAACATTTAGGTCTTTTTCGTCCACCCTTGGCTTATTCTAATCCAATTAGGGTTTTTAACCAATCTTGTGCATCCAATAAGTGATTTTGTGTCATTGGTTGAACATTTAGGTCATTTTCGTCGTCCCTTGGTTTATTCTAATTCAATTAGGGTTTTTAACCAATCTTGTGCATCCAATAAGTGATTTGTGTATTGGTTGAACATTTAGGTCATTTACGTCCTCCGTATGATTATTTTAATCCAATTAGGGTTTTTAACCAATCTTGTGCATCCAATAAGTGATTTTGTTTCATTCGTTGAACATTTAGGTCATTTTCATACTCCCTTGGCTTATTCTAATCCAATTAGGGTTTTTAACCAATCTTGTGCATCAAATAAGTTATTTTGTGTCATTGGTTGAACATTTAGTTCATTTTTGTCCTCCCTAGGTTTATTCTAATCCAATAAGTGTTTTTAAACAATCTTGTGCATCCAATAATTGATTTAGTGTCATTGATTGAACATTTAGGTCATTTTCGTCGTCCCTTGGTTTATTCTAATTCAATTAGGGTTTTTAACCAATCTTGTGCATCCAATAAGTGATTTTGTGTATTGGTTGAACATTTAGGTCATTTTCGTCCTCCCTTGGCTTATTCTAATCCAATTAGGGTTTTTAACCAATGTTGCGCATCCAATAAGTGATTTTGTGTCATTGGTTGAACATTTAGGTAATTTTCGTCCACCCTTGGCTTATTCTAATCCAATTAGGGTTTTTAACCAATCTTGTGCATCCAATAAGTGATTTTGTGTCATTGGTTGAACATTTAGGTCATTTTCGTCCTCCCTGGGCTTATTCTAATCCAATTAGGGTTTTTAACCAATCTTGTGCATCCAATAATTGATTTTGTCTCATTGGTTTAACATTAGGCCATTTTCGTCCTTCCTAGGGTTATTCTAATCGAATTATGGTTCTTAACCAATCTTCTGCATCCAATAAGTGATTTTGTGTCATTCGTTGAACATTTAGGTCATTTTCGTCCTCCATAGGCTTATTCTAATCCAATTAAAGTTTTTAACCAATCTTGTGCATCCAATAATTGATTTTGTGTCATTGGTTGAACATTAGGTCATTTTCGTCCTCCCTAGGCTTATTCTAATCCAATTAGGGTTTTTAACCAATCTTGTGCATCCAATAAGTGATTTTGTGTCATTGGTTGAACATTTAGGTCATTTTCGTCCACCTTTGTTTTACTCTAATGCAATTAGGGTTTTTAACCAATCTTGTGCATCCAATAAGTGATTTTGGGTCATTGGTTGAACATTTAGGTCATTTTCGTCCTCCTTAGGCTTATTCTATTCAAATAAGGTTTTTAACCAATCTTGTGCATCCAATAATTGATTTTGTCTCATTGGTTGAACAGTAGGCCATTTTCGTCCTCACTAGGTTTATTCTTATCTAATTAGGGTTTTTAATCAATCTTGTGCATCCAATAACTGATTTTGTGTCATTGGTTGTACATTTATTTGATTTTCGTCCTTCCTAGGCTTATTCTAATCCAATTAGGTTTTTTAACCAATATTGTGCATCCAATAAGTGATTTTGTGTCATTCGTTGAACATTTAGTTCATTTACGTACTCCCTTGGCTTATTCTAATCCAATTATGGTTTTTAACCATTCTGGTGCATCCAATATGTGGTTTTGTGTCATTAGTTGAAAATTTAGGTCATTTTCATCCGCCCTAGGCTTATTCTAATCCAATTAGGGTTTTTATCCAATCTTGTGCATCCAATAAGATATTTTGTGTCATTGGTTGAACATTTATGTCATTTTCGTCCTCCATAGGCTTATTCTATTCCAATAAGGTTTTTAACCAATCTTGTGCATCCAATAATTGATTTTGTGCCATTGGTTGAACATTAGGTTATTTTCGTCCTCCCTAGGCTTATTCTAATCCAATTAAGGGTTTTAACCAATCTTGTGCATCCAATAAGTGATTTTGTGTCATTGGTTGAACATTTAGGTCTTTTTCATCCACCCTTTGCTTATTCTAATCCAATTAGGGGTTTTAACCAATCTTGTGCATCCAATAAGTGATTTTGTGTCATTGGTTGAACATTTAGGTCATTTTCGTCGTCCCTTGGTTTATTCTAATTCAATTAGGGTTTTTAACCAATCTTGTGCATCCAATAAGTGATTTTGTGTATTGGTTGATCATTTAGGTTATTTTCGTCCTCCCTTGGCTTATTCTAATCTAATTAGGGTTTTTAACCAATCTTGCGCATCCAATAAGTGATTTTATGTCATTGGTTGAACATTTAGGTCATTTTCATCCCCCCTAGGCTTATTCTAATCCAATAAGGTTTTTAACCAATCTTGTGCATCCAATAATTGATTTTGTCTCATTGGTTGAACATTAGGCCATTTTTGTCCTCCCCAGGCTTATTCTTATCTAATTAGGGTTTTTAATCAATCTTGTGCATCCAATAACTGATTTTGTGTAATTGGTTGTACATTTATTTGAATTTTGTCCTTCCTAGGCTTATTCTAATCCAATTAGGTTTTTTAACCAATCTTGTGCATCCAATAAGTGATTTTGTGTCATTCGTTGAACATTGAGGTCATTTACGTCCTCCCCAGGCTTATTCTTATCTAATTAGGGTTTTTAATCAATCTTGTGCATCCAATAACTGATTTTGTGTCATTGGTTGAACATTTATTTGATTTTCGTCCTCCCTAGGCTTATTCTAATCCAATTAGGGTTTTTAACCAATCTTGCGCATCCAATAAGTGATTTTATGTCATTGGTTGAACATTTAGGTCATTTTCATCCCCCCTAGGCTTATTCTAATCCAATAAGGTTTTTAACCAATCTTGTGCATCAAATAATTGATTTTGTCTCATTGGTTGAACATTAGGCCATTTTTGTCCTCCCAAGGCTTATTCTTATCTAATTAGGGTTTTTAATCAATCTTGTGCATCCAATAACTGATTTTGTGTCATTGGTTGTACATTTATTTGATTCTCGTCCTTCGTAGGCTTATTCTAATCCAATGAGGTTTTTTAACCAATCTTGTGTATCCAATAAGTGATTTTGTGTCATTCGTTGAACATTTAGTTCATTTACGTACTCCCTTGGCTTATTCTAATCCAATTATGGTTTTTAACCATTCTGGTGCATCCAATAAGTGATTTTGTGTCATTAGTTGAACATTTAGGTCATTTTCATCCGCCCTAGGCTTATTCTAATCCAATTAGGGTTTTTATCCAATCTTGTGCATCCAATAAGTGATTTTGTGTCATTGGTTGAACATTTAGGTCATTTTCGTCCTCCATAGGCTTATTCTATTCCAATAAGGTTTTTAACCAATCTTGTGCATCCAATAATTGATTTTGTGCCATTGGTTGAACATTAGGTTATTTTCGTCCTCCCTAGGCTTATTCTAATCCAATTAAGGGTTGTAACCAATCTTGTGCATCCAATAAGTGATTTTGTGTCATTGGTTGAACATTTAGGTCTTTTTCGTCCACCCTTGGCTTATTCTAATCCAATTAGGGTTTTTAACCAATCTTGTGCATCCAATAAGTGATTTTGTGTCATTGGTTGAACATTTAGGTCATTTTCATCCTCCCTAGGCTTATTCTAATCCAATTAGGGTTTTTAACCAATCTTGTGCATCCAATAAGTGATTTTGTGTCATTGGTTGAACATTTAGGTCATTTTCGTCCTCCCTAGGCTTATTCTCGTCCAATTAGGGTTTTTAACCAATCTTGTGCATCCAATATGTACATTTGTGTCATTGGTTGAACATTTAGGTCATTTCCGTCCTCCCAAGGCTTATTCTCGTCCAATTAGGGTTTTTAACCAATCTTGTGCATCCAATAAGTGATTTTGGTTCATTGGTTGAACATTTAGGTCATTTTCGTCCTCCCTAGGCTTATTCTCGTCCAATTAGGGTTTTTAACCAATCTTGTGCATCCAATAAGTACATTTGTGTCATTGGTTGAACATTTAGGTCATTTTCGTCCTCCCAAGGCTTATTCTCGTCCAATTAGGGTTTTTAACCAATCTTGTGCATCCAATAAGTGATTTTGTGTCATTGGTAGACCATTTAGGTCATTTTCGTCCTCCCTAGGCTTATTCTCGTCCAATTAGGGTTTTTAACCAATCTTGTGCATCCAATAAGTACATTTGTGTCATTGGTTGAACATTTAGGTCATTTTCGTCCTCCCAAGGCTTATTCTCGTCCAATTAGGGTTTTTAACCAATCTTGTGCATCCAATAAGTTATTTTGTGTCATTCGTTGAATATTTAGGTCATTTTCGTCCTCCCTAGGCTTATTCTCGTCCAATTAGGGTTTTTAACCAATCTTGTGCATCCAATAAGTGATTTTGTGTCATTGGTTGAACATTTAGGTCATTTTCGTCCTCCCTAGGCTTATTCTAATCCAATTAGGGTTTTTAACCAATCTTGTGCATCCAATAATTGATTTTGTGTCATTGGTTGAACATTAGGTCATTTTCGTCCTCCCTAGGCTTATTCTAATCCAATTAGGGTTTTTAACCAATCTTGTGCATCCAATAAGTGATTTTGTGTCATTGGTTGAACATTTAGGTCATTTTCGTCCACCTTTGTTTTACTCTAATCCAATTAGGGTTTTTAACCAATCTTGTGCATCCAATAAGTGATTTTGGGTCATTGGTTGAACATTTAGGTCGTTTTCGTCCTCCTTAGGCTTATTCTAATCAAATAAGGTTTTTAACCAATCTTGTGCATCCAATAATTGATTTTGTCTCATTGGTTGAACAGTAGGCCATTTTCGTCCTCCCTAGGTTTATTCTTATCTAATTAGGGTTTTTAATCAATCTTGTGCATCCAATAACTGATTTTGTGTCATTGGTTGTACATTTATTTGATTTTCGTCCTTCCTAGGCTTATTCTAATCCAATTAGGTTTTTTAACCAATCTTGTGCATCCAATAAGTGATTTTGTGTCATTCGTTGAACATTTAGTTCATTTACGTACTCCCTTGGCTTATTCTAATCCAATTATGGTTTTTAACCATTCTGGTGCATCCAATATGTGGTTTTGTGTCATTAGTTGAAAATTTAGGTCATTTTCATCCGCCCTAGGCTTATTCTAATCCAATTAGGGTTTTTATCCAATCTTGTGCATCCAATAAGATATTTTGTGTCATTGGTTGAACATTTATGTCATTTTCGTCCTCCATAGGCTTATTCTATTCCAATAAGGTTTTTAACCAATCTTGTGCATCCAATAATTGATTTTGTGCCATTGGTTGAACATTAGGTTATTTTCGTCCTCCCTAGGCTTATTCTAATCCAATTAAGGGTTTTAACCAATCTTGTGCATCCAATAAGTGATTTTGTGTCATTGGTTGAACATTTATGTCTTTTTCATCCACCCTTTGCTTATTCTAATCCAATTAGGGTTTTTAACCAATCTTGTGCATCCAATAAGTGATTTTTTGTCATTGGTTGAACATTTAGGTCATTTTCGTCGTCCCTTGGTTTATTCTAATTCAATTAGGGTTTTTAACCAATCTTGTGCATCCAATAAGTGATTTTGTGTATTGGTTGATCATTTAGGTTATTTTCGTCCTCCCTTGGCTTATTCTAATCTAATTAGGGTTTTTAACCAATCTTGCGCATCCAATAAGTGATTTTATGTCATTGGTTGAACATTTAGGTCATTTTCATCCCCCCTAGGCTTATTCTAATCCAATAAGGTTTTTAACCAATCTTGTGCATCCAATAATTGATTTTGTCTCATTGGTTGAACATTAGGCCATTTTTGTCCTCCCCAGGCTTATTCTTATCTAATTAGGGTTTTTAATCAATCTTGTGCATCCAATAACTGATTTTGTGTAATTGGTTGTACATTTATTTGAATTTCGTCCTTCCTAGGCTTATTCTAATCCAATTAGGTTTTTTAACCAATCTTGTGCATCCAATAAGTGATTTTGTGTCATTCGTTGAACATTGAGGTCATTTACGTCCTCCCCAGGCTTATTCTTATCTAATTAGGGTTTTTAATCAATCTTGTGCATCCAATAACTGATTTTGTGTCATTGGTTGAACATTTATTTGATTTTCGTCCTCCCTAGGCTTATTATAATCCAATTAGGGTTTTTAACCAATCTTGCACATCCAATAAGTGATTTTATGTCATTGGTTGAACATTTAGGTCATTTTCATCCCCCCTAGGCTTATTCTAATCCAATAAGGTTTTTAACCAATCTTGTGCATCAAATAATTAATTTTGTCTCATTGGTTGAACATTAGGCCATTTTTGTCCTCCCAAGGCTTATTCTTATCTAATTAGGGTTTTTAATCAATCTTGTGCATCCAATAACTGATTTTGTGTCATTGGTTGTACATTTATTTGATTCTCGTCCTTCCTAGGCTTATTCTAATCCAATTAGGTTTTTTAACCAATATTGTGCATCCAATAAGTGATTTTGTGTCATTCGTTGAACATTTAGTTCATTTACGTACTCCCTTGGCTTATTCTAATCCAATTATGGTTTTTAACCATTCTGGTGCATCCAATATGTGGTTTTGTGTCATTAGTTGAAAATTTAGGTCATTTTCATCCGCCCTAGGCTTATTCTAATCCAATTAGGGTTTTTATCCAATCTTGTGCATCCAATAAGATATTTTGTGTCATTGGTTGAACATTTATGTCATTTTCGTCCTCCATAGGCTTATTCTATTCCAATAAGGTTTTTAACCAATCTTGTGCATCCAATAATTGATTTTGTGCCATTGGTTGAACATTAGGTTATTTTCGTCCTCCCTAGGCTTATTCTAATCCAATTAAGGGTTTTAACCAATCTTGTGCATCCAATAAGTGATTTTGTGTCATTGGTTGAACATTTAGGTCTTTTTCATCCACCCTTTGCTTATTCTAATCCAATTAGGGGTTTTAACCAATCTTGTGCATCCAATAAGTGATTTTGTGTCATTGGTTGAACATTTAGGTCATTTTCGTCGTCCCTTGGTTTATTCTAATTCAATTAGGGTTTTTAACCAATCTTGTGCATCCAATAAGTGATTTTGTGTATTGGTTGATCATTTAGGTTATTTTCTTCCTCCCTTGGCTTATTCTAATCTAATTAGGGTTTTTAACCAATCTTGCGCATCCAATAAGTGATTTTATGTCATTGGTTGAACATTTAGGTCATTTTCATCCCCCCTAGGCTTATTCTAATCCAATAAGGTTTTTAACCAATCTTGTGCATCCAATAATTGATTTTGTCTCATTGGTTGAACATTAGGCCATTTTTGTCCTCCCCAGGCTTATTCTTATCTAATTAGGGTTTTTAATCAATCTTGTGCATCCAATAACTGATTTTGTGTAATTGGTTGTACATTTATTTGAATTTTGTCCTTCCTAGGCTTATTCTAATCCAATTAGGTTTTTTAACCAATCTTGTGCATCCAATAAGTGATTTTGTGTCATTCGTTGAACATTGAGGTCATTTACGTCCTCCCCAGGCTTATTCTTATCTAATTAGGGTTTTTAATCAATCTTGTGCATCCAATAACTGATTTTGTGTCATTGGTTGAACATTTATTTGATTTTCGTCCTCCCTAGGCTTATTCTAATCCAATTAGGGTTTTTAACCAATCTTGCGCATCCAATAAGTGATTTTATGTCATTGGTTGAACATTTAGGTCATTTTCATCCCCCCTAGGCTTATTCTAATCCAATAAGGTTTTTAACCAATCTTGTGCATCAAATAATTGATTTTGTCTCATTGGTTGAACATTAGGCCATTTTTGTCCTCCCAAGGCTTATTCTTATCTAATTAGGGTTTTTAATCAATCTTGTGCATCCAATAACTGATTTTGTGTCATTGGTTGTACATTTATTTGATTCTCGTCCTTCCTAGGCTTATTCTAATCCAATGAGGTTTTTTAACCAATCTTGTGCATCCAATAACTGATTTTGTGTCATTCGTTGAACATTTAGTTCATTTACGTACTCCCTTGGCTTATTCTAATCCAATTATGGTTTTTAACCATTCTGGTGCATCCAATAACTGATTTTGTGTCATTAGTTGAACATTTAGGTCATTTTCATCCGCCCTAGGCTTATTCTAATCCAATTAGGGTTTTTATCCAATCTTGTGCATCCAATAAGTGATTTTGTGTCATTGGTTGAACATTTAGGTCATTTTCGTCCTCCATAGGCTTATTCTATTCCAATAAGGTTTTTAACCAATCTTGTGCATCCAATAATTGATTTTGTGCCATTGGTTGAACATTAGGTTATTTTCGTCCTCCCTAGGCTTATTCTAATCCAATTAAGGGTTGTAACCAATCTTGTGCATCCAATAAGTGATTTTGTGTCATTGGTTGAACATTTAGGTCTTTTTCGTCCACCTTTGGCTTATTCTAATCCAATTAGGGTTTTTAACCAATCTTGTTCATCCAATAAGTGATTTTGTGTCATTGGTTGAACATTTAGGTCATTTTCATCCTCCCTAGGCTTATTCTAATCCAATTAGGGTTTTTATCCAATCTTGTGCATCCATTAAGTGATTTTGTGTCATTGGTTGAACATTTAGGTCATTTTCGTCCTCCCTATGCTAATTCTAATCCATTTAAGGTTTTTAACCAAACTTGTACATCCAATAATTGATTTTGTGTCATTGGTTGAACATTTAGGTCTTTTTCGTCCACCCTTGGCTTATTCTAATCCAATTGGGGTTTTTAACCAATCTTGTGCATCCAATAAGTGATTTTGTGTCATTGGTTGAACATTTAGGTCATTTTCGTCGTCCCTTGGTTTATTCTAATTCAATTAGGGTTTTTAACCAATCTTGTGCATCCAATAAGTGATTTGTGTATTGGTTGAACATTTAGGTTATTTTCGTCCTCCCTTGGCTTATTCTAATCCAATTAGAGTTTTTAACCAATATTGCGCATCCAATAAGTGATTTTATGACATTGGTTGAACATTTAGGTCATTTTCTTCCCCCCTAGGCTTATTCTAATCCAATAAGGTTTTTAACCAATCTTGTGCATCCAATAATTGATTCTGTCTCATTGGTTGAACATTAGGCCATTTTTGTCCTCCCCAGGCTTATTCTTATCTAATTAGGGTTTTTAATCAATCTTGTGCATCCAATAACTGATTTTGTGTAATTGGTTGTACATTTATTTGAATTTCGTCCTTCCTAGGCTTATTCTAATCCAATTAGGTTTTTTAACCAATCTTGTGCATCCAATAAGTGATTTTGTGTCATTCGTTGAACATTGAGGTCATTTACGTCCTCCCCAGGCTTATTCTTATCTAATTAGGGTTTTTAATCAATCTTGTGCATCCAATAACTGATTTTGTGTCATTGGTTGAACATTTATTTGATTTTCGTCCTCCCTAGGCTTATTCTAATCCAATTAGGGTTTTTAACCAATCTTGCGCATCCAATAAGTGATTTTATGTCATTGGTTGAACATTTAGGTCATTTTCATCCCCCCTAGGCTTATTCTAATCCAATAAGGTTTTTAACCAATCTTGTGCATCAAATAATTGATTTTGTCTCATTTGTTGAACATTAGGCCATTTTTGTCCTCCCAAGGCTTATTCTTATCTAATTAGGGTTTTTAATCAATCTTGTGCATCCAATAACTGATTTTGTGTCATTGGTTGTACATTTATTTGATTCTCGTCCTTCCTAGGCTTATTCTAATCCAATGAGGTTTTTTAACCAATCTTGTGCATCCAATAAGTGATTTTGTGTCATTCGTTGAACATTTAGGTCATTTTCATCCGCCCTAGGCTTATTCTAATCCAATTAGGGTTTTTATCCAATCTTGTGCATCCAATAAGTGATTTTGTGTCATTGGTTGAACATTTAGGTCATTTTCGTCCTCCATAGGCTTATTCTATTCCAATAAGGTTTTTAACCAATCTTGTGCATCCAATAATTGATTTTGTGCCATTGGTTGAACATTAGGTTATTTTCGTCCTCCCTAGGCTTATTCTAATCCAATTAAGGGTTGTAACCAATCTTGTGCATCCAATAAGTGATTTTGTGTCATTGGTTGAACATTTAGGTCTTTTTCGTCCACCCTTGGCTTATTCTAATCCAATTAGGGTTTTTAACCAATCTTGTGCATCGAATAAGTGATTTTGTTTCATTGGTTGAACATTTAGGTCATTTTCATCCTCCCTAGGCTTATTCTAATCCAATTAGGGTTTTTATCCAATCTTGTGCATCCATTAAGTGATTTTGTGTCATTGGTTGAACATTTAGGTCATTTTCGTCCTCCCTATGCTAATTCTAATCCATTTAAGGTTTTTAACCAAACTTGTGCATCCAATAATTGATTTTGTGTCATTGGTTGAACATTTAGGTCTTTTTCGTCCACCCTTGGCTTATTCTAATCCAATTAGGGTTTTTAACCAATCTTGTGCATCCAATAAGTGATTTTGTGTCATTGGTTGAACATTTAGGTCATTTTCGTCGTCCCTTGGTTTATTCTAATTCAATTAGGGTTTTTAACCAATCTTGTGCATCCAATAAGTGATTTGTGTATTGGTTGAACATTTAGGTTATTTTCGTCCTCCCTTGGCTTATTCTAATCCAATTAGGGTTTTTAACCAATCTTGCGCATCCAATAAGTGATTTTATGTCATTGGTTGAACATTAAGGTCATTTTCTTCCCCCCTAGGCTTATTCTAATCCAATAAGGTTTTTAACCAATCTTGTGCATCCAATAATTGATTTTGTCTCATTGGTTGAACATTAGGCCATTTTTGTCCTCCCCAGGCTTATTCTTATCTAATTAGGGTTTTTAATCAATCTTGTGCATCCAATAACTGATTTTGTGTCATTGGTTGATAATTTATTTGATTTTCATGCTTCCTATGCTTATTCTAATCCAATTAGGGTTTTTAACCAATCTTGTGCATCCAATAAGTGATTTTGTGTCATTCGTTGAACATTTAGGTCATTTACGTCCTCCGTAGGATTATTTTAATCCAATTAGGGTTTTTAACCAATCTTGTGCATCCAATAAGTGATTTTGTTTCATTCGTTGAACATTTAGGTCATTTTCATACTCCCTTGGCTTATTCTAATCCAATTAGGGTTTTTAACCAATCTTGTGCATCAAATAAGTTATTTTCTGTCATTGGTTGAACATTTAGTTCATTTTTGTCCTCCTTAGGTTTATTCTAATCCAATAAGTGTTTTTAAACAATCTTGTGCATCCAATAATTGATTTAGTGTCATTGATTGAACATTTAGGTCATTTTCTTCGTCCCTTGGTTTATTCTAATTCAATTAGGGTTTTTAACCAATCTTGTGCATCCAATAAGTGATTTTGTGTATTGGTTGAACATTTAGGTCATTTTCGTCCTCCCTTGGCTTATTCTAATCCAATTAGGGTTTTTAACCAATGTTGCGCATCCAATAAGTGATTTTGTGTCATTGGTTGAACGTTTTGGTAATTTTCGTCCACCCTTGGCCTATTCTAATCCAATTAGGGTTTTTAACCAATCTTGTGCATCCAATAAGTGATTTTGTGTCATTGGTTGAACATTTAGGTCATTTTCGTCTTCCCTGGGCTTATTCTAATCCAATTAGGGTTTTTAACCAATCTTGTGCATCCAATAATTGATTTTGTGTCATTGGATGAACATTAGGTCATTTTCGTCCTCCCTAGGCTTATTCTTATCTAATTAGGGTTTTTAACTTATCTTGTGCATCCAATAAGTAATTTTGTGTCATTGGTTGAACATTTAGGTCATTATCGTCCACCATTGTCTTATTCTAATCCAATTAGGGTTTTTAACCAATCTTGCGCATCCAATAAGTGATTTTGTGTCATTACTTGAACATTTAGGTCATTTTCGTCCTCCCTAGGCTTATTCTAATCCAATAAGGTTTTTAACCAATATTGTGCATCCAATAATTGATTTTGTCTCATTGGTTTAACATTAGGCCATTTTCGTCCTTCCTAGGGTTATTCTAATCCAATTATGGTTTTTAACCAATCTTCTGCATCCAATAAGTGATTTTGTGTCATTCGTTGAACATTTAGGTCATTTTCGTCCTCCATAGGCTTATTCTAATCCAACTAAAGTTTTTAACCAATCTTGTGCATCCAATAATTGATTTTGTGTCATTGGTTGAACATTAGGTCATTTTCGTCCTCCCTAGGCTTATTCTAATCCAATTAGGGTTTTTAACCAATCTTGTGCATCCAATAAGTGATTTTGTGTCATTGGTTGAACATTTAGGTCATTTTCGTCCACCTTTGTTTTACTCTAATGCAATTAGGGTTTTTAACCAATCTTGTGCATCCAATAAGTGATTTTGGGTCATTGGTTGAACATTTAGGTCATTTTCGTCCTCCTTAGGCTTATTCTATTCAAATAAGGTTTTTAACCAATCTTGTGCATCCAATAATTGATTTTGTCTCATTGGTTGAACAGTAGGCCATTTTCGTCCTCACTAGGTTTATTCTTATCTAATTAGGGTTTTTAATCAATCTTGTGCATCCAATAACTGATTTTGTGTCATTGGTTGTACATTTATTTGATTTTCGTCCTTCCTAGGCTTATTCTAATCCAATTAGGTTTTTTAACCAATATTGTGCATCCAATAAGTGATTTTGTGTCATTCGTTGAACATTTAGTTCATTTACGTACTCCCTTGGCTTATTCTAATCCAATTATGGTTTTTAACCATTCTGGTGCATCCAATATGTGGTTTTGTGTCATTAGTTGAAAATTTAGGTCATTTTCATCCGCCCTAGGCTTATTCTAATCCAATTAGGGTTTTTATCCAATCTTGTGCATCCAATAAGATATTTTGTGTCATTGGTTGAACATTTTTGTCATTTTCGTCCTCCATAGGCTTATTCTATTCCAATAAGGTTTTTAACCAATCTTGTGCATCCAATAATTGATTTTGTGCCATTGGTTGAACATTAGGTTATTTTCGTCCTCCCTAGGCTTATTCTAATCCAATTAAGGGTTTTAACCAATCTTGTGCATCCAATAAGTGATTTTGTGTCATTGGTTGAACATTTAGGTCTTTTTCGTCCACCCTTGGCTTATTCTAATCCAATTAGGGTTTTTAACCAATCATGTGCATCCAATAAGTGATTTTGTGTCATTGGTTGAACATTTAGGTCATTTTCGTCGTCCCTTGGTTTATTCTAATTCAATTAGGGTTATTAACCAATCTTGTGCATCCAATAAGTGATTTTGTGTATTGGTTGAACATTTAGGTTATTTTCGTCCTCCCTTGGCTTATTCTAATCTAATTAGGGTTTTTAACCAATCTTGCGCATCCAATAAGTGATTTTATGTCATTGGTTGAACATTTAGGTCATTTTCATCCCCCCTAGGCTTATTCTAATCCAATAAGGTTTTTAACCAATCTTGTGCATCCAATAATTGATTTTGTCTCATTGGTTGAACATTAGGCCATTTTTGTCCTCCCCAGGCTTATTCTTATCTAATTAGGGTTTTTAATCAATCTTGTGCATCCAATAACTGATTTTGTGTAATTGGTTGTACATTTATTTGAATTTTGTCCTTCCTAGGCTTATTCTAATCCAATTAGGTTTTTTAACCAATCTTGTGCATCCAATAAGTGATTTTGTGTCATTCGTTGAACATTGAGGTCATTTACGTCCTCCCCAGGCTTATTCTTATCTAATTAGGGTTTTTAATCAATCTTGTGCATCCAATAACTGATTTTGTGTCATTGGTTGAACATTTATTTGATTTTCGTCCTCCCTAGGCTTATTCTAATCCAATTAGGGTTTTTAACCAATCTTGCGCATCCAATAAGTGATTTTATGTCATTGGTTGAACATTTAGGTCATTTTCATCCCCCCTAGGCTTATTCTAATCCAATAAGGTTTTTAACCAATCTTGTGCATCAAATAATTGATTTTGTCTCATTGGTTGAACATTAGGCCATTTTTGTCCTCCCAAGGCTTATTCTTATCTAATTAGGGTTTTTAATCAATCTTGTGCATCCAATAACTGATTTTGTGTCATTGGTTGTACATTTATTTGATTCTCGTCCTTCGTAGGCTTATTCTAATCCAATGAGGTTTTTTAACCAATCTTGTGTATCCAATAAGTGATTTTGTGTCATTCGTTGAACATTTAGTTCATTTACGTACTCCCTTGGCTTATTCTAATCCAATTATGGTTTTTAACCATTCTGGTGCATCCAATAAGTGATTTTGTGTCATTAGTTGAACATTTAGGTCATTTTCATCCGCCCTAGGCTTATTCTAATCCAATTAGGGTTTTTATCCAATCTTGTGCATCCAATAAGTGATTTTGTGTCATTGGTTGAACATTTAGGTCATTTTCGTCCTCCATAGGCTTATTCTATTCCAATAAGGTTTTTAACCAATCTTGTGCATCCAATAATTGATTTTGTGCCATTGGTTGAACATTAGGTTATTTTCGTCCTCCCTAGGCTTATTCTAATCCAATTAAGGGTTGTAACCAATCTTGTGCATCCAATAAGTGATTTTGTGTCATTGGTTGAACATTTAGGTCTTTTTCGTCCACCCTTGGCTTATTCTAATCCAATTAGGGTTTTTAACCAATCTTGTGCATCGAATAAGTGATTTTGTTTCATTGGTTGAACATTTAGGTCATTTTCATCCTCCCTAGGCTTATTCTAATCCAATTAGGGTTTTTATCCAATCTTGTGCATCCATTAAGTGATTTTGTGTCATTGGTTGAACATTTAGGTCATTTTCGTCCTCCCTATGCTAATTCTAATCCATTTAAGGTTTTTAACCAAACTTGTGCATCCAATAATTGATTTTGTGTCATTGGTTGAACATTTAGGTCTTTTTCGTCCACCCTTGGCTTATTCTAATCCAATTAGGGTTTTTAACCAATCTTGTGCATCCAATAAGTGATTTTGTGTCATTGGTTGAACATTTAGGTCATTTTCGTCGTCCCTTGGTTTATTCTAATTCAATTAGGGTTTTTAACCAATCTTGTGCATCCAATAAGTGATTTTGTGTATTGGTTGATCATTTAGGTTATTTTCGTCCTCCCTTGGCTTATTCTAATCTAATTAGGGTTTTTAACCAATCTTGCGCATCCAATAAGTGATTTTATGTCATTGGTTGAACATTTAGGTCATTTTCATCCCCCCTAGGCTTATTCTAATCCAATAAGGTTTTTAACCAATCTTGTGCATCCAATAATTGATTTTGTCTCATTGGTTGAACATTAGGCCATTTTTGTCCTCCCCAGGCTTATTCTTATCTAATTAGGGTTTTTAATCAATCTTGTGCATCCAATAACTGATTTTGTGTAATTGGTTGTACATTTATTTGAATTTCGTCCTTCCTAGGCTTATTCTAATCCAATTAGGTTTTTTAACCAATCTTGTGCATCCAATAAGTGATTTTGTGTCATTCGTTGAACATTGAGGTCATTTACGTCCTCCCCAGGCTTATTCTTATCTAATTAGGGTTTTTAATCAATCTTGTGCATCCAATAACTGATTTTGTGTCATTGGTTGAACATTTATTTGATTTTCGTCCTCCCTAGGCTTATTCTAATCCAATTAGGGTTTTTAACCAATCTTGCGCATCCAATAAGTGATTTTATGTCATTGGTTGAACATTTAGGTCATTTTCATCCCCCCTAGGCTTATTCTAATCCAATAAGGTTTTTAACCAATCTTGTGCATCAAATAATTGATTTTGTCTCATTGGTTGAACATTGGGCCATTTTTGTCCTCCCAAGGCTTATTCTTATCTAATTAGGGTTTTTAATCAATCTTGTGCATCCAATAACTGATTTTGTGTCATTGGTTGTACATTTATTTGATTCTCGTCCTTCCTAGGCTTATTCTAATCCAATGAGGTTTTTTAACCAATCTTGTGCATCCAATAAGTGATTTTGTGTCATTCGTTGAACATTTAGTTCATTTACGTACTCCCTTGGCTTATTCTAATCCAATTATGGTTTTTAACCATTCTGGTGCATCCAATAAGTGATTTTGTGTCATTAGTTGAACATTTAGGTCATTTTCATCCGCCCTAGGCTTATTCTAATCCAATTAGGGTTTTTATCCAATCTTGTGCATCCAATAAGTGATTTTGTGTCATTGGTTGAACATTTAGGTCATTTTCGTCCTCCATAGGCTTATTCTATTCCAATAAGGTTTTTAACCAATCTTGTGCATCCAATAATTGATTTTGTGCCATTGGTTGAACATTAGGTTATTTTCGTCCTCCCTAGGCTTATTCTAATCCAATTAAGGGTTGTAACCAATCTGGTGCATCCAATAAGTGATTTTGTGTCATTGGTTGAACATTTAGGTCTTTTTCGTCCACCCTTGGCTTATTCTAATCCAATTAGGGTTTTTAACCAATCTTGTTCATCCAATAAGTGATTTTGTGTCATTGGTTGAACATTTAGGTCATTTTCATCCTCCCTAGGCTTATTCTAATCCAATTAGGGTTTTTATCCAATCTTGTGCATCCATTAAGTGATTTTGTGTCATTGGTTGAACATTTAGGTCATTTTCGTCCTCCCTATGCTAATTCTAATCCATTTAAGGTTTTTAACCAAACTTGTGCATCCAATAATTGATTTTGTGTCATTGGTTGAACATTTAGGTCTTTTTCGTCCACCCTTGGCTTATTCTAATCCAATTAGGGTTTTTAACCAATCTTGTGCATCCAATAAGTGATTTTGTGTCATTGGTTGAACATTTAGGTCATTTTCGTCGTCCCTTGGTTTATTCTAATTCAATTAGGGTTTTTAACCAATCTTGTGCATCCAATAAGTGATTTGTGTATTGGTTGAACATTTAGGTTATTTTCGTCCTCCCTTGGCTTATTCTAATCCAATTAGGGTTTTTAACCAATATTGCGCATCCAATAAGTGATTTTATGACATTGGTTGAACATTTAGGTCATTTTCTTCCCCCCTAGGCTTATTCTAATCCAATAAGGTTTTTAACCAATCTTGTGCATCCAATAATTGATTCTGTCTCATTGGTTGAACATTAGGCCATTTTTGTCCTCCCCAGGCTTATTCTTATCTAATTAGGGTTTTTAATCAATCTTGTGCATCCAATAACTGATTTTGTGTAATTGGTTGTACATTTATTTGAATTTCGTCCTTCCTAGGCTTATTCTAATCCAATTAGGTTTTTTAACCAATCTTGTGCATCCAATAAGTGATTTTGTGTCATTCGTTGAACATTGAGGTCATTTACGTCCTCCCCAGGCTTATTCTTATCTAATTAGGGTTTTTAATCAATCTTGTGCATCCAATAACTGATTTTGTGTCATTGGTTGAACATTTATTTGATTTTCGTCCTCCCTAGGCTTATTCTAATCCAATTAGGGTTTTTAACCAATCTTGCGCATCCAATAAGTGATTTTATGTCATTGGTTGAACATTTAGGTCATTTTCATCCCCCCTAGGCTTATTCTAATCCAATAAGGTTTTTAACCAATCTTGTGCATCAAATAATTGATTTTGTCTCATTTGTTGAACATTAGGCCATTTTTGTCCTCCCAAGGCTTATTCTTATCTAATTAGGGTTTTTAATCAATCTTGTGCATCCAATAACTGATTTTGTGTCATTGGTTGTACATTTATTTGATTCTCGTCCTTCCTAGGCTTATTCTAATCCAATGAGGTTTTTTAACCAATCTTGTGCATCCAATAAGTGATTTTGTGTCATTCGTTGAACATTTAGGTCATTTTCATCCGCCCTAGGCTTATTCTAATCCAATTAGGGTTTTTATCCAATCTTGTGCATCCAATAAGTGATTTTGTGTCATTGGTTGAACATTTAGGTCATTTTCGTCCTCCATAGGCTTATTCTATTCCAATAAGGTTTTTAACCAATCTTGTGCATCCAATAATTGATTTTGTGCCATTGGTTGAACATTAGGTTATTTTCGTCCTCCCTAGGCTTATTCTAATCCAATTAAGGGTTGTAACCAATCTTGTGCATCCAATAAGTGATTTTGTGTCATTGGTTGAACATTTAGGTCTTTTTCGTCCACCCTTGGCTTATTCTAATCCAATTAGGGTTTTTAACCAATCTTGTGCATCGAATAAGTGATTTTGTTTCATTGGTTGAACATTTAGGTCATTTTCATCCTCCCTAGGCTTATTCTAATCCAATTAGGGTTTTTATCCAATCTTGTGCATCCATTAAGTGATTTTGTGTCATTGGTTGAACATTTAGGTCATTTTCGTCCTCCCTATGCTAATTCTAATCCAATTAAGGTTTTTAACCAAACTTGTGCATCCAATAATTGATTTTGTGTCATTGGTTGAACATTTAGGTCTTTTTCGTCCACCCTTGGCTTATTCTAATCCAATTAGGGTTTTTAACCAATCTTGTGCATCCAATAAGTGATTTTGTGTCATTGGTTGAACATTTAGGTCATTTTCATCCTCCCTAGGCTTATTCTAATCCAATTAGGGTTTTTAACCAATCTTGTGCATCCAATAAGTGATTTTGTGTCATTGGTTGAACATTTAGGTCATTTTCGTCCTCCCTAGGCTTATTCTCGTCCAATTAGGGTTTTTAACCAATCTTGTGCATCCAATAAGTACATTTGTGTCATTGGTTGAATATTTAGGTCATTTTCGTCCTCCCTAATCTTTTTCTCGTCCAATTAGGGTTTTTACCCAATCTTGTGCATCTAATAAGTGATTTTGTGTCATTGGTTGAACATTTAGGTCATTTTCGTCCTCCCAAGGCTTATTCTCGTCCAATTAGGGTTTTTAACCAATCTTGTGCATCCAATAAGTGATTTTGTGTCATTGGTTGAACATTTAGGTCATTTTCGTCCTCCCTAGGCTTATTCTAATCCAATTAGGGTTTTTAACCAATCTTGTGCATCCAATAATTGATTTTGTGTCATTGGTTGAACATTAGGTCATTTTCGTCCTCCCTAGGCTTATTCTAATCCAATTAGGGTTTTTAACCAATCTTGTGCATCCAATAAGTGATTTTGTGTCATTGGTTGAACATTTAGGTCATTTTCATCCTCCCTAGGCTTATTCTAATCCAATTAGGGTTTTTATCCAATCTTGTGCATCCAATAACTGATTTTGTGTCATTGGTTCAACATTTATTTCATTTTCGTCCTTCCTAGGCTTATTCTAATCCAATTAGGGTTTTTAACCAATCTTGTGCATCCAATAAGTGATTTTGTGTCATTCGTTGAACATTTAGGTCATTTTCGTCCTCCCTTGGCTTATTCTAATCCAATTAGGGTTTTTAACCAATCTTGCGCATCCAATAAGTGATTTTATGTCATTGGTTGAACATTTAGGTCATTTTCATCCCCCCTAGGCTTATTCAAATCCAATAAGGTTTTTAACCAATCTTGTGCATCAAATAATTGATTTTGTCTCATTGGTTGAACATTAGGCCATTTTTGTCCTCCCCAGGCTTATTCTAATCTAATTAGGGTTTTTAATCAATCTTGTGCATCCAATAACTGATTTTGTGTCATTGGTTGTACATTTATTTGATTTTCGTCCTTCCTAGGCTTATTCTAATCCAATTAGGTTTTTTAACCAATCTTGTGCATCCAATAAGTGATTTTGTGTCATTCGTTGAACATTTAGTTCATTTACGTACTCCCTTGGCTTATTCTAATCCAATTATGGTTTTTAACCATTCTGGTGCATCCAATATGTGGTTTTGTGTCATTAGTTGAAAATTTAGGTCATTTTCATCCGCCCTAGGCTTATTCTAATCCAATTAGGGTTTTTATCCAATCTTGTGCATCCAATAAGATATTTTGTGTCATTGGTTGAACATTTATGTCATTTTCGTCCTCCATAGGCTTATTCTATTCCAATAAGGTTTTTAACCAATCTTGTGCATCCAATAATTGATTTTGTGCCATTGGTTGAACATTAGGTTATTTTCGTCCTCCCTAGGCTTATTCTAATCCAATTAAGGGTTTTAACCAATCTTGTGCATCCAATAAGTGATTTTGTGTCATTGGTTGAACATTTAGGTCTTTTTCATCCACCCTTTGCTTATTCTAATCCAATTAGGGTTTTTAACCAATCTTGTGCATCCAATAAGTGATTTTGTGTCATTGGTTGAACATTTAGGTCATTTTCGTCGTCCCTTGGTTTATTCTAATTCAATTAGGGTTTTTAACCAATCTTGTGCATCCAATAAGTGATTTTGTGTATTGGTTGATCATTTAGGTTATTTTCGTCCTCCCTTGGCTTATTCTAATCTAATTAGGGTTTTTAACCAATCTTGCGCATCCAATAAGTGATTTTATGTCATTGGTTGAACATTTAGGTCATTTTCATCCCCCCTAGGCTTATTCTAATCCAATAAGGTTTTTAACCAATCTTGTGCATCCAATAATTGATTTTGTCTCATTGGTTGAACATTAGGCCATTTTTGTCCTCCCCAGGCTTATTCTTATCTAATTAGGGTTTTTAATCAATCTTGTGCATCCAATAACTGATTTTGTGTAATTGGTTGTACATTTATTTGAATTTTGTCCTTCCTAGGCTTATTCTAATCCAATTAGGTTTTTTAACCAATCTTGTGCATCCAATAAGTGATTTTGTGTCATTCGTTGAACATTGAGGTCATTTACGTCCTCCCCAGGCTTATTCTTATCTAATTAGGGTTTTTAATCAATCTTGTGCATCCAATAACTGATTTTGTGTCATTGGTTGAACATTTATTTGATTTTCGTCCTCCCTAGGCTTATTCTAATCCAATTAGGGTTTTTAACCAATCTTGCGCATCCAATAAGTGATTTTATGTCATTGGTTGAACATTTAGGTCATTTTCATCCCCCCTAGGCTTATTCTAATCCAATAAGGTTTTTAACCAATCTTGTGCATCAAATAATTGATTTTGTCTCATTGGTTGAACATTAGGCCATTTTTGTCCTCCCAAGGCTTATTCTTATCTAATTAGGGTTTTTAATCAATCTTGTGCATCCAATAACTGATTTTGTGTCATTGGTTGTACATTTATTTGATTCTCGTCCTTCCTAGGCTTATTCTAATCCAATGAGGTTTTTTAACCAATCTTGTGCATCCAATAAGTGATTTTGTGTCATTCGTTGAACATTTAGTTCATTTACGTACTCCCTTGGCTTATTCTAATCCAATTATGGTTTTTAACCATTCTGGTGCATCCAATAAGTGATTTTGTGTCATTAGTTGAACATTTAGGTCATTTTCATCCGCCCTAGGCTTATTCTAATCCAATTAGGGTTTTTATCCAATCTTGTGCATCCAATAAGTGATTTTGTGTCATTGGTTGAACATTTAGATCATTTTCGTCCTCCATAGGCTTATTCTATTCCAATAAGGTTTTTAACCAATCTTGTGCATCCAATAATTGATTTTGTGCCATTGGTTGAACATTAGGTTATTTTCGTCCTCCCTAGGCTTATTCTAATCCAATTAAGGGTTGTAACCAATCTTGTGCATCCAATAAGTGATTTTGTGTCATTGGTTGAACATTTAGGTCTTTTTCGTCCACCCTTGGCTTATTCTAATCCAATTAGGGTTTTTAACCAATCTTGTGCATCGAATAAGTGATTTTGTTTCATTGGTTGAACATTTAGGTCATTTTCATCCTCCCTAGGCTTATTCTAATCCAATTAGGGTTTTTATCCAATCTTGTGCATCCATTAAGTGATTTTGTGTCATTGGTTGAACATTTAGGTCATTTTCGTCCTCCCTTGGCTTATTCTAATCCAATTAGGGTTTTTAACCAATGTTGCGCATCCAATAAGTGATTTTGTGTCATTGGTTGAACATTTAGGTCTTTTTCGTCCACCCTTGGCTTATTTTAATCCAATTAGGGTTTTTAACCAATCTTGTGCATCCAATAAGTGATTTTGTGTCATTGGTTGAACATTTAGGTCATTTTCGTCGTCCCTTGGTTTATTCTAATTCAATTAGGGTTTTTAACCAATCTTGTGCATCCAATAAGTGATTTGTGTATTGGTTGAACATTTAGGTTATTTTCGTCCTCCCTTGGCTTATTCTAATCTAATTAGGGTTTTTAACCAATCTTGCGCATCAAATAAGTGATTTTATGTCATTGGTTGAACATTTAGGTCATTTTCATCCCCCCTAGGCTTATTCTAGTCCAATAAGGTTTTTAACCAATCTTGTGCATCCAATAATTGATTTTGTCTCATTGGTTGAACATTAGGCCATTTTTGTCCTCCCCAGGCTTATTCTTATGTAATTAGGGTTTTTAATCAATCTTGTGCATCCAATAACTGATTTTGTGTCATTGGTTGTACATTTATTTGATTTTTGTCCTTCCTAGGCTTATTCTAATCCAATTAGGTTTTTTAACCAATCTTGTGCATCCAATAAGTGATTTTGTGTCATTCGTTGAACATTGAGGTCATTTACGTCCTCCCTACGATTATTCTAATCCAATTAGGGTTTTTAACCAATCTTGTGCATCCAATAAGGGATTTTGTTTCATTCGTTGAACATTTAGGTCATTTTCATACTCCCTTGGCTTATTCTAATGCAATTAGGGTTTTTAACCAATCTTGTGCATCCGATAAGTGATTTTGTGTCATTGGTTGAACATTTAGTTCATTTTCGTCCTCCCTAGGTTTATTCTAATCCAATAAATGTTTTTAAACAATCTTGTGCATCCAATAAGTGATTTTGTGTGTCATTGGTTGAACATTTAGGTCATTTTCGTCGTCGCTTGGTTTATTCTAATTCAATTAGGGTTTTTAACCAATCTTGTGCATCCAATAAGTGATTTTGTGTATTGGTTGAACATTTAGGTCATTTTCGTCCTCCCTTGGCTTATTCTAATCCAATTAGGGTTTTTAACCAATCTTGCACATCCAATAAGTGATTTTGTGTCATTGGTTGAACATTTAGGTAATTTTCGTCCACCCTTGGCTTATTCTAATCCAATTAGGGTTTTTAACCAATCTTGTGCATCCAATAAGTGATTTTGTGTCATTGGTTGAACATTTAGGTCATTTTCGTCCTCCCTAGGCTTTTTCTAATCCAATTAGGGTTTTTAACAAATCTTGTGCATGCAATAATTGATTTTGTGTCATTGGTTGAACATTAGGTCATTTTCGTCCTCCCTAGGCTTATTCTTATCTAATTAGGGTTTTTAATGAATCATGTGCATCCAATAACTTATTTTGTCCTTCCTAGGCTTATTCTAATCCTATTAGGTTTTTTAATCAATCTTGTGAATCCAATAAGTGATTTTGTGTCATTCGTTGAACATTTAGGTCATTTACGTCCTCCATAGGATTCTTCTAATCCAATTATGGTTTTTAACCAATCTTGTGCATCCAATAAATGCTTTTGTATCATTCGTTGAACATTTAGTTCATTTTCGTACTCCCTTGGCTTATTCTAATCCAATTATGGTTTCTAACCATTCTTGTGCATCCAATAAGTGATTTTGTGTCATTGGTTGAACATTTAGGTCATTTTCATCCTCCCTAGGCTTATTCTAATCCAATTAGGGTTTTTATCCAATCTTGTGCATCCATTAAGTGATTTTGTGTCATTGGTTGAACATTTAGGTCATTTTCGTCCTCCCTATGCTAATTCTAATCCAATTAAGGTTTTTAACCAAACTTGTGCATCCAATAATTGATTTTGTGTCATTGGTTGAACATTTAGGTCTTTTTCGTCCACCCTTGGCTTATTCTAATCCAATTAGGGTTTTTAACCAATCTTGTGCATCAATTAAGTGATTTTGTGTCATTGGTTGAACATTTAGGTCATTTTCGTCGTCCCTTGGTTTATTCTAATTCAATTAGGGTTTTTAACCAATCTTGTGCATCCAATAAGTTATTTGTGTATTGGTTGAACATTTAGGTTATTTTCGTCCTCCCTTGGCTTATTCTAATCCAATTAGGGTTTTTAACCAATCTTGCGCATCCAATAAGTGATTTTATGTCATTGGTTGAACATTTAGGTCATTTTTTTCCCCACTAGGCTTATTCTAATCCAATAAGGTTTTTAACCAATCTTGTGCATCCAATAATTGATTTTGTCTCATTGGTTGAACATTAGGCCATTTTTGTCCTCCCCAGGCTTATTCTTATCTAATTAGGGTTTTTAATCAATCTTGTGCATCCAATAACTGATTTTGTGTCATTGGTTGATAATTTATTTGATTTTCATCCTTCCTATGCTTATTCTAATCCAATTAGGGTTTTTAACCAATCTTGTGCATCCAATAAGTGATTTTGTGTCATTCGTTGAACATTTAGGTCATTTACGTCCTCCGTAGGATTATTTTAATCCAATTAGGGTTTTTAACCAATCTTGTGCATCCAATAAGTGATTTTGTTTCATTCGTTGAACATTTAGGTCATTTTCATACTCCCTTGGCTTATTCTAATCCAATTAGGGTTTTTAACCAATCTTGTGCATCCAATAAGTTATTTTGTGTCATTGGTTGAACATTTAGTTCATTTTTGTCCTCCCTAGGTTTGTTCTAATCCAATAAGTGTTTTTAAACAATTTTGTGCATCCAATAATTGATTTAGTGTCATTGATTGAACATTTAGGTCATTTTCGTCGTCCCTTGGTTTATTCTAATTCAATTAGGGTTTTTAACCAATCTTGTGCATCCAATAAGTGATTTTGTGTATTGGTTGAACATTTAGGTCATTTTCGTCCTCCCTTGGCTTATTCTAATCCAATTAGGGTTTTTAACCAATGTTGCGCATCCAATAAGTGATTTTGTGTCATTGGTTGAACATTTAGGTAATTTTCGTCCACCCTTGGCTTATTCTAATCCAATTAGGGTTTTTAACCAATCTTGTGCATCCAATAAGTGATTTTGTGTCATTGGTTGAACATTTAGGTCATTTTCGTCCTCCCTGGGCTTATTCTAATCCAATTAGGATTTTTAACCAATCTTGTGCATCCAATAATTGATTTTGTGTCATTGGATGAACATTAGGTCATTTTCGTCCTCCCTAGGCTTATTCTTATCTAATTAGGGTTTTTAATCAATCTTGTGCATCCAATAACTGATGTTGTGTCATTGGTTGAACATTTATTTGATTTTCATCCTTCCTAGGCTTATTCTAATCCAATTAGGGTTTTTAACCAATCTTGTGCATCCAATAAGTGATTTTGTGTCATTCGTTGAACATTTAGGTCATTTACGTCCTCCGTAGGATTATTTTAATCCAATTAGGGTTTTCAACCAATCTTGTGCATCCAATAAGTGATTTTGTTTCATTCGTTGAACATTTAGGTCATTTTCATACTCCCTTGGCTTATTGTAATCCAATTAGGGTTTTTAACCAATCTTGTGCATCCAATAAGTTATTTTGTGTCATTGGTTGAACATTTAGTTCATTTTTGTCCTCCCTAGGTTTATTCTAATCCAATAAGTGTGTTTAAACAATCTTGTGCATCCAATAATTGATTTAGTGTCATTGATTGAACATTTAGGTCATTTTCGTCGTCCCTTGGTTTATTCTAATTCAATTAGGGTTTTTAACCAATCCTGTGCATCCAATAAGTGATTTTGTGTATTGGTTGAACATTTAGGTCATTTTCGTCCTCCCTTGGCTTATTCTAATCCAATTAGGGTTTTTAACCAATGTTGCGCATCCAATAAGTGATTTTGTGTCATTGGTTGAACATTTAGGTAATTTTCGTCCACCCTTGGCTTATTCTAATCCAATTAGGGTTTTTAACCAATCTTGTGCATCCAATAAGTGATTTTGTGTCATTGGTTGAATATTTAGGTCATTTTCGTCCTCCCTGGGCTTATTCTAATCCAATTAGGGTTTTTAACCAATCTTGTGCATCCAATAATTGATTTTGTGTCATTGGATGAACATTAGGTCATTTTCGTCCTCCCTAGGCTTATTCTTATCTAATTAGGGTTTTTAACTTATCTTGTGCATCCAATAAGTGATTTTGTGTCATTGGTTGAACATTTAGGTCATTTTCGTCCACCATTGTCTTATTCTAATCCAATTAGGGTTTTTAACCAATCTTGCGCATCCAATAAGTGATTTTGTGTCATTACTTGAACATTTAGGTCATTTTCGTCCTCCCTAGGCTTATTCTAATCCAATAAGGTTTTTAACCAATATTTGTGCATCCAATAATTGATTTTGTCTCATTGGTTTAACATTAGGCCATTTTCGTCCTTCCTAGGGTTATTCTAATCCAATTATGGTTTTTAACCAATCTTCTGCATCCGATAAGTGATTTTGTGTCATTCGTTGAACATTTAGGTCATTTTCGTCCTCCATAGGCTTATTCTAATCCAATTAAAGTTTTTAACCAATCTTGTGCATCCAATAATTGATTTTGTGTTATTGGTTGAACATTAGGTCATTTTCGTCCTCCCTAGGCTTATTCTAATCCAATTAGGGTTTTTAACCAATCTTGTGCATCCAATAAGTGATTTTTTGTCATTGGTTGAACATTTAGGTCATTTTCGTCCACCTTTGTTTTACTCTAATCCAATTAGGGTTTTTAACCAATCTTCTGCATCCGATAAGTGATTTTGTGTCATTCGTTGAACATTTAGGTCATTTTCGTCCTCCATAGGCTTATTCTAATCCAATTAAAGTTTTTAACCAATCTTGTGCATCCAATAATTGATTTTGTGTTATTGGTTGAACATTAGGTCATTTTCGTCCTCCCTAGGCTTATTCTAATCCAATTAGGGTTTTTAACCAATCTTGTGCATCCAATAAGTGATTTTGTGTCATTGGTTGAACATTTAGGTCATTTTCGTCCACCTTTGTTTTACTCTAATCCAATTAGGGTTTTTAACCAATCTTGTGCATCCAATAAGTGATTTTGGGTCATTGGTTGAACATTTAGGTCATTTACGTCCTCCTTAGGTTTATTCTTATCTAATTAGGGTTTTTAATCAATCTTGTGCATCCAATAACTGATTTTGTGTCATTGGTTGTACATTTATTTGATTTTCGTCCTTCCTAGGCTTATTCTAATCCAATTAGGTTTTTTAACCAATCTTGTGCATCCAATAAGTGATTTTGTGTCATTCGTTGAACATTGAGGTCATTTACGTCCTCCCCAGGCTTATTCTTATCTAATTAGGGTTTTTAATCAATCTTGTGCATCCAATAACTGATTTTGTGTCATTGGTTGAACATTTATTTGATTTTCGTCCTCCCTAGGCTTATTCTAATCCAATTAGGGTTTTTAACCAATCTTGCGCATCCAATAAGTGATTTTATGTCATTGGTTGAACATTTAGGTCATTTTCATCCCCCCTAGGCTTATTCTAATCCAATAAGGTTTTTAACCAATCTTGTGCATCAAATAATTGATTTTGTCTCATTGGTTGAACATTAGGCCATTTTTGTCCTCCCAAGGCTTATTCTTATCTAATTAGGGTTTTTAATCAATCTTGTGCATCCAATAACTGATTTTGTGTCATTGGTTGTACATTTATTTGATTTTCGTCCTTCCTAGGCTTATTCTAATCCAATGAGGTTTTTTAACCAATCTTGTGCATCCAATAAGTGATTTTGTGTCATTCGTTGAACATTTAGTCATTTACGTACTCCCTTGGCTTATTCTAATCCAATTATGGTTTTTAACCATTCTGGTGCATCCAATAAGTGATTTTGTGTCATTAGTTGAACATTTAGGTCATTTTCATCCGCCCTAGGCTTATTCTAATCCAATTAGGGTTTTTATCCAATCTTGTGCATCCAATAAGTGATTTTGTGTAATTGGTTGAACATTTAGGTCATTTTCGTCCTCCATAGGCTTATTCTATTCCAATAAGGTTTTTAACCAATCTTGTGCATCCAATAATTGATTTTGTGCCATTGGTTGAACATTAGGTTATTTTCGTCCTCCCTAGGCTTATTCTAATCCAATTAAGGGTTTTAACCAATCTTGTGCATCCAATAAGTGATTTTGTGTCATTGGTTGAACATTTAGGTCTTTTTCGTCCACCCTTGGCTTATTCTAATCCAATTAGGGTTTTTAACCAATCTTGTGCATCCAATAAGTGATTTTGTGTCATTGGTTGAACATTTAGGTCATTTTCGTCGTCCCTTGGTTTATTCTAATTCAATTAGGGTTTTTAACCAATCTTGGGCATCCAATAAGTGATTTTGTGTATTGGATGAACATTTAGGTTATTTTCGTCCTCCCTTGGCTTATTCTAATCTAATAAGGGTTTTTAACCAATCTTGCGCATCCAATAAGTGATTTTATGTCATTGGTTGAACATTTAGGTCATTTTCATCCCCCTTAGGCTTATTCTAATCCAATTAGGGTTTTTAACAAATCTTGTGCATCCAATAAGTGATTTTGTGTCATTCGTTGAACATTTAGGTCATTTTCGTCCTCCCAAGGCTTATTCTAATTCAATTAGGGTTTTGAACCAATCTTTTGCATCCAATAATTGATTTTGTGTCATTGGTTGAACATTTAGGTCAATTTCGTCCTCCCTAGGCTTATTCTAATCCAATTAGGGTTTTTAACAAATCTTGTGCATCCAATAAGGGATTTTGTGTCATCGGTTGAACATTTAGGTCATTTTCGTCCACCCTTTGCTTATTCTAATCCAATTAGGGTTTTAAACCAATCTTGTGCATCTAATAAGTGATTTTGTGTCATTGGTGTAAAATTTAGGTCATTTTCGTCCTCCATAGGCTTATTCTAATCCAATTAGGGTTTTTAACCAATCTTGTGCATCCAATAATTGATTGTGTGTCATTGGTTGAACATTAGGTCATTTTCGTCCTCTCTAGGCTTATTCTTATCTAATTAGGGTTTTTAATCAATCTTGTGCATCCAATAACTGATTTTGTGTCATTGGTTGAACATTTATTTGATTTTCATCCTTCCTAGGCTTATTCTAATCCAATTAGGGTTTTTAACCAATCTTGTGCATCCAATAAGTGATTTTGTGTCATTGGTTGAACATTTAGGTCATTTTCGTCCTCCATAGGCTTATTCTAATCCAATTAAGGTTTTTAACAAATCTTTTGCATCCAATCATTGAGTTTGTCTTATTGGCTGAACATTAGGTCATTTTTGTCCTCCCAAGGCTTATTCTAATCCAATTAGGGTTTTTAACCAATCTTGTGCATCCAATAAGTGATTTTGTCTCATTGGTTAAACATTTAGGTCATTTTCATCCTCTCTAGGTTTATTCTAATCCATTTAGGGTTTTTATCCAATCTTGTGCATCGAATAAGTGATTTTGTATCATTGGTTGAACATTTAGGTCATTTTCGTCCTCCATAGGCTTATTCTAATTCAATTAAAGTTTTTAACCAATCTTGTGCATCCAATAATTGATTTTGTGTCATTGGTTGAACATTAGGTCATTTTCGTCCTCCCTAGGCTTATTCTAATCCAATTAAGGTTT
>JBBPBP010009779.1:38400599-38481795 GCA_037974735.1 Cicer chorassanicum
ATTTTGTGTCATTGGTTGATCATTGAGGTCAATTTCGTCCTCCCTAGGTTTATTCTACTCCAATTAGGGTTTTTAACCAATCTTGTGCATCCAATAATTGATTTTGTGTTATTGGTTGAACATTAGGTCTTTTTCGTCCTCCCTATGCTTATTCTAATCCAATTAGGGTTTTTAACCAATCTTGTGCATCCAATAAGTCATTTTGTGTCATTAGTTGAACATTTAGGTCATTTTCATCCGCCCTAGGCTTATTCTAATCCAATTAGGGTTTTTATCCAATCTTGTGCATCCAATAAGTGATTTTGTGTCATTGGTTGAACTTTTAGGTCATTTTCGTCCTCCATAGGCTTATTATAATCCAATAAGGTTTTTAACCAATCTTGTGCATCCAATTATTGATTTTGTGTCATTGATTGAACATTAGGTTATTTTCGTCCTCCCTAGGCTTATTCTAATCCAATTAAGGGTTTTAACCAATCTTGTGCATCCAATAAGTGATTTTGTGTCAATGGTTGAACATTTAGGTCTTTTTCGTCCTCCTAAGGTTTATTCTAATCCAATAAGTGTTTTTAAACAATCTTGTGCATCCAATAAGTGATTTTGTGTCATTGGTTGAACATTTAGGTCATTTTCGTCCTCCCTAGGCTTATTATAATTCAATTAGGGTTTTTAACCAATCTTGTGCATCCAATAAGTGATTTTGTGTCATTTGTTGAACATTTAGGTCATTTTCGTCCTCCCTATGCTTATTCTAATCCAATTAGGGTTTTTAACCAATCTTGCGCATTCAATAAGTGATTTTATGTCATTGGTTGAACATTTAGGTCATTTTCATCCCCCCTAGGCTTATTCTAATCCAATAAGGTTTTTAACCAATCTTGTGCATCCAATAATTGATTTTGTCTCATTGGTTGAACATTAGGCCATTTTTGTCCTCCCCAGGCTTATTCTTATCTAATTAGGGTTTTTAATGAATCTTGTGCATCCAATAACTGATTTTGTGTCATTGGTTGTACATTTATTTGATTTTCGTCCTTGCTAGGCTTATTCTAATCCAATTAGGTTTTTTAACCAATCTTGTGCATCCAATAAGTGATTTTGTGTCATTTGTTGAACATTTAGGCCATTTTCGTCCTCCCTATGCTTATTCTTATCTAATTAGGGTTTTTAATCAATCTTGTGCATCCAATAACTGATTTTGTGTCATTGGTTGAACATTTATTTGATTTTCGTCCTTCCTAGGCTTATTCTAATCCATTTAGGGTTTTTAACCAATCTTGTGCATCCAATAAGTGATTTTGTGTCATTCGTTGAACATTTAGGTCATTTACGTCCTCCCTAGGCTTATTCTAATCTAATTAGGGTTTTTAACCAATCTTGTGCATCCAATAAGTGATTTTGTTTCATTCGTTGAACATTTAGTTCAGTTGCGTACTCCCTTGGCTTATTCTAATCCAATTATGGTTTTTAACCATTCTTGTGCATCTAATAAGTGATTTTGTGTCATTGGTTGAACATTGAGGTCATTTTCGTCCTCCCTAGGCTTATTCTACTCCAATTAGGGTTTTTAACCAATCTTTTGCATCCAATAATTGATTTTGAGTTATTGGTTGAACATTAGGTCTTTTTCGTCCTCCCTAGGCTTATTCTAATCCAATTAGGGTTTTTAGCCAATCTTGTGCATCCAATAAGTGATTTTGTATCATTCGTTAAACATTTAGTTCATTTACGTACTCCCTTGGCTTATTCTAATCCAATTATGGGTTTTAACCATTCTGGTGCATCCAATAAGTGATTTTGTGTCATTGGTTGAACTTTTAGGTCATTTTCGTCCTCCATAGGCTTATTATAATCCTATTAGGGTTTTTAACCAATCTTGTGCATCCAATTATTGATTTTGTGTCATTGATTGAACATTAGGTTATTTTCGTCCTCCCTAGGCTTATTCTAATCCAATTAAGGGTTTTAACCAATCTTGTGCATCCAATAAGTGATTTTGTGTCAATGGTTGAACATTTAGGTCTTTAACGTCCTCCTTAGGTTTATTCTAATCCAATAAGTGTTTTTAAACAATCTTGTGCATCCAATAAGTGATTTTGTGTCATTGGTTGAACATTTAGGTCATTTTCGTCCTCCCTAGGCTTATTATAATTCAATTAGGGTTTTTAACCAATCTTGTGCATCCAATAAGTGATTTTGTGTCATTGGTTGAACATTTAGGTCATTTTCGTCCTCCCTAGGCTTATTCTAATCCAATTAGGGTTTTTAACCAATCTTGCGCATTCAATAAGTGATTTTATGTCATTGGTTGAACATTTAGGTCATTTTCATCCCCCCTAGGCTTATTCTACTCCAATAAGGTTTTTAACCAATCTTGTGCATCCAATAATTGATTTTGTCTCATTGGTTGAACATTAGGCCATTTTTGTCCTCCCCAGGCTTATTCTTATCTAATTAGGGTTTTTAATGAATCTTGTGCATCCAATAACTGATTTTGTGTCATTGGTTGTACATTTATTTGATTTTCGTCCTTGCTAGGCTTATTCTAATCCAATTAGGTTTTTTAACCAATCTTGTGCATCCAATAAGTGATTTTGTGTCATTTGTTGAACATTTAGGCCATTTTCGTCCTCCCTATGCTTATTCTTATCTAATTAGGGTTTTTAATCAATCTTGTGCATCCAATAACTGATTTTGTGTCATTGGTTGAACATTTATTTGATTTTCGTCCTTCCTAGGCTTATTCTAATCCAATTAGGGTTTTTAACCAATCTTGTGCATCCAATAAGTGATTTTGTGTCATTCGTTGAACATTTAGGTCATTTACGTCCTCCCTAGGCTTATTCTAATCTAATTAGGGTTTTTAACCAATCTTGTGCATCCAATAAGTGATTTTGTTTCATTCGTTGAACATTTAGTTCAGTTGCGTACTCCCTTGGCTTATTCTAATCCAATTATGGTTTTTAACCATTCTTGTGCATCTAATAAGTGATTTTGTGTCATTGGTTGAACATTGAGGTCATTTTCGTCCTCCCTAGGCTTATTCTACTCCAATTAGGGTTTTTAACCAATCTTTTGCATCCAATAATTGATTTTGAGTTATTGGTTGAACATTAGGTCTTTTTCGTCCTCCCTAGGCTTATTCTAATCCAATTAGGGTTTTTAGCCAATCTTGTGCATCCAATAAGTGATTTTGTATCATTCGTTAAACATTTAGTTCATTTACGTACTCCCTTGGCTTATTCTAATCCAATTATGGGTTTTAACCATTCTGGTGCATCCAATAAGTGATTTTGTGTCATTAGTTGAACATTTAGGTCATTTTCATCCGCCCTAGGCTTATTCTAATCCTATTAGGGTTTTTATCCATTCTTGTGCATCCAATAAGTGATTTTGTGTCATTGGTTGAACATTTAGGTCATTTTCGTCCTCCATAGGCTTATTCTAATCCAATAAGGTTTTTAACCAATCTTGTGCATCCAATAATTGATTTTGTGTCATTGGTTGAACATTAGGTTATTTTGGTCCTTCCTAGGCTTATTCTAATCCAATTAAGGGTTTTAACCAATCTTGTGCATCCAATAAGTGATTTTGTGTCATTGGTTGAACATTTAAGTCTTTTTCGTCCACCCTTGGCTTATTCTAATCCAATTAGGGTTTTTAACCAATCTTGTGCATCCAATAAGTGATATTGTGTCATTGGTTGAACATTTAGGTCATTTTCGTCGTCCCTTGGTTTATTCTAATTTAATTAGGGTTTTTAACCAATCTTGTGCATCCAATAAGTGATTTTGTGTATTGGTTGAACATTTAGGTTATTTTCGTCCTCCCTTGGCTTATTCTAATCCAATTAGGGTTTTTAACCAATCTTGTGCATCCAATAAGTGATTTTGTGTCATTAGTTGAACATTTAGGTCATTTTCATCCGCCCTAGGCTTATTCTAATCCAATTAGGGTTTTTATCCAATCTTGTGCATCCAATAAGTGATTTTGTGTCATTGGTTGAACTTTTAGGTCATTTTCGTCCTCCATAGGCTTATTATAATCCAATAAGGTTTTTAACCAATCTTGTGCATCCAATTATTGATTTTGTGTCATTGATTGAACATTAGGTTATTTTCGTCCTCCCTAGGCTTATTCTAATCCAATTAAGGGTTTTAACCAATCTTGTGCATCCAATAAGTGATTTTGTGTCAATGGTTGAACATTTAGGTCTTTTTCGTCCTCCTTAGCTTTATTCTAATCCAATAAGTGTTTTTAAACAATCTTGTGCATCCAATAAGTGATTTTGTGTCATTGGTTGAACATTTAGGTCATTTTCGTCCTCCCTAGGCTTATTATAATTCAATTAGGGTTTTTAACCAATCTTGTGCATCCAATAAGTGATTTTGTGTCATTGGTTGAACATTTAGGTCATTTTCGTCCTCCCTAGGCTTATTCTAATCCAATTAGGGTTTTTAACCAATCTTGCGCATTCAATAAGTGATTTTATGTCATTGGTTGAACATTTAGGTCATTTTCATCCCCCCTAGGCTTATTCTACTCCAATAAGGTTTTTAACCAATCTTGTGCATCCAATAATTGATTTTGTCTCATTGGTTGAACATTAGGCCATTTTTGTCCTCCCCAGGCTTATTCTTATCTAATTAGGGTTTTTAATGAATCTTGTGCATCCAATAACTGATTTTGTGTCATTGGTTGTACATTTATTTGATTTTCGTCCTTGCTAGGCTTATTCTAATCCAATTAGGTTTTTTAACCAATCTTGTGCATCCAATAAGTGATTTTGTGTCATTTGTTGAACATTTAGGCCATTTTCGTCCTCCCTATGCTTATTCTTATCTAATTAGGGTTTTTAATCAATCTTGTGCATCCAATAACTGATTTTGTGTCATTGGTTGAACATTTATTTGATTTTCGTCCTTCCTAGGCTTATTCTAATCCAATTAGGGTTTTTAACCAATCTTGTGCATCCAATAAGTGATTTTGTGTCATTCGTTGAACATTTAGGTCATTTACGTCCTCCCTAGGCTTATTCTAATCTAATTAGGGTTTTTAACCAATCTTGTGCATCCAATAAGTGATTTTGTTTCATTCGTTGAACATTTAGTTCAGTTGCGTACTCCCTTGGCTTACTCTAATCCAATTATGGTTTTTAACCATTCTTGTGCATCTAATAAGTGATTTTGTGTCATTGGTTGAACATTGAGGTCATTTTCGTCCTCCCTAGGCTTATTCTACTCCAATTAGGGTTTTTAACCAATCTTTTGCATCCAATAATTGATTTTGAGTTATTGGTTGAACATTAGGTCTTTTTCGTCCTCCCTAGGCTTATTCTAATTCAATTAGGGTTTTTAACCAATCTTGTGCATCCAATAAGTGATTTTGTATCATTCGTTAAACATTTAGTTCATTTACGTACTCCCTTGGCTTATTCTAATCCAATTATGGGTTTTAACCATTCTGGTGCATCCAATAAGTGATTTTGTGTCATTAGTTGAACATTTAGGTCATTTTCATCCACCCTAGGCTTATTCTAATCCAATTAGGGTTTTAATCCTATCTTGTGCATCCAATAAGTGATTTTGTGTCATTGGTTGAACATTAGGTTATTTTCGTCCTCCCTAGGCTTATTCTAATCCAATTAAGGGTTTTAACCAATCTTGTGCATCCAATAAGTGATTTTGTGTCATTGGTTGAACATTTAGGTCTTTTTCGTCCACCCTTGGCTTATTCTAATCCAATTAGGGTTTTTAACCAATCTTGTGCATCCAATAAGTGATTTTGTGTCATTGGTTGAACATTTAGGTCATTTTCGTCGTCCCTTGGTTTATTCTAATTTAATTAGGGTTTTTAACCAATCTTGTGCATCCAATAAGTGATTTTGTGTATTGGTTGAACATTTAGGTTATTTTCGTCCTCCCTTGGCTTATTCTAATCCAATTAGGGCTTTTAACCAATCTTGCGCATCCAATAAGTGATTTTATGTCATTGGTTGAACATTTAGGTCATTTTCATCCCCCTAGGCTTATTCTAATCCAATAAGGTTTTTAACCAATCTTGTGCATCCAATAATTGATTTTGTCTCATTGGTTGAACATTAGGCCATTTTTGTCCTCCCCAGGCTTATTCTTATCTAATTAGGGTTTTTAATCAATCTTGTGCATCCAATAACTGATTTTGTGTCATTGGTTGATAATTTATTTGATTTTCATCCTTCCTATGCTTATTCTAATCCAATTAGGGTTTTTAACCAATCTTGTGCATCCAATAAGTGATTTTGTGTCATTCGTTGAACATTTAGGTCATTTACGTCCTCCGTAGGATTATTTTAATCCAATTAGGGTTTTTAACCAATCTTGTGCATCCAATAAGTGATTTTGTTTCATTCGTTGAACATTTAGGTCATTTTCATACTCCCTTGGCTTATTCTAATCCAATTAGGGTTTTTAACCAATCTTGTGCATCCAATAAGTTATTTTGTGTCATTGGTTGAACATTTAGTTCATTTTTGTCCTCCCTAGGTTTGTTCTAATCCAATAAGTGTTTTTAAACAATTTTGTGCATCCAATAATTGATTTAGTGTCATTGATTGAACATTTAGGTCATTTTCGTCGTCCCTTGGTTTATTCTAATTCAATTAGGGTTTTTAACCAATCTTGTGCATCCAATAAGTGATTTTGTGTATTGGTTGAACATTTAGGTCATTTTCGTCCTCCCTTGGCTTATTCTAATCCAATTAGGGTTTTTAACCAATGTTGCGCATCCAATAAGTGATTTTGTGTCATTGGTTGAACATTTAGGTAATTTTCGTCCACCCTTGGCTTATTCTAATCCAATTAGGGTTTTTAACCAATCTTGTGCATCCAATAAGTGATTTTGTGTCATTGGTTGAATATTTAGGTCATTTTCGTCCTCCCTGGGCTTATTCTAATCCAATTAGGGTTTTTAACCAATCTTGTGCATCCAATAATTGATTTTGTGTCATTGGATGAACATTAGGTCATTTTCGTCCTCCCTAGGCTTATTCTTATCTAATTAGGGTTTTTAACTTATCTTGTGCATCCAATAAGTGATTTTGTGTCATTGGTTGAACATTTAGGTCATTTTCGTCCACCATTGTCTTATTCTAATCCAATTAGGGTTTTTAACCAATCTTGCACATCCAATAAGTGATTTTGTGTCATTACTTGAACATTTAGGTCATTTTCGTCCTCCCTAGGCTTATTCTAATCCAATAAGGTTTTTAACCAATATTTGTGCATCCAATAATTGATTTTGTCTCATTGGTTAAACATTTAGGTCATTTTCGTCCTCCCTAGGCTTATTCTAATTCAATTAGGGTTTTTAACAAATCTTTTGCATCCAATAATTGATTTTTTGTCATTGGTTGAACATTAAGGTCATTTTCGTCCTCCCTATGCTTATTCTTATCTAATTAGGGTTTTTAATCAATCTTGTGCATCCAATAACTGATTTTGTGTCATTGGTTCAACATTTATTTAATTTTCGTCCTTCCTAGGCTTATTCTAATCCAATTAGGGTTTTTAACCAATCTTGTGCATCCAATAAGTGATTTTGTGGCATTCGTTGAACATTTAGGTAATTTACGTCCTCCCTAGGCTTATTCTAATCTAATTTGGGTTTTTAACCAATCTTGTGCATCCAATAAGTGATTTTGTTTCATTCGTTGAACATTTAGTTCAGTTACGTACTCCCTTGGCTTATTCTAATCCAATTATGGTTTTTAACCATTCTTGTGCATCTAATAAGTAATTTTGTGTCATTGGTTGATCATTGAGGTCAATTTCGTCCTCCCTAGGTTTATTCTACTCCAATTAGGGTTTTTAACCAATCTTGTGCATCCAATAATTGATTTTGTGTTATTGGTTGAACATTAGGTCTTTTTCGTCCTCCCTATGCTTATTCTAATCCAATTAGGGTTTTTAACCAATCTTGTGCATCCAATAAGTCATTTTGTGTCATTAGTTGAACATTTAGGTCATTTTCATCCGCCCTAGGCTTATTCTAATCCAATTAGGGTTTTTATCCAATCTTGTGCATCCAATAAGTGATTTTGTGTCATTGGTTGAACTTTTAGGTCATTTTCGTCCTCCATAGGCTTATTATAATCCAATAAGGTTTTTAACCAATCTTGTGCATCCAATTATTGATTTTGTGTCATTGATTGAACATTAGGTTATTTTCGTCCTCCCTAGGCTTATTCTAATCCAATTAAGGGTTTTAACCAATCTTGTGCATCCAATAAGTGATTTTGTGTCAATGGTTGAACATTTAGGTCTTTTTCGTCCTCCTTAGGTTTATTCTAATCCAATAAGTGTTTTTAAACAATCTTGTGCATCCAATAAGTGATTTTGTGTCATTGGTTGAACATTTAGGTCATTTTCGTCCTCCCTAGGCTTATTATAATTCAATTAGGGTTTTTAACCAATCTTGTGCATCCAATAAGTGATTTTGTGTCATTGGTTGAACATTTAGGTCATTTTCGTCCTCCCTAGGCTTATTCTAATCCAATTAGGGTTTTTAACCAATCTTGCGCATTCAATAAGTGATTTTATGTCATTGGTTGAACATTTAGGTCATTTTCATCCCCCCTAGGCTTATTCTACTCCAATAAGGTTTTTAACCAATCTTGTGCATCCAATAATTGATTTTGTCTCATTGGTTGAACATTAGGCCATTTTTGTCCTCCCCAGGCTTATTCTTATCTAATTAGGGTTTTTAATGAATCTTGTGCATCCAATAACTGATTTTGTGTCATTGGTTGTACATTTATTTGATTTTCGTCCTTGCTAGGCTTATTCTAATCCAATTAGGTTTTTTAACCAATCTTGTGCATCCAATAAGTGATTTTGTGTCATTTGTTGAACATTTAGGCCATTTTCGTCCTCCCTATGCTTATTCTTATCTAATTAGGGTTTTTAATCAATCTTGTGCATCCAATAACTGATTTTGTGTCATTGGTTGAACATTTATTTGATTTTCGTCCTTCCTAGGCTTATTCTAATCCAATTAGGGTTTTTAACCAATCTTGTGCATCCAATAAGTGATTTTGTGTCATTCGTTGAACATTTAGGTCATTTACGTCCTCCCTAGGCTTATTCTAATCTAATTAGGGTTTTTAACCAATCTTGTGCATCCAATAAGTGATTTTGTTTCATTCGTTGAACATTTAGTTCAGTTGCGTACTCCCTTGGCTTACTCTAATCCAATTATGGTTTTTAACCATTCTTGTGCATCTAATAAGTGATTTTGTGTCATTGGTTGAACATTGAGGTCATTTTCGTCCTCCCTAGGCTTATTCTACTCCTATTAGGGTTTTTAACCAATCTTTTGCATCCAATAATTGATTTTGAGTTATTGGTTGAACATTAGGTCTTTTTCGTCCTCCCTAGGCTTATTCTAATCCAATTAGGGTTTTTAGCCAATCTTGTGCATCCAATAAGTGATTTTGTATCATTCGTTAAACATTTAGTTCATTTACGTACTCCCTTGGCTTATTCTAATCCAATTATGGGTTTTAACCATTCTGGTGCATCCAATAAGTGATTTTGTGTCATTAGTTGAACATTTAGGTCATTTTCATCCGCCCTAGGCTTATTCTAATCCTATTAGGGTTTTTATCCAATCTTGTGCATCCAATAAGTGATTTTGTGTCATTGGTTGAACATTTAGGTCATTTTCGTCCTCCATAGGCTTATTCTAATCCAATAAGGTTTTTAACCAATCTTGTGCATCCAATAATTGATTTTGTGTCATTGGTTGAACATTAGGTTATTTTGGTCCTTCCTAGGCTTATTCTAATCCAATTAAGGGTTTTAACCAATCTTGTGCATCCAATAAGTGATTTTGTGTCATTGGTTGAACATTTAAGTCTTTTTCGTCCACCCTTGGCTTATTCTAATCCAATTAGGGTTTTTAACCAATCTTGTGCATCCAATAAGTGATATTGTGTCATTGGTTGAACATTTAGGTCATTTTCGTCGTCCCTTGGTTTATTCTAATTTAATTAGGGTTTTTAACCAATCTTGTGCATCCAATAAGTGATTTTGTGTATTGGTTGAACATTTAGGTTATTTTCGTCCTCCCTTGGCTTATTCTAATCCAATTAGGGTTTTTAACCAATCTTGTGCATCCAATAAGTGATTTTGTGTCATTAGTTGAACATTTAGGTCATTTTCATCCGCCCTAGGCTTATTCTAATCCAATTAGGGTTTTTATCCAATCTTGTGCATCCAATAAGTGATTTTGTGTCATTGGTTGAACTTTTAGGTCATTTTCGTCCTCCATAGGCTTATTATAATCCAATAAGGTTTTTAACCAATCTTGTGCATCCAATTATTGATTTTGTGTCATTGATTGAACATTAGGTTATTTTCGTCCTCCCTAGGCTTATTCTAATCCAATTAAGGGTTTTAACCAATCTTGTGCATCCAATAAGTGATTTTGTGTCAATGGTTGAACATTTAGGTCTTTTTCGTCCTCCTTAGCTTTATTCTAATCCAATAAGTGTTTTTAAACAATCTTGTGCATCCAATATGTGATTTTGTGTCATTGGTTGAACATTTAGGTCATTTTCGTCCTCCCTAGGCTTATTATAATTCAATTAGGGTTTTCAACCAATCTTGTGCATCCAATAAGTGATTTTGTGTCATTGGTTGAACATTTAGGTCATTTTCGTCCTCCCTAGGCTTATTCTAATCCAATTAGGGTTTTTAACCAATCTTGCGCATTCAATAAGTGATTTTATGTCATTGGTTGAACATTTAGGTCATTTTCATCCCCCCTAGGCTTATTCTAATCCAATAAGGTTTTTAACCAATCTTGTGCATCCAATAATTGATTTTGTCTCATTGGTTGAACATTAGGCCATTTTTGTCCTCCCCAGGCTTATTCTTATCTAATTAGGGTTTTTAATGAATCTTGTGCATCCAATAACTGATTTTGTGTCATTGGTTGTACATTTATTTGATTTTCGTCCTTCCTAGGCTTATTCTAATCCAATTAGGGTTTTTAACCAATCTTGTGCATCCAATAAGTGATTTTGTGTCATTCGTTGAATATTTAGGTCATTTACGTCCTCCCTAGGCTTATTCTAATCTAATTAGGGTTTTTAACCAATCTTGTGCATCCAATAAGTGATTTTGTTTCATTCGTTGAACATTTAGTTCAGTTGCGTACTCCCTTGGCTTATTCTAATCCAATTATGGTTTTTAACCATTCTTGTGCATCTAATAAGTGATTTTGTGTCATTGGTTGAACATTGAGGTCATTTTCGTCCTCCCTAGGCTTATTCTACTCCAATTAGGGTTTTTAACCAATCTTTTGCATCCAATAATTGATTTTGAGTTATTGGTTGAACATTAGGTCTTTTTCGTCCTCCCTAGGCTTATTCTAATCCAATTAGGGTTTTTAGCCAATCTTGTGCATCCAATAAGTGATTTTGTATCATTCGTTAAACATTTAGTTCATTTACGTACTCCCTTGGCTTATTCTAATCCAATTATGGGTTTTAACCATTCTGGTGCATCCAATAAGTGATTTTGTGTCATTAGTTGAACATTTAGGTCATTTTCATCCGCCCTAGGCTTATTCTAATCCAATTAGGGTTTTTATCCAATCTTGTGCATCCAATAAGTGATTTTGTGTCATAGGTTGAACATTTAGGTCATTTTCGTCCTCCATAGGCTTATTCTAATCCAATAAGGTTTTTAACCAATCTTGTGCATCCAATAATTGATTTTGTGTCATTCGTTGAACATTAGGTTATTTTCGTCCGTCCTAGGCTTATTCTAATCCAATTAAGGGTTTTAACCAATCTTGTGCAACCAATAAGTGATTTTGTGTCATTGGTTGAACATTAAGGTCTTTTTCGTCCACCCTTGGCTTATTCTAATCCAATTAGGGTTTTTAACCAATCTTGTGCATCCAATAAGTGATTTTGTGTCATTGGTTGAACATTTAGGTCATTTTCGTCGTCCCTTGGTTTATTCTAATTTAATTAGGGTTTTTAACCAATCTTGTGCATCCAATAAGTGATTTTGTGTATTGGTTGAACATTTAGGTTATTTTCGTCCTATTTTGGCTTATTCTAATCCAATTAGGGCTTTTAACCAATCTTGCGCATCCAATAAGTGATTTTATGTCATTGGTTGAACATTTAGGTCATTTTCATCCCCCTAGGCTTATTCTAATCCAATAAGGTTTTTAACCAATCTTGTGCATCCAATAATTGATTTCGTCTCATTGGTTGAACATTAGGCCATTTTTGTCCTCCCCAGGCTTATTCTTATCTAATTAGGGTTTTTAATCAATCTTGTGCATCCAATAATTGATTTTGTGTCATTGGTTGTACATTTATTTGATTTTCGTCCTTGCTAGGTTTATTCTAATCCAATTAGGTTTTTTAACCAATCTTGTGCATCAAATAAGTGATTTTGTGTCATTCGTTGAACATTTAGGTCATTTACGTCCTCCCTAGGATCTAATCCAATTAGGGTTTTTAACCAATCTTGTGCATCCAATAAGTGATTTTGTTTCATTCGTTGAACATTTAGGTCATTTTCATACTCCCTTGGCTTATTCTAATCCAATTAGGGTTGTTAACCAATCTTGTGCATCCGATAAGTGATTTTGTGTCATTGGTTGAACATTTAGTTCATTTTCGTCCTCCCTAGGTTTATTCTAATCCAATAAGTGTTTTTAAACAATCTTGTGCATCCAATAAGTGATTTTGTGTCATTGGTTGAACATTTAGGTCATTTTCGTAGTCCCTTGGTTTATTCTAATTCAATTAGGGTTTTTAACCAATCTTGTGCATCCAATAAGTGATTTTGTGTATTGGTTGAACATTTAGGTCATTTTCGTCCACCCTTTGCTTATTCTAATCCAATAAGGTTTTTAACCAATCTTGTGCATCCAATTATTGATTTTGTCTCGTGGGTTGAACACTAGGCCATTTTTGTCCTCCCTAGGCTTATTCTTATCTAATTAGGGTTTTTAATCAATCTTGTGCATCCAATAACTGATTTTGTGTCATTGGTTGTACATTTATTTTATTTTCGTCCTTCCTAGGCTTATTCTAATCCAATTAGGTTTTTTAACCAATCTTGTGCATCAAATAGGTGATTTTGTGTCATTCGTTGAACATTTAGGTCATTTACGTCCTCCCTAGGATCTAATCCAATTATGGTTTTTAACCAATCTTGTGCATCCAATAAGTGATTTTGTTTCATTCGTTGAACATTTAGGTCATTTTCATACTCCCTTGGCTTATTCTAATCCAATTAGGGTTTTTAACCAATCTTGTGCATCCGATAAGTGATTTTGTGTCATTGGTTGAACATTTAGTTCATTTTCGTCCTCCCTAGGTTTATTCTAATCCAATAAGTGTTTTTAAACAATCTTGTGCATCCAATAAGTGATTTTGTGTCATTGGTTGAACATTTAGGTCATTTTCGTCGTCCCTTGGTTTATTCTAATTCAATTAGGGTTTTTAACCAATCTTGTGCATCCAATAAGTGATTTTGTGTATTGGTCGAACATTTAGGTCATTTTCGTCCACCCTTGGCTTATTCTAATCCAATTAGGGTTTTTAACCAATCTTGTTCATCCAATAAGTGATTTTGTGTCATTGGTTGAACATTTATGTCATTTTCGTCCTCTCTGGGGTTATTCTAATCCAATTAGGGTTTTTAACCAATCTTGTGCATGCAATAATTGATTTTGTGTCATTGGTTGAACATTAGGTCATTTTCGTCCTCCCTAGGGTTATTCTTATCTAATTAGGGTTTTTAATGAATCCTTTGCATCCAATAACTTATTTTGTCCTTCCTAGGCTTATTCTAAACCTATTAGGGTTTTTAACCAATCTTGTGCATCCAATAAGTGATTTTGTGTCATTCGTTGAACATTTAGGTCATTTACGTCCTCCATAGGATTCTTCTAATCCAATTATGGTTTTTAACCAATCTTGTGCATCCAATAAATGCTTTTGTATCATTCGTTGAACATTTAGTTCATTTACGTACTCCCTTGGCTTATTCTAATCCAATTATGGTTTTTAACCATTCTTGTGCATCCAATAAGTGATTTTGTGTCATTGGTTGAACATTTAGGTCATTTTCATCCTCCCTAGGCTTATTCTAATCCAATTAGGGTTTTTATCCAATGTTGTGCATCCATTAAGTGATTTTGTGTCATTGGTTGAACATTTAGGTCATTTTCGTCCTCCCTATGCTAATTCTAATCCAATTAAGGTTTTTAACCAAACTTGTGCATCCAATAATTGATTTTGTGTTATTGGTTGAACATTTAGGTCTTTTTCGTCCACCCTTGGCTTATTCTAATCCAATTAGGGTTTTTAACCAATCTTGTGCATCCGATAAGTGATTTTGTGTCATTGATTGAATATTTAGGTCATTTTCGTCGTCCCTTGGTTTATTCTAATTCAATTAGGGTTTTTAACCAATCTTGTGCATCCAATAAGTGATTTGTGTATTGGTTGAACATTTAGGTTATTTTCGTCCTCCCTTGGCTTATTCTAATCCAATTAGGGTTTTTAACCAATCTTGCGCATCCAATAAGTGATTTTATGTCATTAGTTGAACATTTAGGTCATTTTCTTCCCCCCTAGGCTTATTCTAATCCAATAAGGTTTTTAACCAATCTTGTGCATCCAATAATTGATTTTGTCTCATTGGTTGAACATTAGGCCATTTTTGTCCTCCCCAGGCTTATTCTTATCTAATTAGGGTTTTTAATCAATCTTATGCATCCAATAACTGATTTTGTGTCATTGGTTGATAATTTATTTGATTTTCATCCTTCTTATGCTTATTCAAATCCAATTAGGGTTTTTAACCAATCTTGTGCATCCAATAAGTGATTTTGTGTCATTCGATGAACATTTAGGTCATTTACGTCCTCCCTAGGATTATTCTAATCCAATTAGGGTTTTTAACAAATCTTGTGCATCCAATAAGTAATTTTGTTTCATTCGTTGAACATTTAGGTCATTTTCATACTCCCTTGGCTTATTCTAATCCAATTAGGGTTTTTAACCAATCTTGTGCATCCAATAAGTTATTTTGTGTCATTGGTTGAACATTTAGTTCATTTTTGTCCTCCCTAGGGTTATTCTAATCAAATAAGTGTTTTTAAACAATCTTGTGCATCCAATAATTGATTAAGTGTCATTGATTGAACATTTAGGTTATTTTCGTCGTCCCTTGGTTTATTCTAATTCAATTAGGGTTTTTAACCAATCTTGTGCATCCAATAAGTGATTTTGTGTATTGGTTGAACATTTAGGTCATTTTCGTCCTCCCTTGGCTTATTCTAATCCAATTAGGGTTTTAAACCAATGTTGCGCATCCAATAAGTGATTTTGTGTCATTGGTTGAACATTTAGGTAATTTTCGTCCACCCTTGGCTTATTCTAATCCAATTAGGGTTTTTAACCAATCTTGTGCATCCAATAAGTGATTTTGTGTCATTGGTTGAACATTTAGGTCATTTTCGTCCTCCCTGGGCTTATTCTAATCCAATTAGGGTTTTTAACCAATCTTGTGCATCCAATAATTGATTTTGTCTCATTGGTTTAACATTAGGCCATTTTCGTCCTTCCTAGGGTTATTCTAATCGAATTATGGTTCTTAACCAATCTTCTGCATCCAATAAGTGATTTTGTGTCATTCGTTGAACATTTAGGTCATTTTCGTCCTCCATAGGCTTATTCTAATCCAATTAAAGTTTTTAACCAATCTTGTGCATCCAATAATTGATTTTTTGTGTCATTGGTTGAACATTAGGTCATTTTCGTCCTCCCTAGGCTTATTCTAATCCAATTAGGGTTTTTAACCAATCTTGTGCATCCAATAAGGGATTTTGTGTCATTGGTTGAACATTTAGGTCATTTTCATCCTCCCTAGGCTTATTCTAATCCAATTAGGGTTTTTATCCAATCTTGTGCATCCAATAACTGATTTTGTGTCATTGGTTGAACATTTATTTGATTTTCGTCCTTCCTAGGCTTATTCTAATCCAATTAGGGTTTTTAACCAATCTTGTGCATCCAATAAGTGATTTTGTGTCATTCGTTGAACATTTAGGTCATTTTCGTCCTCCATTGGCTTATTCTAATCCAATTAGGGTTTTTAACCAATCTTGCGCATCCAATAACTTATTTTATGTCATTGGTTGAACATTTAGGTCATTTTCATCCCCCCTAGGCTTATTCTAATCCAACAAGGTTTTTAACCAATCTTGTGCATCCAATAAGGGATTTTGTGTCATTGGTTGAACATTTAGGTCATTTTCATCCTCCCCAGGCTTATTCTAATCTAATTAGGGTTTTTAATCAATCTTGTGCATCCAATAACTGATTTTGTGTCATTGGTTGTACATTTATTTGATTTTCGTCCTTCCTAGGCTTATTCTAATCCAATTAGGTTTTTTAACCAATCTTGTGCATCCAATAAGTGATTTTGTGTCATTCGTTGAACATTTAGTTCATTTACGTACTCCCTTGGCTTATTCTAATCCAATTATGGTTTTTAACCATTCTGGTGCATCCAATAAGTGATTTTGTGTCATTAGTTGAACATTTAGGTCATTTTCATCCGCCCTAGGCTTATTCTAATCCAATTAGGGTTTTTATCCAATCTTGTGCATCCAATAAGATATTTTGTGTCGTTGGTTGAACATTTAGGTCATTTTCGTCCTCCATAGGCTTATTCTATTCCAATAAGGTTTTGAACCAATCTTGTGCATCCAATAATTGATTTTGTGCCATTGGTTGAACATTAGGTTATTTTCGTCCTCCCTATGCTAATTCTAATCCAATTAAGGTTTTTAACCAAACCTGTGCATCCAATAATTGATTTTGTGTTATTGGTTGAACATTTAGGTCTTTTTCGTCCACCCTTGGCTTATTCTAATCCAATTAGGGTTTTTAACCAATCTTGTGCATCCGATAAGTGATTTTGTGTCATTGGTTGAACATTTAGGTCATTTTCGTCGTCCCTTGGTTTATTCTAATTCAATTAGGGTTTTTAACCAATCTTGTGCATCCAATAAGTCATTTGTGTATTGGTTGAACATTTAGGTTATTTTCGTCCTCCCTTGGCTTATTCTAATCCAATTAGGGTTTTTAACCAATCTTGCGCATCCAATAAGTGATTTTATGTCATTAGTTGAACATTTAGGTCATTTTCTTCCCCCCTAGGCTTATTCTAATCCAATAAGGTTTTTAACCAATCTTGTGCATCCAATAATTGATTTTGTCTCATTGGTTGAACATTAGGCCATTTTTGTCCTCCCCAGGCTTATTCTTATCTAATTAGGGTTTTTAATCAATCTTGTGCATCCAATAACTGATTTTGTGTCATTGGTTGATAATTTATTTGATTTTCATCCTTCTTATGCTTATTCTAATCCAATTAGGGTTTTTAACCAATCTTGTGCATCCAATAAGTGATTTTGTGTCATTCGATGAACATTTAGGTCATTTACGTCCTCCCTAGGATTATTCTAATCCAATTAGGGTTTTTAACAAATCTTGTGCATCCAATAAGTAATTTTGTTTCATTCGTTGAACATTTAGGTCATTTTCATACTCCCTTGGCTTATTCTAATCCAATTAGGGTTTTTAACCAATCTTGTGCATCCAATAAGTTATTTTGTGTCATTGGTTGAACATTTAGGTCATTTTTGTCCTCCCTAGGTTTATTCTAATCAAATAAGTGTTTTTAAACAATCTTGTGCATCCAATAATTAATTAAGTGTCATTGATTGAACGTTTAGGTTATTTTCGTCGTCCCTTGGTTTATTCTAATTCAATTAGGGTTTTTAACCAATCTTGTGCATCCAATAAGTGATTTTGTGTATTGGTTAAACATTTAGGTCATTTTCGTCCTCCCTTGGCTTATTCTAATCCAATTAGGGTTTTTAACCAATGTTGCGCATCCAATAAGTGATTTTGTGTCATTGGTTGAACATTTAGGTAATTTTCGTCCACCCTTGGCTTATTCTAATCCAATTAGGGTTTTTAACCAATCTTGTGCATCCAATAAGTGATTTTGTGTCATTGGTTGAACATTTAGGTCATTTTCGTCCTCCCTGGGCTTATTCTAATCCAATTAGGGTTTTTAACCAATCTTGTGCATCCAATAATTGATTTTGTCTCATTGGTTTAACATTAGGCCATTTTCGTCCTTCCTAGGGTTATTCTAATCGAATTATGGTTCTTAACCAATCTTCTGCATCCAATAAGTGATTTTGTGTCATTCGTTGAACATTTAGGTCATTTTCGTCCTCCATAGGCTTATTCTAATCCAATTAAAGTTTTTAACCAATCTTGTGCATCCAATAATTGATTTTGTGTCATTGGTTGAACATTAGGTCATTTTCGTCCTCATTAGGCTTATTCTAATCCAATTAGGGTTTTTAACCAATCTTGTGCATCCAATAAGTGATTTTGGGTCATTGGTTGAACATTTAGGTCATTTTCGTCCTCCTTAGGCTTATTCTAATCAAATAAGTGTTTTTAAACAATCTTGTGCATCCAATAATTGATTAAGTGTCATTGATTGAACATTTAGGTCATTTTCGTTGTCCCTTGGTTTATTCTAATTCAATTAGGGTTTTTAACCAATCTTGTGCATCCAATAAGTGATTTTCTGTATTGCTTGAACATTTAGGTCATTTTCGTCCTCCCTTGGCTTATTCTAATCCAATTAGGGTTTTTAACCAATGTTGCGCATCCAATAAGTGATTTTGTGTCATTGGTTGAACATTTATGTAATTTTCGTCCACCCTTGGCTTATTCTAATCCAATTAGGGTTTTTAACCAATCTTGTGCATCCAATAAGTGATTTTGTGTCATTGGTTGAACATTTAGGTCATTTTCGTCCTCCCTGGGCTTATTCTAATCCAATTAGGGTTTTTAACCAATCTTGTGCATCCAATAATTGATTTTGTCTCATTGGTTTAACATTAGGCCATTTTCGTCCTTCCTAGGGTTATTCTAATCGAATTATGGTTCTTAACCAATCTTCTGCATCCAATAAGTGATTTTGTGTCATTCGTTGAACATTTAGGTCATTTTCGTCCTCCATAGGCTTATTCTAATCCAATTAAAGTTTTTAACCAATCTTGTGCATCCAATAATTGATTTTGTGTCATTGGTTGAACATTAGGTCATTTTCGTCCTCCCTAGGCTTATTCTAATCCAATTAGGGTTTTTAACCAATCTTGTGCATCCAATAAGTGATTTTGTGTCATTGGTTGAACATTTAGGTCATTTTCATCCTCCCTAGGCTTATTCTAATCCAATTAGGGTTTTTATCCAATCTTGTGCATCCAATAACTGATTTTGTGTCATTGGTTGAACATTTATTTCAGTTTCGTCCTTCCTAGGCTTATTCTAATCCAATTAGGGTTTTTAACCAATCTTGTGCATCCAATAAGTGATTTTGTGTCATTCGTTGAACATTTAGGTCATTTTCGTCCTCCCTTGGCTTATTCTAATCCAATTAGGGTTTTTAACCAATCTTGCGCATCCAATAAGTGATTTTATGTCATTGGTTGAACATTTAGGTCATTTTCATCCCCCCTAGGCTTATTCAAATCCAATAAGGTTTTTAACCAATCTTGTGCATCAAATAATTGATTTTGTCTCATTGGTTGAACATTAGGCCATTTTTGTCCTCCCCAGGCTTATTCTAATCTAATTAGGGTTTTTAATCAATCTTGTGCATCCAATAACTGATTTTGTGTCATTGGTTGTACATTTATTTGATTTTCGTCCTTCCTAGGCTTATTCTAATCCAATTAGGTTTTTTAACCAATCTTGTGCATCCAATAAGTGATTTTGTGTCATTCGTTGAACATTTAGTTCATTTACGTACTCCCTTGGCTTATTCTAATCCAATTATGGTTTTTAACCATTCTGGTGCATCCAATAAGTGATTTTGTGTCATTAGTTGAACATTTAGGTCATTTTCATCCGCCCTAGGCTTATTCTAATCCAATTAGGGTTTTTATCCAATCTTGTGCATCCAATAAGTGATTTTGTGTCATTGGTTGAACATTTAGGTCATTTTCGTCCTCCATAGGCTTATTCTATTCCAATAAGGGTTGTAACCAATCTTGTGCATCCAATAAGTGATTTTGTGTCATTGGTTGAACATTTAGGTCTTTTTCGTCCACCCTTGGCTTATTCTAATCCAATTAGGGTTTTTAACCAATCTTGTGCATCCAATAAGTGATTTTGTGTCATTGGTTGAACATTTAGGTCATTTTCATCCTCCCTAGGCTTATTCTAATCCAATTAGGGTTTTTATCCAATCTTGTGCATCCAATAAGTGATTTTGTGTCATTGGTTGAACATTTAGGTCATTTTCGTCCTCCCTAGGCTTATTCTAATCCAATTAGGGTTTTTAACCAATCTTGTGCATCCAATAAGTGATTTTGTGTCATTGGTTGAACATTTAGGTCACTTTCGTCCTCCCTAGGCTTATTCTAATCCAATTAGGGTTTTTAACCAATCTTGTGCATCCAATAAGTGATTTTGTGTCATTGGTTGAACATTTAGGTCATTTTCGTCCTCCCTAGGCTTATTCTAATCCAATTAGGGTTTTTAACCAATCTTGCGCATTCAATAAGTGATTTTATGTCATTGGTTGAACATTTAGGTCATTTTCATCCCCCCTAGGCTTATTCTACTCCAATAAGGTTTTTAACCAATCTTGTGCATCCAATAATTGATTTTGTCTCATTGGTTGAACATTAGGCCATTTTTGTCCTCCCCAGGCTTATTCTTATCTAATTAGGGTTTTTAATGAATCTTGTGCATCCAATAACTGATTTTGTGTCATTGGTTGTACATTTATTTGATTTTCGTCCTTGCTAGGCTTATTCTAATCCAATTAGGTTTTTTAACCAATCTTGTGCATCCAATAAGTGATTTTGTGTCATTTGTTGAACATTTAGGCCATTTTCGTCCTCCCTATGCTTATTCTTATCTAATTAGGGTTTTTAATCAATCTTGTGCATCCAATAACTGATTTTGTGTCATTGGTTGAACATTTATTTGATTTTCGTCCTTCCTAGGCTTATTCTAATCCAATTAGGGTTTTTAACCAATCTTGTGCATCCAATAAGTGATTTTGTGTCATTCGTTGAACATTTAGGTCATTTACGTCCTCCCTAGGCTTATTCTAATCTAATTAGGGTTTTTAACCAATCTTGTGCATCCAATAAGTGATTTTGTTTCATTCGTTGAACATTTAGTTCAGTTGCGTACTCCCTTGGCTTATTCTAATCCAATTATGGTTTTTAACCATTCTTGTGCATCTAATAAGTGATTTTGTGTCATTGGTTGAACATTGAGGTCATTTTCGTCCTCCCTAGGCTTATTCTACTCCAATTAGGGTTTTTAACCAATCTTTTGCATCCAATAATTGATTTTGAGTTATTGGTTGAACATTAGGTCTTTTTCGTCCTCCCTAGGCTTATTCTAATCCAATTAGGGTTTTTAGCCAATCTTGTGCATCCAATAAGTGATTTTGTATCATTCGTTAAACATTTAGTTCATTTACGTACTCCCTTGGCTTATTCTAATCCAATTATGGGTTTTAACCATTCTGGTGCATCCAATAAGTGATTTTGTGTCATTAGTTGAACATTTAGGTCATTTTCATCCGCCCTAGGCTTATTCTAATCCTATTAGGGTTTTTATCCAATCTTGTGCATCCAATAAGTGATTTTGTGTCATTGGTTGAACATTTAGGTCATTTTCGTCCTCCATAGGCTTATTCTAATCCAATAAGGTTTTTAACCAATCTTGTGCATCCAATAATTGATTTTGTGTCATTGGTTGAACATTAGGTTATTTTGGTCCTTCCTAGGCTTATTCTAATCCAATTAAGGGTTTTAACCAATCTTGTGCATCCAATAAGTGATTTTGTGTCATTGGTTGAACATTTAAGTCTTTTTCGTCCACCCTTGGCTTATTCTAATCCAATTAGGGTTTTTAACCAATCTTGTGCATCCAATAAGTGATATTGTGTCATTGGTTGAACATTTAGGTCATTTTCGTCGTCCCTTGGTTTATTCTAATTTAATTAGGGTTTTTAACCAATCTTGTGCATCCAATAAGTGATTTTGTGTATTGGTTGAACATTTAGGTTATTTTCGTCCTCCCTTGGCTTATTCTAATCCAATTAGGGTTTTTAACCAATCTTGTGCATCCAATAAGTGATTTTGTGTCATTAGTTGAACATTTAGGTCATTTTCATCCCCCCTAGGCTTATTCTAATCCAATAAGGTTTTTAACCAATCTTGTGCGTCCAATAATTGATTTTGTCTCATTGGTTGAACATTAGGCCATTTTTGTCCTCCCCAGGCTTATTCTTATCTAATTAGGGTTTTTAATGAATCTTGTGCATCCAATAACTGATTTTGTGTCATTGGTTGTACATTTATTTGATTTTCGTCCTTGCTAGGCTTATTCTAATCCAATTAGGTTTTTTAACCAATCTTGTGCATCCAATAAGTGATTTTGTGTCATTTGTTGAACATTTAGGCCATTTTCGTCCTCCCTATGCTTATTCTTATCTAATTAGGGTTTTTAATCAATCTTGTGCATCCAATAACTGATTTTGTGTCATTGGTTGAACATTTATTTGATTTTCGTCCTTCCTAGGCTTATTCTAATCCAATTAGGGTTTTTAACCAATCTTGTGCATCCAATAAGTGATTTTGTGTCATTCGTTGAACATTTAGGTCATTTACGTCCTCCCTAGGCTTATTCTAATCTAATTAGGGTTTTTAACCAATCTTGTGCATCCAATAAGTGATTTTGTTTCATTCGTTGAACATTTAGTTCAGTTGCGTACTCCCTTGGCTTACTCTAATCCAATTATGGTTTTTAACCATTCTTGTGCATCTAATAAGTGATTTTGTGTCATTGGTTGAACATTGAGGTCATTTTCGTCCTCCCTAGGCTTATTCTACTCCAATTAGGGTTTTTAACCAATCTTTTGCATCCAATAATTGATTTTGAGTTATTGGTTGAACATTAGGTCTTTTTCGTCCTCCCTAGGCTTATTCTAATCCAATTAGGGTTTTTAGCCAATCTTGTGCATCCAATAAGTGATTTTGTATCATTCGTTAAACATTTAGTTCATTTACGTACTCCCTTGGCTTATTCTAATCCAATTATGGGTTTTAACCATTCTGGTGCATCCAATAAGTGATTTTGTGTCATTAGTTGAACATTTAGGTCATTTTCATCCGCCCTAGGCTTATTCTAATCCTATTAGGGTTTTTATCCAATCTTGTGCATCCAATAAGTGATTTTGTGTCATTGGTTGAACATTTAGGTCATTTTCGTCCTCCATAGGCTTATTCTAATCCAATAAGGTTTTTAACCAATCTTGTGCATCCAATAATTGATTTTGTGTCATTGGTTGAACATTAGGTTATTTTGGTCCTTCCTAGGCTTATTCTAATCCAATTAAGGGTTTTAACCAATCTTGTGCATCCAATAAGTGATTTTGTGTCATTGGTTGAACATTTAAGTCTTTTTCGTCCACCCTTGGCTTATTCTAATCCAATTAGGGTTTTTAACCAATCTTGTGCATCCAATAAGTGATTTTGTGTCATTGGTTGAACATTTAGGTCATTTTCGTCGTCCCTTGGTTTATTCTAATTTAATTAGGGTTTTTAACCAATCTTGTGCATCCAATAAGTGATTTTGTGTATTGGTTGAACATTTAGGTTATTTTCGTCCTCCCTTGGCTTATTCTAATCCAATTAGGGCTTTTAACCAATCTTGCGCATCCAATAAGTGATTTTATGTCATTGGTTGAACATTTAGGTCATTTTCATCCCCCTAGGCTTATTCTAATCCAATAAGGTTTTTAACCAATCTTGTGCATCCAATAATTGATTTTGTCTCATTGGTTGAACATTAGGCCATTTTTGTCCTCCCCAGGCTTATTCTTATCTAATTAGGGTTTTTAATCAATCTTGTGCATCCAATAATTGATTTTGTGTCATTGGTTGTACATTTATTTGATTTTCGTCCTTGCTAGGTTTATTCTAATCCAATTAGGTTTTTTAACCAATCTTGTGCATCAAATAAGTGATTTTGTGTCATTCGTTGAACATTTAGGTCATTTACGTCCTCCCTAGGATCTAATCCAATTAGGGTTTTTAACCAATCTTGTGCATCCAATAAGTGATTTTGTTTCATTCGTTGAACATTTAGGTCATTTTCATACTCCCTTGGCTTATTCTAATCCAATTAGGGTTGTTAACCAATCTTGTGCATCCGATAAGTGATTTTGTGTCATTGGTTGAACATTTAGTTCATTTTCGTCCTCCCTAGGTTTATTCTAATCCAATAAGTGTTTTTAAACAATCTTGTGCATCCAATAAGTGATTTTGTGTCATTGGTTGAACATTTAGGTCATTTTCGTAGTCCCTTGGTTTATTCTAATTCAATTAGGGTTTTTAACCAATCTTGTGCATCCAATAAGTGATTTTGTGTATTGGTTGAACATTTAGGTCATTTTCGTCCACCCTTTGCTTATTCTAATCCAATAAGGTTTTTAACCAATCTTGTGCATCCAATAATTGATTTTGTCTCGTGGGTTGAACATTAGGCCATTTTTGTCCTCCCCAGGCTTATTCTTATCTAATTAGGGTTTTTAATCAATCTTGTGCATCCAATAACTGATTTTGTGTCATTGGTTGTACATTTATTTTATTTTCGTCCTTCCTAGGCTTATTCTAATCCAATTAGGTTTTTTAACCAATCTTGTGCATCAAATAGGTGATTTTGTGTCATTCGTTGAACATTTAGGTCATTTACGTCCTCCCTAGGATCTAATCCAATTATGGTTTTTAACCAATCTTGTGCATCCAATAAGTGATTTTGTTTCATTCGTTGAACATTTAGGTCATTTTCATACTCCCTTGGCTTATTCTAATCCAATTAGGGTTTTTAACCAATCTTGTGCATCCGATAAGTGATTTTGTGTCATTGGTTGAACATTTAGTTCATTTTCGTCCTCCCTAGGTTTATTCTAATCCAATAAGTGTTTTTAAACAATCTTGTGCATCCAATAAGTGATTTTGTGTCATTGGTTGAACATTTAGGTCATTTTCGTCGTCCCTTGGTTTATTCTAATTCAATTAGGGTTTTTAACCAATCTTGTGCATCCAATAAGTGATTTTGTGTATTGGTCGAACATTTAGGTCATTTTCGTCCACCCTTGGCTTATTCTAATCCAATTAGGGTTTTTAACCAATCTTGTTCATCCAATAAGTGATTTTGTGTCATTGGTTGAACATTTATGTCATTTTCGTCCTCTCTGGGCTTATTCTAATCCAATTAGGGTTTTTAACCAATCTTGTGCATGCAATAATTGATTTTGTGTCATTGGTTGAACATTAGGTCATTTTCGTCCTCCCTAGGGTTATTCTTATCTAATTAGGGTTTTTAATGAATCCTTTGCATCCAATAACTTATTTTGTCCTTCCTAGGCTTATTCTATTCCTATTAGGGTTTTTAACCAATCTTGTGCATCCAATAAGTGATTTTGTGTCATTCGTTGAACATTTAGGTCATTTACGTCCTCCATAGGATTCTTCTAATCCAATTATGGTTTTTAACCAATCTTGTGCATCCAATAAATGCTTTTGTATCATTCGTTGAACATTTAGTTCATTTACGTACTCCCTTGGCTTATTCTAATCCAATTATGGTTTTTAACCATTCTTGTGCATCCAATAAGTGATTTTGTGTCATTGGTTGAACATTTAGGTCATTTTCATCCTCCCTAGGCTTATTCTAATCCAATTAGGGTTTTTATCCAATGTTGTGCATCCATTAAGTGATTTTGTGTCATTGGTTGAACATTTAGGTCATTTTCGTCCTCCCTATGCTAATTCTAATCCAATTAGGTTATTTTGGTCCTTCCTAGGCTTATTCTAATCCAATTAAGGGTTTTAACCAATCTTGTGCATCCAATAAGTGATTTTGTGTCATTGGTTGAACATTTAGGTCTTTTTCGTCCACCCTTGGCTTATTCTAATCCAATTAGGGTTTTTAACCAATCTTGTGCATCCGATAAGTGATTTTGTGTCATTGATTGAATATTTAGGTCATTTTCGTCGTCCCTTGGTTTATTCTAATTCAATTAGGGTTTTTAACCAATCTTGTGCATCCAATAAGTGATTTGTGTATTGGTTGAACATTTAGGTTATTTTCGTACTCCCTTGGCTTATTCTAATCCAATTAGGGTTTTTAACCAATCTTGCGCATCCAATAAGTGATTTTATGTCATTAGTTGAACATTTAGGTCATTTTCTTCCCCCCTAGGCTTATTCTAATCCAATAAGGTTTTTAACCAATCTTGTGCATCCAATAATTGATTTTGTCTCATTGGTTGAACATTAGGCCATTTTTGTCCTCCCCAGGCTTATTCTTATCTAATTAGGGTTTTTAATCAATCTTGTGCATCCAATAACTGATTTTGTGTCATTGGTTGATAATTTATTTGATTTTCATCCTTCTTATGCTTATTCTAATCCAATTAGGGTTTTTAACCAATCTTGTGCATCCAATAAGTGATTTTGTGTCATTCGATGAACATTTAGGTCATTTACGTCCTCCCTAGGATTATTCTAATCCAATTAGGGTTTTTAACAAATCTTGTGCATCCAATAAGTAATTTTGTTTCATTCGTTGAACATTTAGGTCATTTTCATACTCCCTTGGCTTATTCTAATCCAATTAGGGTTTTTAACCAATCTTGTGCATCCAATAAGTTATTTTGTGTCATTGGTTGAACATTTAGTTCATTTTCGTCCACCCTTGGCTTATTCGAATCCAATTAGGGTTTTTAACCAATCTTGTGCATCCAATAAGTGATTTTGTGTCATTGGTTGAACATTTAGGTCATTTTCGTCCTCCCTGGGCTTATTCTAATCCAATTAGGGTTTTTAACCAATCTTGTGCATCCAATAATTGATTTTGTCTCATTGGTTTAACATTAGGCCATTTTCGTCCTTCCTAGGGTTATTCTAATCGAATTATGGTTCTTAACCAATCTTCTGCATCCAATAAGTGATTTTGTGTCATTCGTTGAACATTTAGGTCATTTTCGTCCTCCATAGGCTTATTCTAATCCAATTAAAGTTTTTAACCAATCTTGTGCATCCAATAATTGATTTTTTGTGTCATTGGTTGAACATTTATTTGATTTTCGTCCTTCCTAGGCTTATTCGAATCCAATTAGGGTTTTTAACCAATCTTGTGCATCCAATAAGTGATTTTGTGTCATTCGTTGAACATTTAGGTCATTTTCGTCCTCCATAGGCTTATTCTATTCCAATAAGGTTTTGAACCAATCTTGTGCATCCAATAATTGATTTTGTGCCATTGGTTGAACATTAGGTTATTTTCGTCCTCCCTAGGCTTATTCTAATCCAATTAAGGGTTTTAACCAATCTTGTGCATCCAATAAGTGATTTTGTGTCATTGGTTGAACATTTAGGTCTTTTTCGTCCACCCTTGGCTTATTCTAATCCAATTAGGGTTTTTAACCAATCTTGTGCATCCGATAAGTGATTTTGTGTCATTGGTTGAACATTTAGGTCATTTTCGTCGTCTGTTGGTTTATTCTAATTCAATTAGGGCTTTTAACCAATCTTGTGCATCCAATAAGTGATTTTGTGTATTGGTTGAACATTTAGGTTATTTTCGTCCTCCCTTGGCTTATTCTAATCTAATTAGGGTTTTTAACCAATCTTGCGCATCCAATAAGTGATTTTATGTCATTGGTTGAACATTTAGGTCATTTTCATCCCCCCTAGGCTTATTCTAATCCAATAAGGTTTTTAACCAATCTTGTGCATCCAATAATTGATTTTGTCTCCTTGGTTGAACATTAGGCCATTTTTGTCCTCCCCAGGCTTATTCTTATCTAATTAGGGTTTTTAATCAATCTTGTGCATCCAATAAGTGATTTTGTGTCATTCGTTGAACATTGAGGTCATTTACGTCCTCCCTAGGATTATTCTAATCCAATTAGGGTTTTTAACCAATCTTGTGCATCCAATAAGTGATTTTGTTTCATTTGTTGAACATTTAGGTCATTTTCATACTCCCTTGGCTTATTCTAATCCAATTAGGGTTTTTAACCAATCTTGTGCATCCGATAAGTGATTTTGTGTCATTGGTTGAACATTTAGTTCATTTTCGTCCTCCCTAGGTTTATTCTAATTCAATAAATGTTTTTAAACAATCTTGTGCATCCAATAAGTGATTTTGTGTATCATTGGTTGAACATTTAGTTCATTTACGTACTCCCTTGGCTTATTCTAATCCAATTATGGTTTTTAACCATTCTTGTGCATCCAATAAGTGATTTTGTGTCATTGGTTGAACATTTAGGTCATTTTCATCCTCCCTAGGCTTATTCTAATCCAATTAGGGTTTTTATCCAATGTTGTGCATCCATTAATTGATTTTGTGTCATTGGTTGAACATTTAGGTCATTTTCGTCCTCCCTATGCTAATTCTAATCCAATTAAGGTTTTTAACCAAACCTGTGCATCCAATAATTGATTTTGTGTTATTGGTTGAACATTTAGGTCTTTTTCGTCCACCCTTGGCTTATTCTAATCCAATTAGGGTTTTTAACCAATCTTGTGCATCCGATAAGTGATTTTGTGTCATTGGTTGAACATTTAGGTCATTTTCGTCGTCCCTTGGTTTATTCTAATTCAATTAGGGTTTTTAACCAATCTTGTGCATCCAATAAGTGATTTGTGTATTGGTTGAACATTTAAGTTATTTTCGTCCTCCCTTGGCTTATTCTAATCCAATTAGGGTTTTTAACCAATTTTGCGCATCCAATAAGTGATTTTATGTCATTAGTTGAACATTTAGGTCATTTTCTTCCCCCTAGGCTTATTCTAATCCAATAAGGTTTTTAACCAATATTGTGCATCCAATAATTGATTTTGTCTCATTGGTTGAACATTAGGCCATTTTTGTCCTCCCCAGGCTTATTCTTATCTAATTAGGGTTTTTAATCAATCTTGTGCATCCAATAACTGATTTTATGTCATTGGTTGATAATTTATTTGATTTTCATCCTTCCTATGCTTATTCTAATCCAATTAGGGTTTTTAACCAATCTTGTGCATCCAATAAGTGATTTTGTGTCATTCGATGAACATTTAGGTCATTTACGTCCTCCCTAGGATTATTCTAATCCAATTAGGGTTTTTAACAAATCTTGTGCATCCAATAAGTAATTTTGTTTCATTCGTTGAACATTTAGGTCATTTTCATACTCCCTTGGCTTATTCTAATCCAATTAGGGTTTTTAACCAATCTTGTGCATCTAATAAGTTATTTTGTGTCATTGGTTGAACATTTAGTTCATTTTTGTCCTCCCTAGGTTTATTCAAATCAAATAAGTGTTTTTAAACAATCTTGTGCATCCAATAATTGATTAAGTGTCATTGATTGAACATTTAGGTCATTTTCGTTGTCCCTTGGTTTATTCTAATTCAATTAGGGTTTTTAACCAATCTTGTGCATCCAATAAGTGATTTTCTGTATTGCTTGAACATTTAGGTCATTTTCGTCCTCCCTTGGCTTATTCTAATCCAATTAGGGTTTTTAACCAATGTTGCGCATCCAATAAGTGATTTTGTGTCATTGGTTGAACATTTATGTAATTTTCGTCCACCCTTGGCTTATTCTAATCCAATTAGGGTTTTTAACCAATCTTGTGCATCCAATAAGTGATTTTGTGTCATTGGTTGAACATTTAGGTCATTTTCGTCCTCCCTGGGCTTATTCTAATCCAATTAGGGTTTTTAACCAATCTTGTGCATCCAATAATTGATTTTGTCTCATTGGTTTAACATTAGGCCATTTTCGTCCTTCCTAGGGTTATTCTAATCGAATTATGGTTCTTAACCAATCTTCTGCATCCAATAAGTGATTTTGTGTCATTCGTTGAACATTTAGGTCATTTTCGTCCTCCATAGGCTTATTCTAATCCAATTAAAGTTTTTAACCAATCTTGTGCATCCAATAATTGATTTTGTGTCATTGGTTGAACATTAGGTCATTTTCGTACTCCCTAGGCTTATTCTAATCCAATTAGGGTTTTTAACCAATCTTGTGCATCCAATAAGTGATTTTGGGTCATTGGTTGAACATTTAGGTCATTTTCGTCCTCCTTAGGCTTATTCTAATCAAATAAGGTTTTTAACCAATCTTGTGCATCCAATAATTGATTTTGTCTCATTGGTTGAACAATAGGCCATTTTCGTCCTCCTTAGGTTTATTCTTATCTAATTAGGGTTTTTAATCAATCTTGTGCATCCAATAACTGATTTTGCGTCATTGGTTGAACATTTATTTGATTTTCGTCCTTCCTAGGCTTATTCTAATCCAATAAGGGTTTTTAACCAATCTTGCGCATCCAATAAGTGATTTTGTGTCATTCGTTGAACATTGAGGTCATTTACGTCCTCCCTAGGCTTATTCTAATCCAATTAGGGTTTTTAACTAATCTTGGGCATCCAATAAGTGATTTTGTATCATTCGTTGAACATTTAGGTCATTTTCGTCCTCCCTAGGCTTATTCTAATTCAATTAGGGTTTTTAACCAATCTTTTGCATCCAATAACTGATTTTGTGTCATTGAACATTTAGGCCATTTTCGTCCTCCCAATGCTTATTCTTATCTAATTAGGGTTTTTAATCAATCTTGTGCATCCAATAATTGATTTTGGGTCATTGGTTGAACATTTATTTGATTTTCGTCCTTCCTAGGCTTATTCTAATCCAATTAGGGTTTTTAACCAATCTTGTGCATCCAATAAGTGATTTTGTGTCATTCGATGAACATTTAGGTCATTTACGTCCTCCCTAGGATTATTCTAATCCAATTAGGGTTTTTAACAAATCTTGTGCATCCAATAAGTAATTTTGTTTCATTCGTTGAACATTTAGGTCATTTTCATACTCCCTTGGCTTATTCTAATCCAATTAGGGTTTTTAACCAATCTTGTGCATCTAATAAGTTATTTTGTGTCATTGGTTGAACATTTAGTTCATTTTTGTCCTCCCTAGGTTTATTCAAATCAAATAAGTGTTTTTAAACAATCTTGTGCATCCAATAATTGATTAAGTGTCATTGATTGAACATTTAGGTCATTTTCGTTGTCCCTTGGTTTATTCTAATTCAATTAGGGTTTTTAACCAATCTTGTGCATCCAATAAGTGATTTTCTGTATTGCTTGAACATTTAGGTCATTTTCGTCCTCCCTTGGCTTATTCTAATCCAATTAGGGTTTTTAACCAATGTTGCGCATCCAATAAGTGATTTTGTGTCATTGGTTGAACATTTATGTAATTTTCGTCCACCCTTGGCTTATTCTAATCCAATTAGGGTTTTTAACCAATCTTGTGCATCCAATAAGTGATTTTGTGTCATTGGTTGAACATTTAGGTCATTTTCGTCCTCCCTGGGCTTATTCTAATCCAATTAGGGTTTTTAACCAATCTTGTGCATCCAATAATTGATTTTGTCTCATTGGTTTAACATTAGGCCATTTTCGTCCTTCCTAGGGTTATTCTAATCGAATTATGGTTCTTAACCAATCTTCTGCATCCAATAAGTGATTTTGTGTCATTCGTTGAACATTTAGGTCATTTTCGTCCTCCATAGGCTTATTCTAATCCAATTAAAGTTTTTAACCAATCTTGTGCATCCAATAATTGATTTTTTGTGTCATTGGTTGAACATTTATTTGATTTTCGTCCTTCCTAGGCTTATTCGAATCCAATTAGGGTTTTTAACCAATCTTGTGCATCCAATAAGTGATTTTGTGTCATTCGTTGAACATTTAGGTCATTTTCGTCCTCCATAGGCTTATTCTATTCCAATAAGGTTTTGAACCAATCTTGTGCATCCAATAATTGATTTTGTGCCATTGGTTGAACATTAGGTTATTTTCGTCCTCCCTAGGCTTATTCTAATCCAATTAAGGGTTTTAACCAATCTTGTGCATCCAATAAGTGATTTTGTGTCATTGGTTGAACATTTAGGTCTTTTTCGTCCACCCTTGGCTTATTCTAATCCAATTAGGGTTTTTAACCAATCTTGTGCATCCGATAAGTGATTTTGTGTCATTGGTTGAACATTTAGGTCATTTTCGTCGTCTGTTGGTTTATTCTAATTCAATTAGGGCTTTTAACCAATCTTGTGCATCCAATAAGTGATTTTGTGTATTGGTTGAACATTTAGGTTATTTTCGTCCTCCCTTGGCTTATTCTAATCTAATTAGGGTTTTTAACCAATCTTGCGCATCCAATAAGTGATTTTATGTCATTGGTTGAACATTTAGGTCATTTTCATCCCCCCTAGGCTTATTCTAATCCAATAAGGTTTTTAACCAATCTTGTGCATCCAATAATTGATTTTGTCTCCTTGGTTGAACATTAGGCCATTTTTGTCCTCCCCAGGCTTATTCTTATCTAATTAGGGTTTTTAATCAATCTTGTGCATCCAATAAGTGATTTTGTGTCATTCGTTGAACATTGAGGTCATTTACGTCCTCCCTAGGATTATTCTAATCCAATTAGGGTTTTTAACCAATCTTGTGCATCCAATAAGTGATTTTGTTTCATTTGTTGAACATTTAGGTCATTTTCATACTCCCTTGGCTTATTCTAATCCAATTAGGGTTTTTAACCAATCTTGTGCATCCAATAAGTGATTTTGTGTATCATTGGTTGAACATTTAGTTCATTTACGTACTCCCTTGGCTTATTCTAATCCAATTATGGTTTTTAACCATTCTTGTGCATCCAATAAGTGATTTTGTGTCATTGGTTGAACATTTAGGTCATTTTCATCCTCCCTAGGCTTATTCTAATCCAATTAGGGTTTTTATCCAATGTTGTGCATCCATTAATTGATTTTGTGTCATTGGTTGAACATTTAGGTCATTTTCGTCCTCCCTATGCTAATTCTAATCCAATTAAGGTTTTTAACCAAACCTGTGCATCCAATAATTGATTTTGTGTTATTGGTTGAACATTTAGGTCTTTTTCGTCCACCCTTGGCTTATTCTAATCCAATTAGGGTTTTTAACCAATCTTGTGCATCCGATAAGTGATTTTGTGTCATTGATTGAATATTTAGGTCATTTTCGTCGTCCCTTGGTTTATTCTAATTCAATTAGGGTTTTTAACCAATCTTGTGCATCCAATAAGTGATTTGTGTATTGGTTGAACATTTAGGTTATTTTCGTACTCCCTTGGCTTATTCTAATCCAATTAGGGTTTTTAACCAATCTTGCGCATCCAATAAGTGATTTTATGTCATTAGTTGAACATTTAGGTCATTTTCTTCCCCCCTAGGCTTATTCTAATCCAATAAGGTTTTTAACCAATCTTGTGCATCCAATAATTGATTTTGTCTCATTGGTTGAACATTAGGCCATTTTTGTCCTCCCCAGGCTTATTCTTATCTAATTAGGGTTTTTAATCAATCTTGTGCATCCAATAACTGATTTTGTGTCATTGGTTGATAATTTATTTGATTTTCATCCTTCTTATGCTTATTCTAATCCAATTAGGGTTTTTAACCAATCTTGTGCATCCAATAAGTGATTTTGTGTCATTCGATGAACATTTAGGTCATTTACGTCCTCCCTAGGATTATTCTAATCCAATTAGGGTTTTTAACAAATCTTGTGCATCCAATAAGTAATTTTGTTTCATTCGTTGAACATTTAGGTCATTTTCATACTCCCTTGGCTTATTCTAATCCAATTAGGGTTTTTAACCAATCTTGTGCATCCAATAAGTTATTTTGTGTCATTGGTTGAACATTTAGTTCATTTTTGTCCTCCCTAGGTTTATTCTAATCAAATAAGTGATTTTAAACAATCTTGTGCATCCAATAATTAATTAAGTGTCATTGATTGAACGTTTAGGTTATTTTCGTCGTCCCTTGGTTTATTCTAATTCAATTAGGGTTTTTAACCAATCTTGTGCATCCAATAAGTGATTTTGTGTATTGGTTAAACATTTAGGTCATTTTCGTCCTCCCTTGGCTTATTCTAATCCAATTAGGGTTTTTAACCAATGTTGCGCATCCAATAAGTGATTTTGTGTCATTGGTTGAACATTTAGGTAATTTTCGTCCACCCTTGGCTTATTCTAATCCAATTAGGGTTTTTAACCAATCTTGTGCATCCAATAAGTGATTTTGTGTCATTGGTTGAACATTTAGGTCATTTTCGTCCTCCCTGGGCTTATTCTAATCCAATTAGGGTTTTTAACCAATTTTGTGCATCCAATAATTGATTTTGTCTCATTGGTTTAACATTAGGCCATTTTCGTCCTTCCTAGGGTTATTCTAATCGAATTATGGTTCTTAACCAATCTTCTGCATCCAATAAGTGATTTTGTGTCATTCGTTGAACATTTAGGTCATTTTCGTCCTCCATAGGCTTATTCTAATCCAATTAAAGTTTTTAACCAATCTTGTGCATCCAATAATTGATTTTGTGTCATTGGTTGAACATTAGGTCATTTTCGTCCTCCCTAGGCTTATTCTAATCCAATTAGGGTTTTTAACCAATCTTGTGCATCCAATAAGTGATTTTGTGTCATTGGTTGAACATTTAGGTCATTTTCATCCTCCCTAGGCTTATTCTAATCCAATTAGGGTTTTTATCCAATCTTGTGCATCCAATAACTGATTTTGTGTCATTGGTTGAACATTTATTTCAGTTTCGTCCTTCCTAGGCTTATTCTAATCGAATTAGGGTTTTTAACCAATCTTGCGCATCCAATAAGTGATTTTATGTCATTGGTTGAACATTTAGGTCATTTTCATCCCCCCTAGGCTTATTCAAATCCAATAAGGTTTTTAACCAATCTTGTGCATCAAATAATTGATTTTGTCTCATTGGTTGAACATTAGGCCATTTTTGTCCTCCCCAGGCTAATTCTAATCTAATTAGGGTTTTTAATCAATCTTGTGCATCCAATAACTGATTTTGTGTCATTGGTTGTACATTTATTTGATTTTCGTCCTTCCTAGGCTTATTCTAATCCAATTAGGTTTTTTAACCAATCTTGTGCATCCAATAAGTGATTTTGTGTCATTCGTTGAACATTTAGTTCATTTACGTACTCCCTTGGCTTATTCTAATCCAATTATGGTTTTTAACCGTTCTGGTGCATCCAATAAGTGATTTTGTGTCATTAGTTGAACATTTAGGTCATTTTCATCCGCCCTAGGCTTATTCTAATCCAATTAGGGTTTTTATCCAATCTTGTGCATCCAATAAGATATTTTGTGTCATTGGTTGAACATTTAGGTCATTTTCGTCCTCCATAGGCTTATTCTATTCCAATAAGGTTTTGAACCAATCTTGTGCATCCAATAATTGATTTTGTGCCATTGGTTGAACGTTAGGTTATTTTCGTCCTCCCTAGGCTTATTCTAATCCAATTAAGGGTTTTAACCAATCTTGTGCATCCAATAAGTGATTTTGTGTCATTGGTTGAACATTTAGGTCTTTTTCGTCCACCCTTGGCTTATTCTAATCCAATTAGGGTTTTTAACCAATCTTGTGCATCCGATAAGTGATTTTGTGTCATTGGTTGAACATTTAGGTCATTTTCGTCGTCCCTTGGTTTATTCTAATTCAATTAGGGTTTTTAACCAATCTTGTGCATCCAATAAGTGATTTTGAGTATTGGTTGAACATTTAGGTTATTTTCGTCCTCCCTTGGCATATTCTAATCTAGTTAGGGTTTTTAAGCAATCTTGCGCATCCAATAAGTGATTTTATGTCATTGGTTGAACATTTAGGTCATTTTCATCCCCCCTAGGCTTATTATAATCCAATAAGGTTTTTAACCAATCTTGTGCATCCAATAATTGATTTTGTCTCATTGGTTGAACATTAGGCCATTTTTGTCCTCCCCAGGCTTATTCTTATCTAATTAGGGTTTTTAATCAATCTTGTGCATCCAATAAGTGATTTTGTGTCATTCGTTGAACATTGAGGTCATTTACGTCCTCCCTAGGATTATTCTAATCCAATTAGGGTTTTTAACCAATCTTGTACATCCAATAAGTGATTTTGTTTCATTCGTTGAACATTTAGGTCATTTTCATACTCCCTTGGCTTATTCTAATCCAATTAGGGTTTTTAACCAATCTTGTGCATCCGATAAGTGATTTTGTGTCATTGGTTGAACATTTAGTTCATTTTCGTCTTCCCTAGGTTTATTCTAATCCAATAAATGTTTTTAAACAATCTTGTGCATCCAATAAGTGATTTTGTGTGTCATTGGTTGAACATTTAGGTCATTTTCGTCGTCGCTTGGTTTATTCTAATTCAATTAGGGTTTTTAACCATTCTTGTGCATCCAATAAGTGATTTTGTGTATTGGTTGAACATTTAGGTCATTTTCGTCCTCCCTTGGCTTATTCTAATCCAATTAGAGTTTTTAACCAATCTTGCACATCCAATAAGTGATTTTGTGTCATTGGTTGAACATTTAGGTAATTTTCGTCCACCCTTGGCTTATTCTAATCCAATTAGGGTTTTTAACCAATCTTGTGCATCCAATAAGTGATTTTGTGTCATTGGTTGAACATTTAGGTCATTTTCGTCCTCCCTAGGCTTTTTCTAATCCAATTAGGGTTTTTAACAAATCTTGTGCATGCAATAATTGATTTTGTGTCATTGGTTGAACATTAGGTCATTTTCGTCCTCCCTAGGCTTATTCTTATCTAATTAGGGTTTTTAATGAATCATGTGCATCCAATAACTTATTTTGTCCTTCCTAGGCTTATTCTAATCCTATTAGGTTTTTTAATCAATCTTGTGAATCCAATAAGTGATTTTGTGTCATTCGTTGAACATTTAGGTCATTTACGTCCTCCATAGGATTCTTCTAATCCAATTATGGTTTTTAACCAATCTTGTGCATCCAATAAATGCTTTTGTATCATTCGTTGAACATTTAGTTCATTTTCGTACTCCCTTGGCTTATTCTAATCCAATTATGGTTTCTAACCATTCTTGTGCATCCAATAAGTGATTTTGTGTCATTGGTTGAACATTTAGGTCATTTTCATCCTCCCTAGGCTTATTCTAATCCAATTATGGTTTCTAACCATTCTTGTGCATCCAATAAGTGATTTTGTGTCATTGGTTGAACATTTAGGTCATTTTCATCCTCCCTAGGCTTATTCTAATCCAATTAGGGTTTTTAACCAATCTTGTGCATCCAATAAGTGATTTTGTGTCATTGGTTGAACATTTAGGTCATTTTCATCCTCCCTAGGCTTATTCTAATCCAATTAGGGTTTTTATCCAATCTTGTGCATCCATTAAGTGATTTTGTGTCATTGGTTGAACATTTAGGTCATTTTCGTCCTCCCTATGCTAATTCTAATCCATTTAAGGTTTTTAACCAAACTTGTGCATCCAATAATTGATTTTGTGTCATTGGTTGAACATTTAGGTCTTTTTCGTCCACCCTTGGCTTATTCTAATCCAATTAGGGTTTTTAACCAATCTTGTGCATCCAATAAGTGATTTTGTGTCATTGGTTGAACATTTAGGTCATTTTCGTCGTCCCTTGGTTTATTCTAATTCAATTAGGGTTTTTAACCAATCTTGTGCATCCAATAAGTGATTTGTGTATTGGTTGAACATTTAGGTTATTTTCGTCCTCCCTTGGCTTATTCTAATCCAATTAGGGTTTTTAACCAATATTGCGCATCCAATAAGTGATTTTATGACATTGGTTGAACATTTAGGTCATTTTCTTCCCCCCCCTAGGCTTATTCTAATTCAATAAGGTTTTTAACCAATCTTGTGCATCCAATAATTGATTTTGTCTCATTGGTTGATCATTAGGCCATTTTTGTCCTCCCCATGCTTATTCTTATCTAATTAGGGTTTTTAATCAATCTTGTGCATCCAATAACTGATTTTGTGTCATTGGTTGATAATTTATTTGATTTTCGTCCTTCCTAGGCTTATTCTAATCCAATTAGGTTTTTTAACCAATCTTGTGCATCCAATAAGTGATTTTGTGTCATTCGTTGAACATTTAGTTCATTTACGTACTCCCTTGGCTTATTCTAATCCAATTATGGTTTTTAACCATTCTGGTGCATCCAATAAGTGATTTTGTGTCATTAGTTGAACATTTAGGTCATTTTCATCCGCCCTAGGCTTATTCTAATCCAATTAGGGTTTTTATCCAATCTTGTGCATCCAATAAGTGATTTTGTGTCATTGGTTGAACATTTAGGTCATTTTCGTCCTCCATAGGCTTATTCTATTCCAATAAGGTTTTTAACCAATCTTGTGCATCCAATAATTGATTTTGTGCCATTGGTTGAACATTAGGTTATTTTCGTCCTCCCTAGGCTTATTCTAATCCAATTAAGGGTTTTAACCAATCTTGTGCATCCAATAAGTGATTTTGTGTCATTGGTTGAACATTTAGGTCTTTTTCGTCCACCCTTGGCTTATTCTAATCCAATTAGGGTTTTTAACCAATCATGTGCATCCAATAAGTGATTTTGTGTCATTGGTTGAACATTTAGGTCATTTTCGTCGTCCCTTGGTTTATTCTAATTCAATTAGGGTTATTAACCAATCTTGTGCATCCAATAAGTGATTTTGTGTATTGGTTGAACATTTAGGTTATTTTCGTCCTCCCTTGGCTTATTCTAATCTAATTAGGGTTTTTAACCAATCTTGCGCATCCAATAAGTGATTTTATGTCATTGGTTGAACATTTAGGTCATTTTCATCCCCCCTAGGCTTATTCTAATCCAATAAGGTTTTTAACCAATCTTGTGCATCCAATAATTGATTTTGTCTCATTGGTTGAACATTAGGCCATTTTTGTCCTCCCCAGGCTTATTCTTATCTAATTAGGGTTTTTAATCAATCTTGTGCATCCAATAAGTGATTTTGTGTCATTCGTTGAACATTGAGGTCATTTACGTCCTCCCTAGGATTATTCTAATCCAATTAGGGTTTTTAACCAATCTTGTACATCCAATAAGTGATTTTGTTTCATTCGTTGAACATTTAGGTCATTTTCATACTCCCTTGGCTTATTCTAATCCAATTAGGGTTTTTAACCAATCTTGTGCATCCGATAAGTGATTTTGTGTCATTGGTTGAACATTTAGTTCATTTTCGTCTTCCCTAGGTTTATTCTAATCCAATAAATGTTTTTAAACAATCTTGTGCATCCAATAAGTGATTTTGTGTGTCATTGGTTGAACATTTAGGTCATTTTCGTCGTCGCTTGGTTTATTCTAATTCAATTAGGGTTTTTAACCAATCTTGTGCATCCAATAAGTGATTTTGTGTATTGGTTGAACATTTAGGTCATTTTCGTCCTCCCTTGGCTTATTCTAATCCAATTAGAGTTTTTAACCAATCTTGCACATCCAATAAGTGATTTTGTGTCATTGGTTGAACATTTAGGTAATTTTCGTCCACCCTTGGCTTATTCTAATCCAATTAGGGTTTTTAACCAATCTTGTGCATCCAATAAGTGATTTTGTGTCATTGGTTGAACATTTAGGTCATTTTCATCCTCCCTAGGCTTATTCTAATCCAATTAGGGTTTTTATCCAATCTTGTGCATCCAATAACTGATTTTGTGTCATTGGTTGAACATTTATTTCATTTTCGTCCTTCCTAGGCTTATTCTAATCCAATTAGGGTTTTTAACCAATCTTGTGCATCCAATAAGTGATTTTGTGTCATTCGTTGAACATTTAGGTCATTTTCGTCCTCCCTTGGCTTATTCTAATCCAATTAGGGTTTTTAACCAATCTTGCGCATCCAATAAGTGATTTTATGTCATTGGTTGAACATTTAGGTCATTTTCATCCCCCCTAGGCCTATTCAAATCCAATAAGGTTTTTAACCAATCTTGTGCATCAAATAATTGATTTTGTCTCATTGGTTGAACATTAGGCCATTTTTGTCCTCCGCAGGCTTATTCTAATCTAATTAGGGTTTTTAATCAATCTTGTGCATCCAATAACTGATTTTGTGTCATTGGTTGTACATTTATTTGATTTTCGTCCTTCCTAGGCTTATTCTAATCCAATTAGGTTTTTTAACCAATCTTGTGCATCCAATAAGTGATTTTGTGTCATTCGTTGAACATTTAGTTCATTTACGTACTCCCTTGGCTTATTCTAATCCAATTATGGTTTTTAACCGTTCTGGTGCATCCAATAAGTGATTTTGTGTCATTAGTTGAACATTTAGGTCATTTTCATCCGCCCTAGGCTTATTCTAATCCAATTAGGGTTTTTATCCAATCTTGTGCATCCAATAAGATATTTTGTGTCATTGGTTGAACATTTAGGTCATTTTCGTCCTCCATAGGCTTATTCTATTCCAATAAGGTTTTGAACCAATCTTGTGCATCCAATAATTGATTTTGTGCCATTGGTTGAACGTTAGGTTATTTTCGTCCTCCCTAGGCTTATTCTAATCCAATTAAGGGTTTTAACCAATCTTGTGCATCCAATAAGTGATTTTGTGTCATTGGTTGAACATTTAGGTCTTTTTCGTCCACCCTTGGCTTATTCTAATCCAATTAGGGTTTTTAACCAATCTTGTGCATCCGATAAGTGATTTTGTGTCATTGGTTGAACATTTAGGTCATTTTCGTCGTCCCTTGGTTTATTCTAATTCAATTAGGGTTTTTAACCAATCTTGTGCATCCAATAAGTGATTTTGAGTATTGGTTGAACATTTAGGTTATTTTCGTCCTCCCTTGGCATATTCTAATCTAGTTAGGGTTTTTAAGCAATCTTGCGCATCCAATAAGTGATTTTATGTCATTGGTTGAACATTTAGGTCATTTTCATCCCTCCTAGGCTTATTCTAATCCAATAAGGTTTTTAACCAATCTTGTGCATCCAATAATTGATTTTGTCTCATTGGTTGAACATTAGGCCATTTTTGTCCTCCCCAGGCTTATTCTTATCTAATTAGGGTTTTTAATCAATCTTGTGCATCCAATAAGTGATTTTGTGTCATTCGTTGAACATTGAGGTCATTTACGTCCTCCCTAGGATTATTCTAATCCAATTAGGGTTTTTAACCAATCTTGTACATCCAATAAGTGATTTTGTTTCATTCGTTGAACATTTAGGTCATTTTCATACTCCCTTGGCTTATTCTAATCCAATTAGGGTTTTTAACCAATCTTGTGCATCCGATAAGTGATTTTGTGTCATTGGTTGAACATTTAGTTCATTTTCGTCTTCCCTAGGTTTATTCTAATCCAATAAATGTTTTTAAACAATCTTGTGCATCCAATAAGTGATTTTGTGTGTCATTGGTTGAACATTTAGGTCATTTTCGTCGTCGCTTGGTTTATTCTAATTCAATTAGGGTTTTTAACCAATCTTGTGCATCCAATAAGTGATTTTGTGTATTGGTTGAACATTTAGGTCATTTTCGTCCTCCCTTGGCTTATTCTAATCCAATTAGAGTTTTTAACCAATCTTGCACATCCAATAAGTGATTTTGTGTCATTGGTTGAACATTTAGGTAATTTTCGTCCACCCTTGGCTTATTCTAATCCAATTAGGGTTTTTAACCAATCTTGTGCATCCAATAAGTGATTTTGTGTCATTGGTTGAACATTTAGGTCATTTTCATCCTCCCTAGGCTTATTCTAATCCAATTAGGGTTTTTATCCAATCTTGTGCATCCAATAACTGATTTTGTGTCATTGGTTGAACATTTATTTCATTTTCGTCCTTCCTAGGCTTATTCTAATCCAATTAGGGTTTTTAACCAATCTTGTGCATCCAATAAGTGATTTTGTGTCATTCGTTGAACATTTAGGTCATTTTCGTCCTCCCTTGGCTTATTCTAATCCAATTAGGGTTTTTAACCAATCTTGCGCATCCAATAAGTGATTTTATGTCATTGGTTGAACATTTAGGTCATTTTCATCCCCCCTAGGCTTATTCAAATCCAATAAGGTTTTTAACCAATCTTGTGCATCAAATAATTGATTTTGTCTCATTGGTTGAACATTAGGCCTTTTTTGTCCTCCCCAGGCTTATTCTAATCTAATTAGGGTTTTTAATCAATCTTGTGCATCCAATAACTGATTTTGTGTCATTGGTTGTACATTTATTTGATTTTCGTCCTTCCTAGGCTTATTCTAATCCAATTAGGTTTTTTAACCAATCTTGTGCATCCAATAAGTGATTTTGTGTCATTCGTTGAACATTTAGTTCATTTACGTACTCCCTTGGCTTATTCTAATCCAATTATGGTTTTTAACCGTTCTGGTGCATCCAATAAGTGATTTTGTGTCATTAGTTGAACATTTAGGTCATTTTCATCCGCCCTAGGCTTATTCTAATCCAATTAGGGTTTTTATTCAATCTTGTGCATCCAATAAGATATTTTGTGTCATTGGTTGAACATTTAGGTCATTTTCGTCCTCCATAGGCTTATTCTATTCCAATAAGGTTTTGAACCAATCTTGTGCATCCAATAATTGATTTTGTGCCATTGGTTGAACGTTAGGTTATTTTCGTCCTCCCTAGGCTTATTCTAATCCAATTAAGGGTTTTAACCAATCTTGTGCATCCAATAAGTGATTTTGTGTCATTGGTTGAACATTTAGGTCTTTTTCGTCCACCCTTGGCTTATTCTAATCCAATTAGGGTTTTTAACCAATCTTGTGCATCCGATAAGTGATTTTGTGTCATTGGTTGAACATTTAGGTCATTTTCGTCGTCTGTTGGTTTATTCTAATTCAATTAGGGTTTTTAACCAATCTTGTGCATCCAATAAGTGATTTTGTGTATTGGTTGAACATTTAGGTTATTTTCGTCCTCCCTTGGCTTATTCTAATCTAATTAGGGTTTTTAACCAATCTTGCGCATCCAATAAGTGATTTTATGTCATTGGTTGAACATTTAGGTCATTTTCATCCCCCCTAGGCTTATTCTAATCCAATAAGGTTTTTAACCAATCTTGTGCATCCAATAATTGATTTTGTCTCCTTGGTTGAACATTAGGCCATTTTTGTCCTCCCCAGGCTTATTCTTATCTAATTAGGGTTTTTAATCAATCTTGTGCATCCAATAAGTGATTTTGTGTCATTCGTTGAACATTGAGGTCATTTACGTCCTCCCTAGGATTATTCTAATCCAATTAGGGTTTTTAACCAATCTTGTGCATCCAATAAGTGATTTTGTTTCATTTGTTGAACATTTAGGTCATTTTCATACTCCCTTGGCTTATTCTAATCCAATTAGGGTTTTTAACCAATCTTGTGCATCCGATAAGTGATTTTGTGTCATTGGTTGAACATTTAGTTCATTTTCGTCCTCCCTAGGTTTATTCTAATTCAATAAATGTTTTTAAACAATCTTGTGCATCCAATAAGTGATTTTGTGTATCATTGGTTGAACATTTAGTTCATTTACGTACTCCCTTGGCTTATTCTAATCCAATTATGGTTTTTAACCATTCTTGTGCATCCAATAAGTGATTTTGTGTCATTGGTTGAACATTTAGGTCATTTTCATCCTCCCTAGGCTTATTCTAATCCAATTAGGGTTTTTATCCAATGTTGTGCATCCATTAATTGATTTTGTGTCATTGGTTGAACATTTAGGTCATTTTCGTCCTCCCTATGCTAATTCTAATCCAATTAAGGTTTTTAACCAAACCTGTGCATCCAATAATTGATTTTGTGTTATTGGTTGAACATTTAGGTCTTTTTCGTCCACCCTTGGCTTATTCTAATCCAATTAGGGTTTTTAACCAATCTTGTGCATCCGATAAGTGATTTTGTGTCATTGGTTGAACATTTAGGTCATTTTCGTCGTCCCTTGGTTTATTCTAATTCAATTAGGGTTTTTAACCAATCTTGTGCATCCAATAAGTCATTTGTGTATTGGTTGAACATTTAGGTTATTTTCGTCCTCCCTTGGCTTATTCTAATCCAATTAGGGTTTTTAACCAATCTTGCGCATCCAATAAGTGATTTTATGTCATTAGTTGAACATTTAGGTCATTTTCTTCCCCCCTAGGCTTATTCTAATCCAATAAGGTTTTTAACCAATCTTGTGCATCCAATAATTGATTTTGTCTCATTGGTTGAACATTAGGCCATTTTTGTCCTCCCCAGGCTTATTCTTATCTAATTAGGGTTTTTAATCAATCTTGTGCATCCAATAACTGATTTTGTGTCATTGGTTGATAATTTATTTGATTTTCATCCTTCTTATGGTTATTCTAATCCAATTAGGGTTTTTAACCAATCTTGTGCATCCAATAAGTGATTTTGTGTCATTCGATGAACATTTAGGTCATTTACGTCCTCCCTAGGATTATTCTAATCCAATTAGGGTTTTTAACAAATCTTGTGCATCCAATAAGTAATTTTGTTTCATTCGTTGAACATTTAGGTCATTTTCATACTCCCTTGGCTTATTCTAATCCAATTAGGGTTTTTAACCAATCTTGTGCATCCAATAAGTTATTTTGTGTCATTGGTTGAACATTTAGTTCATTTTTGTCCTCCCTAGGGTTATTCTAATCAAATAAGTGTTTTTAAACAATCTTGTGCATCCAATAATTGATTAAGTGTCATTGATTGAACATTTAGGTTATTTTCGTCGTCCCTTGGTTTATTCTAATTCAATTAGGGTTTTTAACCAATCTTGTGCATCCAATAAGTGATTTTGTGTATTGGTTGAACATTTAGGTCATTTTCGTCCTCCCTTGGCTTATTCTAATCCAATTAGGGTTTTTAACCAATCTTGCACATCCAATAAGTGATTTTGTGTCATTGGTTGAACATTTAGGTAATTTTCGTCCACCCTTGGCTTATTCTAATCCAATTAGGGTTTTTAACCAATCTTGTGCATCCAATAAGTGATTTTGTGTCATTGGTTGAACATTTAGGTCATTTTCGTCCTCCCTAGGCTTTTTCTAATCCAATTAGGGTTTTTAACAAATCTTGTGCATGCAATAATTGATTTTGTGTCATTGGTTGAACATTAGGTCATTTTCGTCCTCCCTAGGCTTATTCTTATCTAATTAGGGTTTTTAATGAATCATGTGCATCCAATAACTTATTTTGTCCTTCCTAGGCTTATTCTAATCCTATTAGGTTTTTTAATCAATCTTGTGAATCCAATAAGTGATTTTGTGTCATTCGTTGAACATTTAGGTCATTTACGTCCTCCATAGGATTCTTCTAATCCAATTATGGTTTTTAACCAATCTTGTGCATCCAATAAATGCTTTTGTATCATTCGTTGAACATTTAGTTCATTTTCGTACTCCCTTGGCTTATTCTAATCCAATTATGGTTTCTAACCATTCTTGTGCATACAATAAGTGATTTTGTGTCATTGGTTGAACATTTAGGTCATTTTCGTCCTCCCTAGGCTTATTCTAATCCAATTAGGGTTTTTATCCAATCTTGTGCATCCATTAAGTGATTTTGTGTCATTGGTTGAACATTTAGGTCATTTTCGTCCTCCCTATGCTAATTCTAATCCAATTAAGGTTTTTAACCAAACTTGTGCATCCAATAATTGATTTTGTGTCATTGGTTGAACATTTAGGTCTTTTTCGTCCACCCTTGGCTTATTCTAATCCAATTAGGGTTTTTAACCAATCTTGTGCATCAATTAAGTGATTTTGTGTCATTGGTTGAACATTTAGGTCATTTTCGTCGTCCCTTGGTTTATTCTAATTCAATTAGGGTTTTTAACCAATCTTGTGCATCCAATAAGTTATTTGTGTATTGGTTGAACATTTAGGTTATTTTCGTCCTCCCTTAGCTTATTCTAATCCAATTAGGGTTTTTAACCAATCTTGCGCATCCAATAAGTGATTTTATGTCATTGGTTGAACATTTAGGTCATTTTTTTCCCCACTAGGCTTATTCTAATCCAATAAGGTTTTTAACCAATCTTGTGCATCCAATAATTGATTTTGTCTCATTGGTTGAACATTAGGCCATTTTTGTCCTCCCCAGGCTTATTCTTATCTAATTAGGGTTTTTAATCAATCTTGTGCATCCAATAACTGATTTTGTGTCATTGGTTGATAATTTATTTGATTTTCATCCTTCCTATGCTTATTCTAATCCAATTAGGGTTTTTAACCAATCTTGTGCATCCAATAAGTGATTTTGTGTCATTCGTTGAACATTTAGGTCATTTACGTCCTCCGTAGGATTATTTTAATCCAATTAGGGTTTTTAACCAATCTTGTGCATCCAATAAGTGATTTTGTTTCATTCGTTGAACATTTAGGTCATTTTCATACTCCCTTGGCTTATTCTAATCCAATTAGGGTTTTTAACCAATCTTGTGCATCCAATAAGTTATTTTGTGTCATTGGTTGAACATTTAGTTCATTTTTGTCCTCCCTAGGTTTGTTCTAATCCAATAAGTGTTTTTAAACAATTTTGTGCATCCAATAATTGATTTAGTGTCATTGATTGAACATTTAGGTCATTTTCGTCGTCCCTTGGTTTATTCTAATTCAATTAGGGTTTTTAACCAATCTTGTGCATCCAATAAGTGATTTTGTGTATTGGTTGAACATTTAGGTCATTTTCGTCCTCCCTTGGCTTATTCTAATCCAATTAGGGTTTTTAACCAATGTTGCGCATCCAATAAGTGATTTTGTGTCATTGGTTGAACATTTAGGTAATTTTCGTCCACCCTTGGCTTATTCTAATCCAATTAGGGTTTTTAACCAATCTTGTGCATCCAATAAGTGATTTTGTGTCATTGGTTGAACATTTAGGTCATTTTCGTCCTCCCTAGGCTTTTTCTAATCCAATTAGGGTTTTTAACAAATCTTGTGCATGCAATAATTGATTTTGTGTCATTGGTTGAACATTAGGTCATTTTCGTCCTCCCTAGGCTTATTCTTATCTAATTAGGGTTTTTAATGAATCATGTGCATCCAATAACTTATTTTGTCCTTCCTAGGCTTATTCTAATCCTATTAGGTTTTTTAATCAATCTTGTGAATCCAATAAGTGATTTTGTGTCATTCGTTGAACATTTAGGTCATTTACGTCCTCCATAGGATTCTTCTAATCCAATTATGGTTTTTAACCAATCTTGTGCATCCAATAAATGCTTTTGTATCATTCGTTGAACATTTAGTTCATTTTCGTACTCCCTTGGCTTATTCTAATCCAATTATGGTTTCTAACCATTCTTGTGCATCCAATAAGTGATTTTGTGTCATTGGTTGAACATTTAGGTCATTTTCATCCTCCCTAGGCTTATTCTAATCCAATTATGGTTTCTAACCATTCTTGTGCATCCAATAAGTGATTTTGTGTCATTGGTTGAACATTTAGGTCATTTTCATCCTCCCTAGGCTTATTCTAATCCAATTAGGGTTTTTAACCAATCTTGTGCATCCAATAAGTGATTTTGTGTCATTGGTTGAACATTTAGGTCATTTTCATCCTCCCTAGGCTTATTCTAATCCAATTAGGGTTTTTATCCAATCTTGTGCATCCATTAAGTGATTTTGTGTCATTGGTTGAACATTTAGGTCATTTTCGTCCTCCCTATGCTAATTCTAATCCAATTAAGGTTTTTAACCAAACTTGTGCATCCAATAATTGATTTTGTGTCATTGGTTGAACATTTAGGTCTTTTTCGTCCACCCTTGGCTTATTCTAATCCAATTAGGGTTTTTAACCAATCTTGTGCATCCAATAAGTGATTTTGTGTCATTGGTTGAACATTTAGGTCATTTTCATCCTCCCTAGGCTTATTCTAATCCAATTAGGGTTTTTAACCAATCTTGTGCATCCAATAAGTGATTTTGTGTCATTGGTTGAACATTTAGGTCATTTTCGTCCTCCCTAGGCTTATTCTAATCCAATTAAGGTTTTTAACCAATCTTGTGCATCCAATAATTGATTTTGTGTCATTGGTTGAACATTAGGTCATTTTCGTCCTCCCTAGGCTTATTCTAATCCAATTAGGGTTTTTAACCAATCTTGTGCATCCAATAAGTGATTTTGTGTCATTGGTTGAACATTTAGGTCATTTTCGTCCACCTTTGTTTTACTCTAATCCAATTAGGGTTTTTAACCAATCTTGTGCATCCAATAAGTGATTTTGGGTCATTGGTTGAACATTTAGGTCGTTTTCGTCCTCCTTAGGCTTATTCTAATCAAATAAGGTTTTTAACCAATCTTGTGCATCCAATAATTGATTTTGTCTCATTGGTTGAACAGTAGGCCATTTTCGTCCTCCCTAGGTTTATTCTTATCTAATTAGGGTTTTTAATCAATCTTGTGCATCCAATAACTGATTTTGTGTCATTGGTTGTACATTTATTTGATTTTCGTCCTTCCTAGGCTTATTCTAATCCAATTAGGTTTTTTAACCAATCTTGTGCATCCAATAAGTGATTTTGTGTCATTCTTTGAACATTTAGTTCATTTACGTACCCCTTGGCTTATTCTAATCCAATTATGGTTTTTAACCATTCTGGTGCATCCAATATGTGATTTTGTGTCATTAGTTGAACATTTAGGTCATTTTCATCCGCCCTAGGCTTATTCTAATCCAATTAGGGTTTTTATCCAATCTTGTGCATCCAATAAGATATTTTGTGTCATTGGTTGAACATATAGGTCATTTTCGTCCTCCATAGGCTTATTCTATTCCAATAAGGTTTTTAACCAATCTTGTGAATCCAATAATTGATTTTGTGCCATTGGTTGAACATTAGGTTATTTTCGTCCTCCCTAGGCTTATTCTAATCCAATTAAGGGTTTTAACCAATCTTGTGCATCCAATAAGTGATTTTGTGTCATTGGTTGAACATTTAGGTCTTTTTCGTCCACCCTTGGCTTATTCTAATCCAATTAGGGTTTTTAACCAATCTTGTGCATCCAATAAGTGATTTTGTGTCATTGGTTGAACATTTAGGTCATTTTCGTCGTCCCTTGGTTTATTCTAATTCAATTAGGGTTTTTAACCAATCTTGTGCATCCAATAAGTGATTTTGTGTATTGGTTGAACATTTAGGTTATTTTCGTCCTCCCTTGGCTTATTCTAATCTAATTAGGGTTTTTAACCAATCTTGCGCATCCAATAAGTGATTTTATGTCATTGGTTGAACATTTAGGTCATTTTCATCCCCCCTAGGCTTATTCTAATCCAATAAGGTTTTTAACCAATCTTGTGCATCCAATAATTGATTTTGTCTCATTGGTTGAACATTAGGCCATTTTTGTCCTCCCCAGGCTTATTCTTATCTAATTAGGGTTTTTAATCAATCTTGTGCATCCAATAACTGATTTTGTGTCATTGGTTGATAATTTATTTGATTTTCATCCTTCCTATGCTTATTCTAATCCAATTAGGGTTTTTAACCAATCTTGTGCATCCAATAAGTGATTTTGTGTCATTCGTTGAACATTTAGGTCATTTACGTCCTCCGTAGGATTATTTTAATCCAATTACGGTTTTTAACCAATCTTGTGCATCCAATAAGTGATTTTGTTTCATTCGTTGAACATTTAGGTCATTTTAATACTCCCTTGGCTTATTCTAATCCAATTAGGGTTTTTAACCAATCTTGTGCATCCAATAAGTTATTTTGTGTCATTGGTTGAACATTTAGTTCATTTTTGTCCTCCCTAGGTTTATTCTAATCCAATAAGTGTTTTTAAACAATCTTGTGCATCCTATAATTCATTTAGTGTCATTGATTGAACATTTAGGTCATTTTCGTCGTCCCTTAGTTTATTCTAATTCAATTAGGGTTTTTAACCAATCTTGTGCATCCAATAAGTGATTTTGTGTATTGGTTGAACATTTAGGTCATTTTCGTCCTCCATTGGCTTATTCTAATCCAATTAGGGTTTTTAACAAATGTTGCGCATCCAATAAGTGATTTTGTGTCATTGGTTGAACATTTAGGTAATTTTCGTCCACCCTTGGCTTATTCTAATCCAATTAGGGTTTTTAACCAATCTTGCACATCCAATAAGTGATTTTGTGTCATTGGTTGAACATTTAGGTAATTTTCGTCCACCCTTGGCTTATTCTAATCCAATTAGGGTTTTTAACCAATCTTGTGCATCCAATAAGTGATTTTGTGTCATTGGTTGAACATTTAGGTCATTTTCGTCCTCCCTAGGCTTTTTCTAATCCAATTAGGGTTTTTAACAAATCTTGTGCATGCAATAATTGATTTTGTGTCATTGGTTGAACATTAGGTCATTTTCGTCCTCCCTAGGCTTATTCTTATCTAATTAGGGTTTTTAATGAATCATGTGCATCCAATAACTTATTTTGTCCTTCCTAGGCTTATTCTAATCCTATTAGGTTTTTTAATCAATCTTGTGAATCCAATAAGTGATTTTGTGTCATTCGTTGAACATTTAGGTCATTTACGTCCTCCACAGGATTCTTCTAATCCAATTATGGTTTTTAACCAATCTTGTGCATCCAATAAATGCTTTTGTATCATTCGTTGAACATTTAGTTCATTTTCGTACTCCCTTGGCTTATTCTAATCCAATTATGGTTTCTAACCATTCTTGTGCATCCAATAAGTGATTTTGTGTCATTGGTTGAACATTTAGGTCATTTTCATCCTCCCTAGGCTTATTCTAATCCAATTATGGTTTCTAACCATTCTTGTGCATCCAATAAGTGATTTTGTGTCATTGGTTGAACATTTAGGTCATTTTCATCCTCCCTAGGCTTATTCAAATCCAATTAGGGTTTTTAACCAATCTTGTGCATCCAATAAGTGATTTTGTGTCATTGGTTGAACATTTAGGTCATTTTCATCCTCCCTAGGCTTATTCTAATCCAATTAGGGTTTTTATCCAATCTTGTGCATCCATTAAGTGATTTTGTGTCATTGGTTGAACATTTAGGTCATTTTCGTCCTCCCTATGCTAATTCTAATCCAATTAAGGTTTTTAACCAAACTTGTGCATCCAATAATTGATTTTGTGTCATTGGTTGAACATTTAGGTCTTTTTCGTCCACCCTTGGCTTATTCTAATCCAATTAGGGTTTTTAACCAATCTTGTGCATCAATTAAGTGATTTTGTGTCATTGGTTGAACATTTAGGTCATTTTCGTCGTCCCTTGGTTTATTCTAATTCAATTAGGGTTTTTAACCAATCTTGTGCATCCAATAAGTTATTTGTGTATTGGTTGAACATTTAGGTTATTTTCGTCCTCCCTTGGCTTATTCTAATCCAATTAGGGTTTTTAACCAATCTTGCGCATCCAATAAGTGATTTTATGTCATTGGTTGAACATTTAGGTCATTTTTTTCCCCACTAGGCTTATTCTAATCCAATAAGGTTTTTAACCAATCTTGTGCATCCAATAATTGATTTTGTCTCATTGGTTGAACATTAGGCCATTTTTGTCCTCCCCAGGCTTATTCTTATCTAATTAGGGTTTTTAATCAATCTTGTGCATCCAATAACTGATTTTGTGTCATTGGTTGATAATTTATTTGATTTTCATCCTTCCTATGCTTATTCTAATCCAATTAGGGTTTTTAACCAATCTTGTGCATCCAATAAGTGATTTTGTGTCATTCGTTGAACATTTAGGTCATTTACGTCCTCCGTAGGATTATTTTAATCCAATTAGGGTTTTTAACCAATCTTGTGCATCCAATAAGTGATTTTGTTTCATTCGTTGAACATTTAGGTCATTTTCATACTCCCTTGGCTTATTCTAATCCAATTAGGGTTTTTAACCAATCTTGTGCATCCAATAAGTTATTTTGTGTCATTGGTTGAACATTTAGTTCATTTTTGTCCTCCCTAGGTTTGTTCTAATCCAATAAGTGTTTTTAAACAATTTTGTGCATCCAATAATTGATTTAGTGTCATTGATTGAACATTTAGGTCATTTTCGTCGTCCCTTGGTTTATTCTAATTCAATTAGGGTTTTTAACCAATCTTGTGCATCCAATAAGTGATTTTGTGTATTGGTTGAACATTTAGGTCATTTTCGTCCTCCCTTGGCTTATTCTAATCCAATTAGGGTTTTTAACCAATGTTGCGCATCCAATAAGTGATTTTGTGTCATTGGTTGAACATTTAGGTAATTTTCGTCCACCCTTGGCTTATTCTAATCCAATTAGGGTTTTTAACCAATCTTGTGCATCCAATAAGTGATTTTGTGTCATTGGTTGAACATTTAGGTCATTTTCGTCCTCCCTAGGCTTTTTCTAATCCAATTAGGGTTTTTAACAAATCTTGTGCATGCAATAATTGATTTTGTGTCATTGGTTGAACATTAGGTCATTTTCGTCCTCCCTAGGCTTATTCTTATCTAATTAGGGTTTTTAATGAATCATGTGCATCCAATAACTTATTTTGTCCTTCCTAGGCTTATTCTAATCCTATTAGGTTTTTTAATCAATCTTGTGAATCCAATAAGTGATTTTGTGTCATTCGTTGAACATTTAGGTCATTTACGTCCTCCATAGGATTCTTCTAATCCAATTATGGTTTTTAACCAATCTTGTGCATCCAATAAATGCTTTTGTATCATTCGTTGAACATTTAGTTCATTTTCGTACTCCCTTGGCTTATTCTAATCCAATTATGGTTTCTAACCATTCTTGTGCATCCAATAAGTGATTTTGTGTCATTGGTTGAACATTTAGGTCATTTTCATCCTCCCTAGGCTTATTCTAATCCAATTATGGTTTCTAACCATTCTTGTGCATCCAATAAGTGATTTTGTGTCATTGGTTGAACATTTAGGTCATTTTCATCCTCCCTAGGCTTATTCAAATACAATTAGGGTTTTTAACCAATCTTGTGCATCCAATAAGTGATTTTGTGTCATTGGTTGAACATTTAGGTCATTTTCATCCTCCCTAGGCTTATTCTAATCCAATTAGGGTTTTTATCCAATCTTGTGCATCCATTAAGTGATTTTGTGTTATTGGTTGAACATTTAGGTCATTTTCGTCCTCCCTATGCTAATTCTAATCCAATTAAGGTTTTTAACCAAACTTGTGCATCCAATAATTGATTTTGTGTCATTGGTTGAACATTTAGGTCTTTTTCGTCCACCCTTGGCTTATTCTAATCCAATTAGGGTTTTTAACCAATCTTGTGCATCCAATAAGTGATTTTGTGTCATTCGTTGAACATTTAGGTCATTTTCGTCGTCCCTTGGTTTATTCTAATTCAATTAGGGTTTTTAACCAATCTTGTGCATCCAATAAGTTATTTGTGTATTGGTTGAACATTTAGGTTATTTTCGTCCTCCCTTGGCTTATTCTAATCCAATTAGGGTTTTTAACCAATCTTGCGCATCCAATAAGTGATTTTATGTCATTGGTTGAACATTTAGGTCATTTTAATACTCCCTTGGCTTATTCTAATCCAATTAGGGTTTTTAACCAATCTTGTGCATCCAATAAGTTATTTTGTGTCATTGGTTGAACATTTAGTTCATTTTTGTCCTCCCTAGGTTTATTCTAATCCAATAAGTGTTTTTAAACAATCTTGTGCATCCTATAATTCATTTAGTGTCATTGATTGAACATTTAGGTCATTTTCGTCGTCCCTTAGTTTATTCTAATTCAATTAGGGTTTTTAACCAATCTTGTGCATCCAATAAGTGATTTTGTGTATTGGTTGAACATTTAGGTCATTTTCGTCCTCCATTGGCTTATTCTAATCCAATTAGGGTTTTTAACAAATGTTGCGCATCCAATAAGTGATTTTGTGTCATTGGTTGAACATTTAGGTAATTTTCGTCCACCCTTGGCTTATTCTAATCCAATTAGGGTTTTTAACCAATCTTGCACATCCAATAAGTGATTTTGTGTCATTGGTTGAACATTTAGGTAATTTTCGTCCACCCTTGGCTTATTCTAATCCAATTAGGGTTTTTAACCAATCTTGTGCATCCAATAAGTGATTTTGTGTCATTGGTTGAACATTTAGGTCATTTTCGTCCTCCCTAGGCTTTTTCTAATCCAATTAGGGTTTTTAACAAATCTTGTGCATGCAATAATTGATTTTGTGTCATTGGTTGAACATTAGGTCATTTTCGTCCTCCCTAGGCTTATTCTTATCTAATTAGGGTTTTTAATGAATCATGTGCATCCAATAACTTATTTTGTCCTTCCTAGGCTTATTCTAATCCTATTAGGTTTTTTAATCAATCTTGTGAATCCAATAAGTGATTTTGTGTCATTCGTTGAACATTTAGGTCATTTACGTCCTCCATAGGATTCTTCTAATCCAATTATGGTTTTTAACCAATCTTGTGCATCCAATAAATGCTTTTGTATCATTCGTTGAACATTTAGTTCATTTTCGTACTCCCTTGGCTTATTCTAATCCAATTATGGTTTCTAACCATTCTTGTGCATCCAATAAGTGATTTTGTGTCATTGGTTGAACATTTAGGTCATTTTCATCCTCCCTAGGCTTATTCTAATCCAATTAGGGTTTTTATCCAATCTTGTGCATCCATTAAGTGATTTTGTGTCATTGGTTGAACATTTAGGTCATTTTCGTCCTCCCTATGCTAATTCTAATCCAATTAAGGTTTTTAACCAAACTTGTGCATCCAATAATTGATTTTGTGTCATTGGTTGAACATTTAGGTCTTTTTCGTCCACCCTTGGCTTATTCTAATCCAATTAGGGTTTTTAACCAATCTTGTGCATCCAATAAGTGATTTTGTGTCATTGGTTGAACATTTAGGTCATTTTCGTCGTCCCTTGGTTTATTCTAATTCAATTAGGGTTTTTAACCAATCTTGTGCATCCAATAAGTTATTTGTGTATTGGTTGAACATTTAGGTTATTTTCGTCCTCCCTTGGCTTATTCTAATCCAATTAGGGTTTTTAACCAATCTTGCGCATCCAATAAGTGATTTTATGTCATTGGTTGAACATTTAGGTCATTTTCTTCCCCCCTAGGCTTATTCTAGTCCAATAAGGTTTTTAACCAATCTTGTGCATCCAATAATTGATTTTGTCTCGTTGGTTGAACATTAGGCCATTTTTGTCCTCCCCAGGCTTATTCTTATCTAATTAGGGTTTTTAATCAATCTTGTGCATCCAATAACTGATTTTGTGTCATTGGTTGATAATTTATTTGATTTTCATCCTTCCTATGCTTATTCTAATCCAATTAGGGTTTTTAACCAATCTTGTGCATCCAATAAGTGATTTTGTGTCATTCGTTGAACATTTAGGTCATTTACGTTCTCCGTAGGATTATTTTAATCCAATTAGCGTTTTTAACCAATCTTGTGCATCCAATAAGTGATTTTGTTTCATTTGTTGAACATTTAGGTCATTTTAATACTCCCTTGGCTTATTCTAATCCAATTAGGGTTTTTAACCAATCTTGTGCATCCAATAAGTTATTTTGTGTCATTGGTTGAACATTTAGTTCATTTTTGTCCTCCCTAGGTTTATTCTAATCCAATAAGTGTTTTTAAACAATCTTGTGCATCCTATAATTCATTTAGTGTCATTGATTGAACATTTAGGTCATTTTCGTCGTCCATTGGTTTATTCTAATTCAATTAGGGTTTTTAACAAATCTTGTGCATCCAATAAGTGATTTTGTGTATTGGTTGAACATTTAGGTCATTTTCGTCCTCCATTGGCTTATTCTAATCCAATTAGGGTTTTTAACAAATGTTGCGCATCCAATAAGTGATTTTGTGTCATTGGTTGAACATTTAGGTAATTTTCGTCCACCCTTGGCTTATTCTAATCCAATAAGGATTTTTAACCAATCTTGTGCATCCAATAAGTGATTTTGTGTCATTGGTTGAACATTTAGGTCATTTTCGTCCTCCCTGGGCTTATTCTAATCCAATTAGGGTTTTTAACCAATCTTGTGCATCCAATAATTGATTTTGTGTCATTGGATGAATATTAGGTCATTTTCGTCCTCCCTAGGCTTATTCTTATCTAATTAGGGTTTTTAACTTATCTTGTGCATCCAATAAGTGATTTTGTGTCATTGGTTGAACATTTAGGTCATTTTCGTCCACCATTGTCTTATTCTAATCCAATTAGGGTTTTTAACCAATCTTGCGCATCCAATAAGTGATTTTGTGTCATTACTTGAACATTTAGGTCATTTTCGTCCTCCCTAGGCTTATTCTAATCCAATAAGGTTTTTAACCTATATTGTGCATCCAATAATTGATTTTGTCTCATTGGTTTAACATTAGGCCATTTTCGTCCTTCCTAGGGTTATTCTAATCCAATTATGGTTTTTAACCAATCTTCTGCATCCAATAAGTGATTTTGTGTCATTCGTTGAACATTTAGGTCATTTTCGTCCTCCATAGGCTTATTCTAATCCAATTAAAGTTTTTAACCAATCTTGTGCATCCAATAATTGATTTTGTGTCATTGGTTGCACATTAGGTCATTTTCGTCCTCCCTAGGCTTATTCTAATCCAATTAGGGTTTTTAACCAATCTTGTGCATCCAATAAGTGATTTTGTGTCATTGGTTGAACATTTAGGTCATTTTCGTCCACCTTTGTTTTACTCTAATCCAATTAGGGTTTTTAACCAATCTTGTGCATCCAATAAGTGATTTTGGGTCATTGGTTGAACATTTAGGTCGTTTTCGTCCTCCTTAGGCTTATTCTAATCAAATAAGGTTTTTAACCAATCTTGTGCATCCAATAATTGATTTTGTCTCATTGGTTGAACAGTAGGCCATTTTCGTCCTCCCTAGGTTTATTCTTATCTAATTAGGGTTTTTAATCAATCTTGTGCATCCAATAACTGATTTTGTGTCATTGGTTGTACATTTATTTGATTTTCGTCCTTCCTAGGCTTATTCTAATCCAATTAGGTTTTTTAACCAATCTTGTGCATCCAATAAGTGATTTTGTGTCATTCTTTGAACATTTAGTTCATTTACGTACCCCTTGGCTTATTCTAATCCAATTATGGTTTTTAACCATTCTGGTGCATCCAATATGTGATTTTGTGTCATTAGTTGAACATTTAGGTCATTTTCATCCGCCCTAGGCTTATTCTAATCCAATTAGGGTTTTTATCCAATCTTGTGCATCCAATAAGATATTTTGTGTCATTGGTTGAACATATAGGTCATTTTCGTCCTCCATAGGCTTATTCTATTCCAATAAGGTTTTTAACCAATCTTGTGAATCCAATAATTGATTTTGTGCCATTGGTTGAACATTAGGTTATTTTCGTCCTCCCTAGGCTTATTCTAATCCAATTAAGGGTTTTAACCAATCTTGTGCATCCAATAAGTGATTTTGTGTCATTGGTTGAACATTTAGGTCTTTTTCGTCCACCCTTGGCTTATTCTAATCCAATTAGGGTTTTTAACCAATCTTGTGCATCCAATAAGTGATTTTGTGTCATTGGTTGAACATTTAGGTCATTTTCGTCGTCCCTTGGTTTATTCTAATTCAATTAGGGTTTTTAACCAATCTTGTGCATCCAATAAGTGATTTTGTGTATTGGTTGAACATTTAGGTTATTTTCGTCCTCCCTTGGCTTATTCTAATCTAATTAGGGTTTTTAACCAATCTTGCGCATCCAATAAGTGATTTTATGTCATTGGTTGAACATTTAGGTCATTTTCATCCCCCCTAGGCTTATTCTAATCCAATAAGGTTTTTAACCAATCTTGTGCATCCAATAATTGATTTTGTCTCATTGGTTGAACATTAGGCCATTTTTGTCCTCCCCAGGCTTATTCTTATCTAATTAGGGTTTTTAATCAATCTTGTGCATCCAATAACTGATTTTGTGTAATTGGTTGTACATTTATTTGAATTTTGTCCTTCCTAGGCTTATTCTAATCCAATTAGGTTTTTTAACCAATCTTGTGCATCCAATAAGTGATTTTGTGTCATTCGTTGAACATTGAGGTCATTTACGTCCTCCCCAGGCTTATTCTTATCTAATTAGGGTTTTTAATCAATCTTGTGCATCCAATAACTGATTTTGTGTCATTGGTTGAACATTTATTTGATTTTCGTCCTCCCTAGGCTTATTCTAATCCAATTAGGGTTTTTAACCAATCTTGCGCATCCAATAAGTGATTTTATGTCATTGGTTGAACATTTAGGTCATTTTCATCCCCCCTAGGCTTATTCTAATCCAATAAGGTTTTTAACCAATCTTGTGCATCAAATAATTGATTTTGTCTCATTGGTTGAACATTAGGCCATTTTTGTCCTCCCAAGGCTTATTCTTATCTAATTAGGGTTTTTAATCAATCTTGTGCATCCAATAACTGATTTTGTGTCATTGGTTGTACATTTATTTGATTCTCGTCCTTCGTAGGCTTATTCTAATCCAATGAGGTTTTTTAACCAATCTTGTGTATCCAATAAGTGATTTTGTGTCATTCGTTGAACATTTAGTTCATTTACGTACTCCCTTGGCTTATTCTAATCCAATTATGGTTTTTAACCATTCTGGTGCATCCAATAAGTGATTTTGTGTCATTAGTTGAACATTTAGGTCATTTTCATCCGCCCTAGGCTTATTCTAATCCAATTAGGGTTTTTATCCAATCTTGTGCATCCAATAAGTGATTTTGTGTCATTGGTTGAACATTTAGGTCATTTTCGTCCTCCATAGGCTTATTCTATTCCAATAAGGTTTTTAACCAATCTTGTGCATCCAATAATTGATTTTGTGCCATTGGTTGAACATTAGGTTATTTTCGTCCTCCCTAGGCTTATTCTAATCCAATTAAGGGTTTTAACCAATCTTGTGCATCCAATAAGTGATTTTGTGTCATTGGTTGAACATTTAGGTCTTTTTCGTCCACCCTTGGCTTATTCTAATCCAATTAGGGTTTTTAACCAATCATGTGCATCCAATAAGTGATTTTGTGTCATTGGTTGAACATTTAGGTCATTTTCGTCGTCCCTTGGTTTATTCTAATTCAATTAGGGTTATTAACCAATCTTGTGCATCCAATAAGTGATTTTGTGTATTGGTTGAACATTTAGGTTATTTTCGTCCTCCCTTGGCTTATTCTAATCTAATTAGGGTTTTTAACCAATCTTGCGCATCCAATAAGTGATTTTATGTCATTGGTTGAACATTTAGGTCATTTTCATCCCCCCTAGGCTTATTCTAATCCAATAAGGTTTTTAACCAATCTTGTGCATCCAATAATTGATTTTGTATCATTGGTTGAACATTAGGCCATTTTTGTCCTCCCTAGGCTTATTCTTATCTAATTAGGGTTTTTAATCAATCTTATGCATCCAATAACTGATTTTGTGTAATTGGTTGTACATTTATTTGATTTTCGTCCTTCCTAGGCTTATTCTAATCCAATTAGGTTTTTTAAACAATCTTGTGCATCCAATAAGTGATTTTGTGTCATTCGTTGAACACTGAGGTCATTTACGTTCTCCCCAGGCTTATTCTTATCTAATTAGGGTTTTTAATCAATCTTGTGCATCCAATAACTGATTTTGTGTCATTGGTTGAACATTTATTTGATTTTCGTCCTCCCTAGGCTTATTCTAATCCAATTAGGGTTTTTAACCAATCTTGCGCATCCAATAAGTGATTTTATGTCATTGGTTGAACATTTAGGTCATTTTCATCCCCCCTAGGCTCATTCTAATCCAATAAGGTTTTTAACCAATCTTGTGCATCAAATAATTGATTTTGTCTCATTGGTTGAACATTAGGCCATTTTTGTCCTCCCAAGGCTTATTCTTATCTAATTAGCGTTTTTAATCAATCTTGTGCATCCAATAACTGATTTTGTGTCATTGGTTGTACATTTATTTGATTTTCGTCCTTCCTAGGCTTATTCTAATCCAATGAGGTTTTTTAACCAATCGTGTGCATCCAATAAGTGATTTTTTGTCATTCGTTGAACATTTAGTTCATTTACGTACTCCCTTGGCTTATTCTAATCCAATTATGGTTTTTAACCATTCTGGTGCATCCAATAAGTGATTTTGTGTCATTAGTTGAACATTTAGGTCATTTTCATCCGCCCTAGGCTTATTCTAATCCAATTAGGGTTTTTATCCAATCTTGTGCATCCAATAAGTGATTTTGTGTCATTGGTTGAACATTTAGGTCATTTTCGTCCTCCATAGGCTTATTCTATTCCAATAAGGTTTTTAACCAATCTTGTGCATCCAATAATTGATTTTGTGCCATTGGTTGAACATTAGGTTATTTTCGTCCTCCCTAGGCTTATTCTAATCCAATTAAGGGTTTTAACCAATCTTGTGCATCCAATAAGTGATTTTGTGTCATTGGTTGAACATTTAGGTCTTTTTCGTCCACCCTTGGCTTGTTCTAATCCAATTAGGGTTTTTAACCAATCTTGTGCATCCAATAAGTGATTTTGTGTCATTGGTTGAACATTTAGGTCATTTTCGTCGTCCCTTGGTTTATTCTAATTCAATTAGGGTTTTTAACCAATCTTGTGCATCCAATAAGTGATTTTGTGTATTGGTTGAACATTTAGGTTATTTTCGTCTTCCCTTGGCTTATTCTAATCTAATTAGGGTTTTTAACCAATCTTGCGCATCCAATAAGTGATTTTATGTCATTGGTTGAACATTTAGGTCATTTTCATCCCCCCTAGGCTTATTCTAATCCAATAAGGTTTTTAACCAATCTTGTGCATCCAATAATTGAGTTTGTCTCATTGGTTGAACATTAGGCCATTTTTGTCCTCCCGAGGCTTATTCTTATCTAATTAGGGTTTTTAATCAATCTTGTGCATCCAATAACTGATTTTGTGTCATTGGTTGTACATTTATTTGATTTTCGTCCTTCCTAGGCTTATTCTAATCCAATTAGGTTTTTTAACCAATCTTGTGCATCCAATAAGTGATTTTGTGTCATTCGTTGAACATTGAGGTCATTTACGTCCTCCCCAGGCTTATTCTTATCTAATTAGGGTTTTTAATCAATCTTGTGCATCCAATAACTGATTTTGTGTCATTAGTTGAACATTTATTTGATTTTCGTCCTTGCTAGGCTTATTCTAATCCAATTTGGGTTTTTAACCAATCTTGTGCATCCAATAAGTGATTTTGTGTCATTCGTTGAACATTTATGTCATTTACGTCCTCCCTAGGATTATTCTAATCCAATTAGGGTTTTTAACCAATCTTGTGCATCCAATAAGTGATTTTGTTTCATTCGTTGAACATTTAGGTCATTTTCATACTCCCTTGGCTTATTCTAATCCAATTAGGGTTTTTAACCAATCTTGTGCATCCAATAAGTGATTTTGTGTCATTGGTTGAACATTTAGTTCATTTTCGTCCTCCCTTGGTTTATTCTAATCCAATAAGTGTTTTTAAACAATCTTGTGCATCCAATAATTGACTAAGTGTCATTGATTGAACAGTTAGGTCATTTTCGTCGTCCCTTGGCTTATTCTAATCCAATTAGGGTTTTTAACCAATGTTGCGCATCCAATAAGTGATTTTGTGTCATTGGTTGAACATTTAGGTAATTTTCGTCCACCCTTGGCTTATTCTAATCCAATTAGGGTTTTTAACCAATCTTGCGCATCCAATAAGTGATTTTGTGTCATTGGTTGAACATTTAGGTCATTTTCGTCCTTCCTAGGCTTATTCTTATCTATTTAGGGTTTTTAATGAATCTTGTGCTTCCAATAACTTATTTTGTCCTTCCTAGGCTTATTCTAATCCTATTAGGGTTTTTAACCAATCTTGTGCATCCAATAATTGAGTTTGTCTCATTGGTTGAACATTAGGCCATTTTTGTCCTCCCCAGGCTTATTCTTATCTAATTAGGGTTTTTAATCAATCTTGTGCATCCAATAACTGATTTTGTGTCATTGGTTGTACATTTATTTGATTTTCGTCCTTCCTAGGCTTATTCTAATCCAATTAGGTTTTTTAACCAATCTTGTGCATCAAATAAGTGATTTTGTGTCATTCGTTGAACATTGAGGTAATTTACGTCCTCCCCAGGCTTATTCTTATCTAATTAGGGTATTTAATCAATCTTGTGCATCCAATAACTTATTTTGTGTCATTAGTTGAACATTTATTTGATTTTCGTCTTTCCTAGTCTTATTCTAATCCAATTTGGGTTTTTAACCAATCTTGTGCATCCAATAAGTGATTTTGTGTCATTCGTTGAACATTTATGTCATTTACGTCCTCCCTAGGATTATTCTAATCCAATTAGGGTTTTTAACCAATCTTGTGCATCCAATAAGTGATTTTGTTTCATTCGTTGAACATTTAGGTCATTTTCATACTCCCTTGGCTTATTCTAATCCAATTAGGGTTTTTAACCAATCTTGTGCATCCAATAAGTGATTTTGTGTCATTGGTTGAACATTTAGTTCATTTTCGTCCTCCCTTGGTTTATTCTAATCCAATAAGTGTTTTTAAACAATCTTGTGCATCCAATAATTGACTAAGTGTCATTGATTGAATATTTAGGTCATTTTCGTCGTCCCTTGGCTTATTCTAATCCAATTAGGGTTTTTAACCAATGTTGCGCATCCAATAAGTGATTTTGTGTCATTGGTTGAACATTTAGGTAATTTTCGTCCACCCTTGGCTTATTCTAATCCAATTAGGGTTTTTAACCAATCTTGCGCATCCAATAAGTGATTTTGTGTCATTTGTTGAACATTTAGGTCATTTTCGTCCTCCCTAGGCTTATTCTTATCTATTTAGGGTTTTTAATGAATCTTGTGCATCCAATAACTTATTTTGTCCTTCCTAGGCTTATTCTAATCCTATTAGGGTTTTTAACCAATCTTGTGCAACCAATAAGTGATTTTGTGTCATTCGTTGAACATTTAGGTCATTTACGTCCTCCATAGGATTCTTCTAATCCAATTATGGTTTTTAACCAATCTTGTGCATCCAATAAATGCTTTTGTATCATTCGTTGAACATTTAGTTCATTTACGTACTCCCTTGGCTTATTCTAATCCAATTATGGTTTTTAACCATTCTTGTGCATCCAATAAGTGATTTTGTGTCATTGGTTGAACATTTAGGTCATTTTCATCCTCCCTAGGCTTATTCTAATCCAATTAGGGTTTTTATCCAATCTTGTGCATCCATTAAGTGATTTTGTGTCATTGGTTGAACATTTAGGTCATTTTCGTCCTCCCTATGCTAATTCTAATCCAATTAAGGTTTTTAACCAAACTTGTGCATCCAATAATTGATTTTGTGTCATTGGTTGAACATTTAGGTCTTTTTCGTCCACCCTTGGCTTATTCTAATCCAATTAGGGTTTTTAACCAATCTTGTGCATCCAATAAGTGATTTTGTGTCATTGGTTGAACATTTAGGTCATTTTCGTCGTCCCTTGGTTTATTCTAATTCAATTAGGGTTTTTAACCAATCTTGTGCATCCAATAAGTGATTTGTGTATTGGTTGAACATTTAGGTTATTTTCGTCCTCCCTTGGCTTATTCTAATCCAATTAGGGTTTTTAACCAATCTTGCGCATCCAATAAGTGATTTTATGTCATTGGTTGAACATTAAGGTCATTTTCTTCCCCCCTAGGCTTATTCTAATCCAATAAGGTTTTTAACCAATCTTGTGCATCCAATAATTGATTTTGTCTCATTGGTTGAACATTAGGCCATTTTTGTCCTACCCAGGCTTATTCTTATCTAATTAGGGTTTTTAATCAATCTTGTGCATCCAATAACTGATTTTGTGTCATTGGTTGATAATTTATTTGATTTTCATGCTTCCTATGCTTATTCTAATCCAATTAGGGTTTTTAACCAATCTTGTGCATCCAATAAGTGATTTTGTGTCATTCGTTGAACATTTAGGTCATTTACGTCCTCCGTATGATTATTTTAATCCAATTAGGGTTTTTAACCAATCTTGTGCATCCAATAAGTGATTTTGTTTCATTCGTTGAACATTTAGGTCATTTTCATACTCCCTTGGCTTATTCTAATCCAATTAGGGTTTTTAACCAATCTTGTGCATCAAATAAGTTATTTTGTGTCATTGGTTGAACATTTAGTTCATTTTTGTCCTCCCTAGGTTTATTCTAATCCAATAAGTGTTTTTAAACAATCTTGTGCATCCAATAATTGATTTAGTGTCATTGATTGAACATTTAGGTCATTTTCGTCGTCCCTTGGTTTATTCTAATTCAATTAGGGTTTTTAACCAATCTTGTGCATCCAATAAGTGATTTTGTGTCATTCGTTGAACATTGAGGTCATTTACGTCCTCCCTACGATTATTCTAATCCAATTAGGGTTTTTAACCAATCTTGTGCATCCAATAAGGGATTTTGTTTCATTCGTTGAACATTTAGGTCATTTTCATACTCCCTTGGCTTATTCTAATCCAATTAGGGTTTTTAACCAATCTTGTGCATCCGATAAGTGATTTTGTGTCATTGGTTGAACATTTAGTTCATTTTCGTCCTCCCTAGGTTTATTCTAATCCAATAAATGTTTTTAAACAATCTTGTGCATCCAATAAGTGATTTTGTGTGTCATTGGTTGAACATTTAGGTCATTTTCGTCGTCGCTTGGTTTATTCTAATTCAATTAGGGTTTTTAACCAATCTTGTGCATCCAATAAGTGATTTTGTGTATTGGTTGAACATTTAGGTCATTTTCGTCCTCCCTTGGCTTATTCTAATCCAATTAGGGTTTTTAACCAATCTTGCACATCCAATAAGTGATTTTGTGTCATTGGTTGAACATTTAGGTAATTTTTGTCCACCCTTGGCTTATTCTAATCCAATTAGGGTTTTTAACCAATCTTGTGCATCTAATAAGTGATTTTGTGTCATTGGTTGAACATTTAGGTCATTTTCGTCCACCCTAGGCTTTTTCTAATCCAATTAGGGTTTTTAACCAATCTTGTGCATGCAATAATTGATTTTGTGTCATTGGTTGAACATTAGGTCATTTTCGTCCTCCCTAGGCTTATTCTTATCTAATTAGGGTTTTTAATGAATCATGTGCATCCAATAACTTATTTTGTCCTTCCTAGGCTTATTCTAATCCTATTAGGGTTTTTAACCAATCTTGTGCATCCAATAAGTGATTTTGTGTCATTCGTTGAACATTTAGGTCATTTACGTCCTCCATAGGATTCTTCTAATCCAATTATGGTTTTTAACCAATCTTGTGCATCCAATAAATGCTTTTGTATCATTCGTTGAACATTTAGTTCATTTACATCCTCCCTAGGCTTATTCTAATCCAATTAGGGTTTTTATCCAATCTTGTGCATCCATTAAGTGATTTTGTGTCATTGGTTGAACATTTAGGTCATTTTCGTCCTCCCTATGCTAATTCTAATCCAATTAAGGTTTTTAACCAATCTTGTGCATCCAATAATTGATTTTGTGTCATTGGTTGAACATTAGGTTATTTTCGTCCTCCCTAGGCTTATTCTAATCCAATTAAGGGTTTTAACCAATCTTGTGCATCCAATAAGTGATTTTGTGTCATTGGTTGAACATTTAGGTCTTTTTCGTCCACCCTTGGCTTATTTTAATCTAATTAGGGTTTTTAACCAATCTTGTGCATCCAATAAGTGATTTTGTGTCATTGGTTAATATTTAGGTCATTTTCGTCGTCCCTTGGTTTATTCTAATTCAATTAGGGTTTTTAACCAATCTTGTGCATCCAATAAGTTATTTTGTGTGTTGGTTGAACATTTAGGTTATTTTCGTCCTCCCTTGGCTTATTCTAATCCAATTAAGGGTTTTAACCAATCTTGTGCATCCAATAAGTGATTTTGTGTCATTGGTTGAACATTTAGGTCTTTTTCGTCCACCCTTGGCTTATTCTAATCCAATTAGGGTTTTTAACCAATTTGTGCATCCAATAAGTGATTTTGTGTCATTGGTTGAACATTTAGGTCATTTTCGTCGTCCCTTGGTTTATTCTAATTCAATTAGGGTTTTTAACCAATCTTGTGCATCCAATAAGTGATTTTGTGTATTGGTTGAACATTTAGGTTATTTTCGTCCTCCCTTGGCTTATTCTAATCTAATTAGGGTTTTTAACTAATCTTGCGCATCCAATAAGGGATTTTATGTCATTGGTTGATCATTTAGGTCATTTTCATCCCCCTAGGCTTATTCTAATCCAATAAGGTTTTTAACCAATCTTGTGCATCCAATAATTGATTTTGTCTCATTGGTTGAACATTAGGCCATTTTTGTCCTCCCCAGGCTTATTCTTATCTAATTAGGGTTTTTAATCAATCTTGTGCATCCAATAACTGATTTTGTGTCATTGGTTGTACATTTATTTGATTTTCGTCCTTCCTAGGCTTATTCTAATCCAATTAGGTTTTTTAACCAATCTTGTGCATCCAATAAGGTTTTTAACCAATCTTGTGCATCCAATAATTGATTTTGTGTCATTGGTTGAACATTAGGTTATTTTCGTCCTCCCTAGGATTATTCTAATCCAATTAGGGTTTTTAACCAATCTTGTGCATCCAATAAGTGATTTTGTTTCATTCGTTGAACATTTAGGTCATTTTCATACTCCCTTGGCTTATTTTAATCCAATTAGGGTTTTTAACCAATCTTGTGCATCCGATAAGTGATTTTGTGTCATTGGTTGAACATTTAGTTCATTTTCGTCCTCCGTAGGTTTATTCTAATCCAATAAGTGTTTTTAAACAATCTTGTGCATCCAATAAGTGATTTTGTGTGTCATTGGTTGAACATTTAGGTCATTTTCGTCGTCCCTTGGTTTATTCTATTTCAATTAGGGTTTTTAACCAATCTTGTGCATCCAATAAGTGATTTTGTGTATTGGTTGAACATTTAGGTCATTTTCGTCCTCCCTTGGCTTATTCTAATCCAATTAGGGTTTTTAACCAATCTTGCACATCCAATAAGTGATTTTGTGTCATTGGTTGAACATTTAGGTAATTTTCGTCCACCCTTGGCTTATTCTAATCCAATTAGGGTTTTTAATCAATCTTGTGTCATTGGTTGAACATTAGGTCATTTTCGTCCTCCCTAGGCTTATTCTTATCTAATTAGGGTTTTTAATGAATCATGTGCATCCAATAACTTATTTTGTCCTTCCTAGGCTTATTCTAATCCTATTAGGGTTTTTAACCAATCTTGTGCATCCAATAAGTGATTTTGTGTCATTCGTTGAACATTTAGGTCATTTACGTCCTCCATAGGATTCTTCTAATCCAATTATGGTTTTTAACCAATCTTGTGCATCCAATAAATGCTTTTGTATCATTCGTTGAACATTTAGTTCATTTACATCCTCCCTAGGCTTATTCTAATCCAATTAGGGTTTTTATCCAATCTTGTGCATCCATTAAGTGATTTTGTGTCATTGGTTGAACATTTAGGTCATTTTCGTCCTCCCTATGCTAATTCTAATCCAATTAAGGTTTTTAACCAATCTTGTGCATCCAATAATTGATTTTGTGTCATTGGTTGAACATTAGGTTATTTTCGTCCTCCCTAGGCATATTCTAATCCAATTAAGGGTTTTAACCAATCTTGTGCATCCAATAAGTGATTTTGTGTCATTGGTTGAACATTTAGGTCTTTTTCGTCCACCCTTGGCTTATTCTAATCCAATTAGGGTTTTTAACCAATCTTGTGCATCCAATAAGTGATTTTGTGTCATTGGTTGAACATTTAGGTCATTTTCGTCGTCCCTTGGTTTATTCTAATTCAATTAGGGTTTTTAACCAATCTTGTGCATCCAATAAGTGATTTTGTGTATTGGTTGATCATTTAGGTTATTTTCGTCCTCCCTTGGCTTATTCTAATCTAATTAGGGTTTTTAACCAATCTTGCGCATCCAATAAGTGATTTTATGTCATTGGTTGAACATTTAGGTCATTTTCATCCCCCCTAGGCTTATTCTAATCCAATAAGGTTTTTAACCAATCTTGTGCATCCAATAATTGATTTTGTCTCATTGGTTGAACATTAGGCCATTTTTGTCCTCCCCAGGCTTATTCTTATCTAATTAGGGTTTTTAATCAATCTTGTGCATCCAATAACTGATTTTGTGTAATTGGTTGTACATTTATTTGAATTTCGTCCTTCCTAGGCTTATTCTAATCCAATTAGGTTTTTTAACCAATCTTGTGCATCCAATAAGTGATTTTGTGTCATTCGTTGAACATTGAGGTCATTTACGTCCTCCCCAGGCTTATTCTTATCTAATTAGGGTTTTTAATCAATCTTGTGCATCCAATAACTGATTTTGTGTCATTGGTTGAACATTTATTTGATTTTCGTCCTCCCTAGGCTTATTCTAATCCAATTAGGGTTTTTAACCAATCTTGCGCATCCAATAAGTGATTTTATGTCATTGGTTGAACATTTAGGTCATTTTCATCCCCCCTAGGCTTATTCTAATCCAATAAGGTTTTTAACCAATCTTGTGCATCCAATAATTGATTTTGTCTCATTGGTTGAACATTAGGCCATTTTTGTCCTCCCCAGGCTTATTCTTATCTAATTAGGGTTTTTAATCAATCTTGTGCATCCAATAAGTGATTTTGTGTCATTCGTTGAACATTGAGGTCATTTACGTCCTCCCTAGGATTATTCTAATCCAATTAGGGTTTTTAACCAATCTTGTACATCCAATAAGTGATTTTGTTTCATTCGTTGAACATTTAGGTCATTTTCATACTCCCTTGGCTTATTCTAATCCAATTAGGGTTTTTAACCAATCTTGTGCATCCGATAAGTGATTTTGTGTCATTGGTTGAACATTTAGTTCATTTTCGTCCTCCGTAGGTTTATTCTAATCCAATAAGTGTTTTTAAACAATCTTGTGCATCCAATAAGTGATTTTGTGTGTCATTGGTTGAACATTTAGGTCATTTTCGTCGTCCCTTGGTTTATTCTATTTCAATTAGGGTTTTTAACCAATCTTGTGCATCCAATAAGTGATTTTGTGTATTGGTTGAACATTTAGGTCATTTTCGTCCTCCCTTGGCTTCTTCTAATCCAATTAGGGTTTTTAACCAATCTTGCACATCCAATAAGTGATTTTGTGTCATTGGTTGAACATTTAGGTAATTTTCGTCCACCCTTGGCTTATTCTAATCCAATTAGGGTTTTTAATCAATCTTGTGTCATTGGTTGAACATTAGGTCATTTTCGTCCTCCCTAGGCTTATTCTTATCTAATTAGGGTTTTTAATGAATCATGTGCATCCAATAACTTATTTTGTCCTTCCTAGGCTTATTCTAATCCTATTAGGGTTCTTAACCAATCTTGTGCATCCAATAAGTGATTTTGTGTCATTCGTTGAACATTTAGGTCATTTACGTCCTCCATAGGATTCTTCTAATCCAATTATGGTTTTTAACCAATCTTGTGCATCCAATAAATGCTTTTGTATCATTCGTTGAACATTTAGTTCATTTACATCCTCCCTAGGCTTATTCTAATCCAATTAGGGTTTTTATCCAATCTTGTGCATCCATTAAGTGATTTTGTGTCATTGGTTGAACATTTAGGTCATTTTCGTCCTCCCTATGCTAATTCTAATCCAATTAAGGTTTTTAACCAATCTTGTGCATCCAATAATTGATTTTGTGTCATTGGTTGAACATTAGGTTATTTTCGTCCTCCCTAGGCATATTCTAATCCAATTAAGGGTTTTAACCAATCTTGTGCATCCAATAAGTGATTTTGTGTCATTGGTTGAACATTTAGGTCTTTTTCGTCCACCCTTGGCTTATTCTAATCCAATTAGGGTTTTTAACCAATCTTGTGCATCCAATAAGTGATTTTGTGTCATTGGTTGAACATTTAGGTCATTTTCGTCGTCCCTTGGTTTATTCTAATTCAATTAGGGTTTTTAACCAATCTTGTGCATCCAATAAGTGATTTGTGTATTGGTTGAACATTTAGGTTATTTTCGTCCTCCCTTGGCTTATTCTAATCTAATTAGGGTTTTTAACCAATCTTGCGCATCAAATAAGTGATTTTATGTCATTGGTTGAACATTTAGGTCATTTTCATCCCCCCTAGGCTTATTCTAGTCCAATAAGGTTTTTAACCAATCTTGTGCATCCAATAATTGATTTTGTCTCATTGGTTGAACATTAGGCCATTTTTGTCCTCCCCAGGCTTATTCTTATGTAATTAGGGTTTTTAATCAATCTTGTGCATCCAATAACTGATTTTGTGTCATTGGTTGTACATTTATTTGATTTTTGTCCTTCCTAGGCTTATTCTAATCCAATTAGGTTTTTTAACCAATCTTGTGCATCCAATAAGTGATTTTGTGTCATTCGTTGAACATTGAGGTCATTTACGTCCTCCCTACGATTATTCTAATCCAATTAGGGTTTTTAACCAATCTTGTGCATCCAATAAGGGATTTTGTTTCATTCGTTGAACATTTAGGTCATTTTCATACTCCCTTGGCTTATTCTAATGCAATTAGGGTTTTTAACCAATCTTGTGCATCCGATAAGTGATTTTGTGTCATTGGTTGAACATTTAGTTCATTTTCGTCCTCCCTAGGTTTATTCTAATCCAATAAATGTTTTTAAACAATCTTGTGCATCCAATAAGTGATTTTGTGTGTCATTGGTTGAACATTTAGGTCATTTTCGTCGTCGCTTGGTTTATTCTAATTCAATTAGGGTTTTTAACCAATCTTGTGCATCCAATAAGTGATTTTGTGTATTGGTTGAACATTTAGGTCATTTTCGTCCTCCCTTGGCTTATTCTAATCCAATTAGGGTTTTTAACCAATCTTGCACATCCAATAAGTGATTTTGTGTCATTGGTTGAACATTTAGGTAATTTTCGTCCACCCTTGGCTTATTCTAATCCAATTAGGGTTTTTAACCAATCTTGTGCATCTAATAAGTGATTTTGTGTCATTGGTTGAACATTTAGGTCATTTTCGTCCACCCTAGGCTTTTTCTAATCCAATTAGGGTTTTTAACCAATCTTGTGCGTGCAATAATTAATTTTGTGTCATTGGTTGAACATTAGGTCATTTTCGTTCTCCCTAGGCTTATTCTTATCTAATTAGGGTTTTTAATGAATCATGTGCATCCAATAACTTATTTTGTCCTTCCTAGGCTTATTCTAATCCTATTAGGGTTTTTAACCAATCTTGTGCATCCAATAAGTGATTTTGTGTCATTCGTTGAACATTTAGGTCATTTACGTCCTCCATAGGATTCTTCTAATCCAATTATGGTTTTTAACCAATCTTGTGCATCCAATAAATGCTTTTGTATCATTCGTTGAACATTTAGTTCATTTTCGTACTCCCTTGGCTTATTCTAATCCAATTATGGTTTTTAACCATTCTTGTGCATCCAATAAGTGATTTTGTGTCATTGGTTGAACATTTAGGTCATTTTCATCCTCCCTAGGCTTATTCTAATCCAATTAGGGTTTTTATCCAATCTTGTGCATCCATTAAGTGATTTTGTGTCATTGGTTGAACATTTAGGTCATTTTCGTCCTCCCTATGCTAATTCTAATCCAATTAAGGTTTTTAACCAAACTTGTGCATCCAATAATTGATTTTGTGTCATTGGTTGAACATTTAGGTCTTTTTCGTCCACCCTTGGCTTATTCTAATCCAATTAGGGTTTTTAACCAATCTTGTGCATCCAATAAGTGATTTTGTGTCATTGGTTGAACATTTAGGTCATTTTCATCCTCCCTAGGCTTATTCTAATCCAATTAGGGTTTTTATCCAATCTTGTGCATCCAATAAGTGATTTTGTGTCATTGGTTGAACATTTAGGTCATTTTCGTCCTCCCTAGGCTTATTCTAATCCAATTAGGGTTTTTAACCAATCTTGTGCATCCAATAAGTGATTTTGTGTCATTGGTTGAACATTTAGGTCATTTTCGTCGTCCCTTGGTTTATTCTCATCCAATTAGGGTTTTTAACTAATCTTGTGCATCCAATAACTGATTTTGTTTCATTGGTTGAACATTTAGATCATTTTCGTCCTCGCTAGGCTTGTTCTAATCGAATTAGGGTTTTTAAACTATCTTGTGCATCCAATAAGTGATTTTGTGTCATTGGTTGAACATTTAGGTCATTTTCGTCGTCCCTTGGTTTATTCTAATTCAATTAGGGTTTTTAACCAATCTTGTGCATCCTATAAGTGATTTTTTGTTTTGGTTGATCATTTAGGTCATTTTCGACCTCCCTTGGCTTATTCTAATCCAATTAGGGGTTTTAATCAATCTTGTGCATGCAATAAGTGATTTTGTGTCATTGGTTGAACATTTAGGTCATTTTCGACCTCCCTTGGCTTATTCTAATCCAATTAGGGTTTTTAATCAATCTTGTGCATGCAATAAGTGATTTTGTGTCATTGGTTGAACATTTAGGTCATTTTCGTCCTCCCTTGGCTTATTCTAATCCAATTAGGGTTTTTAACCAATCTTGTGCATCCAATAAGTGATTTTGTGTCATTGGTTGAACATTTAGGTCATTTTCGTCGTCCCTTGGTTTATTCTAATTCAATTAGGGTTTTTAACCAATCTTGTGCATCCAATAAGTGATTTTGTGTATTGGTTGAACATTTAGGTTATTTTCGTCCTCCCTTGGCTTATTTTAATCCAATTAGGGTTTTTAACCAATCTTGCGCATCCAATAAGTGATTTTATGTCATTGGTTGAACATTTAGGTCATTTTCGTCCCCACTAGGCTTATTCTAATCCAATAAGGTTTTTAACCAATCTTGTGCATCCAATAATTGATTTTGTCTCATTGGTTGAACATTAGGCCATTTTTGTCCTCCCCAGGCTTATTCTTATCTAATTAGGGTTTTTAATCAATCTTGTGCATCCAATAACTGATTTTGTGTCATTGGTTGAACATTTATTTGATTTTCGTCCTTCCTAGGCTTATTCTAATCCAATTAGGGTTTTTAACCAATCTTGTGCATCCAATAAGTGATTTTGTGTCATTGGGTGTACATTTATTTGATTTTCGTCCTTCCTAGGCTTATTCTAATCCAATTAGGTTTTTTAACCAATCTTGTGCATCCAATAAGTGATTTTGTGTCATTCGTTGAACATTGAGGTCATTTACGTTCTCCCTAGGATTATTCTAATCCAATTAGGGTTTTTAACCAATCTTGTGCATCCAATAAGTGATTTTGTTTCATTCGTTGAACATTTAGGTCATTTTCATACTCCCTTGGCTTATTCTAATCCAATTAGGGTTTTTAACCAATCTTGTGCATCCGATAAGTGATTTTGTGTCATTAGTTGAACATTTAGTTCATTTTCGTCCTCCGTAGGTTTATTCTAATCCAATAAGTGTTTTTAAACAATCTTGTGCATCCAATAAGTGATTTTGTGTGTCATTGGTTGAACATTTAGGTCATTTTCGTCGTCCCTTGGTTTATTCTATTTCAATTAGGGTTTTTAACCAATCTTGTGCATCCAATAAGTGATTTTGTGTATTGGTTGAACATTTAGGTCATTTTCGTCCTCCCTTGGCTTATTCTAATCCAATTAGGGTTTTTAACCAATCTTGCACATCCAATAAGTGATTTTGTGTCATTGGTTGAACATTTAGGTAATTTTCGTCCACCATTGGCTTATTCTAATCCAATTAGGGTTTTTAACCAATCTTGTGCATTCAATAAGTGATTTTGTTTCATTGGTTGAACATTTAGGTCATTTTCGTCCTCCCTGGGCTTTTTCTAATCCAATTAGGGTTTTTAACCAATCTTGTGCATGCAATAATTGATTTTGTCTCATTGGTTGAACATTAGGTCATTTTCGTCCTCCCTAGGCGTATTCTTATCTAATTAGGGTTTTTAATGAATCATGTGCATCCAATAACTTATTTTGTCCTTCCTAGGCTTATTCTAATCCTATTAGGGTTTTTAACCAATCTTGTGCATCCAATAAGTGATTTTGTGTCATTCGTTGAACATTTAGGTCATTTACGTCCTCCATAGGATTCTTCTAATCCAATTATGGTTTTTAACCAATCTTGTGCATCCAATAAATGCTTTTGTATCATTCGTTGAACATTTAGTTCATTTACGTACTCCCTTGGCTTATTCTAATCCAATTATGGTTTTTAACCATTCTTGTGCATCCAATAAGTGATTTTGTGTCATTGGTTGAACATTTAGGTCATTTTCATCCTCCCTAGGCTTATTCTAATCCAATTAGGGTTTTTATCCAATCTTTGGCATCCATTAAGTGATTTTGTGTCATTGGTTGAACATTTAGGTCATTTTCGTGCTCCCTATGCTAATTCTAATCCAATTAAGGTTTTTAACCAATCTTGTGCATCCAATAATTGATTTTGTGTCATTGGTTGAACATTAGGTTGTTTTCGTCCTCCCTAGGCTTATTCTAATCCAATTAAGGGTTTTAACCAATCTTGTGCATCCAATAAGTGATTTTGTGTCATTGGTTGAACATTTAGGTCTTTTTCGTCCACCCTTGGCTTATTCTAATCCAATTAGGGTTTTTAACCAATCTTGTGCATCCAATAAGTGATTTTGTGTCATTGGTTGAACATTTAGGTCATTTTCGTCGTCCCTTGGTTTATTCTAATTCAATTAGGGTTTTTAACCAATCTTGTGCATCCAATAAGTGATTTTGTGTATTGGTTGAACAATTAGGTTATTTTCGTCCTCCCTTGGCTTATTCTAATCCAATTAGGGTTTTTAACCAATCTTGCGCATCCAATAAGTGATTTTATGTCATTGGTTGAACATTTAGGCCATTTTCGTCCCCCCTAGGCTTATTCTAATCCAATAAGGTTATTAACCAATCTTGTGCATCCAATAATTGATTTTGTCTCATTTGTTGAACATTAGGCCATTTTTGTCCTCCCCAGGCTTATTCTTATCTAATTAGGGTTTTTAATCAATCTTGTGCATCCAATAACTGATTTTGTGTCATTGGTTGAACATTTATTTGATTTTCGTCCTTCCTAGGCTTATTCTAATCCAATTAGGGTTTTTAACCAATCTTGTGCATCCAATAAGTGATTTTGTGTCATTCGTTGAACATTTAGGTCATTTACGTCCTCCCTAGGATTATTATAATCCAATTAGGGTTTTTAACCAATCTTGTGCATCCAATAAGTGATTTTGTTTCATTCATTGAACATTTAGGTCATTTTCATACTCCCTTGGCTTATTCTAATCCAATTAGGGTTTTTAACCAATCTTGTGCATCCAATAAGTGATTTTGTGTCATTGGTTGAACATTTAGTTCATTTTCGTCCTCCCTTGGTTTATTCTAATCCAATAAGTGTTTTTAAACAATCTAGTGCATCCAATAATTGATTATGTGTCATTGATTGAACATTTAGGTCATTTCCGTCGTCCCTTGGCTTATTCTAATCCAATTAGGGTTTTTAACCAATGTTGCGCATCCAATAAGTGATTTTGTGCCATTGGCTGAACATTTAGGTAATTTTCGTCCACCCTTGGCTTATTCTAATCCAATTAGGGTTTTTAACCAATCTTGTGCATCCAATAAGTGATTTTGTGTCATTGGTTGAACATTTAGGTCATTTTCGTCCTCCCTAGGCTTATTCTTATCTATTTAGGGTTTTTAATAAATCTTGTGCATCCAATAACTTATTTTGTCCTTCCTAGGCTTATTATAATCTTATTAGGGTTTTTAACCAATCTTGTGCAGCCAATAAGTGATTTTGTGTCATTCGTTGAACATTTAGGTCATTTACGTCCTCCATAGGATTCTTCTAATCCAATTATGGTTTTTAACCAATCTTGTGCATCCAATAAATGCTTTTGTATCATTCGTTGAACATTTAGTTCATTTACGTACTCCCTTGGCTTATTCTAATCCAATTAGGGTTTTTAACCAATCTTGTGCATTCGATAAGTGATTTTGTGTCATTGGTTGAACATTTAGTTCATTTTCGTCCTCCGTAGGTTTATTCTAATCCAATAAGTGTTTTTAAACAATCTTGTGCATCCAATAAGTGATTTTGTGTGTCATTGGTTGAACATTTAGGTCATTTTCGTCCTCCCTTGGTTTATTCTATTTCAATTAGGGTTTTTAACCAATCTTGTGCATCCAATAAGTGATTTTGTGTATTGGTTGAACATTTAGGTCATTTTCGTCCTCCCTTGGCTTATTCTAATCCAATTAGGGTTTTTAACCAATCTTGCACATCCAATAAGTGATTTTGTGTCATTGGTTGAACATTTAGGTAATTTTTTGTCCACCCTTGGCTTATTCTAATCCAATTAGGGTTTTTAACCAATCTTGTGCATCCAATAAGTGATTTTGTGTCATTGGTTGAACATTTAGGTCATTTTCGTCCTCCCTGGGCTTTTTCTAATCCAATTAGGGTTTTTAACCAATCTTGTGCATGCAATAATTGATTTTGTGTCATTGGTTGAACATTAGGTCATTTTCGTCCTCCCTAGGCTAATTCTTATCTAATTAGGGTTTTTAATGAATCATGTGCATCCAATAACTTATTTTGTCCTTCCTAGGCTTATTCTAATCCTATTAGGGTTTTTAACCAAACTTGTGCATCCAATAAGTGATTTTGTGTCATTGGTTGAACATTTAGGTCATTTACGTCCTCCATAGGATTCTTCTAATCCAATTATGGTTTTTAACCAATCTTGTGCATCCAATAAATGCTTTTGTATCATTCGTTGAACATTTAGTTCATTTACGTACTCCCTTGGCTTATTCTAATCCAATTATGGTTTTTAACCATTCTTGTGCATCCAATAAGTGATTTTGTGTCATTGGTTGAACATTTAGGTCATTTTCATCCTCCCTAGGCTTATTCTAATCCAATTAGGGTTTTTAACCAATGTTGCGGATCCAATAAGTGATTTTGTGTCATTGGTTGAACATTTAGGTAATTTTCGTCCACCCTTGGCTTATTCTAATCCAATTAGTGTTTTTAACCAAACTTGCGCATCCAATAAGTGATTTTGTGTCATTGGTTGAACATTTAGGTCATTTTCGTCCTCCCTAGGCTTATTTTTATCTATTTAGGGTTTTTAATGAATCTTGTGCATCCAATAACTTATTTTGTCCTTCCTAGGCTTATTCTAATCCTATTAGGGTTTTTAACCAATCTTGTGCAGCCAATAAGTGATTGTGTGTCATTCGTTGAACATTTAGGTCATTTACGTCCTCCATAGGATTCTTCTAATCCAATTATGGTTTTTAACCAATCTTGTGCATCCAATAAATGATTTTGTATCATTCGTTGAACATTTAGTTCATTTACGTACTCCCTTGGCTTATTCTAATCCAATTATGGTTTTTAACCATTCTTGTGCATCCAATAAGTGATTTTGTGTCATTGGTTGAACATTTAGGTCATTTTCATCCTCCCTAGGCTTATTCTAATCCAATTAGGGTTTTTATCCAATGTTGTGCATCCATTAATTGATTTTGTGTCATTGGTTGAACATTTAGGTCATTTTCGTCCTCCCTATGCTAATTCTAATCCAATTAAGGTTTTTAACCAAACCTGTGCATCCAATAATTGATTTTGTGTTATTGGTTGAACATTTAGGTCTTTTTCGTCCACCCTTGGCTTATTCTAATCCAATTAGGGTTTTTAACCAATCTTGTGCATCCGATAAGTGATTTTGTGTCATTGGTTGAACATTTAGGTCATTTTCGTCGTCCCTTGGTTTATTCTAATTCAATTAGGGTTTTTAACCAATCTTGTGCATCCAATAAGTGATTTTGAGTATTGGTTGAACATTTAGGTTATTTTCGTCCTCCCTTGGCATATTCTAATCTAGTTAGGGTTTTTAAGCAATCTTGCGCATCCAATAAGTGATTTTATGTCATTGGTTGAACATTTAGGTCATTTTCATCCCTCCTAGGCTTATTCTAATCCAATAAGGTTTTTAACCAATCTTGTGCATCCAATAATTGATTTTGTCTCATTGGTTGAACATTAGGCCATTTTTGTCCTCCCCAGGCTTATTCTTATCTAATTAGGGTTTTTAATCAATCTTGTGCATCCAATAAGTGATTTTGTGTCATTCGTTGAACATTGAGGTCATTTACGTCCTCCCTAGGATTATTCTAATCCAATTAGGGTTTTTAACCAATCTTGTACATCCAATAAGTGATTTTGTTTCATTCGTTGAACATTTAGGTCATTTTCATACTCCCTTGGCTTATTCTAATCCAATTAGGGTTTTTAACCAATCTTGTGCATCCGATAAGTGATTTTGTGTCATTGGTTGAACATTTAGTTCATTTTCGTCTTCCCTAGGTTTATTCTAATCCAATAAATGTTTTTAAACAATCTTGTGCATCCAATAAGTGATTTTGTGTGTCATTGGTTGAACATTTAGGTCATTTTCGTCGTCGCTTGGTTTATTCTAATTCAATTAGGGTTTTTAACCAATCTTGTGCATCCAATAAGTGATTTTGTGTATTGGTTGAACATTTAGGTCATTTTCGTCCTCCCTTGGCTTATTCTAATCCAATTAGGGTTTTTAACCAATCTTGCACATCCAATAAGTGATTTTGTGTCATTGGTTGAACATTTAGGTAATTTTCGTCCACCCTTGGCTTATTCTAATCCAATTAGGGTTTTTAATCAATCTTGTGTCATTGGTTGAACATTAGGTCATTTTCGTCCTCCCTAGGCTTATTCTTATCTAATTAGGGTTTTTAATGAATCATGTGCATCCAATAACTTATTTTGTCCTTCCTAGGCTTATTCTTATCCTATTAGGGTTTTTAACCAATCTTGTGCATCCAATAAGTGATTTTGTGTCATTCGTTGAACATTTAGGTCATTTACGTCCTCCATAGGATTCTTCTAATCCAATTATGGTTTTTAACCAATCTTGTGCATCCAATAAATGCTTTTGTATCATTCGTTGAACATTTAGTTCATTTACATCCTCCCTAGGCTTATTCTAATCCAATTAGGGTTTTTATCCAATCTTGTGCATCCATTAAGTGATTTTGTGTCATTGGTTGAACATTTAGGTCATTTTCGTCCTCCCTATGCTAATTCTAATCCAATTAAGGTTTTTAACCAATCTTGTGCATCCAATAATTGATTTTGTGTCATTGGTTGAACATTAGGTTATTTTCGTCCTCCCTAGGCATATTCTAATCCAATTAAGGGTTTTAACCAATCTTGTGCATCCAATAAGTGATTTTGTGTCATTGGTTGAACATTTAGGTCTTTTTCGTCCACCCTTGGCTTATTCTAATCCAATTAGGGTTTTTAACCAATCTTGTGCATCCAATAAGTGATTTTGTGTCATTGGTTGAACATTTAGGTCATTTTCGTCGTCCCTTGGTTTATTCTAATTCAATTAGGGTTTTTAACCAATCTTGTGCATCCAATAAGTGATTTTGTGTATTGGTTGAACATTTAGGTTATTTTCGTCCTCCCTTGGCTTATTCTAATCCAATTAGGGTTTTTAACCAATCTTGCGCATCCAATAAGTGATTTTATGTCATTGGTTGAACATTTAGGTCAATTTCGTCCCCCCTAGGCTTATTCTAATCCAATAAGGTTTTTAACCAATCTTGTGCATCCAATAATTGATTTTGTCTTATTGGTTGAACATTAGGCCATTTTTGTCCTCCCCAGGCTTATTCTTATCTAATTAGGGTTTTTAATCAATCTTGTGCATCCAATAACTGATTTTGTGTCATTGGTTGAACATTTATTTGATTTTCGTCCTTCCTAGGCTTATTCTAATCCAATTAAGGTTTTTAACCAATCTTGTGCATCCAATAAGTGATTTTGTGTCATTCGTTGAACATTTAGGTCATTTACGTCCTCCCTAGGATTATTCTAATCCAATTAGGGTTTTTAACATATCTTGTGCATCCAATAAGTGATTTTGTTTCATTCGTTGAACATTTAGGTCATTTTCATACTCCCTTGGCTTATTCTAATCCAATTATGGTTTTTAACCAATCTTGTGCATCCAATAAGTGATTTTGTGTCATTGGTTGAACATTTAGTTCATTTTCGTCCTCCCTTGGTTTATTCTAATCCAATAAGTGTTTTTAAACAATCTTGTGCATCCAATAATTGATTAAGTGTCATTGATTGAACATTTAGGTCATTTTCGTCGTCCATTGGCTTATTCTAATCCAATTAGGGTTTTTAACCAATGTTGCGGATCCAATAAGTGATTTTGTGTCATTGGTTGAACATTTAGGTAATTTTCGTCCACCCTTGGCTTATTCTAATCCAATTAGTGTTTTTAACCAAACTTGCGCATCCAATAAGTGATTTTGTGTCATTGGTTGAACATTTAGGTCATTTTCGTCCTCCCTAGGCTTATTTTTATCTATTTAGGGTTTTTAATGAATCTTGTGCATCCAATAACTTATTTTGTCCTTCCTAGGCTTATTCTAATCCTATTAGGGTTTTTAACCAATCTTGTGCAGCCAATAAGTGATTGTGTGTCATTCGTTGAACATTTAGGTCATTTACGTCCTCCATAGGATTCTTCTAATCCAATTATGGTTTTTAACCAATCTTGTGCATCCAATAAATGATTTTGTATCATTCGTTGAACATTTAGTTCATTTACGTACTCCCTTGGCTTATTCTAATCCAATTATGGTTTTTAACCATTCTTGTGCATCCAATAAGTGATTTTGTGTCATTGGTTGAACATTTAGGTCATTTTAATCCTCTCTAGGCTTATTCTAATCCAATTAGGGTTTTTATCCAATCTTGTGCATCCATTAAGTGATTTTGTGTCATTGGTTGAACATTTAGGTCATTTTCGTCCTCCCTATGCTAATTCTAATCCAATTAAGGTTTTTAACCAATCTTGTGCATCCAATAATTGATTTTGTGTCATTGGTTGAACATTAGGTTATTTTCGTCCTCCCTAGGCTTATTCTAATCCAATTAACGGTTTTAACCAATCTTGTGCATCCAATAAGTGATTTCGTCCACCCTTGGCTTATTCTAATCTAATTAGGGTTTTTAACCAATCTTGTGCATCCAATAAGTGATTTT
>JBBPBP010009779.1:38482295-38495260 GCA_037974735.1 Cicer chorassanicum
GGCTTATTCTAATCCAATTAGGGTTTTTAACCAATCTTGTGCATCCAATAAGTGATTTTGTGTCATTGGGTGTACATTTATTTGATTTTCGTCCTTCCTAGGCTTATTCTAATCCAATTAGGTTTTTAACCAATCTTGTGCATCCAATAAGTGATTTTGTGTCATTCGTTGAACATTGAGGTCATTTACGTTCTCCCTAGGATTATTCTAATCCAATTAGGGTTTTTAACCAATCTTGTGCATCAATTAAGTGATTTTGTTTCATTCGTTGAACATTTAGGTCATTTTCATACTCCCTTGGCTTATTCTAATCCAATTAGGGTTTTTAACCAATCTTGTGCATCCGATAAGTGATTTTGTGTCATTGGTTGAACATTTAGTTCATTTTCGTCCTCCGTAGGTTTATTCTAATCCAATAAGTGTTTTTAAACAATCTTGTGCATCCAATAAGTGATTTTGTGTGTCATTGGTTGAACATTTAGGTCATTTTCGTCGTCCCTTGGTTTATTCTATTTCAATTAGGGTTTTTAACCAATCTTGTGCATCCAATAAGTGATTTTGTGTATTGGTTGAACATTTAGGTCATTTTCGTCCTCCCTTGGCTTATTCTAATCCAATTAGGGTTTTTAACCAATCTTGCACATCCAATAAGTGATTTTGTGTCATTGGTTGAACATTTAGGTAATTTTCGTCCACCCTTGGCTTATTCTAATCCAATTAGGGTTTTTAATCAATCTTGTGTCATTGGTTGAACATTAGGTCATTTTCGTCCTCCCTAGGCTTATTCTTATCTAATTAGGGTTTTTAATGAATCATGTGCATCCAATAACTTATTTTGTCCTTCCTAGGCTTATTCTTATCCTATTAGGGTTTTTAACCAATCTTGTGCATCCAATAAGTGATTTTGTGTCATTCGTTGAACATTTAGGTCATTTACGTCCTCCATAGGATTCTTCTAATCCAATTATGGTTTTTAACCAATCTTGTGCATCCAATAAATGCTTTTGTATCATTCGTTGAACATTTAGTTCATTTACATCCTCCCTAGGCTTATTCTAATCCAATTAGGGTTTTTATCCAATCTTGTGCATCCATTAAGTGATTTTGTGTCATTGGTTGAACATTTAGGTCATTTTCGTCCTCCCTATGCTAATTCTAATCCAATTAAGGTTTTTAACCAATCTTGTGCATCCAATAATTGATTTTGTGTCATTGGTTGAACATTAGGTTATTTTCGTCCTCCCTAGGCATATTCTAATCCAATTAAGGGTTTTAACCAATCTTGTGCATCCAATAAGTGATTTTGTGTCATTGGTTGAACATTTAGGTCTTTTTCGTCCACCCTTGGCTTATTCTAATCCAATTAGGGTTTTTAACCAATCTTGTGCATCCAATAAGTGATTTTGTGTCATTGGTTGAACATTTAGGTCATTTTCGTCGTCCCTTGGTTTATTCTAATTCAATTAGGGTTTTTAACCAATCTTGTGCATCCAATAAGTGATTTGTGTATTGGTTGAACATTTAGGTCATTTACGTCCTCCGTATGATTATTTTAATCCAATTAGGGTTTTTAACCAATCTTGTGCATCCAATAAGTGATTTTGTTTCATTCGTTGAACATTTAGGTCATTTTCATACTCCCTTGGCTTATTCTAATCCAATTAGGGTTTTTAACCAATCTTGTGCATCAAATAAGTTATTTTGTGTCATTGGTTGAACATTTAGTTCATTTTTGTCCTCCCTAGGTTTATTCTAATCCAATAAGTGTTTTTAAACAATCTTGTGCATCCAATAATTGATTTAGTGTCATTGATTGAACATTTAGGTCATTTTCGTCGTCCCTTGGTTTATTCTAATTCAATTAGGGTTTTTAACCAATCTTGTGCATCCAATAAGTGATTTTGTGTATTGGTTGAACATTTAGGTCATTTTCGTCCTCCCTTGGCTTATTCTAATCCAATTAGGGTTTTTAACCAATGTTGCGCATCCAATAAGTGATTTTGTGTCATTGGTTGAACGTTTAGGTAATTTTCGTCCACCCTTGGCTTATTCTAATCCAATTAGGGTTTTTAACCAATCTTGTGCATCCAATAAGTGATTTTGTGTCATTGGTTGAACATTTAGGTCATTTTCGTCCTCCCTGGGCTTATTCTCATCCAATTAGGGTTTTTAACCAATCTTGTGCATCCAATAATTGATTTTGTGTCATTGGATGAACATTAGGTCATTTTCGTCCTCCCTAGGCTTATTCTTATCTAATTAGGGTTTTTAACTTATCTTGTGCATCCAATAAGTGATTTTGTGTCATTGGTTGAACATTTAGGTCATTTTCGTCCACCATTGTCTTATTCTAATCCAATTAGGGTTTTTAACCAATCTTGCGCATCCAATAAGTGATTTTGTGTCATTACTTGAACATTTAGGTCATTTTCGTCCTCCCTAGGCTTATTCTAATCCAATAAGGTTTTTAACCTATATTGTGCATCCAATAATTGATTTTGTCTCATTGGTTTAACATTAGGCCATTTTCGTCCTTCCTAGGGTTATTCTAATCCAATTATGGTTTTTAACCAATCTTCTGCATCCAATAAGTGATTTTGTGTCATTCGTTGAACATTTAGGTCATTTTCGTCCTCCATAGGCTTATTCTAATCCAATTAAAGTTTTTAACCAATCTTGTGCATCCAATAATTGATTTTGTGTCATTGGTTGAACATTAGGTCATTTTCGTCCTCCCTACGCTTATTCTAATCCAATTAGGGTTTTTAACCAATCTTGTGCATCCAATAAGTGATTTTGTGTCATTGGTTGAACATTTAGGTCATTTTCGTCCACCTTTGTTTTACTCTAATCCAATTAGGGTTTTTAACCAATCTTGTGCATCCAATAAGTGATTTTGGGTCATTGGTTGAACATTTAGGTCGTTTTCGTCCTCCTTAGGCTTATTCTAATCAAATAAGGTTTTTAACCAATCTTGTGCATCCAATAATTGATTTTGTCTCATTGGTTGAACAGTAGGCCATTTTCGTCCTCCCTAGGTTTATTCTTATCTAATTAGGGTTTTTAATCAATCTTGTGCATCCAATAACTGATTTTGTGTCATTGGTTGTACATTTATTTGATTTTCGTCCTTCCTAGGCTTATTCTAATCCAATTAGGTTTTTTAACCAATCTTGTGCATCCAATAAGTGATTTTGTGTCATTCGTTGAACATTGAGGTCATTTACGTCCTCCCCAGGCTTATTCTTATCTAATTAGGGTTTTTAATCAATCTTGTGCATCCAATAACTGATTTTGTGTCATTGGTTGAACATTTATTTGATTTTCGTCCTCCCTAGGCTTATTCTAATCCAATTAGGGTTTTTAACCAATCTTGCGCATCCAATAAGTGATTTTATGTCATTGGTTGAACATTTAGGTCATTTTCATCCCCCCTAGGCTTATTCTAATCCAATAAGGTTTTTAACCAATCTTGTGCATCAAATAATTGATTTTGTCTCATTGGTTGAACATTAGGCCATTTTTGTCCTCCCAAGGCTTATTCTTATCTAATTAGGGTTTTTAATCAATCTTGTGCATCCAATAACTGATTTTGTGTCATTGGTTGTACATTTATTTGATTCTCGTCCTTCGTAGGCTTATTCTAATCCAATGAGGTTTTTTAACCAATCTTGTGTATCCAATAAGTGATTTTGTGTCATTCGTTGAACATTTAGTTCATTTACGTACTCCCTTGGCTTATTCTAATCCAATTATGGTTTTTAACCATTCTGGTGCATCCAATAAGTGATTTTGTGTCATTAGTTGAACATTTAGGTCATTTTCATCCGCCCTAGGCTTATTCTAATCCAATTAGGGTTTTTATCCAATCTTGTGCATCCAATAAGTGATTTTGTGTCATTGGTTGAACATTTAGGTCATTTTCGTCCTCCATAGGCTTATTCTATTCCAATAAGGTTTTTAACCAATCTTGTGCATCCAATAATTGATTTTGTGCCATTGGTTGAACATTAGGTTATTTTCGTCCTCCCTAGGCTTATTCTAATCCAATTAAGGGTTTTAACCAATCTTGTGCATCCAATAAGTGATTTTGTGTCATTGGTTGAACATTTAGGTCTTTTTCGTCCACCCTTGGCTTATTCTAATCCAATTAGGGTTTTTAACCAATCATGTGCATCCAATAAGTGATTTTGTGTCATTGGTTGAACATTTAGGTCATTTTCGTCGTCCCTTGGTTTATTCTAATTCAATTAGGGTTATTAACCAATCTTGTGCATCCAATAAGTGATTTTGTGTATTGGTTGAACATTTAGGTTATTTTCGTCCTCCCTTGGCTTATTCTAATCTAATTAGGGTTTTTAACCAATCTTGCGCATCCAATAAGTGATTTTATGTCATTGGTTGAACATTTAGGTCATTTTCATCCCCCCTAGGCTTATTCTAATCCAATAAGGTTTTTAACCAATCTTGTGCATCCAATAATTGATTTTGTCTCATTGGTTGAACATTAGGCCATTTTTGTCCTCCCCAGGCTTATTCTTATCTAATTAGGGTTTTTAATCAATCTTGTGCATCCAATAAGTGATTTTGTGTCATTCGTTGAACATTGAGGTCATTTACGTCCTCCCTAGGATTATTCTAATCCAATTAGGGTTTTTAACCAATCTTGTACATCCAATAAGTGATTTTGTTTCATTCGTTGAACATTTAGGTCATTTTCATACTCCCTTGGCTTATTCTAATCCAATTAGGGTTTTTAACCAATCTTGTGCATCCGATAAGTGATTTTGTGTCATTGGTTGAACATTTAGTTCATTTTCGTCCTCCGTAGGTTTATTCTAATCCAATAAGTGTTTTTAAACAATCTTGTGCATCCAATAAGTGATTTTGTGTGTCATTGGTTGAACATTTAGGTCATTTTCGTCGTCCCTTGGTTTATTCTATTTCAATTAGGGTTTTTAACCAATCTTGTGCATCCAATAAGTGATTTTGTGTATTGGTTGAACATTTAGGTCATTTTCGTCCTCCCTTGGCTTATTCTAATCCAATTAGGGTTTTTAACCAATCTTGCACATCCAATAAGTGATTTTGTGTCATTGGTTGAACATTTAGGTAATTTTCGTCCACCCTTGGCTTATTCTAATCCAATTAGGGTTTTTAATCAATCTTGTGTCATTGGTTGAACATTAGGTCATTTTCGTCCTCCCTAGGCTTATTCTTATCTAATTAGGGTTTTTAATGAATCATGTGCATCCAATAACTTATTTTGTCCTTCCTAGGCTTATTCTAATCCTATTAGGGTTTTTAACCAATCTTGTGCATCCAATAAGTGATTTTGTGTCATTCGTTGAACATTTAGGTCATTTACGTCCTCCATAGGATTCTTCTAATCCAATTATGGTTTTTAACCAATCTTGTGCATTCAATAAGTGATTTTGTTTCATTGGTTGAACATTTAGGTCATTTTCGTCCTCCCTGGGCTTTTTCTAATCCAATTAGGGTTTTTAACCAATCTTGTGCATGCAATAATTGATTTTGTCTCATTGGTTGAACATTAGGTCATTTTCGTCCTCCCTAGGCGTATTCTTATCTAATTAGGGTTTTTAATGAATCATGTGCATCCAATAACTTATTTTGTCCTTCCTAGGCTTATTCTAATCCTATTAGGGTTTTTAACCAATCTTGTGCATCCAATAAGTGATTTTGTGTCATTCGTTGAACATTTAGGTCATTTACGTCCTCCATAGGATTCTTCTAATCCAATTATGGTTTTTAACCAATCTTGTGCATCCAATAAATGCTTTTGTATCATTCGTTGAACATTTAGTTCATTTACGTACTCCCTTGGCTTATTCTAATCCAATTATGGTTTTTAACCATTCTTGTGCATCCAATAAGTGATTTTGTGTCATTGGTTGAACATTTAGGTCATTTTCATCCTCCCTAGGCTTATTCTAATCCAATTAGGGTTTTTATCCAATCTTTGGCATCCATTAAGTGATTTTGTGTCATTGGTTGAACATTTAGGTCATTTTCGTCGTCCCTTGGTTTATTCTAATTTAATTAGGGTTTTTAACCAATCTTGTGCATCCAATAAGTGATTTTGTGTCATTGGTTGAACAATTAGGTTATTTTCGTCCTCCCTTGGCTTATTCTAATCCAATTAGGGTTTTTAACCAATCTTGCGCATCCAATAAGTGATTTTATGTCATTGGTTGAACATTTAGGTCATTTTCGTCCCCCCTAGGCTTATTCTAATCCAATAAGGTTATTAACCAATCTTGTGCATCCAATAATTGATTTTGTCTCATTTGTTGAACATTAGGCCATTTTTGTCCTCCCCAGGCTTATTCTTATCTAATTAGGGTTTTTAATCAATCTTGTGCATCCAATAACTGATTTTGTGTCATTGGTTGAACATTTATTTGATTTTCGTCCTCCCTAGGATTATTATAATCCAATTAGGGTTTTTAACCAATCTTGTGCATCCAATAAGTGATTTTGTTTCATTCATTGAACATTTAGGTCATTTTCATACTCCCTTGGCTTATTCTAATCCAATTAGGGTTTTTAACCAATCTTGTGCATCCAATAAGTGATTTTGTGTCATTGGTTGAACATTTAGTTCATTTTCGTCCTCCCTTGGTTTATTCTAATCCAATAAGTGTTTTTAAACAATCTAGTGCATCCAATAATTGATTATGTGTCATTGATTGAACATTTAGGTCATTTCCGTCGTCTATTGGCTTATTCTAATCCAATTAGGGTTTTTAACCAATGTTGCGCATCCAATAAGTGATTTTGTGCCATTGGCTGAACATTTAGGTAATTTTCGTCCACCCTTGGCTTATTCTAATCCAATTAGGGTTTTTAACCAATCTTGCGCATCCAATAAGTGATTTTGTGTCATTGGTTGAACATTTAGGTCATTTTCGTCCTCCCTAGGCTTATTCTTATCTATTTAGGGTTTTTAATAAATCTTGTGCATCCAATAACTTATTTTGTCCTTCCTAGGCTTATTATAATCTTATTAGGGTTTTTAACCAATCTTGTGCAGCCAATAAGTGATTTTGTGTCATTCGTTGAACATTTAGGTCATTTACGTCCTCCATAGGATTCTTCTAATCCAATTATGGTTTTTAACCAATCTTGTGCATCCAATAAATGCTTTTGTATCATTCGTTGAACATTTAGTTCATTTACGTACTCCCTTGGCTTATTCTAATCCAATTAGGGTTTTTAACCAATCTTGTGCATTCGATAAGTGATTTTGTGTCATTGGTTGAACATTTAGTTCATTTTCGTCCTCCGTAGGTTTATTCTAATCCAATAAGTGTTTTTAAACAATCTTGTGCATCCAATAAGTGATTTTGTGTGTCATTGGTTGAACATTTAGGTCATTTTTGTCCTCCCTTGGTTTATTCTATTTCAATTAGGGTTTTTAACCAATCTTGTGCATCCAATAAGTGATTTTGTGTATTGGTTGAACATATAGGTCATTTTCGTCCTCCCTTGGCTTATTCTAATCCAATTAGGGTTTTTAACCAATCTTGCACATCCAATAAGTGATTTTGTGTCATTGGTTGAACATTTAGGTAATTTTTTGTCCACCCTTGGCTTATTCTAATCCAATTAGGGTTTTTAACCAATCTTGTGCATCCAATAAGTGATTTTGTGTCATTGGTTGAACATTTAGGTCATTTTCGTCCTCCCTGGGCTTTTTCTAATCCAATTAGGGTTTTTAACCAATCTTGTGCATGCAATAATTGATTTTGTGTCATTGGTTGAACATTAGGTCATTTTCGTCCTCCCTAGGCTAATTCTTATCTAATTAGGGTTTTTAATGAATCATGTGCATCCAATAACTTATTTTGTCCTTCCTAGGCTTATTCTAATCCTATTAGGGTTTTTAACCAAACTTGTGCATCCAATAAGTGATTTTGTGTCATTGGTTGAACATTTAGGTCATTTACGTCCTCCATAGGATTCTTCTAATCCAATTATGGTTTTTAACCAATCTTGTGCATCCAATAAATGCTTTTGTATCATTCGTTGAACATTTAGTTCATTTACGTACTCCCTTGGCTTATTCTAATCCAATTATGGTTTTTAACCATTCTTGTGCATCCAATAAGTGATTTAGTGTCATTGGTTGAACATTTAGGTCATTTTCATCCTCCCTAGGCTTATTCTAATCCAATTAGGGTTTTTAACCAATGTTGCGGATCCAATAAGTGATTTTGTGTCATTGGTTTAACATTTAGGTAATTTTCGTCCACCCTTGGCTTATTCTAATCCAATTAGTGTTTTTAACCAAACTTGCGCATCCAATAAGTGATTTTGTGTTATTGGTTGAACATTTAGGTCATTTTCGTCGTCCCTTGGTTTATTCTAATTCAATTAGGGTTTTTAACCAATCTTGTGCATCCAATAAGTGATTTTGTGTCATTGGTTGAACATTTAGGTCTTTTTCGTCCACCCTTGGCTTATTCTAATCCAATTAGGGTTTTTAACCAATCCTGTGCATCCAATAAGTGATTTTGTGTCATTGGTTGAACATTTAGGTCATTTTCGTCGTCCCTTGGTTTATTCTAATTCAATTAGGGTTTTTAACCAATCTTGTGCATCCAATAAGTGATTTTGTGTCATTGGTTGAACATTTAGGTCATTTTCGTCGTCCCTTGGTTTATTCTCATCCAATTAGGGTTTTTAACTAATCTTGTGCATCCAATAACTGATTTTGTTTCATTGGTTGAACATTTAGATCATTTTCGTCCTCGCTACGCTTGTTCTAATCGAATTAGGGTTTTTAAACTATCTTGTGCATCCAATAAGTGATTTTGTGTCATTGGTTGAACATTTAGGTCATTTTCGTCGTCCCTTGGTTTATTCTAATTCAATTAGGGTTTTTAACCAATCTTGTGCATCCTATAAGTGATTTTGTGTTTTGGTTGATCATTTAGGTCATTTTCGACCTCCCTTGGCTTATTCTAATCCAATTAGGGGTTTTAATCAATCTTGTGCATGCAATAAGTGATTTTGTGTCATTGGTTGAACATTTAGGTCATTTTCGTCCTCCCTTGGCTTATTCTAATCCAATTAGGGTTTTTAACCAATCTTGTGCATCCAATAAGTGATTTTGTGTCATTGGTTGAACATTTAGGTCATTTTCGTCGTCCCTTGGTTTATTCTAATTCAATTAGGGTTTTTAACCAATCTTGTGCATCCAATAAGTGATTTTGTGTATTGGTTGAACATTTAGGTTATTTTCGTCCTCCCTTGGCTTATTTTAATCCAATTAGGGTTTTTAACCAATCTTGCGCATCCAATAAGTGATTTTATGTCATTGGTTGAACATTTAGGTCATTTTCGTCCCCACTAGGCTTATTCTAATCCAATAAGGTTTTTAACCAATCTTGTGCATCCAATAATTGATTTTGTCTCATTGGTTGAACATTAGGCCATTTTTGTCCTCCCCAGGCTTATTCTTATCTAATTAGGGTTTTTAATCAATCTTGTGCATCCAATAACTGATTTTGTGTCATTGGTTGAACATTTATTTGATTTTCGTCCTTCCTAGGCTTATTCTAATCCAATTAGGGTTTTTAACCAATCTTGTGCATCCAATAAGTGATTTTGTGTCATTGGGTGTACATTTATTTGATTTTCGTCCTTCCTAGGCTTATTCTAATCCAATTAGGTTTTTTAACCAATCTTGTGCATCCAATAAGTGATTTTGTGTCATTCGTTGAACATTGAGGTCATTTACGTTCTCCCTAGGATTATTCTAATCCAATTAGGGTTTTTAACCAATCTTGTGCATCCAATAAGTGATTTTGTTTCATTCGTTGAACATTTAGGTCATTTTCATACTCCCTTGGCTTATTCTAATCCAATTAGGGTTTTTAACCAATCTTGTGCATCCGATAAGTGATTTTGTGTCATTGGTTGAACATTTAGTTCATTTTCGTCCTCCCTAGGTTTATTCTAAGCCAATAAGTGTTTTTAAACAATCTTGTGCATCCAATAAGTGATTTTGTGTCATTGGTTGAACATTTAGGTCATTTTCGTCGTCCCTTGGTTTATTCTAATTCAATTAGGGTTTTTAACCAATCTTGTGCATCCAATAAGTGATTTTGTGTATTGGTTGAACATTTAGGTTATTTTCGTCCTCCCTTGGCTTATTCTAATCCAATTAGGGTTTTTAACCAATCTTGCGCATCCAATAAGTGATTTTATGTCATTGGTTGAACATTTAGGTCAATTTCGTCCCCCCTAGGCTTATTCTAATCCAATAAGGTTTTTAACCAATCTTGTGCATCCAATAATTGATTTTGTCTTATTGGTTGAACATTAGGCCATTTTTGTCCTCCCCAGGCTTATTCTTATCTAATTAGGGTTTTTAATCAATCTTGTGCATCCAATAACTGATTTTGTGTCATTGGTTGAACATTTATTTGATTTTCGTCCTTCCTAGGCTTATTCTAATCCAATTAAGGTTTTTAACCAATCTTGTGCATCCAATAAGTGATTTTGTGTCATTCGTTGAACATTTAGGTCATTTACGTCCTCCCTAGGATTATTCTAATCCAATTAGGGTTTTTAACATATCTTGTGCATCCAATAAGTGATTTTGTTTCATTCGTTGAACATTTAGGTCATTTTCATACTCCCTTGGCTTATTCTAATCCAATTATGGTTTTTAACCAATCTTGTGCATCCAATAAGTGATTTTGTGTCATTGGTTGAACATTTAGTTCATTTTCGTCCTCCCTTGGTTTATTCTAATCCAATAAGTGTTTTTAAACACTCTTGTGCATCCAATAATTGATTAAGTGTCATTGATTGAACATTTAGGTCATTTTCGTCGTCCATTGGCTTATTCTAATCCAATTAGGGTTTTTAACCAATGTTGCGGATCCAATAAGTGATTTTGTGTCATTGGTTGAACATTTAGGTAATTTTCGTCCACCCTTGGCTTATTCTAATCCAATTAGTGTTTTTAACCAAACTTGCGCATCCAATAAGTGATTTTGTGTCATTGGTTGAACATTTAGGTCATTTTCGTCCTCCCTAGGCTTATTTTTATCTATTTAGGGTTTTTAATGAATCTTGTGCATCCAATAACTTATTTTGTCCTTCCTAGGCTTATTCTAATCCTATTAGGGTTTTTAACCAATCTTGTGCAGCCAATAAGTGATTGTGTGTCATTCGTTGAACATTTAGGTCATTTACGTCCTCCATAGGATTCTTCTAATCCAATTATGGTTTTTAACCAATCTTGTGCATCCAATAAATGATTTTGTATCATTCGTTGAACATTTAGTTCATTTACGTACTCCCTTGGCTTATTCTAATCCAATTATGGTTCTTAACCATTCTTGTGCATCCAATAAGTGATTTTGTGTCATTGGTTGAACATTTAGGTCATTTTAATCCTCTCTAGGCTTATTCTAATCCAATTAGGGTTTTTATCCAATCTTGTGCATCCATTAAGTGATTTTGTGTCATTGGTTGAACATTTAGGTCATTTTCGTCCTCCCTATGCTAATTCTAATCCAATTAAGGTTTTTAACCAATCTTGTGCATCCAATAATTGATTTTGTGTCATTGGTTGAACATTAGGTTATTTTCGTCCTCCCTAGGCTTATTCTAATCCAATTAACGGTTTTAACCAATCTTGTGCATCCAATAAGTGATTTCGTCCACCCTTGGCTTATTCTAATCTAATTAGGGTTTTTAACCAATCTTGTGCATCCAATAAGTGATTTTTTGTCATTGGTTAATATTTAGGTCATTTTCGTCGTTCCTTGGTTTATTCTAATTCAATTAGGGTTTTTAACCTATCTTGTGCATCCAATAAGTTATTTTGTGTATTGGTTGAACATTTAGGTTATTTTCGTCCTCCCTTGGCTTATTCTAATCCAATTAGGGTTTTTAACCAATCTTGCGCATCCAATAAGTGATTTTATGTCATTGGTTGAACATTTAGGTCATTTTCGTCCCCCCTAGGCTTATTCTAATCCAATAAGGTTTTTAACCAATCTTGTGCATCCAATAATGGATTTTGTCTCATTGGTTGAACATTAGGCCATTTTTGTCCTCCCCAGGCTTATTCTTATCTAATTAGGGTTTTAAATCAATCTTGTGCATCCAATAACTGATTTTGTTTCATTGGTTGAACATTTATTTGATTTTCGTCCTTCTTAGGCTTATTCTAATCCAATTAGGGTTTTTAACCAATCTTGTGCATCCAATAAGTGATTTTGTGTCATTCGTTGAACATTTAGGTCATTTACGTCCTCCCTAGGATTATCCTAATCCAATTAGGGGTTTTAACCAATCTTGTGCATCCAATAAGTGATTTTGTTTCATTCGTTGAACATTTAGGTCATTTTCATACTCCCTTGGCTTATTCTAATCCAATTTGGGTTTTTAACCAATCTTGTGCATCCGATAAGTGATTTTGTGTCATTGGTTGAACATTTAGTTCATTTTTCGTCCTCCCTAGGTTTATTCTAATCCAATAAGTGTTTTTAAACAATCTTGTGCATCCAATAAGTGATTTTGTGTGTCATTGATTGAACATTTAGGTCATTTTCGTCGTCCCTTGGTTTATTCTAATTCAATTAGGGTTTTTAACCAATCTTGTGCATCCAATAAGTGATTTTGTGTATTGGTTGAACATTTAGGTCATTTTCGTCCTCCCTTGTCTTATTCTAATCCAATTAAGGTTTTTAACCAATGTTACGGATCCAATAAGTGATTTTGTGTCATTGGTTGAACATTTAGGTAATTTTCGTCCACCCTTGGCTTATTCTAATCCAATTAGGGTTTTTAACCAATCTTGCGCATCCAATAAGTGATTTTGTGTCATTGGTTGAACATTTAGGTCATTTTCGTCCTCCCTAGGCTTATTTTTATCTATTTAGGGTTTTTAATGAATCTTGTGCATCCAATAACTT
>JBBPBP010009779.1:38495760-38536128 GCA_037974735.1 Cicer chorassanicum
GCATCCAATAACTGATTTTGTGTCATTGGTTGAACATTTATTTGATTTTCGTCCTTCCTAGGCTTATTCTAATCCAATTAAGGTTTTTAACCAATCTTGTGCATCCAATAAGTGATTTTGTGTCATTCGTTGAACATTTAGGTCATTTACGTCCTCCCTAGGATTATTCTAATCCAATTAGGGTTTTTAACATATCTTGTGCATCCAATAAGTGATTTTGTTTCATTCGTTGAACATTTAGGTCATTTTCATACTCCCTTGGCTTATTCTAATCCAATTATGGTTTTTAACCAATCTTGTGCATCCAATAAGTGATTTTGTGTCATTGGTTGAACATTTAGTTCATTTTCGTCCTCCCTTGGTTTATTCTAATCCAATAAGTGTTTTTAAACACTCTTGTGCATCCAATAATTGATTAAGTGTCATTGATTGAACATTTAGGTCATTTTCGTCGTCCATTGGCTTATTCTAATCCAATTAGGGTTTTTAACCAATGTTGCGGATCCAATAAGTGATTTTGTGTCATTGGTTGAACATTTAGGTAATTTTCGTCCACCCTTGGCTTATTCTAATCCAATTAGTGTTTTTAACCAAACTTGCGCATCCAATAAGTGATTTTGTGTCATTGGTTGAACATTTAGGTCATTTTCGTCCTCCCTAGGCTTATTTTTATCTATTTAGGGTTTTTAATGAATCTTGTGCATCCAATAACTTATTTTGTCCTTCCTAGGCTTATTCTAATCCTATTAGGGTTTTTAACCAATCTTGTGCAGCCAATAAGTGATTGTGTGTCATTCGTTGAACATTTAGGTCATTTACGTCCTCCATAGGATTCTTCTAATCCAATTATGGTTTTTAACCAATCTTGTGCATCCAATAAATGATTTTGTATCATTCGTTGAACATTTAGTTCATTTACGTACTCCCTTGGCTTATTCTAATCCAATTATGGTTTTTAACCATTCTTGTGCATCCAATAAGTGATTTTGTGTCATTGGTTGAACATTTAGGTCATTTTAATCCTCTCTAGGCTTATTCTAATCCAATTAGGGTTTTTATCCAATCTTGTGCATCCATTAAGTGATTTTGTGTCATTGGTTGAACATTTAGGTCATTTTCGTCCTCCCTATGCTAATTCTAATCCAATTAAGGTTTTTAACCAATCTTGTGCATCCAATAATTGATTTTGTGTCATTGGTTGAACATTAGGTTATTTTCGTCCTCCCTAGGCTTATTCTAATCCAATTAACGGTTTTAACCAATCTTGTGCATCCAATAAGTGATTTCGTCCACCCTTGGCTTATTCTAATCTAATTAGGGTTTTTAACCAATCTTGTGCATCCAATAAGTGATTTTGTGTCATTGGTTAATATTTAGGTCATTTTCGTCGTTCCTTGGTTTATTCTAATTCAATTAGGGTTTTTAACCTACTTGTGCATCCAATAAGTTATTTTGTGTATTGGTTGAACATTTAGGTTATTTTCGTCCTCCCTTGGCTTATTCTAATCCAATTAGGGTTTTTAACCAATCTTGCGCATCCAATAAGTGATTTTATGTCATTGGTTGAACATTTAGGTCATTTTCGTCCCCCCTAGGCTTATTCTAATCCAATAAGGTTTTTAACCAATCTTGTGCATCCAATAATGGATTTTGTCTCATTGGTTGAACATTAGGCCATTTTTGTCCTCCCCAGGCTTATTCTTATCTAATTAGGGTTTTAAATCAATCTTGTGCATCCAATAACTGATTTTGTTTCATTGGTTGAACATTTATTTGATTTTCGTCCTTCTTAGGCTTATTCTAATCCAATTAGGGTTTTTAACCAATCTTGTGCATCCAATAAGTGATTTTGTGTCATTCGTTGAACATTTAGGTCATTTACGTCCTCCCTAGGATTATCCTAATCCAATTAGGGGTTTTAACCAATCTTGTGCATCCAATAAGTGATTTTGTTTCATTCGTTGAACATTTAGGTCATTTTCATACTCCCTTGGCTTATTCTAATCCAATTTGGGTTTTTAACCAATCTTGTGCATCCGATAAGTGATTTTGTGTCATTGGTTGAACATTTAGTTCATTTTTCGTCCTCCCTAGGTTTATTCTAATCCAATAAGTGTTTTTAAACAATCTTGTGCATCCAATAAGTGATTTTGTGTGTCATTGATTGAACATTTAGGTCATTTTCGTCGTCCCTTGGTTTATTCTAATTCAATTAGGGTTTTTAACCAATCTTGTGCATCCAATAAGTGATTTTGTGTATTGGTTGAACATTTAGGTCATTTTCGTCCTCCCTTGTCTTATTCTAATCCAATTAAGGTTTTTAACCAATGTTACGGATCCAATAAGTGATTTTGTGTCATTGGTTGAACATTTAGGTAATTTTCGTCCACCCTTGGCTTATTCTAATCCAATTAGGGTTTTTAACCAATCTTGCGCATCCAATAAGTGATTTTGTGTCATTGGTTGAACATTTAGGTCATTTTCGTCCTCCCTAGGCTTATTTTTATCTATTTAGGGTTTTTAATGAATCTTGTGCATCCAATAACTTATTTTGTCCTTGCTAGGCTTATTCTAATCCTATTAGGGTTTTTAACCAATCTTGTGCAGCCAATAAGTGATTGTGTGTCATTCGTTGAACATTTAGGTCATTTACGTCCTCCATAGGATTCTTCTAATCCAATTATGGTTTTTAACCAATCTTGTGCATCCAATAAATGCTTTTGTATCATTCGTTGAATATTTAGTTCATTTACGTACTCCCTTGGCTTATTCTAATCCAATTATGGTTTTTAACCATTCTTGTGCATCCAATAAGTGATTTTGTGTCATTGGTTGAACATTTAGGTCATTTTCATCCTCTCTAGGCTTATTCTAATCCAATTAGGGTTTTTATCCAATCTTGTGCATCCATTAAGTGATTTTGTGTCATTGGTTGAACATTTAGGTCATTTTCGTCCTCCCTATGCTAATTCTAATCCAATTAAGGTTTTTAACCAATCTTGTGCATCCAATAATTGATTTTGTGTCATTGGTTGAACATTAGGTTATTTTCGTCCTCCCTAGGCTTATTCTAATCCAATTAAGGGTTTTAACCAATCTTGTGCATCCAATAAGTGATTTTGTGTCATTGGTTGAACATTTAGGTCTTTTTCGTCCACCCTTGGCTTATTCTAATCCAATTAGGGTTTTTAACCAATCTTGTGCATCCAATAAGTGATTTTGTGTCATTGGTTGAACATTTAGGTCATTTTCGTCGTCCCTTGGTTTATTCTAATTCAATTAGGGTTTTTAACCAATCTTGTGCATCCAATAAGTGATTTGTGTATTGGTTGAACATTTAGGTCATTTACGTCCTCCGTATGATTATTTTAATCCAATTAGGGTTTTTAACCAATCTTGTGCATCCAATAAGTGATTTTGTTTCATTCGTTGAACATTTAGGTCATTTTCATACTCCCTTGGCTTATTCTAATCCAATTAGGGTTTTTAACCAATCTTGTGCATCAAATAAGTTATTTTGTGTCATTGGTTGAACATTTAGTTCATTTTTGTCCTCCCTAGGTTTATTCTAATCCAATAAGTGTTTTTAAACAATCTTGTGCATCCAATAATTGATTTAGTGTCATTGATTGAACATTTAGGTCATTTTCGTCGTCCCTTGGTTTATTCTAATTCAATTAGGGTTTTTAACCAATCTTGTGCATCCAATAAGTGATTTTGTGTATTGGTTGAACATTTAGGTCATTTTCGTCCTCCCTTGGCTTATTCTAATCCAATTAGGGTTTTTAACCAATCTTGCACATCCAATAAGTGATTTTGTGTCATTGGTTGAACATTTAGGTAATTTTCGTCCACCCTTGGCTTATTCTAATCCAATTAGGGTTTTTAACTAATCTTGTGCATCCAATAAGTGATTTTGTGTCATTGGTTGAACATTTAGGTCATTTTCGTCCTCCCTGGGCTTTTTCTAATCCAATTAGGGTTTTTAACCAATCTTGTGCATGCAATAATTGATTTTGTGTCATTGGTTGAACATTAGGTCATTTTCGTCCTCCCTAGGCTAATTCTTATCTAATTAGGGTTTTTAATGAATCATGTGCATCCAATAACTTATTTTGTCCTTCCTAGGCTTATTCTAATCCTATTAGGGTTTTTAACCAAACTTGTGCATCCAATAAGTGATTTTGTGTCATTGGTTGAACATTTAGGTCATTTACGTCCTCCATAGGATTCTTCTAATCCAATTATGGTTTTTAACCAATCTTGTGCATCCAATAAATGCTTTTGTATCATTCGTTGAACATTTAGTTCATTTACGTACTCCCTTGGCTTATTCTAATCCAATTATGGTTTTTAACCATTCTTGTGCATCCAATAAGTGATTTTGTGTCATTGGTTGAACATTTAGGTCATTTTCATCCTCCCTAGGCTTATTCTAATCCAATTAGGGTTTTTAACCAATGTTGCGGATCCAATAAGTGATTTTGTGTCATTGGTTGAACATTTAGGTAATTTTCGTCCACCCTTGGCTTATTCTAATCCAATTAGTGTTTTTAACCAAACTTGCGCATCCAATAAGTGATTTTGTGTTATTGGTTGAACATTTAGGTCATTTTCGTCGTCCCTTGGTTTATTCTAATTCAATTAGGGTTTTTAACCAATCTTGTGCATCCAATAAGTGATTTTGTGTCATTGGTTGAACATTTAGGTCTTTTTCGTCCACCCTTGGCTTATTCTAATCCAATTAGGGTTTTTAACCAATCCTGTGCATCCAATAAGTGATTTTGTGTCATTGGTTGAACATTTAGGTCATTTTCGTCGTCCCTTGGTTTATTCTAATTCAATTAGGGTTTTTAACCAATCTTGTGCATCCAATAAGTGATTTTGTGTATTGGTTGAACATTTAGGTTATTTTCGTCCTCCCTTGGCTTATTCTAATCCAATTAGGGTTTTTAACCAATCTTGCGCATCCAATAAGTGATTTTATGTCATTGGTTGAACATTTAGGTCAATTTCGTCCCCCCTAGGCTTATTCTAATCCAATAAGGTTTTTAACCAATCTTGTGCATCCAATAATTGATTTTGTCTTATTGGTTGAACATTAGGCCATTTTTGTCCTCCCCAGGCTTATTCTTATCTAATTAGGGTTTTTAATCAATCTTGTGCATCCAATAACTGATTTTGTGTCATTGGTTGAACATTTATTTGATTTTCGTCCTTCCTAGGCTTATTCTAATCCAATTAGGGTTTTTAACCAATCTTGTGCATCCAATAAGTGATTTTGTGTCATTGGGTGTACATTTATTTGATTTTCGTCCTTCCTAGGCTTATTCTAATCCAATTAGGTTTTTTAACCAATCTTGTGCATCCAATAAGTGATTTTGTGTCATTCGTTGAACATTGAGGTCATTTACGTTCTCCCTAGGATTATTCTAATCCAATTAGGGTTTTTAACCAATCTTGTGCATCCAATAAGTGATTTTGTTTCATTCGTTGAACATTTAGGTCATTTTCATACTCCCTTGGCTTATTCTAATCCAATTAGGGTTTTTAACCAATCTTGTGCATCCGATAAGTGATTTTGTGTCATTGGTTGAACATTTAGTTCATTTTCGTCCTCCCTAGGTTTATTCTAAGCCAATAAGTGTTTTTAAACAATCTTGTGCATCCAATAAGTGATTTTGTGTCATTGGTTGAACATTTAGGTCATTTTCGTCGTCCCTTGGTTTATTCTAATTCAATTAGGGTTTTTAACCAATCTTGTGCATCCAATAAGTGATTTTGTGTATTGGTTGAACATTTAGGTTATTTTCGTCCTCCCTTGGCTTATTCTAATCTAATTAGGGTTTTTAACCAATCTTGCGCATCCAATAAGTGATTTTATGTCATTGGTTGAACATTTAGGTCATTTTCATCCCCCCTAGGCTTATTCTAATCCAATAAGGTTTTTAACCAATCTTGTGCATCCAATAATTGAGTTTGTCTCATTGGTTGAACATTAGGCCATTTTTGTCCTCCCGAGGCTTATTCTTATCTAATTAGGGTTTTTAATCAATCTTGTGCATCCAATAACTGATTTTGTGTCATTGGTTGTACATTTATTTGATTTTCGTCCTTCCTAGGCTTATTCTAATCCAATTAGGTTTTTTAACCAATCTTGTGCATCCAATAAGTGATTTTGTGTCATTCGTTGAACATTGAGGTCATTTACGTCCTCCCCAGGCTTATTCTTATCTAATTAGGGTTTTTAATCAATCTTGTGCATCCAATAACTGATTTTGTGTCATTAGTTGAACATTTATTTGATTTTCGTCCTTGCTAGGCTTATTCTAATCCAATTTGGGTTTTTAACCAATCTTGTGCATCCAATAAGTGATTTTGTGTCATTCGTTGAACATTTATGTCATTTACGTCCTCCCTAGGATTATTCTAATCCAATTAGGGTTTTTAACCAATCTTGTGCATCCAATAAGTGATTTTGTTTCATTCGTTGAACATTTAGGTCATTTTCATACTCCCTTGGCTTATTCTAATCCAATTAGGGTTTTTAACCAATCTTGTGCATCCAATAAGTGATTTTGTGTCATTGGTTGAACATTTAGTTCATTTTCGTCCTCCCTTGGTTTATTCTAATCCAATAAGTGTTTTTAAACAATCTTGTGCATCCAATAATTGATTAAGTGTCATTGATTGAACATTTAGGTCATTTTCGTCGTCCATTGGCTTATTCTAATCCAATTAGGGTTTTTAACCAATGTTGCGGATCCAATAAGTGATTTTGTGTCATTGGTTGAACATTTAGGTAATTTTCGTCCACCCTTGGCTTATTCTAATCCAATTAGTGTTTTTAACCAAACTTGCGCATCCAATAAGTGATTTTGTGTCATTGGTTGAACATTTAGGTCATTTTCGTCCTCCCTAGGCTTATTTTTATCTATTTAGGGTTTTTAATGAATCTTGTGCATCCAATAACTTATTTTGTCCTTCCTAGGCTTATTCTAATCCTATTAGGGTTTTTAACCAATCTTGTGCAGCCAATAAGTGATTGTGTGTCATTCGTTGAACATTTAGGTCATTTACGTCCTCCATAGGATTCTTCTAATCCAATTATGGTTTTTAACCAATCTTGTGCATCCAATAAATGATTTTGTATCATTCGTTGAACATTTAGTTCATTTACGTACTCCCTTGGCTTATTCTAATCCAATTATGGTTTTTAACCATTCTTGTGCATCCAATAAGTGATTTTGTGTCATTGGTTGAACATTTAGGTCATTTTAATCCTCTCTAGGCTTATTCTAATCCAATTAGGGTTTTTATCCAATCTTGTGCATCCATTAAGTGATTTTGTGTCATTGGTTGAACATTTAGGTCATTTTCGTCCTCCCTATGCTAATTCTAATCCAATTAAGGTTTTTAACCAATCTTGTGCATCCAATAATTGATTTTGTGTCATTGGTTGAACATTAGGTTATTTTCGTCCTCCCTAGGCTTATTCTAATCCAATTAACGGTTTTAACCAATCTTGTGCATCCAATAAGTGATTTCGTCCACCCTTGGCTTATTCTAATCTAATTAGGGTTTTTAACCAATCTTGTGCATCCAATAAGTGATTTTGTGTCATTGGTTAATATTTAGGTCATTTTCGTCGTTCCTTGGTTTATTCTAATTCAATTAGGGTTTTTAACCTACTTGTGCATCCAATAAGTTATTTTGTGTATTGGTTGAACATTTAGGTTATTTTCGTCCTCCCTTGGCTTATTCTAATCCAATTAGGGTTTTTAACCAATCTTGCGCATCCAATAAGTGATTTTATGTCATTGGTTGAACATTTAGGTCATTTTCGTCCCCCCTAGGCTTATTCTAATCCAATAAGGTTTTTAACCAATCTTGTGCATCCAATAATGGATTTTGTCTCATTGGTTGAACATTAGGCCATTTTTGTCCTCCCCAGGCTTATTCTTATCTAATTAGGGTTTTAAATCAATCTTGTGCATCCAATAACTGATTTTGTTTCATTGGTTGAACATTTATTTGATTTTCGTCCTTCTTAGGCTTATTCTAATCCAATTAGGGTTTTTAACCAATCTTGTGCATCCAATAAGTGATTTTGTGTCATTCGTTGAACATTTAGGTCATTTACGTCCTCCCTAGGATTATCCTAATCCAATTAGGGGTTTTAACCAATCTTGTGCATCCAATAAGTGATTTTGTTTCATTCGTCGAACATTTAGGTCATTTTCATACTCCCTTGGCTTATTCTAATCCAATTTGGGTTTTTAACCAATCTTGTGCATCCGATAAGTGATTTTGTGTCATTGGTTGAACATTTAGTTCATTTTCGTCCTCCCTAGGTTTATTCTAATCCAATAAGTGTTTTTAAACAATCTTGTGCATCCAATAAGTGATTTTGTGTGTCATTGATTGAACATTTAGGTCATTTTCGTCGTCCCTTGGTTTATTCTAATTCAATTAGGGTTTTTAACCAATCTTGTGCATCCAATAAGTGATTTTGTGTATTGGTTGAACATTTAGGTCATTTTCGTCCTCCCTTGTCTTATTCTAATCCAATTAAGGTTTTTAACCAATGTTACGGATCCAATAAGTGATTTTGTGTCATTGGTTGAACATTTAGGTAATTTTCGTCCACCCTTGGCTTATTCTAATCCAATTAGGGTTTTTAACCAATCTTGCGCATCCAATAAGTGATTTTGTGTCATTGGTTGAACATTTAGGTCATTTTCGTCCTCCCTAGGCTTATTTTTATCTATTTAGGGTTTTTAATGAATCTTGTGCATCCAATAACTTATTTTGTCCTTGCTAGGCTTATTCTAATCCTATTAGGGTTTTTAACCAATCTTGTGCAGCCAATAAGTGATTGTGTGTCATTCGTTGAACATTTAGGTCATTTACGTCCTCCATAGGATTCTTCTAATCCAATTATGGTTTTTAACCAATCTTGTGCATCCAATAAATGCTTTTGTATCATTCGTTGAACATTTAGTTCATTTACGTACTCCCTTGGCTTATTCTAATCCAATTATGGTTTTTAACCATTCTTGTGCATCCAATAAGTGATTTTGTGTCATTGGTTGAACATTTAGGTCATTTTCATCCTCTCTAGGCTTATTCTAATCCAATTAGGGTTTTTATCCAATCTTGTGCATCCATTAAGTGATTTTGTGTCATTGGTTGAACATTTAGGTCATTTTCGTCCTCCCTATGCTAATTCTAATCCAATTAAGGTTTTTAACCAATCTTGTGCATCCAATAATTGATTTTGTGTCATTGGTTGAACATTAGGTTATTTTCGTCCTCCCTAGGCTTATTCTAATCCAATTAAGGGTTTTAACCAATCTTGTGCATCCAATAAGTGATTTTGTGTCATTGGTTGAACATTTAGGTCTTTTTCGTCCACCCTTGGCTTATTCTAATCTAATTAGGGTTTTTAACCAATCTTGTGCATCCAATAAGTGATTTTGTGTCATTGGTTAATATTTATGTCATTTTCGTCGTCCCTTGGTTTATTCTAATTCAATTAGGGTTTTTAACCAATCTTGTGCATCCAATAAGTTATTTTGTGTGTTGGTTGAACATTTAGGTTATTTTCGTCCTCCCTTGGCTTATTCTAATCCAATTAAGGGTTTTAACCAATCTTGTGCATCCAATAAGTGATTTTGTGTCATTGGTTGAACATTTAGGTCTTTTTCGTCCACCCTTGGCTTATTCTAATCCAATTAGGGTTTTTAACCAATTTGTGCATCCAATAAGTGATTTTGTGTCATTGGTTGAACATTTAGGTCATTTTCGTCGTCCCTTGGTTTATTCTAATTCAATTAGGGTTTTTAACCAATCTTGTGCATCCAATAAGTGATTTTGTGTATTGGTTGAACATTTAGGTTATTTTCGTCCTCCCTTGGCTTATTCTAATCTAATTAGGGTTTTTAACTAATCTTGCGCATCCAATAAGGGATTTTATGTCATTGGTTGATCATTTAGGTCATTTTCATCCCCCTAGGCTTATTCTAATCCAATAAGGTTTTTAACCAATCTTGTGCATCCAATAATTGATTTTGTCTCATTGGTTGAACATTAGGCCATTTTTGTCCTCCCCAGGCTTATTCTTATCTAATTAGGGTTTTTAATCAATCTTGTGCATCCAATAACTGATTTTGTGTCATTGGTTGTACATTTATTTGATTTTCGTCCTTCCTAGGCTTATTCTAATCCAATTAGGTTTTTTAACCAATCTTGTGCATCCAATAAGTGATTTTGTGTCATTCGTTGAACATTGAGGTCATTTACGTCCTCCCCAGGCTTATTCTTATCTAATTAGGGTTTTTAATCAATCTTGTGCATCCAATAACTGATTTTGTGTCATTAGTTGAACATTTATTTGATTTTCGTCCTTGCTAGGCTTATTCTAATCCAATTTGGGTTTTTAACCAATCTTGTGCATCCAATAAGTGATTTTGTGTCATTCGTTGAACATTTATGTCATTTACGTCCTCCCTAGGATTATTCTAATCCAATTAGGGTTTTTAACCAATCTTGTGCATCCAATAAGTGATTTTGTTTCATTCGTTGAACATTTAGGTCATTTTCATACTCCCTTGGCTTATTCTAATCCAATTAGGGTTTTTAACCAATCTTGTGCATCCAATAAGTGATTTTGTGTCATTGGTTGAACATTTAGTTCATTTTCGTCCTCCCTTGGTTTATTCTAATCCAATAAGTGTTTTTAAACAATCTTGTGCATCCAATAATTGATTAAGTGTCATTGATTGAACATTTAGGTCATTTTCGTCGTCCATTGGCTTATTCTAATCCAATTAGGGTTTTTAACCAATGTTGCGGATCCAATAAGTGATTTTGTGTCATTGGTTGAACATTTAGGTAATTTTCGTCCACCCTTGGCTTATTCTAATCCAATTAGTGTTTTTAACCAAACTTGCGCATCCAATAAGTGATTTTGTGTCATTGGTTGAACATTTAGGTCATTTTCGTCCTCCCTAGGCTTATTTTTATCTATTTAGGGTTTTTAATGAATCTTGTGCATCCAATAACTTATTTTGTCCTTCCTAGGCTTATTCTAATCCTATTAGGGTTTTTAACCAATCTTGTGCAGCCAATAAGTGATTGTGTGTCATTCGTTGAACATTTAGGTCATTTACGTCCTCCATAGGATTCTTCTAATCCAATTATGGTTTTTAACCAATCTTGTGCATCCAATAAATGATTTTGTATCATTCGTTGAACATTTAGTTCATTTACGTACTCCCTTGGCTTATTCTAATCCAATTATGGTTTTTAACCATTCTTGTGCATCCAATAAGTGATTTTGTGTCATTGGTTGAACATTTAGGTCATTTTAATCCTCTCTAGGCTTATTCTAATCCAATTAGGGTTTTTATCCAATCTTGTGCATCCATTAAGTGATTTTGTGTCATTGGTTGAACATTTAGGTCATTTTCGTCCTCCCTATGCTAATTCTAATCCAATTAAGGTTTTTAACCAATCTTGTGCATCCAATAATTGATTTTGTGTCATTGGTTGAACATTAGGTTATTTTCGTCCTCCCTAGGCTTATTCTAATCCAATTAACGGTTTTAACCAATCTTGTGCATCCAATAAGTGATTTCGTCCACCCTTGGCTTATTCTAATCTAATTAGGGTTTTTAACCAATCTTGTGCATCCAATAAGTGATTTTGTGTCATTGGTTAATATTTAGGTCATTTTCGTCGTTCCTTGGTTTATTCTAATTCAATTAGGGTTTTTAACCAATCTTGTGCATCCAATAAGTTATTTTGTGTATTGGTTGAACATTTAGGTTATTTTCGTCCTCCCTTGGCTTATTCTAATCCAATTAGGGTTTTTAACCAATCTTGCGCATCCAATAAGTGATTTTATGTCATTGGTTGAACATTTAGGTCATTTTCGTCCCCCCTAGGCTTATTCTAATCCAATAAGGTTTTTAACCAATCTTGTGCATCCAATAATTGATTTTGTCTCATTGGTTGAACATTAGGCCATTTTTGTCCTCCCCAGGCTTATTCTTATCTAATTAGGCTTTTAAATCAATCTTGTGCATCCAATAACTGATTTTGTTTCATTGGTTGAACATTTATTTGATTTTCGTCCTTCTTAGGCTTATTCTAATCCAATTAGGGTTTTTAACCAATCTTGTGCATCCAATAAGTGATTTTGTGTCATTCGTTGAACATTTAGGTCATTTACGTCCTCCCTAGGATTATTCTAATCCAATTAGGGGTTTTAACCAATCTTGTGCATCCAATAAGTGATTTTGTTTCATTCGTTGAACATTTAGGTCATTTTCATACTCCCTTGGCTTATTCTAATCCAATTAGGGTTTTTAACCAATCTTGTGCATCCAATAAGTGATTTTGTGTGTCATTGATTTAACATTTAGGTCATTTTCGTCGTCCCTTGGTTTATTCTAATTCAATTAGGGTTTTTAACCAATCTTGTGCATCCAATAAGTGATTTTGTGTATTGGTTGAACATTTAGGTCATTTTCGTCCTCCCTTGTCTTATTCTAATCCAATTAGGGTTTTTAACCAATCTTGCACATCCAATAAGTGATTTTGTGTCATTGGTTGAACATTTAGGTAATTTTCGTCCACCCTTGGCTTATTCTAATCCAATTAGGGTTTTTAACTAATCTTGTGCATCCAATAAGTGATTTTGTGTCATTGGTTGAACATTTAGGTCATTTTCGTCCTCCCTGGGCTTTTTCTAATCCAATTAGGGTTTTTAACCAATCTTGTGCATGCAATAATTGATTTTGTGTCATTGGTTGAACATTAGGTCATTTTCGTCCTCCCTAGGCTTATTCTTATCTAATTAGGGTTTTTAATGAATCATGTGCATCCAATAACTTATTTTGTCCTTCCTAGGCTTATTCTAATCCTATTAGGGTTTTTAACCAATCTTGTGCATCCAATAAGTGATTTTGTGTCATTCGTTGAACATTTAGGTCATTTACGTCCTCCATAGGATTCTTCTAATCCAATTATGGTTTTTAACCAATCTTGTGCATCCAATAAATGCTTTTGTATCATTCGTTGAACATTTAGTTCATTTACGTACTCCCTTGGCTTATTCTAATCCAATTATGGTATTTAACCATTCTTGTGCATCCAATAAGTGATTTTGCGTCATTGGTTGAACATTTAGGTCATTTTCATCCTCCCTAGGCTTATTCTAATCCAATTAGGGTTTTTATCCAATCTTGTGCATCCATTAAGTGATTTTGGGTCATTGGTTGAACATTTAGGTCATTTTCGTCCTCCCTATGCTAATTCTAATCCAATTAAGGTTTTTAACCAATCTTGTGCATCCAATAATTGATTTTGTGTCATTGGTTGAACATTAGGTTATTTTTGTCCTCCCTAGGCTTATTCTAATCCAATTAAGGGTTTTAACCAATCTTGTGCATCCAATAAGTGATTTTGTGTCATTGGTTGAACATTTAGGTCTTTTTCGTCCACCCTTGGCTTATTCTAATCCAATAAGTGTTTTTAAACAATCTTGTGCATCCAATAAGTGATTTTGTGTGTCATTGGTTGAACATTTAGGTCATTTTCGTCGTCCCTTGGTTTATTCTAATTCAATTAGTGTTTTTAACCAATCTTGTGCATCCAATAAGTGATTTTGTGTATTGGTTGAACATTTAGGTTATTTTCGTCCTCCCTTGGCTTATTCTAATCCAATTAGGGTTTTTAACCAATCTTGCGCATCCAATAAGTGATTTTATGTCATTATTTGAACATTTAGGTCATTTTCGTCCCCCCTAGGCTTATTCTAATCCAATAAGGTTTTTAACCAATCTTGTGCATCCAATAATTGATTTTGTCTCATTGGTTGAACATTAGGCCATTTTTGTCCTCCCCAGGCTTATTCTTATCTAATTAGGGTTTTTAATCAATCTTGTGCATGCAATAACTGATTTTGTGTCATTGGTTGAACATTTATTTGATTTTCGTCCTTCCTAGGCTTTTTCTAATCCAATTAGGGTTTTTAACCAATCTTGTGCATCCAATAAGTGATTTTGTGTCATTGGTTGAACATTTAGGTCATTTACGTCCTCCCTAGGATTATTCTAATCCAATTAGGGTTTTTAACCAATCTTGTGCATCCAATAAGTGATTTTGTTTCATTCGTTGAACATTTAGGTCATTTTCATACTCCCTTGGCTTATTCTAATCCAATTAGGGTTTTTAACCAATCTTGTGCATCCAATAAGTGATTTTGTGTCATTGGTTGAACATTTAGTTCATTTTCGTCCTCCCTTGGTTTATTCTAATCCAATAAGTGTTTTTAAACAATCTTGTGCATCCAATAATTGATTAAGTGTCATTGATTGAACATTTAGGTCATTTTCGTCGTCCCTTGGCTTATTCTAATCCAATTAGGGTTTTTAACCAATGTTGCGCATCCAATAAGTGATTTTGTGTCATTGGTTGAACATTTAGGTAATTTTCGTCCACCCTTGGCTTATTCTAATCCAATTAGGGTTTTTAACCAATCTTGTGCATCCAATAAGTGATTTTGTGTCAATGGTTGAACATTTAGGTCATTTTCGTCCTCCCTAGGCTTATTCTTCTCTATTTAGGGTTTTTAATGAATCTTGTGCATCCAATAACTTGTTTTGTCCTTCCTAGGCTTATTCTAATCCTATTAGGGTTTTTAACCAATCTTGTGCAGCCAATAAGTGATTTTGTGTCATTCGTTGAACATTTAGGTCATTTACGTCCTCCATAGGATTCTTCTAATCCAATTATGGTTTTTAACCAATCTTGTGCATCCAATAAATGCTTTTGTATCATTCGTTGAACATTTAGTTCATTTACGTACTCCCTTGGCTTATTCTTATCCAATTATGGTTTTTAACCATTCTTGTGCATCCAATAAGTGATTTTGTGTGATTGGTTGAACATTTAGGTCATTTTCATCCTCCCTAGGCTTATTCTAATCCAATTAGGGTTTTTATCCAATATTGTGCATCCATTAAGTGATTTTGTGTCATTGGTTGAACATTTAGGTCATTTTCGTCCTCCCTATGCTAATTCTAATCCAATTAAGGTTTTTAACCAATCTTGTGCATCCAATAATTGATTTTGTGTCATTGGTTGAACATTAGGTTATTTTCGTCCTCCCTAGGCTTATTCTAATCCAATTAAGGGTTTTACCCAATCTTGTGCATCCAATAAGTGATTTTGTGTCATTGGTTGAACATTTAGGTCTTTTTCGTCCACCCTTGGCTTATTCTAATCTAATTAGGGTTTTTAACCAATCTTGTGCTTCCAATAAGTGATTTTGTGTCATTGGTTAATATTTAGGTCATTTTCGTCGTCCATTGGTTTATTATAATTCAATTAGGGTTTTTAACCAATCTTGTGCATCCAATAAGTTATTTTGTGTATTGGTTGAACATTTAGGTTATTTTCGTCCTCCCTTGGCTTATTCTAATCCAATTAGGGTTTTTAACCAATCTTGTGCATCCAATAATTGATTTTGTGTCATTGGTTGAACATTAGGTCATTTTCATCCTCCCTAGGCTTATACTAATCCAATTAGGGTTTTTAACCTATCTTGTGCATCCAATAAGTGATTTTGTGTCATTGGTTGATCATTTAGGTCATTTTCGTCCACCATTGGCTTATTCTAATCCAATTAGGGTTTTTATCCAATCATGTGCATCCAATAAGTGATTTTGTATCATTACTTGAACATTTAGGTCATTTTCGTCCTCCCTTGGCTTATTCTAATCCAATAAGGTTTTTAACCAATCTTGTGCATCCAATAATTGATTTTATATCATTGGTATAACATTAGGCCATTTTCGTCCTTCCTAGGCTTATTCTAAATAATTATGGTTTTTAACCAATCTTGTGCATCCAATAAGTGATTTTGTTTCATTCGTTGAACATTTAGGTCATTTACGTACTCCCTTGGCTTATTCTAATCCAATTATGGTTTTTAACCATTCTTGTGCATCCAATAAGTGATTTTGTGTCATTGGTTGAACATTTAGGTCATTTTCATCCTCCTTAGGCTTATTCTAATTCAGTTAGGGTTTTTAACCAATCTTTGCATCCAATAAGTGATTTTGTGTCATTGGTTGAACATTTAGGTCATTTTCGTCCTCCCTAGGTTTATTGTAATCCAATTAGGATTTTTAACCAATCTTGTGCATCCAATAAGTGATTTGTTGTCATTGGATTAACATTTAGGTTATTTTCGTCCTCCCTAGGCTTATTCTAATCCAATTATGGTTTTTAACCAATCTTGTGCATACAATAAGTGATTTTGTATCATTGGTTGAACATTTAGGTCATTTTCATCCTTCCTAGGCTTATTCTAATCCAATTAGGGTTTTTATCCAATCTTGTGATTCCAATAAATGGTTTTGTGTCATTGGTTGAACATTTAGGTTATATTCGTCCTCCCTAGGCTTATTCTAATCCAATTAAGGTTTTTGACCAATCTTGTGCATCCAATAACTGATTTTGTGTCATTGGTTGAACATTAGGTCATTTTCGTCCTCCCTAGGCTTATTCTAATCCAATTAGGGTTTTTCACCAATCTTGTGCATCCAATAAGTGATTTTGTGTCATTGGTTGAACATTTAGGTCATTTTCGTCCACCCTTGGCTTATTCTAATCCAATTAGGGTTTTTAACCAATCTTGTGCATCCAATAAGTGATTTTGTGTCATTGGTTGAACATTTAGGTCATTTTCATCCTCCCTAGGCTTATTCTAATCCAATTAGGGTTTTTATCCAATCTTGTGCATCCATTAAGTGATTTTGTGTCATTGGTTGAACATTTAGGTCATTTTCGTCCTCCCTATGCTAATTCTAATCCATTTAAGGTTTTTAACCAAACTTGTGCATCCAATAATTGATTTTGTGTCATTGGTTGAACATTTAGGTCTTTTTCGTCCACCCTTGGCTTATTCTAATCCAATTAGGGTTTTTAACCAATCTTGTGCATCCAATAAGTGATTTTGTGTCATTGGTTGAACATTTAGGTCATTTTCGTCGTCCCTTGGTTTATTCTAATTCAATTAGGGTTTTTAACCAATCTTGTGCATCCAATAAGTGATTTTGTGTCATTGGTTGAACATTTAGGTCATTTTCGTCGTCCCTTGGTTTATTCTAATCCAATTAGGGTTTTTAACTAATCTTGTGCATCCAATAACTGATTTTGTTTCATTGGTTGAACATTTAGATGATTTTCGTCCTCCCTAGGCTTATTCTAATCCAATTAGGGTTTTTACCCAATCTTGTGCATCCAATAAGTGATTTTGTGTCATTGGTTGAACATTTAGGTCATTTTCGTCGTCCCTTGGTTTATTCTAATTCAATTAGGGTTTTTAACCAATCTTGTGCATCCAATAAGTGATTTTGTGTCATTGGTTGAATATTTAGGTCATTTTCGTCGTCCCTTGGTTTATTCTAATCCAATTAGGGTTTTTAACTAATCTTGTGCATCCAATAACTGATTTTGTTTCATTGGTTGAACATTTAGATCATTTTCGTCCTCGCTACGCTTGTTCTAATCGAATTAGGGTTTTTAAACTATCTTGTGCATCCAATAAGTGATTTTGTGTCATTGGTTGAACATTTAGGTCATTTTCGTCGTCCCTTGGTTTATTCTAATTCAATTAGGGTTTTTAACCAATCTTGTGCATCCTATAAGTGATTTTGTGTTTTGGTTGATCATTTAGGTCATTTTCGACCTCCCTTGGCTTATTCTAATCCAATTAGGGGTTTTAATCAATCTTGTGCATGCAATAAGTGATTTTGTGTCATTGGTTGAACATTTAGGTCATTTTCGACCTCCCTTGGCTTATTCTAATCCAATTAGGGTTTTTAATCAATGTTGTGCATGCAATAAGTGATTTTGTGTCATTGGTTGAACATTTAGGTCATTTTCGTCCTCCCTAGGCTAATTCTAATCCAATTAGGGTTTTTAACCAATCTTGTGCATCCAATAAGTGATTTTGTGTCATTGGTTGAACATTTAGGTCATTTTCATCCTCCCTAGGTTTATTCTAATCCAATTAGGGATTTTAAGCAATCTTGTACATCCAATAAGTGATTTTGTGTCATTGGTTGAACATTTAGGGCATTTTCGTCGTCCCTTGGTTTATTCTAATCCAATTAGGGTTTTTAACTAATCTTGTGCATCCAATAACTGATTTTGTTTCATTGGTTGAACATTTAGATGATTTTCGTCCTCCCTAGGCTTATTCTAATCCAATTAGGGTTTTTACCCAATCTTGTGCATCCAATAAGTGATTTTGTGTCATTGGTTGAACATTTAGGTCATTTTCGTCGTCCCTTGGTTTATTCTAATTCAATTAGGGTTTTTAACCAATCTTGTGCATCCAATAAGTGATTTTGTGTCATTGGTTGAACATTTAGGTCATTTTCGTCGTCCCTTGGTTTATTCTCATCCAATTAGGGTTTTTAACTAATCTTGTGCATCCAATAACTGATTTTGCTTCATTGGTTGAACATTTAGATGATTTTCGTCCTCCCTAGGCTTATTCGAATCCAATTAGGGTTTTTACCCAATCTTGTGCATCCAATAAGTGATTTTGTGTCATTGGTTGAACATTTAGGTCATTTTCGTCGTCCCTTGGTTTATTCTAATTCAATTAGGGTTTTTAACCAATCTTGTGCATCCTATAAGTGATTTTGTGTTTTGGTTGATCATTTAGGTCATTTTCGACCTCCCTTGGCTTATTCTAATCCAATTAGGGGTTTTAATCAATCTTGTGCATGCAATAAGTGATTTTGTGTCATTGGTTGAACATTTAGGTCATTTTCGACCTCCCTTGGCTTATTCTAATCCAATTAGGGTTTTTAATCAATCTTGTGCATGCAATAAGTGATTTTGTTTCATTGGTTGAACATTTAGATCATTTTCGTCCTCGCTAGGCTTGTTCTAATCGAATTAGGGTTTTTAAACTATCTTGTGCATCCAATAAGTGATTTTGTGTCATTGGTTGATCATTTAGGTCATTTTCGTCGTCCCTTGGTTTATTCTAATTCAATTAGGGTTTTTAACCAATCTTGTGCATCCTATAAGTGATTTTGTGTATTGGTTGATCATTTAGGTCATTTTCGACCTCCCTTGGCTTTTTCTAATCCAATTAGGGTTTTTAATCAATCTTATGCATGCAATAAGTGATTTTGTGTCATTGGTTGAACATTTAGGTCATTTTCGTCCTCCCTAGGCTTATTCTAATCCAATTAGGGTTTTTAACCAATCTTGTGCATCCAATAAGTGATTTTGTGTCATTGGTTGAACATTTAGGTCATTTTCATCCTCCCTAGGTTTATTCTAATCCAATTAGGGATTTTAAGCAATCTTGTGCATCCAATAAGTGTTTTTGTGTCATTGGTTGAACATTTAGGGCATTTTCGTCGTCCCTTGGTTTATTCTAATCCAATTAGGGTTTTTAACTAATCTTGTGCATCCAATAACTGATTTTGTTTCATTGGTTGAACATTTAGATGATTTTCGTCCTCCCTAGGCTTATTCTAATCCAATTAGGGTTTTTACCCAATCTTGTGCATCCAATAAGTGATTTTGTGTCATTGGTTGAACATTTAGGTCATTTTCGTCGTCCCTTGGTTTATTCTAATTCAATTAGGGTTTTTAACCAATCTTGTGCATCCTATAAGTGATTTTGTGTATTGGTTGATCATTTAGGTCATTTTCGACCTCCCTTGGCTTTTTCTAATCCAATTAGGGTTTTTAATCAATCTTATGCAGGCAATAAGTGATTTTGTGTCATTGGTTGAACATTTAGGTCATTTTCGTCCTCCCTAGGCTTATTCTAATCCAATTAGGGATTTTAAGCAATCTTGTGCATCCAATAAGTGATTTTGTGTCATTGGTTGAACATTTAGGTCATTTTCGTCGTCCCTTGGTTTATTCTCATCCAATTAGGGTTTTTAACTAATCTTGTGCATCCAATAACTGATTTTGTTTCATTGGTTGAACATTTAGATCATTTTCGTCCTCGCTAGGCTTGTTCTAATCGAATTAGGGTTTTTAAACTATCTTGTGCATCCAATAAGTGATTTTGTGTCATTGGTTGAACATTTAGGTCATTTTCGTCGTCCCTTGGTTTATTCTAATTCAATTAGGGTTTTTAACCAATCTTGTGCATCCTATAAGTGATTTTTTGTTTTGGTTGATCATTTAGGTCATTTTCGACCTCCCTTGGCTTATTCTAATCCAATTAGGGGTTTTAATCAATCTTGTGCATGCAATAAGTGATTTTGTGTCATTGGTTGAACATTTAGGTCATTTTCGACCTCCCTTGGCTTATTCTAATCCAATTAGGGTTTTTAATCAATCTTGTGCATGCAATAAGTGATTTTGTGTCATTGGTTGAACATTTAGGTCATTTTCGTCCTCCCTAGGCTTATTCTAATCCAATTAGGGTTTTTAACCAATCTTGTGGATCCTATAAGTGATTTTGGGTCATTGGTTGAACATTTAGGTCATTTTCGTCCTCCCTAGGTTTATTCTAATCCAATTAGGGTTTTTAACCAATCTTGTGCATCCAATAAGTGATTTTGTGTCATTGGTTGAATATTTAGGTCATTTTCGTCGTCCCTTGGTTTATTCTAATCCAATTAGGGTTTTTAACTAATCTTGTGCATCCAATAACTGATTTTGTTTCATTGGTTGAACATTTAGATCATTTTCGTCCTCGCTACGCTTGTTCTAATCGAATTAGGGTTTTTAACCAATCTTGTGCATCCAATAAGTGATTTTGTGTCATTGGTTGAACATTTAGGTCATTTTCGTCGTCCCTTGGTTTATTCTCATCCAATTAGGGTTTTTAACTAATCTTGTGCATCCAATAACTGATTTTGTTTCATTGGTTGAACATTTAGATCATTTTCGTCCTCGCTACGCTTGTTCTAATCGAATTAGGGTTTTTAAACTATCTTGTGCATCCAATAAGTGATTTTGTGTCATTGGTTGAACATTTAGGTCATTTTCGTCGTCCCTTGGTTTATTCTAATTCAATTAGGGTTTTTAACCAATCTTGTGCATCCTATAAGTGATTTTGTGTTTTGGTTGATCATTTAGGTCATTTTCGACCTCCCTTGGCTTATTCTAATCCAATTAGGGGTTTTAATCAATCTTGTGCATGCAATAAGTGATTTTGTGTTATTGGTTGAACATTTAGGTCATTTTCGACCTCCCTTGGCTTATTTTAATCCAATTAGGGTTTTTAATCAATCTTGTGCATGCAATAAGTGATTTTGTGTCATTGGTTGAACATTTAGGTCATTTTCGACCTCCCTTGGCTTATTCTAATCCAATTTGGGTTTTTAACCAATCTTGTGCATCCAATAAGTGATTTTGTGTCATTGGTTGAACATTTAGGTCATTTTCCTCCTCCCTAGGCTTATTCTAATCCAATTAGGGTTTTTAACCAATCTTGTGCATCCAATAAGTGATTTTGTGTCATTGGTTGAACATTTAGGTCATTTTCGTCCTCCCTAGGTTTATTCTAATCCAATTACGGTTTTTAACCAATCTTGTGCGTCCAATAAGTGATTTTGTGTCATTGGTTGAACATTTAGGTCATTTTCGTCGTCCCTTGGTTTATTCTAATCCAATTAGGGTTTTTAACTAATCTTGTGCATCCAATAACTGATTTTGTTTCATTGGTTGAACATTTAGATCATTTTCGCCCTCGCTAGGCTTGTTCTAATCGAATTAGGGTTTTTAAACTATCTTGTGCATCCAATAAGTGATTTTGTGTCATTGGTTGAACATTTAGGTCATTTTCGTCGTCCCTTGGTTTATTCTAATTCAATTAGGGTTTTTAACCAATCTTGTGCATCCTATAAGTGATTTTGTGTTTTGGTTGATCATTTAGGTCATTTTCGACCTCCCTTGGCTTATTCTAATCCAATTAGGGGTTTTAATCAATCTTGTGCATGCAATAAGTGATTTTGTGTCATTGGTTGAACATTTAGGTCATTTTCGACCTCCCTTGGCTTATTCTAATCCAATTAGGGTTTTTAATCAATCTTGTGCATGCAATAAGTGATTTTGTGTCATTGGTTGAACATTTACGTCATTTTCGTCCTCCCTAGGCTAATTCTAATCCAATTAGGGTTTTTAACCAATCTTGTGCATCCAATAAGTGATTTTGTGTCATTGGTTGAACATTTAGGTCATTTTCATCCTCCCTAGGTTTATTCTAATCCAATTAGGGATTTTAAGCAATCTTGTGCATCCAATAAGTGATTTTGTGTCATTGGTTGAACATTTAGGGCATTTTCGTCGTCCCTTGGTTTATTCTAATCCAATTCGGGTTTTTAACTAATCTTGTGCATCCAATAACTGATTTTGATTCATTGGTTGAACATTTAGATGATTTTCGTCCTCCCTAGGCTTATTCTAATCCAATTAGGGTTTTTACCCAATCTTGTGCATCCAATAAGTGATTTTGTGTCATTGGTTGAACATTTAGGTCATTTTCATCCTCCCTAGGTTTATTCTAATCCAATTAGGGATTTTAAGCAATCTTGTGCATCCAATAAGTGATTTTGTGTCATTGGTTGAACATTTAGGGCATTTTCGTCGTCCCTTGGTTTATTCTAATCCAATTAGGGTTTTTAACTAATCTTGTGCATCCAATAACTGATTTTGTTTCATTGGTTGAACATTTAGATGATTTTCGTCCTCCCTAGGCTTATTCTAATCCAATTAGGGTTTTTACCCAATCTTGTGCATCCAATAAGTGATTTTGTGTCATTGGTTGAACATTTAGGTCATTTTCGTCGTCCCTTGGTTTATTCTCATCCAATTAGGGTTTTTAACTAATCTTGTGCATCCAATAACTGATTTTGTTTCATTGGTTGAACATTTAGATGATTTTCGTCCTCCCTAGGCTTATTCGAATCCAATTAGGGTTTTTACCCAATCTTGTGCATCCAATAAGTGATTTTGTGTCATTGGTTGAACATTTAGGTCATTTTCGTCGTCCCTTGGTTTATTCTAATTCAATTAGGGTTTTTAACCAATCTTGTGCATCCTATAAGTGATTTTGTGTTTTGGTTGATCATTTAGGTCATTTTCGACCTCCCTTGGCTTATTCTAATCCAATTAGGGGTTTTAATCAATCTTGTGCATGCAATAAGTGATTTTGTGTCATTGGTTGAACATTTAGGTCATTTTCGACCTCCCTTGGCTTATTCTAATCCAATTAGGGTTTTTAATCAATCTTGTGCATGCAATAAGTGATTTTGTGTCATTGGTTGAACATTTAGATGATTTTCGTCCTCCCTAGGCTTATTCTAATCCAATTAGGGTTTTTACCCAATCTTGTGCATCCAATAAGTGATTTTGTGTCATTGGTTGAACATTTAGGTCATTTTCGTCGTCCCTTGGTTTATTCTAATTCAATTAGGGTTTTTAACCAATCTTGTGCATCCTATAAGTGATTTTGTGTTTTGGTTGATCATTTAGGTCATTTTCGACCTCCCTTGGCTTATTCTAATCCAATTAGGGGTTTTAATCAATCTTGTGCATGCAATAAGTGATTTTGTGTTCATTGGTTGAACATTTAGGTCATTTTCGACCTCCCTTGGCTTATTCTAATCCAATTAGGGTTTTTAATCAATCTTGTGCATGCAATAAGTGATTTTGTGTCATTGGTTGAACATTTAGGTCATTTTCGTCCTCCCTAGGCTAATTCTAATCCAATTAGGGTTTTTAACCAATCTTGTGCATCCAATAAGTGATTTTGTGTCATTGGTTGAACATTTAGGTCATTTTCATCCTCCCTAGGTTTATTCTAATCCAATTAGGGATTTTAAGCAATCTTGTGCATCCAATAAGTGATTTTGTGTCATTGGTTGAACATTTAGGGCATTTTCGTCGTCCCTTGGTTTATTCTAATCCAATTAGGGTTTTTAACTAATCTTGTGCATCCAATAACTGATTTTGTTTCATTGGTTGAACATTTAGATCATTTTCGTCCTCGCTAGGCTTGTTCTAATCGAATTAGGGTTTTTAAACTATCTTGTGCATCCAATAAGTGATTTTGTGTCATTGGTTGAACATTTAGGTCATTTTCGTCGTCCCTTGGTTTATTCTAATTCAATCAGGGTTTTTAACCAATCTTGTGCATCCTATAAGTGATTTTGTGTTTTGGTTGATCATTTAGGTCATTTTCGACCTCCCTTGGCTTATTCTAATCCAATTAGGGGTTTTAATCAATCTTGTGCATGCAATAAGTGATTTTGTGTCATTGGTTGAACATTTAGGTCATTTTCGACCTCCCTTGGCTTATTTTAATCCAATTAGGGTTTTTAATCAATCTTGTGCATGCAATAAGTGATTTTGTGTCATTGGTTGAACATTTAGGTCATTTTCGTCCTCCCTAGGCTTATTCTAATCCAATTAGGGTTTTTAACCAATCTTGTGCATCCAATAAGTGATTTTGTGTCATTGGTTGAACATTTAGGTCATTTTCATCCTCCCTAGGTTTATTCTAATCCAATTAGGGATTTTAAGCAATCTTGTGCATGCAATAAGTGATTTTGTGTCATTGGTTGAACATTTAGGTCATTTTCGTCCTCCCTAGGTTTATTCTAATCCAATTAGGGTTTTTAACTAATCTTGTGCATCCAATAACTGATTTTGTTTCATTGGTTGAACATTTAGATCATTTTCGTCCTCCCTAGGCTTATTCTAATCCAATTAGGGTTTTTAACCATTCTTGTGCATCCAATAAGTGATTTTGTGTCATTGGTTGAACATTTAGGTCATTTTCGTCCTCCCTAGGTTTATTCTAATCCAATTACGGTTTTTAACCAATCTTGTGCATCCAATAAGTGATTTTGTGTCATTGGTTGAACATTTAGGTCATTTTCGTCGTCCCTTGGTTTATTCTAATCCAATTAGGGTTTTTAACTAATCTTGTGCATCCAATAACTGATTTTGTTTCATGGGTTGAACATTTAGATCATTTTCGTCCTCGCTAGGCTTGTTCTAATCGAATTAGGGTTTTTAAACTATCTTGTGCATCCAATAAGTGATTTTGTGTCATTGGTTGAACATTTAGGTCATTTTCGTCGTCCCTTGGTTTATTCTAATTCAATTAGGGTTTTTAACCAATCTTGTGCATCCTATAAGTGATTTTGTGTTTTGGTTGATCATTTAGGTCATTTTCGACCTCCCTTGGCTTATTCTAATCCAATTAGGGGTTTTAATCAATCTTGTGCATGCAATAAGTGATTTTGTGTCATTGGTTGAACATTTAGGTCATTTTCGTCGTCCCTTGGTTTATTCTAATTCAATTAGGGTTTTTAACCAATCTTGTGCATCCAATAACTGATTTTGTTTCATTGGTTGAACATTTAGATCATTTTCGTCCTCCCTAGGCTTATTCTAATCCAATTAGGGTTTTTAACCATTCTTGTGCATCCAATAAGTGATTTTGTGTCATTGGTTGAACATTTAGGTCATTTTCGTCCTCCCTAGGTTTATTCTAATCCAATTACGGTTTTTAACCAATCTTGTGCATCCAATAAGTGATTTTGTGTCATTGGTTGAACATTTAGGTCATTTTCGTCGTCCCTTGGTTTATTCTAATCCAATTAGGGTTTTTAACTAATCTTGTGCATCCAATAACTGATTTTGTTTCATGGGTTGAACATTTAGATCATTTTCGTCCTCGCTAGGCTTGTTCTAATCGAATTAGGGTTTTTAAACTATCTTGTGCATCCAATAAGTGATTTTGTGTCATTGGTTGAACATTTAGGTCATTTTCGTCGTCCCTTGGTTTATTCTAATTCAATTAGGGTTTTTAACCAATCTTGTGCATCCTATAAGTGATTTTGTGTTTTGGTTGATCATTTAGGTCATTTTCGACCTCCCTTGGCTTATTCTAATCCAATTAGGGGTTTTAATCAATCTTGTGCATGCAATAAGTGATTTTGTGTCATTGGTTGAACATTTAGGTCATAATCGACCTCCCTTGGCTTATTCTAATCCAATTAGGGTTTTTAATCAATCTTGTGCATCCAATAAGTGATTTTGTGTTATTGGTTGAACATTTAGGTCATTTTCGTCCTCCCTAGGCTTATTCTAATCCAATTAGGGTTTTTAACCAATCTTGTGCATCCAATAAGTGATTTTGTGTCATTGGTTGAACATTTAGGTCATTTTCATCCTCCCTAGGTTTATTCTAATCCAATTAGGGATTTTAAGCAATCTTGTGCATCCAATAAGTGATTTTGTGTCATTGGTTGAACATTTAGGGCATTTTCGTCGTCCCTTGGTTTATTCTAATCCAATTAGGGTTTTTAACTAATCTTGTGCATCCAATAACTGATTTTGTTTCATTGGTTGAACATTTAGACCATTTTCGTCCTCCCTAGGCTTATTCTAATCCAATTAGGGTTTTTACCCAATCTTGTGCATCCAATAAGTGATTTTGTGTCATTGGTTGAACATTTAGGTCATTTTCGTCGTCCCTTGGTTTATTCTAATTCAATTAGGGTTTTTAACCAATCTTGTGCATCCAATAAGTGATTTTGTGTCATTGGTTGAATATTTAGTTCATTTTCGTCCCCCCTAGGCTTATTCTAATCCAATAAGGTTTTTAACCAATCTTGTGCATCCAATAAGTGATTTTGCGTCATTGGTTGAACATTTAGGTCATTTTCGTCCTCCCTAGGCTTATTCTAATCCAATTAGGGTTTTTAACCAATCTTGTGCATCCTATAAGTGATTTTGTGTTTTGGTTGATCATTTAGGTCATTTTCGACCTCCCTTGGCTTATTCTAATCCAATTTGGGTTTTTAATCAATCTTGTGCATGCAATAAGTGATTTTGTTTCATTGGTTGAACATTTAGGTCATTTTCGTCGTCCCTTGGTTTATTCTAATTCAATTAGGGTTTTTAACCAATCTTGTGCATCCTATAAGTGATTTTGTGTTTTGGTTGATCATTTAGGTAATTTTCGACCTCCCTTGGCTTATTCTAATCCAATTAGGGGTTTTAATCAATCTTGTGCATGCAATAAGTGATTTTGTGTCATTGGTTGAACATTTAGGTCATTTTCGACCTCCCTTGGCTTATTCTAATCCAATTTGGTTTTTTAATCAATCTTGTGCATGCAATAAGTGATTTTGTGTCATTGGTTGAACATTTAGGTCATTTTCCTCCTCCCTAGGCTTATTCTAATCCAATTAGGGTTTTTAACCAATCTTGTGCATCCAATAAGTGATTTTGTGTCATTGGTTGAACATTTAGGTCATTTTCGTCCTCCCTAGGTTTATTCTAATCCAATTACGGTTTTTAACCAATCTTGTGCGTCCAATAAGTGATTTTGTGTCGTTGGTTGAACATTTAGGTCATTTTCGTCGTCCCTTGGTTTATTCTAATCCAATTAGGGTTTTTAACTAATCTTGTGCATCCAATAACTGATTTTGTTTCATTGGTTGAACATTTAGATCATTTTCGTCCTCCCTAGGCTTGTTCTAATCGAATTAGGGTTTTTAAACTATCTTGTGCATCCAATAAGTGAGTTTGTGTCATTGGTTGAACATTTAGGTCATTTTCGTCGTCCCTTGGTTTATTCTAATTCAATTAGGGTTTTTAACCAATCTTGTGCATCCTATAAGTGATTTTGTGTTTTGGTTGATCATTTAGGTCATTTTCGACCTCCCTTGGCTTATTCTAATCCAATTAGGGGTTTTAATCAATCTTGTGCATGCAATAAGTGATTTTGTGTTCATTGGTTGAACATTTAGGTCATTTTCGACCTCCCTTGGCTTATTCTAATCCAATTAGGGTTTTTAATCAATCTTGTGCATGCAATAAGTGATTTTGTGTCATTGGTTGAACATTTAGGTCATTTTCGTCCTCCCTAGGCTAATTCTAATCCAATTAGGGTTTTTAACCAATCTTGTGCATCCAATAAGTGATTTTGTGTCATTGGTTGAACATTTAGGTCATTTTCATCCTCCCTAGGTTTATTCTAATCCAATTAGGGATTTTAAGCAATCTTGTGCATCCAATAAGTGATTTTGTGTCATTGGTTGAACATTTAGGGCATTTTCGTCGTCCCTTGGTTTATTCTAATCCAATTAGGGTTTTTAACTAATCTTGTGCATCCAATAACTGATTTTGATTCATTGGTTGAACATTTAGATGATTTTCGTCCTCCCTAGGCTTATTCTAATCCAATTAGGGTTTTTACCCAATCTTGTGCATCCAATAAGTGATTTTGTGTCATTGGTTGAACATTTAGGTAATTTTCGTCGTCCCTTGGTTTATTCTAATTCAATTAGGGTTTTTAACCAATCTTGTGCATCCAATAAGTGATTTTGTGTCATTGGTTGAACATTTAGGTCATTTTCGTCGTCCCTTGGTTTATTCTCATCCAATTAGGGTTTTTAACTAATCTTGTGCATCCAATAACTGATTTTGCTTCATTGGTTGAACATTTAGATGATTTTCGTCCTCCCTAGGCTTATTCGAATCCAATTAGGGTTTTTACCCAATCTTGTGCATCCAATAAGTGATTTTGTGTCATTGGTTGAACATTTAGGTCATTTTCGTCGTCCCTTGGTTTATTCTAATTCAATTAGGGTTTTTAACCAATCTTGTGCATCCTATAAGTGATTTTGTGTTTTGGTTGATCATTTAGGTCATTTTCGACCTCCCTTGGCTTATTCTAATCCAATTAGGGGTTTTAATCAATCTTGTGCATGCAATAAGTGATTTTGTGTCATTGGTTGAACATTTAGGTCATTTTCGACCTCCCTTGGCTTATTCTAATCCAATTAGGGTTTTTAATCAATCTTGTGCATGCAATAAGTGATTTTGTTTCATTGGTTGAACATTTAGATCATTTTCGTCCTCGCTAGGCTTGTTCTAATCGAATTAGGGTTTTTAAACTATCTTGTGCATCCAATAAGTGATTTTGTGTCATTGGTTGAACATTTAGGTCATTTTCGTCGTCCCTTGGTTTATTCTAATTCAATTAGGGTTTTTAACCAATCTTGTGCATCCTATAAGTGATTTTGTGTTTTGGTTGATCATTTAGGTCATTTTCGACCTCCCTTAGCTTATTCTAATCCAATTAGGGGTTTTAATCAATCTTGTGCATGCAATAAGTGATTTTGTGTCATTGGTTGAACATTTAGGTCATTTTCGACCTCCCTTGGCTTATTCTAATCCAATTAGGGTTTTTAATCAATCTTGTGCATGCAATAAGTGATTTTGTGTCATTGGTTGAACATTTAGGTCATTTTCGTCCTCCCTAGGCTTATTCTAATCCAATTAGGGTTTTTAACCAATCTTGTGCATCCAATAAGTGATTTTGTGTCATTGGTTGAACATTTAGGTCATTTTCATCCTCCCTAGGTTTATTCTAATCCAATTAGGGATTTTAAGCAATCTTGTGCATCCAATAAGTGATTTTGTGTCATTGGTTGAACATTTAGGCCATTTTCGTTGTCCCTTGGTTTATTCTAATCCAATTAGGGTTTTTAACTAATCTTGTGCATCCAATAACTGATTTTGTTTCATTGGTTGAACATTTAGATGATTTTCGTCCTCCCTAGGCTTATTCTAATCCAATTAGGGTTTTTACCCAATCTTGTGCATCCAATAAGTGATTTTGTGTCATTGGTTGAACATTTAGGTCATTTTCGTCGTCCCTTGGTTTATTCTAATTCAATTAGGGTTTTTAACCAATCTTGTGCATCCTATAAGTGATTTTGTGTATTGGTTGATCATTTAGGTCATTTTCGACCTCCCTTGGCTTTTTCTAATCCAATTAGGGTTTTTAATCAATCTTATGCATGCAATAAGTGATTTTGTGTCATTGGTTGAACATTTAGGTCATTTTCGTCCTCCCTAGGCTTATTCTAATCCAATTAGGGTTTTTAACCAATCTTGTGCATCCAATAAGTGATTTTGTGTCATTGGTTGAACATTTAGGTCATTTTCATCCTCCCTAGGTTTATTCTAATCCAATTAGGGATTTTAAGCAATCTTGTGCATCCAATAAGTGTTTTTGTGTCATTGGTTGAACATTTAGGGCATTTTCGTCGTCCCTTGGTTTATTCTAATCCAATTAGGGTTTTTAACTAATCTTGTGCATCCAATAACTGATTTTGTTTCATTGGTTGAACATTTAGATGATTTTCGTCCTCCCTAGGCTTATTCTAATCCAATTAGGGTTTTTACCCAATCTTGTGCATCCAATAAGTGATTTTGTGTCATTGGTTGAACATTTAGGTCATTTTCGTCGTCCCTTGGTTTATTCTAATTCAATTAGGGTTTTTAACCAATCTTGTGCATCCTATAAGTGATTTTGTGTATTGGTTGATCATTTAGGTCATTTTCGACCTCCCTTGGCTTTTTCTAATCCAATTAGGGTTTTTAATCAATCTTATGCAGGCAATAAGTGATTTTGTGTCATTGGTTGAACATTTAGGTCATTTTCGTCCTCCCTAGGCTTATTCTAATCCAATTAGGGATTTTAAGCAATCTTGTGCATCCAATAAGTGATTTTGTGTCATTGGTTGAACATTTAGGTCATTTTCGTCGTCCCTTGGTTTATTCTCATCCAATTAGGGTTTTTAACTAATCTTGTGCATCCAATAACTGATTTTGTTTCATTGGTTGAACATTTAGATCATTTTCGTCCTCGCTAGGCTTGTTCTAATCGAATTAGGGTTTTTAAACTATCTTGTGCATCCAATAAGTGATTTTGTGTCATTGGTTGAACATTTAGGTCATTTTCGTCGTCCCTTGGTTTATTCTAATTCAATTAGGGTTTTTAACCAATCTTGTGCATCCTATAAGTGATTTTTTGTTTTGGTTGATCATTTAGGTCATTTTCGACCTCCCTTGGCTTATTCTAATCCAATTAGGGGTTTTAATCAATCTTGTGCATGCAATAAGTGATTTTGTGTCATTGGTTGAACATTTAGGTCATTTTCGACCTCCCTTGGCTTATTCTAATCCAATTAGGGTTTTTAATCAATCTTGTGCATGCAATAAGTGATTTTGTGTCATTGGTTGAACATTTAGGTCATTTTCGTCCTCCCTTGGCTTATTCTAATCCAATTAGGGTTTTTAACCAATCTTGTGCATCCAATAAGTGATTTTGTGTCATTGGTTGAACATTTAGGTCATTTTCGTCCTCCCTAGGCTTATTCTAATCCAATAAGGTTTTTAACCAATCTTGTGCATCCAATAAGTGATTTTGTGTCATTGGTTGAACATTTAGGTCATTTTCGTCCTTCCTAGGCTTATTCTAATTCAATACGGGTTTTTAACCAATCTTGTGCATCCAATAAGTGATTTTGTGTCATTGGTTGAACATTTAGGTCATTTTCGTCGTCCCTTGGTTTATTCTAATCCAATTAGGGTTTTTAACTAATCTTCTGCATCCAATAACTGATTTTGTTTCATTGGTTGAACGTTTAGATCATTTTCGTCCTCCCTAGGCTTATTCTAATCCAATTAGGGGTTTTAACCAATCTTGTGCATCCAATAAGTGATTTTGTGTCATTGGTTGAACATTTTGGTCTTTTTCGTCGTCCCTTGGCTTATTCTAATCCAATAAGGTTTTGAACCAATCTTGTGCATACAATAAGTGATTTTGCGTCATTGGTTGAACATTTAGGTCATTTTCGTCCTCCCTAGGCTTATTCCAATCCAATTAGGGTTTTTAACCAATCTTGTGCATCCTATAAGTGATTTTGTGTTTTGGTTGATCATTTAGGTCATTTTCGACCTCCCTTGGCTTATTCTAATCCAATTAGGGGTTTTAATCAATCTTGTGCATGCAATAAGTGATTTTGTGTCATTGGTTGAACATTTAGGTCATTTTCGACCTCCCTTGGCTTATTCTAATCCAATTAGGGTTTTTAATCAATCTTGTGCATGCAATAAGTGATTTTGTGTCATTGGTTGAACATTTAGGTCATTTTCGTCCTCCCTAGGCTAATTCTAATCCAATTAGGGTTTTTAACCAATCTTGTGCATCCAATAAGTGATTTTGTGTCATTGGTTGAACATTTAGGTCATTTTCGTCCTCCCTAGGTTTATTCTAATCCAATTAGGGTTTTTAACCAATCTTGTGCATCCAATAAGTGATTTTGTGTCATTGGTTGAACATTTAGGTCATTTTCATCCTCCCTAGGTTTATTCTAATCCAATTAGGGATTTTAAGCAATCTTGTGCATCCAATAAGTGATTTTGTGTCATTGGTTGAACATTTAGGGCATTTTCGTCGTCCCTTGGTTTATTCTAATCCAATTAGGGTTTTTAACTAATCTTGTGCATCCAATAACTGATTTTGATTCATTGGTTGAACATTTAGATGATTTTCGTCCTCCCTAGGCTTATTCTAATCCAATTAGGGTTTTTACCCAATCTTGTGCATCCAATAAGTGATTTTGTGTCATTGGTTGAACATTTAGGTCATTTTCGTCGTCCCTTGGTTTATTCTAATTCAATTAGGGTTTTTAACCAATCTTGTGCATCCTATAAGTGATTTTGTGTATTGGTTGATCATTTAGGTCATTTTCGACCTCCCTTGGCTTTTTCTAATCCAATTAGGGTTTTTAATCAATCTTATGCAGGCAATAAGTGATTTTGTGTCATTGGTTGAACATTTAGGTCATTTTCGTCCTCCCTAGGCTTATTCTAATCCAATTAGGGATTTTAAGCAATCTTGTGCATCCAATAAGTGATTTTGTGTCATTGGTTGAACATTTAGGTCATTTTCGTCGTCCCTTGGTTTATTCTCATCCAATTAGGGTTTTTAACTAATCTTGTGCATCCAATAACTGATTTTGTTTCATTGGTTGAACATTTAGATCATTTTCGTCCTCGCTAGGCTTGTTCTAATCGAATTAGGGTTTTTAAACTATCTTGTGCATCCAATAAGTGATTTTGTGTCATTGGTTGAACATTTAGGTCATTTTCGTCGTCCCTTGGTTTATTCTAATTCAATTAGGGTTTTTAACCAATCTTGTGCATCCTATAAGTGATTTTGTGTATTGGTTGATCATTTAGGTCATTTTCGACCTCCCTTGGCTTTTTCTAATCCAATTAGTGTTTTTAATCAATCTTATGCATGCAATAAGTGATTTTGTGTCATTGGTTGAACATTTAGGTCATTTTCGTCCTCCCTAGGCTTATTCTAATCCAATTAGGGATTTTAAGCAATCTTGTGCATCCAATAAGTGATTTTGTGTCATTGGTTGAACATTTAGGGCATTTTCGTCGTCCCTTGGTTTATTCTAATCCAATTAGGGTTTTTAACTAATCTTGTGCATCCAATAACTGATTTTGTTTCATTGGTTGAACATTTAGATGATTTTCGTCCTCCCTAGGCTTATTCGAATCCAATTAGGGTTTTTACCCAATCTTGTGCATCCAATAAGTGATTTTGTGTCATTGGTTGAACATTTAGGTCATTTTCGTCGTCCCTTGGTTTATTCTAATTCAATTAGGGTTTTTAACCAATCTTGTGCATCCTATAAGTGATTTTGTGTTTTGGTTGATCATTTAGGTCATTTTCGACCTCCCTTGGCTTATTCTAATCCAATTAGGGGTTTTAATCAATCTTGTGCATGCAATAAGTGATTTTGTGTCATTGGTTGAACATTTAGGTCATTTTCGACCTCCCTTGGCTTATTCTAATCCAATTAGGGTTTTTAATCAATCTTGTGCATGCAATAAGTGATTTTGTTTCATTGGTTGAACATTTAGATCATTTTCGTCCTCGCTAGGCTTGTTCTAATCGAATTAGGGTTTTTAAACTATCTTGTGCATCCAATAAGTGATTTTGTGTCATTGGTTGATCATTTAGGTCATTTTCGTCGTCCCTTGGTTTATTCTAATTCAATTAGGGTTTTTAACCAATCTTGTGCATCCTATAAGTGATTTTGTGTATTGGTTGATCATTTAGGTCATTTTCGACCTCCCTTGGCTTTTTCTAATCCAATTAGGGTTTTTAATCAATCTTATGCATGCAATAAGTGATTTTGTGTCATTGGTTGAACATTTAGGTCATTTTCGTCCTCCCTAGGCTTATTCTAATCCAATTAGGGTTTTTAACCAATCTTGTGCATCCAATAAGTGATTTTGTGTCATTGGTTGAACATTTAGGTCATTTTCGTCCTCCGTAGGCTTATTCTATTCCAATTAGAGTTTTTAACCAATCTTGTTATTCAATAAGTGATTTTGTGTCATTGGTTAAACATTTAGGTCATTTTTTGTTTTCCCAGACTTATTATATTCCAATTAGGGTTTTTAACCAATCTTGTGCAACCAATAAGTGATTTTGTGTTATTGGTTGAACATTTAGGTCATTTTCGTCCTCCCTAGGCTTATTCTAATCCAATTAGGGTTTTTAACCAATCTTGTGCATCCAATAAGTGATTTTGTGTCATTGGTTGAACATTTAGGTCATTTTCATCCTCCCTAGGTTTATTCTAATCCAATTAGGGATTTTAAGCAATCTTGTGCATCCAATAAGTGATTTTGTGTCATTGGTTGAACATTTAGGGCATTTTCGTCGTCCCTTGGTTTATTCTAATCCAATTAGGGTTTTTAACTAATCTTGTGCATCCAATAACTGATTTTGTTTCATTGGTTGAACATTTAGATCATTTTCGTCCTCCCTAGGCTTATTCTAATCCAATTAGGGTTTTTACCCAATCTTGTGCATCCAATAAGTGATTTTGTGTCATTGGTTGAACATTTAGGTTATTTTCGACCTCCCTTGGCTTATTCTAATCCAATTTGGGATTTTAATCAATCTTGTGCATGCAATAAGTGATTTTGTTTCATTGGTTGAACATTTAGGTCATTTTCGTCGTCCCTTGGTTTATTCTAATCCAATTAGGGTTTTTAACTAATGTTGTGCATCCAATAACTGATTTTGTTTCATTGGTTGAACATTTAGATCATTTTCGTGCTCGCTAGGCTTAATCTAATCGAATTAGGGTTTTTAAACTATCTTGTGCATCCAATAAGTGATTTTGTGTCATTGGTTGAACATTTAGGTCATTTTCGTTGTCCCTTGGTTTATTCTAATTCAATTAGGGTTTTTAACCAATCTTGTGCATCCTATAAGTGATTTTGTGTTTTGGTTGATCATTTAGGTAATTTTCGACCTCCCTTGGCTTATTCTAATCCAATTAGGGGTTTTAATCAATCTTGTGCATGCAATAAGTGATTTTGTGTCATTGGTTGAACATTTAGGTCATTTTCGACCTCCCTTGGCTTATTCTAATCCAATTTGGGTTTTTAATCAATCTTGTGCATGCAATAAGTGATTTTGTGTCATTGGTTGAACATTTAGGTCATTTTCGTCCTCCCTAGGTTTATTCTAATCCAATTACGGTTTTTAACCAATCTTGTGCGTCCAATAAGTGATTTTGTGTCATTGGTTGAACATTTAGGTCATTTTCGTCGTCCCTTGGTTTATTCTAATCCAATTAGGGTTTTTAACTAATCTTGTGCATCCAATAACTGATTTTGTTTCATTGGTTGAACATTTAGATCATTTTCGTCCTCCCTAGGCTTATTCTAATCCAATTAGGGTTTTTAACCAATCTTGTGCATCCAATAAGTGATTTTGTGTCATTGGTTTAACAGTTAGGTCATTTTGTCCTCCCTAGGTTTATTCTAATCCAATTAGGGATTTTAAGCAATCTTGTGCATCCAATAAGTGATTTTGTGTCATTGGTTGAACATTTAGGGCATTTTCGTCGTCCCTTGGTTTATTCTAATCCAATTAGGGTTTTTAACTAATCTTGTGCATCCAATAACTGATTTTGTTTCATTGGTTGAACATTTAGATGATTTTCGTCCTCCCTAGGCTTATTCTAATCCAATTAGGGTTTTTACCCAATCTTGTGCATCCAATAAGTGATTTTGTGTCATTGGTTGAACATTTAGGTCATTTTCGTCGTCCCTTGGTTTATTCTAATTCAATTAGGGTTTTTAACCAATCTTGTGCATCCTATAAGTGATTTTGTGTATTGGTTGATCATTTAGGTCATTTTCGACCACCCTTGGCTTTTTCTAATCCAATTAGGGTTTTTAATCAATCTTATGCATGCAATAAGTGATTTTGTGTCATTGGTTGAACATTTAGGTCATTTTCGTCCTCCCTAGGCTTATTCTAATCCAATTAGGGATTTTAAGCAATCTTGTGCATCCAATAAGTGATTTTGTGTCATTGGTTGAACATTTAGGTCATTTTCGTCGTCCCTTGGTTTATTCTCATCCAATTAGGGTTTTTAACTAATCTTGTGCATCCAATAACTGATTTTGTTTCATTGGTTGAACATTTAGATCATTTTCGTCCTCCCTAGGCTTATTCTAATCCAATTAGGGTTTTTAACCAATCTTGTGGATCCAATAAGTGATTTTGGGTCATTGGTTGAACATTTAGGTCATTTTCGTCCTCCCTAGGTTTATTCTAATCCAATTAGGGTTTTTAACCAATCTTGTGCATCCAATAAGTGATTTTGTGTCATTGGTTGAATATTTAGGTCATTTTCGTCGTCCCTTGGTTTATTCTAATCCAATTAGGGTTTTTAACTAATCTTGTGCATCCAATAACTGATTTTGTTTCATTGGTTGAACATTTAGATCATTTTCGTCCTCGCTACGCTTGTTCTAATCGAATTAGGGTTTTTAACCAATCTTGTGCATCCAATAAGTGATTTTGTGTCATTGGTTGAACATTTAGGTCATTTTCGTCGTCCCTTGGTTTATTCTCATCCAATTAGGGTTTTTAACTAATCTTGTGCATCCAATAACTGATTTTGTTTCATTGGTTGAACATTTAGATCATTTTCGTCCTCGCTACGCTTGTTCTAATCGAATTAGGGTTTTTAAACTATCTTGTGCATCCAATAAGTGATTTTGTGTCATTGGTTGAACATTTAGGTCATTTTCGTCGTCCCTTGGTTTATTCTAATTCAATTAGGGTTTTTAACCAATCTTGTGCATCCTATAAGTGATTTTGTGTTTTGGTTGATCATTTAGGTCATTTTCGACCTCCCTTGGCTTATTCTAATCCAATTAGGGGTTTTAATCAATCTTGTGCATGCAATAAGTGATTTTGTGTCATTGGTTGAACATTTAGGTCATTTTCGTCCTCCCTTGGCTTATTCTAATCCAATTAGGGTTTTTAATCAATCTTGTGCATGCAATAAGTGATTTTGTGTCATTGGTTGAACATTTAGGTCATTTTCGTCCTCCCTAGGCTTATTCTAATCCAATTAGGGTTTTTAACCAATCTTGTGCATCCAATAAGTGATTTTGTGTCATTGGTTGAACATTTAGGTCATTTTCATCCTCCCTAGGTTTATTCTAATCCAATTAGGGATTTTAAGCAATCTTGTGCATCCAATAAGTGATTTTGTGTCATTGGTTGAACATTTAGGCCATTTTCGTTGTCCCTTGGTTTATTCTAATCCAATTAGGGTTTTTAACTAATCTTGTGCATCCAATAACTGATTTTGTTTCATTGGTTGAACATTTAGATGATTTTCGTCCTCCCTAGGCTTATTCTAATCCAATTAGGGTTTTTACCCAATCTTGTGCATCCAATAAGTGATTTTGTGTCATTGGTTGAACATTTAGGTCATTTTCGTCGTCCCTTGGTTTATTCTAATTCAATTAGGGTTTTTAACCAATCTTGTGCATCCTATAAGTGATTTTGTGTATTGGTTGATCATTTAGGTCATTTTCGACCTCCCTTGGCTTTTTCTAATCCAATTAGGGTTTTTAATCAATCTTATGCATGCAATAAGTGATTTTGTGTCATTGGTTGAACATTTAGGTCATTTTCGTCCTCCCTAGGCTTATTCTAATCCAATTAGGGATTTTAAGCAATCTTGTGCATCCAATAAGTGATTTTGTTTCATTGGTTGAACATTTAGGTCATTTTCGTCGTCCCTTGGTTTATTCTAATCCAATTAGGGTTTTTAACTAATCTTGTGCATCCAATAACTGATTTTGTTTCATTGGTTGAACATTTAGATCATTTTCGTCCTCGCTAGGCTTGTTCTAATCGAATTAGGGTTTTAAACTATCTTGTGCATCCAATAAGTGATTTTGTGTCATTGGTTGAACATTTAGGTCATTTTCGTCGTCCCTTGGTTTATTCTAATTCAATTAGGGTTTTTAACCAATCTTGTGCATCCTATAAGTGATTTTGTGTTTTGGTTGATCATTTAGGTCATTTTCGACCTCCCTTGGCTTATTCTAATCCAATTAGGGGTTTTAATCAATCTTGTGCATGCAATAAGTGATTTTGTGTCATTGGTTGAACATTTAGGTCATTTTCGACCTCCCTTGGCTTATTCTAATCCAATTAGGGTTTTTAATCAATCTTGTGCATGCAATAAGTGATTTTGTGTCATTGGTTGAACATTTAGGTCATTTTCGTCCTCCCTAGGCTAATTCTAATCCAATTAGGGTTTTTAACCAATCTTGTGCATCCAATAAGTGATTTTGTGTCATTGGTTGAACATTTAGGTCATTTTCGTCGTCCCTTGGTTTATTCTAATCCAATTAAGGTTTTTAACTAATCTTGTGCATCCAATAACTAATTTTGTTTCATTGGTTGAACATTTAGATCATTTTCGTCCTCCCTAGGCTTATTCTAATCCAATTAGGGTTTTTAACCAATCTTGTGGATCCAATAAGTGATTTTGGGTCATTGGTTGAACATTTAGGTCATTTTCGTCCTCCCTAGGTTTATTCTAATCCAATTAGGTTTTTTAACCAATCTTGTGCATCCAATAAGTGATTTTGTGACATTGGTTGAATATTTAGGTCATTTTCGTCGTCCCTTGGTTTATTCTAATCCAATTAGGGTTTTTAACTAATCTTGTGCATCCAATAACTGATTTTGTTTCATTGGTTGAACATTTAGATCATTTTCGTCCTCGCTAGGCTTGTTCTAATCGAATTAGGGTTTTTAAACTATCTTGTGCATCCAATAAGTGATTTTGTGTCATTGGTTGAACATTTAGGTCATTTTCGTCGTCCCTTGGTTTATTCTAATTCAATTAGGGTTTTTAACCAATCTTGTGCATCCTATAAGTGATTTTGTGTTTTGGTTGATCATTTAGGTCATTTTCGACCTCCCTTGGCTTATTCTAATCCAATTAGGGGTTTTAATCAATCTTGTGCATGCAATAAGTGATTTTGTGTCATTGGTTGAACATTTAGGTCATTTTCGACCTCCCTTGGCTTATTCTAATCCAATTAGGGTTTTTAATCAATCTTGTGCATGCAATAAGTGATTTTGTGTCATTGGTTGAACATTTAGGTCATTTTCGTCCTCCTTAGGCTAATTCTAATCCAATTAGGGTTTTTAACCAATCTTGTGCATCCAATAAGTGATTTTGTGTCATTGGTTGAACATTTAGGTCATTTTCATCCTCCCTAGGTTTATTCTAATCCAATTAGGGATTTTAAGCAATCTTGTGCATCCAATAAGTGATTTTGTGTCATTGGTTGAACATTTAGGGCATTTTCGTCGTCCCTTGGTTTATTCTAATCCAATTAGGGTTTTTAACTAATCTTGTGCATCCAATAACTGATTTTGATTCATTGGTTGAACATTTAGATGATTTTCGTCCTCCCTAGGCTTATTCTAATCCAATTAGGGTTTTTACCCAATCTTGTGCATCCAATAAGTGATTTTGTGTCATTGGTTGAACATTTAGGTAATTTTCGTCGTCCCTTGGTTTATTCTAATTCAATTAGGGTTTTTAACCAATCTTGTGCATCCAATAAGTGATTTTGTGTCATTGCTTGAACATTTAGGTCATTTTCGTCGTCCCTTGGTTTATTCTCATCCAATTAGGGTTTTTAACTAATCTTGTGCATCCAATAACTGATTTTGTTTCATTGGTTGAACATTTAGATCATTTTCGTCCTCGCTAGGCTTGTTCTAATCGAATTAGGGTTTTTAAACTATCTTGTGCATCCAATAAGTGATTTTGTGTCATTGGTTGAACATTTAGGTCATTTTTGCGTCCCTTGGTTTATTCTAATTCAATTAGGGTTTTTAACCAATCTTGTGCATCCTATAAGTGATTTTGTGTTTTGGTTGATCATTTAGGTCATTTTCGACCTCCCTTGGCTTATTCTAATCCAATTAGGGGTTTTAATCAATCTTGTGCATGCAATAAGTGATTTTGTGTCATTGGTTGAACATTTAGGTCATTTTCGACCTCCCTTGGCTTATTCTAATCCAATTAGGGTTTTTAA
>JBBPBP010009779.1:38536628-38624777 GCA_037974735.1 Cicer chorassanicum
CATTTAGGTCATTTTCGTCGTCCCTTGGTTTATTCTAATTCAATTAGGGTTTTTAACCAATCTTGTGCATCCTATAAGTGATTTTGTGTATTGGTTGATCATTTAGGTCATTTTCGACCTCCCTTGGCTTTTTCTAATCCAATTAGGGTTTTTAATCAATCTTATGCATGCAATAAGTGATTTTGTGTCATTGGTTGAACATTTAGGTCATTTTCGTCCTCCCTAGGCTTATTCTAATCCAATTAGGGATTTTAAGCAATCTTGTGCATCCAATAAGTGATTTTGTGTCATTGGTTGAACATTTAGGGCATTTTCGTCGTCCCTTGGTTTATTCTAATCCAATTAGGGTTTTTAACTAATCTTGTGCATCCAATAACTGATTTTGTTTCATTGGTTGAACATTTAGATGATTTTCGTCCTCCCTAGGCTTATTCTTATCCAATTAGGGTTTTTACCCAATCTTGTGCATCCAATAAGTGATTTTGTGTCATTGGTTGAACATTTAGGTCATTTTCGTCGTCCCTTGGTTTATTCTAATTCAATTAGGGTTTTTAACCAATCTTGTGCATCCTATAAGTGATTTTGTGTATTGGTTGATCATTTAGGTCATTTTCGACCTCCCTTGGCTTATTCTAATCCAATTAGGGTTTTTAATCAATCTTATGCATGCAATAAGTGATTTTGTGTCATTGGTTGAACATTTAGGTCATTTTCGTCCTCCCTAGGCTTATTCTAATCCAATTAGGGTTTTTAACCAATCTTGTGCATCCAATAAGTGATTTTGTGTCATTGGTTGAACATTTAGGTCATTTTCGTCGTCCCTTTGTTTATTCTAATCCAATTAGGGTTTTTAACTAATCTTGTGCATCCAATAACTGATTTTGTTTCATTGGTTGAACATTTAGATCATTTTCGTCCTATCTAGGCTTATTCTAATCCAATTAGGGTTTTTAACCATTCTTGTGCATCCAATAAGTGATTTTGTGTCATTGGTTGAACATTTAGGTCATTTTCGTCCTCCCTAGGTTTATTTTAATCCAATTACGGTTTTTAACCAATCTTGTGCATCCAATAAGTGATTTTGTGTCATTGGTTGAACATTTAGGTCATTTTCGTCGTCCCTTGGTTTATTCTAATCCAATTAGGGTTTTTAACTAATCTTGTGCATCCAATAACTGATTTTGTTTCATTGGTTGAACATTTAGATCATTTTCGTCCTCGCTAGGCTTGTTCTAATCGAATTAGGGTTTTAAACTATCTTGTGCATCCAATAAGTGATTTTGTGTCATTGGTTGAACATTTAGGTCATTTTCGTCGTCCCTTGGTTTATTCTAATTCAATTAGGGTTTTTAACCAATCTTGTGCATCCTATAAGTGATTTTGTGTATTGGTTGATCATTTAGGTCATTTTCGACCTCCCTTGGCTTTTTCTAATCCAATTAGGGTTTTTAATCAATCTTATGCAGGCAATAAGTGATTTTGTGTCATTGGTTGAACATTTAGGTCATTTTCGTCCTCCCTAGGCTTATTCTAATCCAATTAGGGATTTTAAGCAATCTTGTGCATCCAATAAGTGATTTTGTGTCATTGGTTGAACATTTAGGTCATTTTCGTCGTCCCTTGGTTTATTCTCATCCAATTAGGGTTTTTAACTAATCTTGTGCATCCAATAACTGATTTTGTTTCATTGGTTGAACATTTAGATCATTTTCGTCCTCGCTAGGCTTGTTCTAATCGAATTAGGGTTTTTAAACTATCTTGTGCATCCAATAAGTGATTTTGTGTCATTGGTTGAACATTTAGGTCATTTTCGTCGTCCCTTGGTTTATTCTAATTCAATTAGGGTTTTTAACCAATCTTGTGCATCCTATAAGTGATTTTGTGTTTTGGTTGATCATTTAGGTCATTTTCGACCTCCCTTGGCTTATTCTAATCCAATTAGGGGTTTTAATCAATCTTGTGCATGCAATAAGTGATTTTGTGTCATTGGTTGAACATTTAGGTCATTTTCGACCTCCCTTGGCTTATTCTAATCCAATTAGGGTTTTTAATCAATGTTGTGCATGCAATAAGTGATTTTGTGTCATTGGTTGAACATTTAGGTCATTTTCGTCCTCCCTAGGCTAATTCTAATCCAATTAGGGTTTTTAACCAATCTTGTGCATCCAATAAGTGATTTTGTGTCATTGGTTGAACATTTAGGTCATTTTCATCCTCCCTAGGTTTATTCTAATCCAATTAGGGATTTTAAGCAATCTTGTACATCCAATAAGTGATTTTGTGTCATTGGTTGAACATTTAGGGCATTTTCGTCGTCCCTTGGTTTATTCTAATCCAATTAGGGTTTTTAACTAATCTTGTGCATCCAATAACTGATTTTGTTTCATTGGTTGAACATTTAGATGATTTTCGTCCTCCCTAGGCTTATTCTAATCCAATTAGGGTTTTTACCCAATCTTGTGCATCCAATAAGTGATTTTGTGTCATTGGTTGAACATTTAGGTCATTTTCGTCGTCCCTTGGTTTATTCTAATTCAATTAGGGTTTTTAACCAATCTTGTGCATCCTATAAGTGATTTTGTGTATTGGTTGATCATTTAGGTCATTTTCGACCACCCTTGGCTTTTTCTAATCCAATTAGGGTTTTTAATCAATCTTATGCATGCAATAAGTGATTTTGTGTCATTGGTTGAACATTTAGGTCATTTTCGTCCTCCCTAGGCTTATTCTAATCCAATTAGGGATTTTAAGCAATCTTGTGCATCCAATAAGTGATTTTGTGTCATTGGTTGAACATTTAGGTCATTTTCGTCGTCCCTTGGTTTATTCTAATCCAATTAGGGTTTTTAACTAATCTTGTGCGTCCAATAACTGATTTTGTTTCATTGGTTGAACATTTAGATCATTTTCGTCCTCGCTAGGCTTGTTCTAATCGAATTAGGGTTTTTAAACTATCTTGTGCATCCAATAAGTGATTTTGTGTCATTGGTTGAACATTTAGGTCATTTTCGTCGTCCCTTGGTTTATTCTAATTCAATTAGGGTTTTTAACCAATCTTGTGCATCCTATAAGTGATTTTGTGTTTTGGTTGATCATTTAGGTCATTTTCGACCTCCCTTGGCTTATTCTAATCCAATTAGGGTTTTTAACCAATCTTGTGCATCCAATAAGTGATTTTGTGTCATTGGTTGAACATTTAGGTCATTTTCGTCGTCCCTTGGTTTATTCTAATCCAATTAGGGTTTTTAACTAATCTTGTGCATCCAATAACTGATTTTGTTTCATTGGTTGAACATTTAGATGATTTTCGTCCTCCCTAGGCTTATTCTAATCCAATTAGGGTTTTTACCCAATCTTGTGCATCCAATAAGTGATTTTGTGTCATTGGTTGAACATTTAGGTCATTTTCGTCGTCCCTTGGTTTATTCTAATCCAATTAGGGTTTTTAACTAATCTTGTGCATCCAATAACTGATTTTGTTTCATTGGTTGAACATTTAGATCATTTTCATCCTTGCTAGGCTTGTTCTAATCGAATTAGGGTTTTTAAACTATCTTGTGCATCCAATAAGTGATTTTGTGTCATTGGTTGAACATTTAGGTCATTTTCGTCGTCCCTTGGTTTATTCTAATTCAATTAGGGTTTTTAACCAATCTTGTGCATCCTATAAGTGATTTTGTGTTTTGGTTGATCATTTAGGTCATTTTCGACCTCCCTTGGCTTATTCTAATCCAATTAGGGGTTTTAATCAATCTTGTGCATGCAATAAGTGATTTTGTGTCATTGGTTGAACATTTAGGTCATTTTCGACCTCCCTTGGCTTATTCTAATCCAATTAGGGTTTTTAATCAATCTTGTGCATGCAATAAGTGATTTTGTTTCATTGGTTGAACATTTAGATCATTTTCGTCCTCGCTAGGCTTGTTCTAATCGAATTAGGGTTTTTAAACTATCTTGTGCATCCAATAAGTGATTTTGTGTCATTGGTTGATCATTTAGGTCATTTTCGTCGTCCCTTGGTTTATTCTAATTCAATTAGGGTTTTTAACCAATCTTGTGCATCCTATAAGTGATTTTGTGTATTGGTTGATCATTTAGGTCATTTTCGACCTCCCTTGGCTTTTTCTAATCCAATTAGGGTTTTTAATCAATCTTATGCATGCAATAAGTGATTTTGTGTCATTGGTTGAACATTTAGGTCATTTTCGTCCTCCCTAGGCTTATTCTAATCCAATTAGGGTTTTTAACCAATCTTGTGCATCCAATAAGTGATTTTGTGTCATTGGTTGAACATTTAGGTCATTTTCATCCTCCCTAGGTTTATTCTAATCCAATTAGGGATTTTAAGCAATCTTGTGCATCCAATAAGTGTTTTTGTGTCATTGGTTGAACATTTAGGGCATTTTCGTCGTCCCTTGGTTTCTTCTAATCCAGTTAGGGTTTTTAACTAATCTTGTGCATCCAATAACTGATTTTGTTTCATTGGTTGAACATTTAGATGATTTTCGTCCTCCCTAGGCTTATTCTAATCCAATTAGGGTTTTTACCCAATCTTGTGCATCCAATAAGTGATTTTGTGTCATTGGTTGAACATTTAGGTCATTTTCGTCGTCCCTTGGTTTATTCTAATTCAATTAGGGTTTTTAACCAATCTTGTGCATCCTATAAGTGATTTTGTGTATTGGTTGATCATTTAGGTCATTTTCGACCTCCCTTGGCTTTTTCTAATCCAATTAGGGTTTTTAATCAATCTTATGCATGCAATAAGTGATTTTGTGTCATTGGTTGAACATTTAGGTCATTTTCGTCCTCCCTAGGCTTATTCTAATCCAATTAGGGATTTTAAGCAATCTTGTGCATCCAATAAGTGATTTTGTGCCATTGGTTGAACATTTAGGTCATTTTCGTCGTCCCTTGGTTTATTCTCATCCAATTAGGGTTTTTAACTAATCTTGTGCATCCAATAACTGATTTTGTTTCATTGGTTGAACATTTAGATCATTTTCGTCCTCGCTAGGCTTGTTCTAATCGAATTAGGGTTTTTAAACTATCTTGTGCATCCAATAAGTGATTTTGTGTCATTGGTTGAACATTTAGGTCATTTTCGTCGTCCCTTGGTTTATTCTAATTCAATTAGGGTTTTTAACCAATCTTGTGCATCCTATAAGTGATTTTGTGTATTGGTTGATCATTTAGGTCATTTTCGACCTCCCTTGGCTTTTTCTAATCCAATTAGGGTTTTTAATCAATCTTATGCATGCAATAAGTGATTTTGTGTCATTGGTTGAACATTTAGGTCATTTTCGTCCTCCCTAGGCTTATTCTAATCCAATTAGGGATTTTAAGCAATCTTGTGCATCCAATAAGTGATTTTGTGTCATTGGTTGAACATTTAGGGCATTTTCGTCGTCCCTTGGTTTATTCTAATCCAATTAGGGTTTTTAACTAATCTTGTGCATCCAATAACTGCTTTTGTTTCATTGGTTGAACATTTAGATGATTTTCGTCCTCCCTAGGCTTATTCTAATCCAATTAGGGTTTTTACCCAATCTTGTGCATCCAATAAGTGATTTTGTGTCATTGGTTGAACATTTAGGGCATTTTCGTCGTCCCTTGGTTTATTCTAATCCAATTAGGGTTTTTAACTAATCTTGTGCATCCAATAACTGATTTTGTTTCATTGGTTGAACATTTAGATGATTTTCGTCCTCCCTAGGCTTATTCTAATCCAATTAGGGTTTTTACCCAATCTTGTGCATCCAATAAGTGATTTTGTGTCATTGGTTGAACATTTAGGTCATTTTCGTCGTCCCTTGGTTTATTCTAATTCAATTAGGGTTTTTAACCAATCTTGTGCATCCAATAAGTGATTTTGTGTCATTGGTTGAACATTTAGGTCATTTTCGTCGTCCCTTGGTTTATTCTCATCAAATTAGGGTTTTTAACTAATCTTGTGCATCCAATAACTGATTTTGTTTCATTGGTTGAACATTTAGATCATTTTCGTCCTCGCTAGGCTTGTTCTAATCGAATTAGGGTTTTTAAACTATCTTGTGCATCCAATAAGTGATTTTGTGTCATTGGTTGAACATTTAGGTCATTTTCGTCGTCCCTTGGTTTATTCTAATTCAATTAGGGTTTTTAACCAATCTTGTGCATCCTATAAGTGATTTTGTGTTTTGGTTGATCATTTAGGTCATTTTCGACCTCCCTTGGCTTATTCTAATCCAATTAGGGGTTTTAATCAATCTTGTGCATGCAATAAGTGATTTTGTGTCATTGGTTGAACATTTAGGTCATTTTCGACCTCCCTTGGCTTATTCTAATCCAATTAGGGTTTTTAATCAATCTTGTGCATGCAATAAGTGATTTTGTGTCATTGGTTGAACATTTAGGTCATTTTCGTCCTCCCTAGGCTTATTCTAATCCAATTAGGGTTTTTAACCAATCTTGTGCATCCAATAAGTGATTTTGTGTCATTGGTTGAACATTTAGGTCATTTTCATCCTCCCTAGGTTTATTCTAATCCAATTAGGGATTTTAAGCAATCTTGTGCATCTAATAAGTGATTTTGTGTCATTGGTTGAACATTTAGGGCATTTTCGTCGTCCCTTGGTTTATTCTAATCCAATTAGGGTTTTTAACTAATCTTGTGCATCCAATAACTGATTTTGTTTCATTGGTTGAACATTTAGATCATTTTCGTCCTCCCTAGGCTTATTCTAATCCAATTAGGGTTTTTACCCAATCTTGTGCATCCAATAAGTGATTTTGTGTCATTGGTTGAACATTTAGGTCATTTTCGTCGTCCCTTGGTTTATTCTAATTCAATTAGGGTTTTTAACCAATCTTGTGCATCCTATAAGTGATTTTGTGTATTGGTTGATCATTTAGGTCATTTTCGACCTTCCTTGGCTTATTCTAATCCAATTAGGATTTTTAATCAATCTTATGCATGCAATACGTGATTTTGTGTCATTGGTTGAACAATTAGGTCATTTTCGTCCTCCCTAGGCTTATTCTAATCAAATTAGGGTTTTTAACCAATCTTGTGCATCCAATAAGTGATGTTGTGTCATTGGTTGAACATTTAGGTCATTTTTGTCCTCCCTAGGCTTATTCTAATCCAATAAGGTTTTTAACCAATCTTGTGCATCCAATAATTGATTTTGTCTCATTGGTTTAACATTAGGCCATTTTCGTCCTTCCTAGGCTTATTCTAATCCAATTATGGTTTTTAACCAATCTTGTGCATCCAATAATTGATTTTGTGTCATTCGTTGAACAATTAGGTCATTTACGTCCTCCCTAGGCTTATTATAATCCAATTAGCGTTTTTAACCAATCTTGTGCATCCAATAAGTGATTTTGTTTCATTCGTTGAACATTTAGGTCATTTACGTACTCCCTTGACTTATTCTAATCCAATTATGGTTTTTAACCATTCTTGTGCATCTAATAAGTGATTTTGTGTCATTGGTTGAACATTTAGGTCATTTTCATCCTCCCTAGGTTTATTCTAATCCAATTAGGGTTTTTATACAATCTTGTGCATCCAATAAGTGATTTTGTGTCATTGGTTGAACATTTAGGTCATTTTTGTCCTCCCTAAGCTTATTTTATTGAAATTTGGGTTTTTAACCAATCTTGTGCATCCAATAAGTGATTTTGTGTCATTGGTTGAACATTTAGGTCATTTTCGCCCTCCCTAGGCTTATTCTAATCCAATTAGGGTTTTTAACCAATCTTGTGCATCCAATAAGTGATTTTGTGTCATTGGTTGAACATTTTGGTCATTTTTGTCCTCCCTAGGCTTATTCTAATCCAATAAGGTTTTTAACCAATCTTGTGCATCCAATAATTGATTTTGTCTCATTGGTTTAACATTACGCCATTTTCGTCCTTCCTAGGCTTATTCTAATCCAATTATGGTTTTTAACCAATCTTGTGCATCCAATAATTGATTTTGTGTCATTCGTTGAACATTTAGGTCATTTACGTCCTCCCTAGGCTTATTATAATCCAATTAGCGTTTTTAACCAATCTTGTGCATCCAATAAGTGATTTTGTTTCATTCGTTGAACATTTAGGTCATTTACGTACTCCCTTGACTTATTCTAATCCAATTATGGTTTTTAACCATTCTTGTGCATCTAATAAGTGATTTTGTGTCATTGGTTGAACATTTAGGTCATTTTCATCCTCCCTAGGTTTATTCTAATCCAATTAGGGTTTTTATACAATCTTGTGCATCCAATAAGTGATTTTGTGTCATTGGTTGAACATTTAGGTCATTTTTGTCCTCCCTAAGCTTATTTTATTGAAATTTGGGTTTTTAACTAATCTTGTGCATCCAATAAGTGATTTTGTGTCATTGGTTGAACATTTAGGTCATTTTCGCCCTCCATAGGCTTATTCTAATCCAATTAGGGTTTTTAACCAATCTTGTGCATCCAATAAGTGTTTTTGTGTCATTGGTTGAACATTTAGGTCATTTTCGTCCACCCTAGGTTTATTCTAATCCAATTAGGGTTTTTAACCAATCTTCTGCATCCAATAAGTAATTTTGTGTTATTGGATTAACATTTAGGTTATTTTCGTCTTCCCTAGGCTTATTCTAATCCAATTATGGTTTTTAACCAATCTTGTGCATACAATAAGTGATTTTGTATCATTGGTTGAACATTTAGGTCATTTTCGTCCTCCCTATGCTTATTCTAATCCAATTAAGGTTTTTAACCAATCTTGTGCATCCAATAATTGATTTTGTGTCATTGGTTGAACATTAGGTCATTTTCGTCCTCCCTAGGCTTATTCTAATCCAATTATGGTTTTTAACCAATCTTGTGAATCCAATAAGTGATTTTGTGTCATTGGTTGAACATTTAGGTCATTTTCGTCCTCCCTAGGCTTATTCTAATCCAATTAGGGTTTTTAACCAATCTTGTGCATCCAATAAGTGATTTTGTGTCATTGGTTGAACATTTAGGTCATTTTCGTCCTCCCTAGGCTTATTCCCATCCAATTAGGGTTTTTAACCAATCTGGTGCATCCAATAAGTGATTTTGTGTCATTGGTTGAACATTTAGGTCATTTTCGTCCTCCTTAGGCTTATTCTCATCCAATTAGGGTTTTTAACCAATCTTGTGCATCCAATAAGTGATTTTGTGTCATTGGTTGAACATTTAGGTCATTTTCGTCCTCCCTAGGCTTATTCTCATCCAATTAGGGTTTTTAATTAATCTTGTGCATCCAATAAGTACGTTTGTGTCATTGGTTGAACATTTAGGTCATTTCCGTCCTCCCTAGGCTTATTCTCTTCCAATTAGGGTTTTTAACCAATCTTGTGCATCCAATAAGTGATTTTGTGTCATTGGTTGAACATTTAGATCATTTTCGTCTTCCCTAGGCTTATTCTCATCCAATTAGGGTTTTTAACCAATCTTGTGCATCCAATAAGTGATTTTGTGTCATTGGTTGAACATTTAGGTCATTTTCGTCCTCCCTAGGCTTATTCTAATCCAATTAGGGTTTTTAACCAATCTTGTGCATCCAATAAGTGATTTTGTGTCATTGGTTGAACATTTAGGTCATTTTCGTCGTCCCTTGGTTTATTCTCATCCAATTAGGGTTTTTAACTAATCTTGTGCATCCAATAACTGATTTTGTTTCATTGGTTGAACATTTAGATCATTTTCGTCCTCGCTAGGCTTGTTCTAATCGAATTAGGGTTTTTAAACTATCTTGTGCATCCAATAAGTGATTTTGTGTCATTGGTTGAACATTTAGGTCATTTTCGTCGTCCCTTGGTTTATTCTAATTCAATTAGGGTTTTTAACCAATCTTGTGCATCCTATAAGTGATTTTTTGTTTTGGTTGATCATTTAGGTCATTTTCGACCTCCCTTGGCTTATTCTAATCCAATTAGGGGTTTTAATCAATCTTGTGCATGCAATAAGTGATTTTGTGTCATTGGTTGAACATTTAGGTCATTTTCGACCTCCCTTGGCTTATTCTAATCCAATTAGGGTTTTTAATCAATCTTGTGCATGCAATAAGTGATTTTGTGTCATTGGTTGAACATTTAGGTCATTTTCGTCCTCCCTAGGCTAATTCTAATCCAATTAGGGTTTTTAACCAATCTTGTGCATCCAATAAGTGATTTTGTGTCATTGGTTGAACATTTAGGTCATTTTCGTCGTCCCTTGGTTTATTCTAATTCAATTAGGGTTTTTAACCAATCTTGTGCATCCTATAAGTGATTTTGTGTTTTGGTTGATCATTTAGGTCATTTTCGACCTCCCTTGGCTTATTCTAATCCAATTAGGGGTTTTAATCAATCTTGTGCATGCAATAAGTGATTTTGTGTCATTGGTTGAACATTTAGGTCATTTTCGACCTCCCTTGGCTTATTCTAATCCAATTAGGGTTTTTAATCAATCTTGTGCATGCAATAAGTGATTTTGTTTCATTGGTTGAACATTTAGATCATTTTCGTCCTCGCTAGGCTTGTTCTAATCGAATTAGGGTTTTTAAACTATCTTGTGCATCCAATAAGTGATTTTGTGTCATTGGTTGATCATTTAGGTCATTTTCGTCGTCCCTTGGTTTATTCTAATTCAATTAGGGTTTTTAACCAATCTTGTGCATCCTATAAGTGATTTTGTGTATTGGTTGATCATTTAGGTCATTTTCGACCTCCCTTGGCTTTTTCTAATCCAATTAGGGTTTTTAATCAATCTTATGCATGCAATAAGTGATTTTGTGTCATTGGTTGAACATTTAGGTCATTTTCGTCCTCCCTAGGCTTATTCTAATCCAATTAGGGTTTTTAACCAATCTTGTGCATCCAATAAGTGATTTTGTGTCATTGGTTGAACATTTAGGTCATTTTCATCCTCCCTAGGTTTATTCTAATCCAATTAGGGATTTTAAGCAATCTTGTGCATCCAATAAGTGTTTTTGTGTCATTGGTTGAACATTTAGGGCATTTTCGTCGTCCCTTGGTTTATTCTAATCCAATTAGGGTTTTTAACTAATCTTGTGCATCCAATAACTGATTTTGTTTCATTGGTTGAACATTTAGATGATTTTCGTCCTCCCTAGGCTTATTCTAATCCAATTAGGGTTTTTACCCAATCTTGTGCATCCAATAAGTGATTTTGTGTCATTGGTTGAACATTTAGGTCATTTTCGTCGTCCCTTGGTTTATTCTAATTCAATTAGGGTTTTTAACCAATCTTGTGCATCCTATAAGTGATTTTGTGTATTGGTTGATCATTTAGGTCATTTTCGACCTCCCTTGGCTTATTCTATTTCAAGTAGGGTTTTTAATCAATCTTGTGCATGCAATAAGTGATTTTGTGTCATTGGTTGAACATTTAGGTCATTTTCGTCCTCCCTAGGCTTATTCTAATCCAATTAGGGTTTTTAACCAATCTTGTGCATCCAATAAGTGATTTTGTGTCATTGCTTGAACATTTAGGTCATTTTCGTCCTCCCTAGGCTTATTCTAATCCAATTAAGGTTTTTAACCAATCTTGTGCATCCAATAATTGATTTTGTGTCATTGGTTGAACATTAGGTCATTTTCGTCCTCCCTATGCTTATTCTAATCCAATTAGGGTTTTTAACCAATCTTGTGCATCAAATAAGTGATTTTGTGTCATTGGTTGAACATTTAGGTCATTTTCGTCCTCCCTAGGCTTATTCTAATCCAATTAGGGTTTTTAACCAATCTTGTGCATCCAATAAGTGATTTTGTGTCATTGGTTGAACATTTAGGTCATTTTCGTCGTCCCTTGGTTTATTCTAATCCAATTAGGGTTTTTAACTAATCTTGTGCATCCAATAATTGATTTTGTCTCATTGGTTTAACATTAGGCCATTTTCGTCCTTCCTAGGCTTATTCTAATCCAATTATGATTTTTAACCAATCTTGTGCATCCAATAAGTGATTTTGTGTCATTCGTTGAACATTTAGGTCATTTACGTCCTCCCTAGGCTTATTATAATCCAATTAGCGTTTTTAACCAATCTTGTGCATCCAATAATTGATTTTGTTTCATTCGTTGAACATTTAGGTTATTTACGTACTCCCTTGGCTTATTCTAATCCAATTAGCGTTTTTAACCAATCTTGTGCATCCAATAATTGATTTTGTTTCATTCGTTGAACATTTAGGTCATTTACATCCTCCTGAGGCTAATTCTAATCCAATTAGGGTTTTTATACAATCTTGTGCATCCAATAAGTGATTTTGTGTCATTGGTTGAACATTTAGGTCATTTTTGTCCTCCCTAAGCTTATTTTATTGCAATTAGGGTTTTTAACCAATCTTGTGCATCCAATAAGTGATTTTATGTCATTGGTTTAACATTTAGGTCATTTTTGTCCTCCCTAGGTTTATTCTAATCCTATTAGGGTTTTTAACTAATCTTGTGCATCCAATAACTGATTTTGTGTCATTGGTTGAACATTTAGATCATTTTCGTCCTCCCTAGGCTTATTTTATTGCAATTAGTGTTTTTAACCAATCTTGTGCATCCAATCAGTGATTTTGTGTCATTGGTTGAACATTTAGGTCATTTTCGTCCTCCCTAGGCTTATTCTAATCCAATTAGGGTTTTTAACCAATCTTGTGCATCCAATAAGTAATTTTGTGTCATTGGTTGAACATTTAGGTCACTTTCGTCGTCCCTTGGTTTATTCTAATGCAATTAGGGTTTTTAACTAATCTTGTGAATCCAATAACTGATTTTTTGTCATTGGTTGAACATTTAGATCATTTTCGTCCTCCCTAGGCTTACTTTATTGCAATTAGTGTTTTTAACCAATCTTGTGCATCCAATAAGTGATTTTGTGTCATTGGTTGAACATTTAGGTCATTTTCGTCCTCCCTAGGCTTATTATAATCCAATTAGCGTTTTTAACCAATCTTGTGCATCCAATAATTGATTTTGTTTCATTCGTTGAACATTTAGGTTATTTACGTACTCCCTTGGCTTATTCTAAACCAATTATGGTTTTTAACCATTCTTGTGCATCTAATAAGTGATTTTGTGTCATTGGTTGAACATTTAGGTCATTTTCGTCGTCCCTTGGTTTATTCTAATCCAATTAGGGTTTTTAACTAATCTTGTGCATCCAATAATTGATTTTGTCTCATTGGTTTAACATTAGGCCATTTTCGTCCTTCCTAGGCTTATTCTAATCCAATTATGGTTTTTAACCAATCTTGTGCATCCAATAAGTGATTTTGTGTCATTCGTTGAACATTTAGGTCATTTACGTCCTCCCTAGGCTTATTATAATCCAATTAGCGTTTTTAACCAATCTTGTGCATCCAATAATTGATTTTGTTTCATTCGTTGAACATTTAGGTTATTTACGTACTCCCTTGGCTTATTCTAATCCAATTATGGTTTTTAACCATTCTTGTGCATCTAATAAGTGATTTTGTGTCATTGGTTGAACATTTAGGTCATTTTTATCCTCCGGAGGCTAATTCTAATCCAATTAGGGTTTTTATACAATCTTGTGCATCCAATAAGTGATTTTGTGTCATTGGTTGAACATTTAGGTCATTTTTGTCCTCCCTAAGCTTATTTTATTGCAATTAGGGTTTTTAACCAATCTTGTGCATCCAATAAGTGATTTTATGTCATTGGTTGAATATTTAGGTCATTTTCGTCCTCCCTAGGCTTATTCTAATCCAATTAGGGTTTTTAACCACTCTTGTGCATCCAATAAGTAATTTTGTGTCATTGGTTGAACATTTAGGTCATTTACGTCCTCCCTAGAATTATTCTAATCCAATTAGGGTTTTTAACCAATCTTGTGCATCCAATAAGTGATTTTGTTTCATTCGTTGAACATTTAGGTCATTTTCATACTCCCTTGGCTTATTCTAATCCAATTAGGGTTTTTAACCAATCTTGTGCATCCAATAATTGATTTTGTGTCATTGGTTGAACATTTAGGTCATTTTCGTCGTCCCTTGGTTTATTCTAATTCAATTAGGGTTTTTAACCAATCTTGTGCATCCTATAAGTGATTATGTGTATTGGTTGATCATTTAGGTCATTTTCGACCTCCCTTGGTTTATTCTAATCCAATTAAGGTTTTTAATCAATCTTGTGCATGCAATAAGTGATTTTGTGTCATTGGTTGAACATTTAGGTCATTTTCGTCCTCCCTAGGCTTACTCTAATCCAATTAGGGTTTTTAACCAATCTTGTGCATCCAATAAGTGATTTTGTGTCATTGCTTGAACATTTAGGTCATTTTCGTCCTCCCTAGGCTTATTCTAATCCAATTAAGGTTTTTAACCATTCTTGTGCATCCAATAATTGATTTTGTGTCATTGGTTGAACATTAGGTCATTTTCGTCCTCCCTAGGCTTATTCTAATCCAATTAGGGTTTTTAACCAATCTTGTGCATCCAATAAGTGATTTTGTGTCATTGGTTGAACATTTAGGTCATTTTCATCCTCCCTAGGCTTATTCTCATCCAATTAGGGTTTTTAACCAATCTTGTGCATCCAATAAGTACATTTGTGTCATTGGTTGAACATTTAGGTCATTTTCGTCCTCCCAAAGCTTATTCTCGTCCAATTAGGGTTTTTAACCAATCTTGTGCATCCAATAAGTGATTTTCTGTCATTGGTTGAACATTTAGGTCATTTTCGTCCTCCCAAGGCTTATTCTCGTCCAATTAGGGTTTTTAACCAATCTTGTGCATCCAATAAGTACATTTGTGTCATTGGTTGAACATTTAGGTCATTTTCGTCCTCCCAAGGCTTATTCTCATCCAATTAGGGTTTTTATCCAATCTTGTGCATCCAATAACTACATTTGTGTCATTGGTTGAACATTTAGGTCATTTTCGTCCTCCCAAGGCTGATTCTCGTCCAAATTAGGGTTTCTAACCAATCTTGTGCATCCAATAAGTACATTTGTGTCATTGGTTGAACATTTAGGTCATTTTCGTCCTCCCAAGGCTTATTCTCGTCCAATTAGGGTTTTTAACCAATCTTGTGCATCCAATAAGTACATTTGTGTCATTGGTTGAACATTTAGGTCATTTTCGTCCTCCCAAGGCTTATTCTCGTCCAATTAGGGTTTTTAACCAATCTTGTGAATCCAATAAGTGATTTTCTGTCATTGGTTGAACATTTAGGTCATTTTCGTCCTCCCAAGGCTTATTCTCGTCCAATTAGGGTTTTTAACCAATCTTGTGCATCCAATAAGTACATTTGTGTCATTGGTTGAACATTTAGGTCATTTTCGTCCTCCCAAGGCTTATTCTCGTCCAATTAGGGTTTTTAACCAATCTTAAGAATCCAATAAGTATATTTGTGTCATTGGTTGAACATTTAGGTCATTTTCGTCCTCCCAAGGCTTATTCTCGTCCAATTAGGGTTTTTAACCAATCTTGTGCATCCAATAAGTACATTTGTGTCACTGATTGAACATTTAGGTCATTTTCGTCCTCCCAAGGCTTATTCTCGTCCAATTAGGGTTTTTAACCAATCTTGTGGATCCAATAAGTACATTTGTGTCATTTGTTGATTATTTAAGTCATTTTCGTCCTCCCACGGCTTATTCTCGTCCAATTAGGGTTTTTAACCAATCTTGTGCATCCAATAAGTACATTTGTGTCATTGGTTGAACATTTAGGTCATTTTCGTCCTCCCAAGGCTTATTCTCGTCCAATTAGGGTTTTTAACCAATCTTGTGCATCCAATAAGTACATTTGTGTCATTGGTTGAACATTTAGGTCATTTTCGTCCTCCCAAGGCTTATTCTCGTCCAATTAGGGTTTTTAACCAATCTTGTGCATCCAATAAGTACAGCTGTGTCATTGGTTGAACATTTAGGTCATTTTCGTCCTCCCAAGGCTTATTCTCGTCCAATTAGGGTTTTTAACCAATCTTGTGCATCCAATAAGTACATTTGTGTCATTGGTTGAACATTTAGGTCATTTTCATTCTCCCAAGGCTTATTCTCGTCCAACTAGGGTTTTTAACCAATCTTGTGCATCCAATAAGTGATTTTGTGTCATTGGTTGAACATTTAGGTCATTTTCGTCCTCCCAAGGCTTATTCTCGTCCAATTAGGGTTTTTAACCAATCTTGTGCATCCAATAAGTACATTTGTGTCATTGGTTGAACATTTAGGTCATTTTCGTCCTCTTGAGGCTTATTCTCGTCCAATTAGGGTTTTTAACCAATCTTGTGCATCCAATAAGTACATTTGTGTCATTGGTTGAACATTTAGGTCATTTTCGTCCTCCCAAGGCTTATTCTCGTCCAATTAGGGTTTTTAACCAATCTTGTGCATCCAATAAGTACATTTGTGTCATTGGTTGAACATTTAGGTCATTTTCGTCCTTCCAAGGCTTATTCTCGTCCAATTAGGGTTTTCAATCAATCCTGTGCATCCAATAAGTGATTTTTTGTCATTGGTTGAACATTTAGGTCATTTTCGATCTCCCATGGCTTATTCTCGTCCAATTAGGGTTTTTAACCAATCTTGTGCATTCAATAAGTGATTTTGTGTCATTGGTTGAACATTTAGGTCATTTTCGTCCTCCCAAGGCTTATTCTCGTCCAATTAGGGTTTTTAACCAATCTTGTGCATCCAATAAGTACATTTGTGTCATTGGTTGAACATTTAGGTCATTTTCGTGCTCCCAACGCTTATTCTCGTCCAATTAGGGTTTTTAACCAATCTTGTGCATCCAATAAGTACATTTGTGTCATTGGTTGAACATTTAGGTCATTTTCGTCCTCCCAAGGCTTATTCTCGTCCAATTAGGGTTTTTAACCAATCTTGTGCATCCAATAAGTACATTTGTGTCATTGGTTGAACATTTAGGTCATTTTCGTCCTCTCAAGGCTTTTTCTTGTCCAATTAGGGTTTTTAACCAATCTTGTGCATCCAATAAGTGATTTTGTGTCATTGGTTGAACATTTAGGTCATTTTCGTCCTCCCAAGGCTTATTCTCGTCCAATTAGGGTTTTTAACCAATCTTGTGCATCCAATAAGTACATTTGTGTCATTGGTTGAACATTTAGGTCATTTTCATCCTCCCTAGGCTTATTCTCTTCCAATTAGGGTTTTTAACCAATCTTGTGCATCCAATAAGTGATTTTGTGTCATTGGTTGAACATTTAGGTCATTTTCGTCCTCCCTAGGCTTATTCTAATCCAATTAGGGTTTTTAACCAATCTTTTGCATCCAATAAGTGATTTTGTGTCATTGGTTGAAGATTTAGGTCATTTTCGTCCTCCCTAGGCTTATTCTAATCCAATTAGGGTTTTTAACCAATCTTGTGCATCCAATAAGTGATTTTGTGTCATTGGTTGAACATTTAGGTCATTTTCGTCCTCCCTAGGCTTATTCTAATCCAATTATGGTTTTTAACCAATCTTGTACATCCAATAAGTGATTTTGTGTCATTGGATTAACATTTAGGTCATTTTCGTCCTCCCTAGGCTTATTCTAATCTAATTAGTGTTTGTAACCAATCTAGTGCATCCAATAAGTGATTTTGTGTCATTGGTTGAACACTTAAGTCATTTTCGTCCTCCCTAGGCTTATTCTAATCCAATAAGGGTTTTTAGCCAATCTTGTGCATCCAATTAGTGCGTTTGTGTCATTAGATGAACATTTAGGTCATTTTCGTCCTCCCTAGGCTTATTCTAATCTAATTAAGCTTTTTAACCAATCTTGTGCATCCAATAAGTGCGTTTGTGTCATTGGATTAACATTTAGGTCATTTTCGTCCTCCCTAGGCTTATTCCAATCAAATTAGGGTTTGTAACCAATCTGGTGCTTCCAATAAGTGATTTTGTTACATTGGATTAACATTTAGGTCATTTAATTCCTCCCTAGGCTTATTCTAATTCAGTTAGGGTTTGTAACCAATCTTGTGCACCCAATAAGTGATTTTGTGTCATTAGTTGAACATTTAGGTCATTTTCGTTCTCTTTAGTATTATTCTAATCCAATTAGGGTTTTTAACCAATCTTGTGCATCCATTAAGTGATATTGTGTCATTGGTTGAACACTTAAGTCATTTTCGTCCTCCCTAGGCTTATTCTAATCCAATAAGGGTTTTTAGCCAATCTTGTGCATCCAATTAGTAATTTTGTATCATTGGTTGAACATTTAGGTTATTTTCGTCCTCCCTAGGTTTATTCCAATCCAATTAAGGTTTTTAACCAATCTTGTGCATCCAATAAGTGATTTTGTGTCATTGGTTAAACATTTATGTCATTTTCGTCCTCCCTAAGCTTATTCTAATGCAATTAGGATTTTTAACCAATCTTGTGCATCAATTAAGTGATTTTGTGTCATTGGTTGAACATTGAGGTCATTTTCGTCCTCCCTAGGCTTATTCTAATCCAATTAGGGTTTTTAACCAATCTTGTGCATCCAATAAGTGATTTTGTGTCATTGGTTGAACATTTAGGTCATTTTCGTCCTCCCTAGGCTTATTCTAATCCAATTAAGGTTTTTAACCAATCTTGTGCATCCAATAATTGATTTTGTGTCATTGGTTGAACATTAGGTCATTTTCGTCCTCCCTAGGCTTATTCTAATCCAATTAGGGTTTTTAACCAATCTTGTGCATCCAATAAGTGATTTTGTGTCATTGGTTGAACATTTAGGTCACTTTCGTCCTCCCTAGGCTTATTCTAATCCAATTAGGGTTTTTAACCAATCTTGTGCATCCAATAAGTGATTTTGTGTCATTGGTTGAACATTTAGGTCATTTTCGTCCTCCCTAGGCTTATTCTAATCCAATTAGGGTTTTTAACCAATCTTGTGCATCTAATAAGTGATTTTGTGTCATTGGTTGAACATTTAGGTCATTTTCGTCGTCCCTTGGTTTATTCTAATCCAATTAGGGTTTTTAACTAATCTTGTGCATCGAATAACTGATTTTGTTTCATTGGTTTAACATTTAGGTCACTTTCGTCCTCCCTAGGCTTATTCTAATCCAATTAGGGTTTTTAACCAATCTTGTGCATCCAATAAGTGATTTTGTGTCATTGGTTGAACATTTAGGTCATTTTCGTCGTCCCTTGGTTTATTCTAATCCAATTAGGGTTTTTAACTAATCTTGTGCATCCAATAATTGATTTTGTCTCATTGGTTTAACATTAGGCCATTTTCGTCCTTCCTAGGCTTATTCTAATCCAATTATGGTTTTTAACCAATCTTGTGCATCCAATAAGTGATTCGTTGAACATTTAGGTCATTTACGTCCTCCCTAGGCTTATTATAATCCAATTAGCATTTTTAACCAATCTTGTGCATCCAATAATTGATTTTGTTTCATTCGTTGAACATTTAGGTTATTTACGTACTCCCTTGGCTTATTCTAATCCAATTATGGTTTTTAACCATTCTTGTGCATCTAATAAGTGATTTTGTGTCATTGGTTGAACATTTAGGTCATTTTCATCCTCCTGAGGCTAATTCTAATCCAATTAGGGTTTTTATACAATCTTGTGCATCCAATAAGTGATTTTATGTCATTGGTTGAACATTTAGGTCATTTTTGTCCTCCCTAAGCTTATTTTATTGCAATTAGGGTTTTTAACCAATCTTGTGCATCCAATAAGTGATTTTATGTCATTGGTTTAACATTTAGGTCATTTTTGTCCTCCCTAGGTTTATTCTAATCCTATTAGGGTTTTTAACTAATCTTGTGCATCCAATAACTGATTTTGTGTCATTGGTTGAACATTTAGATCATTTTCGTCCTCCCTAGGCTTATTTTATTGCAATTAGTGTTTTTAACCAATCTTGTGCATCCAATCAGTGATTTTGTGTCATTGGTTGAACATTTAGGTCATTTTCGTCCTCCCTAGGCTTATTCTAATCCAATTACGGTTTTTAACCAATCTTGTGCATCCAATAAGTAATTTTGTGTCATTGGTTGAACATTTAGGTCATTTTCGTCGTCCCTTGGTTTATTCTAATGCAATTAGGGTTTTTAACCAATCTTGTGCATCCAATAATTGATTTTGTGTCATTGGTTGAACATTAGGTCATTTTCGTCCTCCCTAGGCTTATTCTAATCCAATTATGGTTTTTTACCAATCTTGTGCATACAATAAGTGATTTTGTGACTTTGGTTGAACATTTATGTCATTTTCGTCCACCCTTTGCTTATTCTAATCCAATTAGGGTTTTTAACCAATCTTGTGCATCCAATAAGTGATTTTGTGTCATTGGTTGAACATTTAGGTCATTTTCGTCCTCCCTAGGCTTATTCTAATCCAATAAGGTTTTTAACCAATCTTGTGCATCCAATAAGTGATTTTGTGTCATTGGTTGAACATTTAGGTCATTTTCGTCCTCCCTAGGCTTATTCTAATCCAATTAGGGTTTTTAACCAATCTTGTGCATCCAATAAGTGATTTTGTGTCATTGGTTGAACATTTATGTCATTTTCGTCGCCCCTTGGTTTATTCTAATTCAATTAGGGTTTTTAACCAATCTTGTGCATCCTATAAGTTATTTTGTGTATTGGTTGATCATTTAGGTCATTTTCGACCTCCCTTGGCTTATTCTAATCCAATTAGGGTTTTTAATCAATCTTGTGCAAGCAATAAGTGATTCTGTGTCATTGGTTGAACATTTAGGTCATTTTCGTCCTCCCTAGGCTTATTCTAATCCAATTAAGGTTTTTAACCAATCTTGTGCATCCAATAATTGATTTTGTGTCATTGGTTGAACATTAGGTCATTTTCGTCCTCCCTAGGCTTATATTAATCCAATTTGGGTTTTTAACCAGTCTTGTGCATCCAATAAGTGATTTTGTGTCATTGGTTGAACATTTAGGTCATTTTCGTCCACCATTGGCTTATTCTAATCCAATTAGGGTTTTTAACCAATCTTGTGCATCCAATAAGTGATTTTGTGTCATTGGTTGAACATTTAGGTCATTTTCATCGTCCCTTGGTTTATTCTAATGCAATTAGGGTTTTTAACTAATCTTGTGCATCCAATAACTGATTTTGTTTCATTGGATTAACATTTAGGTCATTTTCGTCCTCCCTAGGCTTATTCTAATCCAATTAGGGTTTTTAACCAATCTTGTGCATCCAATAAGTGATTTTGTGTCATTGGTTGAACATTTAGGTCATTTTCGTCCTCCCTAGGCTTATTCTAATCCAATAAGGTTTTTAACCAATCTTGTGCATCCAATAAGTGATTTTGTGTCATTGGTTGAACATTTAGGTCATTTTCGTCCTCCCTAGGCTTATTCTAATCCAATTAGGGTTTTTAACCAATCTTGTGCATCCAATAAGTGATTTTGTGTCATTGGTTGAACATTTAGGTCATTTTCGTCGTCCCTTGGTTTATTCTCATCCAATTAGGGTTTTTAACTAATCTTGTGCATCCAATAACTGATTTTGTTTCATTGGTTGAACATTTAGATGATTTTCGTCCTCCCTAGGCTTATTCGAATCCAATTAGGGTTTTTACCCAATCTTGTGCATCCAATAAGTACATTTGTGTCATTGGTTGAACATTTAGGTCATTTTTGCGTCCCTTGGTTTATTCTAATTCAATTAGGGTTTTTAACCAATCTTGTGCATCCTATAAGTGATTTTGTGTTTTGGTTGATCATTTAGGTCATTTTCGACCTCCCTTGGCTTATTCTAATCCAATTAGGGGTTTTAATCAATCTTGTGCATGCAATAAGTGATTTTGTGTCATTGGTTGAACATTTAGGTCATTTTCGACCTCCCTTGGCTTATTCTAATCCAATTAGGGTTTTTAATCAATCTTGTGCATGCAATAAGTGATTTTGTGTCATTGGTTGAACATTTAGGTCATTTTCGTCCTCCCTAGGCTAATTCTAATCCAATTAGGGTTTTTAACCAATCTTGTGCATCCAATAAGTGATTTTGTGTCATTGGTTGAACATTTAGGTCATTTTCGTCGTCCCTTGGTTTATTCTAATTCAATTAGGGTTTTTAACCAATCTTGTGCATCCTATAAGTGATTTTGTGTTTTGGTTGATCATTTAGGTCATTTTCGACCTCCCTTGGCTTATTCTAATCCAATTAGGGGTTTTAATCAATCTTGTGCATGCAATAAGTGATTTTGTGTCATTGGTTGAACATTTAGGTCATTTTCGACCTCCCTTGGCTTATTCTAATCCAATTAGGGTTTTTAATCAATCTTGTGCATGCAATAAGTGATTTTGTTTCATTGGTTGAACATTTAGGTCATTTTCGTCCTCCCTAGGCTTATTCTAATCCAATTAGGGTTTTTAACCAATCTTGTGCATCCAATAAGTGATTTTGTGTCATTGGTTGAACATTTAGGTCATTTTCGTCGTCCCTTGGTTTATTCTAATTCAATTAGGGTTTTTAACCAATCTTGTGCATCCTATAAGTGATTTTGTGTATTGGTTGATCATTTTGGTCATTTTCGACCTCCCTTGGCTTATTCTAATTCAAGTAGGGTTTTTAATCAATCTTGTGCATGCAATAAGTGATTTTGTGTCATTGGTTGAACATTTAGGTCATTTTCGTCCTCCCTAGGCTTACTCTAATCCAATTAGGGTTTTTAACCAATCTTGTGCATCCAATAAGTGATTTTGTGTCATTGCTTGAACATTTAGGTCATTTTCGTCGTCCCTTGGTTTATTCTAATTCAATTAGGGTTTTTAACCAATCTTGTGCATCCTATAAGTGATTTTGTGTATTGGTTGATCATTTAGGTCATTTTCGACCTCCCTTGGCTTATTCTATTTCAAGTAGGGTTTTTAATCAATCTTGTGCATGCAATAAGTGATTTTGTGTCATTGGTTGAACATTTAGGTCATTTTCGTCCTCCCTAGGCTTATTCTAATCCAATTAGGGTTTTTAACCAATCTTGTGCATCCAATAAGTGATTTTGTGTCATTGCTTGAACATTTAGGTCATTTTCGTCCTCCCTAGGCTTATTCTAATCCAATTAAGGTTTTTAACCAATCTTGTGCATCCAATAATTGATTTTGTGTCATTGGTTGAACATTAGGTCATTTTCGTCCTCCCTATGCTTATTCTAATCCAATTAGGGTTTTTAACCAATCTTGTGCATCAAATAAGTGATTTTGTGTCATTGGTTGAACATTTAGGTCATTTTCGTCCTCCCTAGGCTTATTCTAATCCAATTAGGGTTTTTAACCAATCTTGTGCATCCAATAAGTGATTTTGTGTCATTGGTTGAACATTTAGGTCATTTTCGTCGTCCCTTGGTTTATTCTAATCCAATTAGGGTTTTTAACTAATCTTGTGCATCGAATAACTGATTTTGTTTCATTGGTTGAACATTTAGATCATTTTCGTCCTCCCTAGGCTTATTCTAATCAAATTAGGGTTTTTAACCAATCTTGTGCATCATATAGGTGATTTTGTGTCATTGGTTGAACATTTAGGTCATTTTCGACCTCCCTTGGCTTATTCTAATCCAATTAAGGTTTTTAATCAATCTTGTGCATGCAATAAGTGATTTTGTGTCATTGGTTGAACATTTAGGTCATTTTCGTCCTCCCTAGGCTTATTCTAATCCAATTAGGGTTTTTAACCAATCTTGTGCATCCAATAAGTGATTTTGTGTCATTGGTTGAACACTTAGGTCATTTTCGTCCTCCCTAGGCTTATTCTAATCCAATTATGGTTTTTAACCAATCTTGTGCATCCAATAAGTGATTTTGTGTCATTCGTTGAACATTTAGGTCATTTTCGTCCTCCCTCGGCTTATTCTAATCCAATTATGGTTTTTAACCAATCTTGTGCATACAATAAGTGATTTTGTATCATTCGTTGAACATTTAGGTCATTTTCATCCTTCCTAGGCTTATTCTAATCCAATTAGGGTTTTTATCCAATCTTGTCATCCAATAAGTGGTTTTGTGTTATTGGTTGAACATTTAGGTCATTTTCGTCCTCCCTATGCTTATTCTTATCCAATTAAGGTTTTTAAACCAATCTTGTGCATCCAATAATTGATTTTGTGTCATTGGTTGAGCATGAGGTCATTTTCGTCCTCCCTAGGCTTATTCTAATCCAATTAGGGTTTTTAACCAATCTTGTGCATCCAATAAATGATTTTGTGTCATTGGTTAAACATTTAGGTCATTTTCGTCCTCCCTAGGCTTATTCTAATCCAATTAAGGTTTTTAACCAATCTTGTGCATCCAATAATTGATTTTGTGTCATTGGTTGAACATTAGGTCATTTTCGTCCTCCCTAGGCTTATTCTAATCCAATTATGGTTTTTAACCAATCTTGTGCATACAATAAGTGATTTTGTGACTTTGGTTGAACATTTAGGTCATTTTCGTCCACCCTTGGCTTATTCTAATCCAATTAGGGTTTTTAACCAATCTTGTTCATCCAATAAGTGATTTTGTGTCATTGGTTGAACATTAGGTCATTTTCGTCCTCCCTAGGCTTATTCTAATCCAATTAGGGTTTTTAACCAATCTTGTGCATCCAATAAGTGATTTTGTGTCATTGGTTGAACATTTAGGTCATTTTCGTCCTCCCTAGGCTTATTCTAATCCAATAAGGTTTTTAACCAATCTTGTGCATCCAATAAGTGATTTTGTGTCATTGGTTGAACATTTAGGTCATTTTCGTCCTCCCTAGGCTTATTCTAATCCAATTAGGGTTTTTAACCAATCTTGTGCATCCAATAAGTGATTTTGTGTCATTGGTTGAACATTTAGGTCATTTTCGTCGTCCCTTGGTTTATTCTCATCCAATTAGGGTTTTTAACTAATCTTGTGCATCCAATAACTGATTTTGTTTCATTGGTTGAACATTTAGATCATTTTCGTCCTCGCTAGGCTTGTTCTAATCGAATTAGGGTTTTTAAACTATCTTGTGCATCCAATAAGTGATTTTGTGTCATTGGTTGAACATTTAGGTCATTTTCGTCGTCCCTTGGTTTATTCTAATTCAATTAGGGTTTTTAACCAATCTTGTGCATCCTATAAGTGATTTTTTGTTTTGGTTGATCATTTAGGTCATTTTCGACCTCCCTTGGCTTATTCTAATCCAATTAGGGGTTTTAATCAATCTTGTGCATGCAATAAGTGATTTTGTGTCATTGGTTGAACATTTAGGTCATTTTCGACCTCCCTTGGCTTATTCTAATCCAATTAGGGTTTTTAATCAATCTTGTGCATGCAATAAGTGATTTTGTGTCATTGGTTGAACATTTAGGTCATTTTCGTCCTCCCTAGGCTAATTCTAATCCAATTAGGGTTTTTAACCAATCTTGTGCATCCAATAAGTGATTTTGTGTCATTGGTTGAACATTTAGGTCATTTTCGTCGTCCCTTGGTTTATTCTAATTCAATTAGGGTTTTTAACCAATCTTGTGCATCCTATAAGTGATTTTGTGTTTTGGTTGATCATTTAGGTCATTTTCGACCTCCCTTGGCTTATTCTAATCCAATTAGGGGTTTTAATCAATCTTGTGCATGCAATAAGTGATTTTGTGTCATTGGTTGAACATTTAGGTCATTTTCGACCTCCCTTGGCTTATTCTAATCCAATTAGGGTTTTTAATCAATCTTGTGCATGCAATAAGTGATTTTGTTTCATTGGTTGAACATTTAGGTCATTTTCGTCCTCCCTAGGCTTATTCTAATCCAATTAGGGTTTTTAACCAATCTTGTGCATCCAATAAGTGATTTTGTGTCATTGGTTGAACATTTAGGTCATTTTCGTCGTCCCTTGGTTTATTCTAATTCAATTAGGGTTTTTAACCAATCTTGTGCATCCTATAAGTGATTTTGTGTATTGGTTGATCATTTTGGTCATTTTCGACCTCCCTTGGCTTATTCTAATTCAAGTAGGGTTTTTAATCAATCTTGTGCATGCAATAAGTGATTTTGTGTCATTGGTTGAACATTTAGGTCATTTTCGTCCTCCCTAGGCTTACTCTAATCCAATTAGGGTTTTTAACCAATCTTGTGCATCCAATAAGTGATTTTGTGTCATTGCTTGAACATTTAGGTCATTTTCGTCGTCCCTTGGTTTATTCTAATTCAATTAGGGTTTTTAACCAATCTTGTGCATCCTATAAGTGATTTTGTGTATTGGTTGATCATTTAGGTCATTTTCGACCTCCCTTGGCTTATTCTATTTCAAGTAGGGTTTTTAATCAATCTTGTGCATGCAATAAGTGATTTTGTGTCATTGGTTGAACATTTAGGTCATTTTCGTCCTCCCTAGGCTTATTCTAATCCAATTAGGGTTTTTAACCAATCTTGTGCATCCAATAAGTGATTTTGTGTCATTGCTTGAACATTTAGGTCATTTTCGTCCTCCCTAGGCTTATTCTAATCCAATTAAGGTTTTTAACCAATCTTGTGCATCCAATAATTGATTTTGTGTCATTGGTTGAACATTAGGTCATTTTCGTCCTCCCTATGCTTATTCTAATCCAATTAGGGTTTTTAACCAATCTTGTGCATCAAATAAGTGATTTTGTGTCATTGGTTGAACATTTAGGTCATTTTCGTCCTCCCTAGGCTTATTCTAATCCAATTAGGGTTTTTAACCAATCTTGTGCATCCAATAAGTGATTTTGTGTCATTGGTTGAACATTTAGGTCATTTTCGTCGTCCCTTGGTTTATTCTAATCCAATTAGGGTTTTTAACTAATCTTGTGCATCGAATAACTGATTTTGTTTCATTGGTTGAACATTTAGATCATTTTCGTCCTCCATAGGCTTATTCTAATCCAATTAGGGTTTTTAACCAATCTTGTGCATCCAATAAATGATTTTGTGTCATTGGTTGAACATTTAGGTCATTTTCGTCGTCCCTTGGTTTATTCTAATTCAATTAGGGTTTTTAACCAATCTAGTGCATCCAATAAGTGATTTTGTGTATTGGTTGATCATTTAGGTCATTTTCGACATCCCTTGGTTTATTCTAATCCAATTAGGGTTTTTAATCAATCCTGTGCATGCAATAAGTGATTATGTGTCAATGGTTGAACATTTAGGTCATTTTCGTCCTCCCTAGGCTTATTCTATTCTAATTAGGGTTTTTAACCAATCTTGTGCATCCAATAAGTGATGTTGTGTCATTGGTTGAACATTTAGGTCATTTTTGTCCTCCCTAGGCTTATTCTAATCAAATAAGGTTTTTAGCCAATCTTGTGCATCCAATAATTGATTTTGTCTCATTGGTTTAATATTAGGCCATTTTCGTCCTTCCTAGGCTTATTCTAATCCAATTATAGTTTTTAACCAATCTTGTGCATCCAATAAGTGATTTTGTGTCATTCGTTGAACATTTAGATCATTTACGTCCTCCCTAGGCTTATTATAATCCAATTAGCGTTTTTAACCAATCTTGTGCATCCAATAATTGATTTTGTTTCATTCGTTGAACATTTAGGTTATTTACGTACTCCCATGGCTTATTCTAATCCAATTATGGTTTTTAACCATTCTTGTGCATCTAATAAGTGATTTTGTGTCATTGGTTGAACATTTAGGTTATTTTCATCCTCCTTAGGCTAATTCTAATCCATATAGGGTTTTTATACAATCTTGTGCATCCAATAAGTGATTTTGTGTCATTGGTTGAACATTTAGGTCATTTTTGTCCTCCCTAAGCTTATTTTATTGCAATTAGGGTTTTTAACCAATCTTGTGCATCCAATAAGCGATTTTATGTCATTGGTTTAACATTTAGGTCATTTTTGTCCTCCCTAGGCTTATTCTAATCCAATTAGGGTTTTTAACTAATCTTGTGCATCCAATAACTGATTTTGTGTCATTGGTTGAACATTTAGATCATTTTCGTCCTCCCTAGGCTTATTTTATTGCAATTAGTGTTTTTAACCAATCTTGTGCATCCAATCAGTGATTTTGTGTCATTGGTTGAACATTTAGGTCATTTTCGTCCTCCCTAGGCTTATTCTAATCCAATTAGGGTTTTTAACCAATCTTGTGCATCCAATAAGTGATTTTGTGTCATTGGTTGAACATTTAGGTCATTTTCGTCGTCCCTTGGTTTATTCTAATTCAATTAGGGTTTTTAACCAATCTTGTGCATCCTATAAGTGATTTTGTGTATTGGTTGATCATTTAGGTCATTTTCGACCTGCCTTGGCTTATTCTATTTCAAGTAGGGTTTTTAATCAATCTTGTGCATGCAATAAGTGATTTTGTGTCATTGGTTGAACATTTAGGTCATTTTCGTCCTCCCTAGGCTTATTCTAATCCAATTAGGGTTTTTAACCAATCTTGTGCATCCAATAAGTGATGTTGTGTCATTGGTTGAACATTTAGGTCATTTTTGTCCTCCCTAGGCTTATTCTAATCCAATAAGGTTTTTAACCATTCTTGTGCATCCAATAATTGATTTTGTCTCATTGGTTGAACATTAGGCCATTTTCGTCCTTCCTAGGCTTATTCTAACCCAATTTTGGTTTTTAACCAATCTTGTGCATCCAATAAGTGATTTTGTGTCATTCGTTGAACATTTAGGTCATTTACGTCCTCCCTAGGCCTGTTATAATCCAATTAGCGTTTTTAACCAATCTTGTGCATCCAATAAGTGATTTTGTTTCATTTGTCGAACATTTAGGTCATTTACGTACTCCCTTGGCTTATTCTAATCCAATTATGGTTTTTAACCATTCTTGTGCATCTAATAAGTGATTTTGTGTCATTGGTTGAACATTTAGGCCATTTTCATCGTCCCTAGGCTTATTCTAATCCAATTAGGTTTTTTATACAATCTTGGGCATCCAATAAGTGATTTTGTGTCATTGGTTGAACATTTAGGTCATTTTTGTCCTCCCTAAGCTTATTTTATTGCAATTAGGGTTTTTAACCAATCTTGTGCATCCAATAAGTGATTTTGTGTCATTGGTTTAACATTTAGGTCATTTTCGTCCTCCCTAGGTTTATTCTAATCTTATTAGGGTTTTTAACTAATCTTGTGCATCCAATAACTGATTTTGTGTCATTGGTTGAACATTTAGATCATTTTCGTCCTCCCTAGGCTTATTCTAATCCAATTAGGGTTTTTAACCAATCTTGTGCATCCAATAAGTGATTTTGTGTCATTGGTTGAACATTTAGGTCATTTTCGTCCTCCCTAGGCTTATTATAATTCAATTAGGGTTTTTAACCAATCTTGTGCATCCAATAAGTGATTTTGTGTCATTGGTTGAACAATTAGGTCATTTTCGTCCTGCTTAGGCTTATTCTAATCCAATTAGGGTTTTTCACCAATCTTGTGCATCCAATAAGTGATTTTGTGTCATTGGTTGAACATTTAGGTCATTTTCGTCCTCCCTAGGTTTATTCTAATCCAATTAGGGTTTTTAACCAATCTTGTGCAACCAATAAGTGATTTTGTGTCTTTGGTTGAACATTTAGGTCATTTTCGTCCTCCTTAGGCTTATTCAAATCCAATTAGGGTTTTTAACCAATCTTGTGCATCCAATAAGTGATTTTGTGTCATTGGTTGAACATTTAGGTCATTTTCGTCCTCCCTAGGTTTATTCTAATCCAATTAGGGTTTTTAACCAATCTTGTGCATCCAATAAGTGATTTTGTGTCATTGGATTAACATTTAGGTTATTTTCGTCCTCCCTAGGCTTATTCTAATCCAATTATGGTTTTTAACCAATCTTGTGCATACAATAAGTGATTTTTTATCATTGGTTGAACATTTAGGTCATTTTCATCCTACCTAGGCTTATTCTAATCCAATTAGGGTTTTTATCCAATCTTGTGCATCCAATAAGTGGTTTTGTGTCACTGGTTGAACATTTAGGTCATTTTCGTCCTCCCTAGGCTTATTCTAATCCAATTAAGGTTTTTAACCAATCTTGTGCATCCAATAATTGATTTTGTGTCATTGGTTGAACATTAGGTCATTTTCGTCCTCCCTAGGCTTATTCTAATCCAATTAGGGTTTTTAACCAGTCTTGTGCATCCAATAAGTGATTTTGTGTCATTGGTTGAACATTTAGGTCATTTTCGTCCACCATTGGCTTATTCTAATCCAATTAGGGTTTTTAACCAATCTTGTGCATCCAATAAGTGATTTTGTGTCATTGGTTGAACATTTAGGTCATTTTCATCGTCCCTTGGTTTATTCTAATGCAATTAGGGTTTTTAACTAATCTTGTGCATCCAATAACTGATTTTGTTTCATTGGATTAACATTTAGGTCATTTTCGTCCTCCCTAGGCTTATTCTAATCCAATTAGGGTTTTTAACCAATCTTGTGCATCCAATAAGTGATTTTGTGTCATTGGTTGAACATTTAGGTCATTTTCGTCCTCCCTAGGCTTACTCTAATCCAATTAGGGTTTTTAACCAATCCTGTGCATCCAATAAGTGATTTTGTGTCATTGGTTAAACATTTATTTTATTTTCGTCCTCCCTAGGCTTATTCTAATCCAATTAGGGTTTTTAACCAATCTTGTGCATCCAATAAGTGATTTTGTGTCATTGGTTGAACATTTAGGTCATTTTCGTCGTCCCTTGGTTTATTCTAATTCAATTAGGGCTTTTAACCAATCTTGTGCATCCTATAAGTGATTTTGTGTATTGGTTGATCATTTAGGTCATTTTCGACCTCCCTTGGCTTATTCTAATTCAAGTAGGGTTTTTAATCAATCTTGTGCATGCAATAAATGATTTTGAGTCATTGGTTGAACATTTAGGTCATTTTCGTCCTCCCTAGGCTTATTCTAATCCAATTAGGGGTTTTAACCAATCTTATGCATCCAATAAGTGATGTTGTGTTATTGGTTGAAGATTTAGGTCATTTTTGTCCTCCCTAGGCTTATTCTAATCCAATAAGGTTTTTAACCAATCTTGTGCATCCAATAATTAATTTTGTCTCATTGGTTTAACATTAGGCCATTTTCGTCCTTCATAGGCTTATTCTAATCCAATTATGGTTTTTAACCAATCTTGTGCATCCAATAAGTGATTTTGTGTCATTCGTTGAACATTTAGGTCATTTACGTCCTCCCTAGGCTTGTTATAATCCAATTAGCGTTTTTAACCAATCTTGTGCATCCAATAAGTGATTTTGTTTCATTCGTTGAACATTTAGGTCATTTACGTACTCCCTTGGCTTATTCTAATCCAATTATGGTTTTTAACCGTTCTTGTGCATCTAAATAGTGATTTTGTGTCATTGGTTGAACATTTAGGTCATTTTCATCCTCCCTAGGCTTATTCTAATCCAATTAGGGTTTTTATACAATCTTGTGCATCCAATAAGTGATTTTGTGTCATTGGTTGAACATTTAGGTCATTTTTGTCCTCCCTAAGCTTATTTTATTGCAATTAGGGTTTTTAACCAATCTTGTGCATCCAATAAGTGATTTTGTGTCATTGGTTTAACATTTAGGTCATTTTCGTCCTCCCTAGGCTTATTCTAATCCAATTAGGGATTTTAACCAATCTTGTGCATCCAATAAGTGATTTTGTGTCATTGGTTGAACACTTAGGTCATTTTCGTGCTCCCTAGGTTTATTCTAATCCAATAAGGTTTTTAACCAATCTTGTGCATCCAATAAGTGATTTTGTGTCATTGGTTGAACATTTAGGTCATTTTCGTCCTCCCTAGGCTTATTCTAATCCAATTAGGGTTTTCAACCAATCTTGTGCATCCAATAAGTGATTTTGTGTCATTGGTTGAACATTTAGGTCATTTTCGTCGTCCCTTGGTTTATTCTAATCCAATTAGGGTTTTTAACTAATCTTGTGCATCCAATAACTGATTTTGTTTCATTGGTTGAACATTTAGATCATTTTCGTCCTCCCTAGGCTTATTCTAATCCAATTAGGGTTTTTAACCAATCTTTTGCATCCAATAAGTGATTTTGTGTCATTGGTTGAACATTTAGGTCATTTTCATCGTCCCTTGGTTTATTCTAATTCAATTAGGGTTTTTAACCAATCTTGTGAATCCTATAAGTGATTTTGTGTATTGATTGATCATTTTGGTCATTTTCGACCTCCCTTGGCTTATTCTAATCCAATTAGGGTTTTTAACCAATCTTGTGCATCCAATAAGTGATTTTGTGTCATTGGATTAACATTTAGGTCATTTTCGTCCTCTGAAGGCTTATTCTAATCCAATTAGGGTTTTTAACCAATCTTGTGCATCCAATAAGTGATTTTGTGTCATTGGTTGAACATTTAGGTCATTTTCGTCCTCCCTAGGTTTACTCTAATTCAATTAGGGTTTTTAACAAATCTTGTGCATCCAATAAGTGATTTTGTGTCATTGGATTAACATTTAGGTTATTTTCGTCCTAGCTAGGCTTATTCTAATCCAATTATGGTTTTTAACCAATCTTGTGCATACAATAAGTGATTTTGTATCATTGGTTAAACATTTAGGTCATTTTCATCCTTCCTAGGCTTATTCTAATCCAATTAGGGTTTTTATCCAATCTTGTGCATCCAATAAAAGGTTTTGTGTCATTGGTTGAACATTTAGGTCATTTACGTCCTCCCTATGCTTATTCTAATCCAATTAAGGTTTTTAACCAATCTTGTGCATCCAATAATTGATTTTGTGTCATTGATTGAACATTAGGTCATTTTCATCCTCCCTAGGCTTATTCTAATCCAATTAGGGTTTTTAACCAATCTTGTGCATCCAGTAAGTGATTTTGTGTCATTGGTTGAACATTTAGGTCATTTTCGTCCACCCTTGGTTTATTCTAATCCAATTAGGGTTTTTAACCAATCTTGTGCATCCGATAAGTGATGTTGTGTCAATGGTTGAACATTTAGGTCATTTTTGTCCTCCCTAGGTTTATTCTAATCCAATTAGGGTTTTTAACCAATCTTGTGCATCCAATAAGTGATTTTGTGTCATTGGATTAACATTTAGGTCATTTTCGTCCTCCCTTGGCTTATTCTAATCCAATTAGGGTTTTTAACCAATCTTGTGCATCCTATAAGTGATTTTGTGTCTTTGGTTGAACATTTAGGTCATTTTCATCCTCCCTAGGCTTATTCTAATCCAATAAGGTTTTTAACCAATCTTGTGCATCCAATAATTGATTTTGTCTCATTGGTTGAACATTAGGCCTTTTTCGTCCTCCCTAGGCTTATTCTTATCTATTGAGGGTTTTCAATCAATCTTGTGCATCGAATAAGTGATTTTGTGTCATTGGTTGAACATTTAGGTGATTTTCGTCCTCCCTAGGCTTATTCTAATCCAACTAAAGTTTTTAATCAATCTTGTGCATGCAATAAGTGATTTTGTGTCATTGGTTGAACATTTAGGTCATTTTTGTCCTCCCTAGGTTTATTCTAATCCTATTAGGGTTTTTAACTAATCTTGTGCATCGAATAACTAATTTTGTGTCATTGGTTGAACATTTAGATCATTTTCGTGCTCCCTAGGTTTATTCTAATCCAATAAGGTTTTTAACCAATCTTGTGCATCCAATAAGTGATTTTGTGTCATTGGTTGAACATTTAGGTCATTTTTGTCCTCCCTAAGCTTATTTTATTGCAATTAGGGTTTTTAACCAATTTTGTGCATCCAATAAGTGATTTTGTGTCATTGGTTTAACATTTAGGTCATTTTCGTCCTCCCTAGGTTTATTCTAATCTTATTAGGGTTTTTAACTAATCTTGTGCATCCAATAACTGATTTTGTGTCATTGGTTGAACATTTAGATCATTTTCGTCCTCCCTAGGCTTATTCTAATCCAATTAGGGTTTTTAACCAATCTTGTGCATCCAATAAGTGATTTTGTGTCATTGGTTGAACATTTAGGTCATTTTCGTCCTCCCTAGGCTTATTATAATTCAATTAGGGTTTTTAACCAATCTTGTGCATCCAATAAGTGATTTTGTGTCATTGGTTGAACAATTAGGTCATTTTTGTCCTGCTTAGGCTTATTCTAATCCAATTAGGGTTTTTAACCAATCTTGTGCATCCAATAAGTGATTTTGTGTCATTGGTTGAACATTTAGGTCATTTTCGTCCTCCCTAGGTTTATTCTAATCCAATTAGGGTTTTTAACCAATCTTGTGCATCCAATAAGTGATTTTGTGTCTTTGGTTGAACATTTAGGTCATTTTCGTCCTCCTTAGGCTTATTCAAATCCAATTAGGGTTTTTAACCAATCTTGTGCATCCAATAAGTGATTTTGTGTCATTGGTTGAACATTTAGGTCATTTTCGTCCTCCCTAGGTTTATTCTAATCCAATTAGGGTTTTTAACCAATCTTGTGCATCCAATAAGTGATTTTGTGTCATTGGATTAACATTTAGGTTATTTTCGTCCTCCCTAGGCTTATTCTAATCCAATTATGGTTTTTAACCAATCTTGTGCATACAATAAGTGATTTTTTATCATTGGTTGAACATTTAGGTCATTTTCATCCTTCCTAGGCTTATTCTAATCCAATTAGGGTTTTTATCAGATCTTGTGCATCCAATAAGTGGTTTTGTGTCATTGGTTGAACATTTAGGTCATTTTCGTCCTCCCTAGGCTTATTCTAATCCAATTAAGGTTTTTAACCAATCTTGTGCATCCAATAATTGATTTTGTGTCATTGGTTGAACATTAGGTCATTTTCGTCCTCCCTAGGCTTATTCTAATCCAATTAGGGTTTTTAACCAATCTTGTGCATCCAATAAGTGATTTTGTGTCATTGGTTGAACATTTAGGTCACTTTCGTCCTCCCTAGGCTTATTCTAATCCAATTAGGGTTTTTAACCAATCTTGTGCATCCAATAAGTGATTTTGTGTCATTGGTTGAACATTTAGGTCATTTTCGTCGTCCCTTGTTTATTCTAATCCAATTAGAGTTTTTAACTAATCTTGTGCATCCAATAACTGATTTTGTTTCATTGGTTGAACATTTAGATCATTTTCGTCCTCCCTAGGCTTATTCTAATCCAATTATGGTTTTTAACCAATCTTGTGCATCCAATAAGTGATTTTGTGTCATTCGTTGAACATTTAGGTCATTTACGTCCTCCCTAAGCTTGTTATAATCCAATTAGCGTTTTTAACCAATCTTGTGCATCCAATAAGTGATTTTGTTTCATTCGTTGAACATTTAGGTCATTTACGTACTCTCTTGGCTTATTCTAATCCAATTATGGTTTTTAACCGTTCTTGTGCATCTAATAAGTGATTTTGTGTCATTGGTTGAACATTTAGGTCATTTTCATCCTCCCTAGGCTTATTCTAATCCAATTAGGATTTTTATACAATCTTGTGCATCCAATAAGTGATTATGTGTCGTTGGTTGAACATTTAGGTCATTATTGTCCTCCCTAAGCTTATTTTATTGCAATTAGGGTTTTTAATCAATCTTGTACATCCAATAAGTGATTTTGTGTCATTGGTTTAACATTTAGGTCATTTTCGTCCTCCCTAGGTTTATTCTAATCGTATTAGGGTTTTTAACTAATCTTGTGTATCCAATAACTGATTTTGTGTCATTGGTTGAACATTTAGATCATTTTCGTCCTCCCTAGGCTTATTCTAATCCAATTAGGGTTTTTAGCCAATCTTGTGCATCCAATAAGTGATTTTGTGTCATTGGTTGAACATTTAGGTCATTTTCGTCCTCCCTAGGCTTATTATAATCCAATTAGGGTTTTCAACCAATCTTGTGCATCCAATAGGTGATTTTGTGTCATTGGATGAACATTTAGGTCATTTTTGTCGTCCCTTGGTTTATTCTAATTCAATTAGGGTTTTTAACCAATCTTGTGCATCCTATAAGGGATTTTGTGTCATTGGTTGAACATTTAGGTCATTTTCGTCCTCCCTAGGCTTATTCTAATCCAATTAGGGTTTTCAACCAATCTTGTGCATCCAATAAGTGATTTTGTGTCATTGGTTGAACATTTAGGTCATTTTCGTCGTCCCTTGGTTTATTCTAATCCAATTAGGGTTTTTAACTAATCTTGTGCATCCAATAACTAATTTTGTTTCATTGGTTGAACATTTAGATCATTTTCGTCCTCCCTAGGCTTATTCTAATCCAATTAGGGTTTTTAACCAATCTTTTGCATCCAATAAGTGATTTTGTGTCATTGGTTGAACATTTAGGTCATTTTCATCGTCCCTTGGTTTATTCTAATTCAATTAGGGTTTTTAACCAATCTTGTGAATCCTATAAGTGATTTTGTGTATTGGTTGATCATTTTGGTCATTTTCGACCTCCCTTGGCTTATTCTAATCCAATTAGGGTTTTTAACCAATCTTGTGCATCCAATAAGTGATATTGTGTCATTGGATTAACATTTAGGTCATTTTCGTCCTCTGAAGGCTTATTCTAATCCAATTAGGGTTTTTAACCAATGTTGTGCATCCAATAAGTGATTTTGTGTCATTGGTTGAACATTTAGGTCATTTTCGTCCTCCCTAGGTTTACTCTAATTCAATTAGGGTTTTTAACAAATCTTTTGCATCCAATAAGTGATTTTGTGTCATTGGATTAACATTTAGGTTATTTTCGTCCTCGCTAGGCTTATTCTAATCCAATTATGGTTTTTAACCAATCTTGTGAATCCAATAAGTGATTTTGTGTCATTGGTTTAACAGTTAGGTCATTTTGTCCTCCCTAGGTTTATTCTAATCGTATTAGGGTTTTTATACAATCTTGTGCATCCAATAAGTGATTTTGTGTCATTGGTTGAACATTTAGGTCATTTTTGTCCTCCCTAAGCTTATTTTATTGCAATTAGGGTTTTTAACCAATCTTGTGCATCCAATAAGTGATTTTATGTCATTGGTTTAACATTTAGGTCATTTTTGTCCTCCCTAGGTTTATTCTAATCCTATTAGGGTTTTTAACTAATCTTGTGTATCCAATAACTGATTTTGTGTCATTGGTTGAACATTTAGATCATTTTCGTCCTCCCTAGGCTTATTCTAATCCAATTAGGGTTTTTAGCCAATCTTGTGCATCCAATAAGTGATTTTGTGTCATTGGTTGAACATTTAGGTCATTTTCGTCCTCCCTAGGCTTATTTTAATCCAATTAGGGTTTTTAACCAATCTTGTGCATCCAATAGGTGATTTTGTGTCATTGGATGAACATTTAGGTCATTTTCGTCGTCCCTTGGTTTATTCTAATTCAATTAGGGTTTTTAACCAATCTTGTGCATCCTATAAGTGATTTTGTGTATTGGTTGATCATTTATGTCATTTTCGACCTCCCTTGGTTTATTCTAATCCAATTAGGGTTTTTAATCAATCTTGTGCATGCAATAAGTGATTTTGTGTTATTGGTTGAACATTTAGTTCATTTTCATCCTCCCTAGGCTTATTCTAATCCAATTAGGGTTTTTAACCAATCTTGTGCATCCAATAAGTGATTTTGTGTCATTGGTTGAACACTTAGGTCATTTTCGTCCTTCCTAGGCTTATTCTAATCCAATAATAATTTTAACCAATCCTGTGCATCCAATAAGTGATTTTGTGTCATTGGTTGAACATTTAGGTCATTTTTGTCCTCCCCAGGCTTATTCTAATCCAATTAGGGTTTTTAACCAATCTTGTGCATCCAATAAGTGATTTTGCGTCATTGGTTGAACATTTAGGTCATTTTCGTCGTCCCTTGGTTTATTCTAATCCAATTAGGGTTTTTAACTAATCTTGTGCATCCAATAACTTATTTTGTTTCATTGGTTGAACATTTAGATCATTTTCGTCCTCCCTAGGCTTATTCTAATCCAATTAGGGTTTTTAACCAATCTTGTGCATCCAATAAGTGATTTTGTGTCATTGGTTGAACATTTAGGTCATTTTCATCGTCCCTAGGTTTATTCTAATTCAATTAGGGTTTTTAACAAATCTTGTGAATCCTATAAGTGATTTTGTGTATTGGTTGATCATATAGGTCATTTTCGACCTCCCTTGGCTTATTCTAATCCAATTAGGGTTTTTAACCAATCTTGTGCATCCAATAAGTGATTTTGTGTCATTGGATTAACTTTTAGGTCATTTTCGTCCTCCGAAGGCTTATTCTAATCCAATTAGGGTTTTAAACCAATCTTGTGCATCCAATAAGTGATTTTGTGTCATTGGTTGAACACTTAGGTCATTTTCATCCTCCTTAGGTTTATTCTAATTCAATTACGGTTTTTAACAAATCTTGTGCATCCAATAAGTGATTTTGTGTCATTGGATTAACATTTAGGTTATTTTCGTCCTCCCTAGGCTTATTCTAATCCAATTATGGTTTTTAACCAATCTTGTGCATACAATAAGTTATTTTGTATCATTGGTTGAACATTTAGGTCATTTTCATCCTTCCTAGGCTTATTCTAATCCAATTAGGGTTTTTATCCAATCTTGTGCATCCAATAAGTGGTTTTGTGTCATTGGTTGAACATTTAGGTCATTTACGTCCTCCCTATGCTTATTCTAATCCAATTAAGGTTTTTAACCAATCTTGTGCATCCAATAATTGATTTTGTGTCATTGATTGAACATTAGGTCATTTTCGTCCTCCCTAGGCTTATTCTAATCCAATTAGGGTTTTTAACCAATCTTGTGCATCCAGTAAGTGATTTTGTGTCATTGGTTGAACATTTAGGTCATTTTCGTCCACCCTTGGTTTATTCTAATCCAAGTAGGGTTTTTAACCAATCTTGTGCATCCAATAAGTGATGTTGTGTCATTGGTTGAACATTTAGGTCATTTTTGTCCTCCCTAGGTTTATTCTAATCCAATTAGGGTTTTTAACCAATCTTGTGCATCCAATAAGTGATTTTGTGTCATTGGATTAACATTTAGGTCATTTTCGTCCTCCCTTGGCTTATTCTAATCCAATTAGGGTTTTTAACCAATCTTGTGCATCCTATAAGTGATTTTGTGTCATTGGTTGAACATTTAGGTCATTTTCATCCTCCCTAGGCTTATTCTAATCCAATAAGGTTTTTAACCAATCTTGTGCATCCAATAATTGATTTTGTCTCATTGGTTGAACATTAGGCCATTTTCGTCCTCCCTAGGCTTATTCTTATCTATTGAGGGTTTTCAATCAATCTTGTGCATCGAATAAGTGATTTTGTGTCATTCGTTGAACATTTAGGTCATTAACGTCCTCCCTAGGCTTATTATAATCCAATTAGCGTTTTTAACCAATCTTGTGCATCCAATAAGTGATTTTGTTTCATTCGTTGAACATTTAGGTCATTTACGTACTCCCTTGGCTTATTCTAATCCAATTATGATTTTCACCCATTCTTGTGCATCTAATAAGTGATCTTGTGTCATTGGTTGAACATTAAGGTCATTTTCATCCTCCCTAGGCTTATTCTAATCCAATTAGGGTTTTTATACAATCTTGTGCATCTAATAAGTGATTTTGTGTCATTGGTTGAACATTTAGGTCATTTTTGTCCTCCCTAAGCTTATTTTATTGCAATTAGGGTTTTTAATCAATCTTGTGAATCCAATAAGTGATTTTGTGTCATTGGTTTAACATTTAGGTCATTTTGTCCTCCCTAGGTTTATTCTAATCGTATTAGGGTTTTTAACTAATCTTGTGTATCCAATAACTGATTTTGTGTCATTGGTTGAACATTTAGGTCATTTTCGTTCTCCCTAGGCTTATTATAATCCAATTAGGGTTTTTAACCAATCTTGTGCATCCAATAGGTGATTTTGTGTCATTTGATGAACATTTAGGTCATTTTCGTCGTCCCTAGGTTTATTCTAATTCAATTAGGGTTTTTAACCAATCTTGTGCATCCTATAAGTGATTTTGTGTATTGGTTGATCATTTAGGTCATTTTCGACCTCCCTTGGCTTATTCTAATCCAATTAGGATTTTTAATCAATCTTGTGCATGCAATAAGTGATTTTGTGTCATTTGTTGAACATTTAGTTCATTTTCATCCTCCCTAGGCTTATTCTAATCCAATTAGGGTTTTTAACCAATCTTGTGCATCCAATAAGTGATTTTGTGTCATTGGATTAACATTTAGGTCATTTTCGTCCTCTGAAGGCTTATTCTAATCCAATTAGGGTTTTTAACCAATCTTGTGCATCCAATAAGTGATTTTGTGTCATTGGTTGAACATTTAGGTCATTTTCGTCCTCCCTAGGTTTACTCTAATTCAACTAGGGTTTTTAACAAATCTTGTGCATCCAATAAGTGATTTTGTATCATTGGTTGAACATTTAGGTCATTTTCATCCTTCCTAGGCTTATTCTAATCCAATTAGGGTTTTTATCCAATCTTGTGCATCCAATAAGTGGTTTTGTGTCATTGGTTGAACATTTAGGTCATTTACGTCCTCCCTATGCTTATTCTAATCCAATTAAGGTTTTTAACCAATCTTGTGCATCCAATAATTGATTTTGTGTCATTGATTGAACATTAGGTCATTTTCATCCTCCCTAGGCTTATTCTAATCCAATTAGGGTTTTTAACCAATCTTGTGCATCCAGTAAGTGATTTTGTGTCATTGGTTGAACATTTAGGTCATTTTCAACCACCCTTGGTTTATTCTAATCCAATTAGGGTTTTTAACCAATCTTGTGCATCCAATAAGTGATGTTGTGTCATTGGTTGAACATTTAGGTCATTTTTGTCCTCCCTAGGTTTATTCTAATCCAATTAGGGTTTTTAACCAATCTTGTGCATCCAATAAGTGATTTTGTGTCATTGGATTAACATTTAGGTCATTTTCGTCCTCTGAAGGCTTATTCTAATCCAATTAGGGTTTTTAACCAATCTTGTGCATCCAATAAGTGATTTTGTGTCATTGGTTGAACATTTAGGTCATTTTCGTCCTCCCTAGGTTTACTCTAATTCAATTAGGGTTTTTAACAAATCTTGTGCATCCAATAAGTGATTTTGTGTCATTGGATTAACATTTAGGTTATTTTCGTCCTAGCTAGGCTTATTCTAATCCAATTATGGTTTTTAACCAATCTTGTGCATACAATAAGTGATTTTGTATCATTGGTTAAACATTTAGGTCATTTTCATCCTTCCTAGGCTTATTCTAATCCAATTAGGGTTTTTATCCAATCTTGTGCATCCAATAAAAGGTTTTGTGTCATTGGTTGAACATTTAGGTCATTTACGTCCTCCCTATGCTTATTCTAATCCAATTAAGGTTTTTAACCAATCTTGTGCATCCAATAATTGATTTTGTGTCATTGATTGAACATTAGGTCATTTTCATCCTCCCTAGGCTTATTCTAATCCAATTAGGGTTTTTAACCAATCTTGTGCATCCAGTAAGTGATTTTGTGTCATTGGTTGAACATTTAGGTCATTTTCGTCCACCCTTGGTTTATTCTAATCCAATTAGGGTTTTTAACCAATCTTGTGCATCCAATAAGTGATTTTGTGTCATTGGTTGAACATTTAGGTCATTTTCGTCCTCCCTAGGTTTATTCTAATCCAATTAGGGTTTTTAACCAATCTTGTGCATCCAATAAGTGATTTTGTGTCTTTGGTTGAACATTTAGGTCATTTTCGTCCTCCTTAGGCTTATTCAAATCCAATTAGGGTTTTTAACCAATCTTGTGCATCCAATAAGTGATTTTGTGTCATTGGTTGAACATTTAGGTCATTTTCGTCCTCCCTAGGTTTATTCTAATCCAATTAGGGTTTTTAACCAATCTTGTGCATCCAATAAGTGATTTTGTGTCATTGGATTAACATTTAGGTTATTTTCGTCCTCCCTAGGCTTATTCTAATCCAATTATGGTTTTTAACCAATCTTGTGCATACAATAAGTGATTTTTTATCATTGGTTGAACATTTAGGTCATTTTCATCCTTCCTAGGCTTATTCTAATCCAATTAGGGTTTTTATCAGATCTTGTGCATCCAATAAGTGGTTTTGTGTCATTGGTTGAACATTTAGGTCATTTTCGTCCTCCCTAGGCTTATTCTAATCCAATTAAGGTTTTTAACCAATCTTGTGCATCCAATAATTGATTTTGTGTCATTGGTTGAACATTAGGTCATTTTCGTCCTCCCTAGGCTTATTCTAATCCAATTAGGGTTTTTAACCAATCTTGTGCATCCAATAAGTGATTTTGTGTCATTGGTTGAACATTTAGGTCATTTTCATCGTCCCTTGGTTTATTCTAATTCAATTAGGGTTTTTAACCAATCTTGTGAATCCTATAAGTGATTTTGTGTATTGGTTGATCATATAGGTCATTTTCGACCTCCCTTGGCTTATTCTAATCCAATTAGGGTTTTTAACCAATCTTGTGCATCCAATAAGTGATTTTGTGTCATTGGATTAACATTTAGGTCATTTTCGTCCTCTGAAGGCTTATTCTAATCCAATTAGGGTTTTTAACCAATCTTGTGCATCCAATAAGTGATTTTGTGTCATTGGTTGAACACTTAGGTCATTTTCGTCCTCCCTAGGTTTATTCTAATTCAATTACGGTTTTTAACAAATCTTGTGCATCCAATAAGTGATTTTGTGTCATTGGATTAACATTTAGGTTATTTTCGTCCTCCCTAGGCTTATTCTAATCCAATTATGGTTTTTAACCAATCTTGTGCATACAATAAGTGATTTTGTATCATTGGTTGAACATTTAGGTCATTTTCATCCTTCCTAGGCTTATTCTAATCCAATTAGGGTTTTTATCCAATCTTGTGCATCCAATAAGTGGTTTTGTGTCATTGGTTGAACATTTAGGTCATTTACGTCCTCCCTCTGCTTATTCTAATCCAATTAAGGTTTTTAACCAATCTTGTGCATCCAATAAGTGATTTTGTGTCATTGGATTAACATTTAGGTCATTTTCGTCCTCCCTTGGCTTATTCTAATCCAATTAGGGTTTTTAACCAATCTTGTGCATCCTATAAGTGATTTTGTGTCATTGGTTGAACATTTAGGTGATTTTCATCCTCCCTAGGCTTATTCTAATCCAATAGGGTTTTTAACCAATCTTGTGCATCCAATAATTGATTTTGTCTCATTGGTTGAACATTAGGCCATTTTCGTCCTCCCTAGGCTTATTCTTATGTATTTAGGGTTTTCAATCAATCTTGTGCATCGAATAAGTGATTTTGTGTCATTCGTTGAACATTTAGGTCATTTACGTCCTCCCTAGGCTTATTATAATCCAATTAGCGTTTTTAACCAATCTTGTGCATCCAATAAGTGATTTTGTTTCATTCGTTGAACATTTAGGTCATTTACGTACTCCCTTGGCTTATTCTAATCCAATTATGATTTTCACCCATTCTTGTGCATCTAATAAGTGATCTTGTGTCATTGGTAGAACATTAAGGTCATTTTCATCCTCCCTAGGCTTATTCTAATCCAATTAGGGTTTTTATACAATCTTGTGCATCCAATAAGTGATTTTGTGTCATTGGTTGAACATTTAGGTCATTTTTGTCCTCCCTATGCTTATTTTATTGCAATTAGGGTTTTTAATCAATCTTGGGCATGCAATAAGTGATTTTGTGTCATTGGTTGAACATTTAGTTCATTTTCATCCTCCCTAGGCTTATTCTAATCCAATTATGGTTTTTAACCAATCTTGTGCATCCAATAAGTGATTTTGTGTCATTGGTTTAACACTTAGGTCATTTTCGTCCTCCCTAGGCTTATTCTAATCCAATAATGTTTTTAACCAATCCTGTGCATCCAATAAGTGATTTTGTGTCATTGGTGTAACATTTAGGTCATTTTTGTCCTCCCTAGGCTTATTCTAATCCAATTAGGGTTTTTAACCAATCTTGTGCATCCAATAAGTGATTTTGCGTCATTGGTTGAACATTTAGGTCATTTTCGTCGTCCCTTGGTTTATTCTAATCCAATTAGGGTTTTTAACTAATCTTGTGCATCCAATAACTTATTTTGTTTCATTGGTTGAACATTTAGATCATTTTCGTCCTCCCTAGGCTTATTCTAATCCAATTAGGGTTTTTAACCAATCTTGTGCATCCAATAAGTGATTTTGTGTCATTGGTTGAACATTTAGGTCATTTTCATCGTCCCTTGGTTTATTCTAATTCAATTAGGGTTTTTAACCAATCTTGTGAATCCTATAAGTGATTTTGTGTATTGGTTGATCATATAGGTCATTTTCGACCTCCCTTGGCTTATTCTAATCCAATTAGGGTTTTTAACCAATCTTGTTCATCCAATAAGTGATTTTGTGTCATTGGATTAACATTTAGGTCATTTTCGTCCACCCTTGGTTTATTCTAATCCAATTAGGGTTTTTAACCAATCTTGTGCATCCAATAAGTGATGTTGTGTCATTGGTTGAACATTTAGGTCATTTTTGTCCTCCCTAGGTTTATTCTAATCCAATTAGGGTTTTTAACCAATCTTGTGCATCCAATAAGTGATTTTGTGTCATTGGATTAACATTTAGGTCATTTTCGTCCTCCCTTGGCTTATTCTAATCCAATTAGGGTTTTTAACCAATCTTGTGCATCCTATAAGTGATTTTGTGTCTTTGGTTGAACATTTAGGTCATTTTCATCCTCCCTAGGCTTATTCTAATCCAATAAGGTTTTTAACCAATCTTGTGCATCCAGTAATTGATTTTGTCTCATTGGTTGAACATTAGGCCTTTTTCGTCCTCCCTAGGCTTATTCTTATCTATTGAGGGTTTTCAATCAATCTTGTGCATCGAATAAGTGATTTTGTGTCATTGGTTGAACATTTAGGTGATTTTCGTCCTCCCTAGGCTTATTCTAATCCAACTAAAGTTTTTAATCAATCTTGTGCATGCAATAAGTGATTTTGTGTCATTGGTTGAACATTTAGGTCATTTTCGTCCTCCCTAGGCTTACTCTAATCCAATTAGGGTTTTTAACCAATCTTGTGCATCCAATAAGTGATTTTGTGTCATTGGTTGAACATTTAGGTCATTTTCGTCCTCCCTAGGCTTATTCTAATCCAATTAAGGTTTTTAACCAATCTTTTGCATCCAATAATTGATTTTGTGTCATTGGTTGAACATTAGGTCATTTTCGTCCTCCCTAGGCTTATTCTAATCCAATTAGGGTTTTTAACCAATCTTGTGCATCCAATAAGTGATTTTGTGTCATTGGTTGAACATTTAGGTCACTTTCGTCCTCCCTAGGCTTATTCTAATCCAATTAGGGTTTTTAACCAATCTTGTGCATCCAATAAGTGATTTTGTGTCATTGGTTGAACATTTAGGTCATTTTCGTCGTCCCTTGTTTATTCTAATCCAATTAGAGTTTTTAACTAATCTTGTGCATCCAATAACTGATTTTGTTTCATTGGTTGAACATTTAGATCATTTTCGTGCTCCCTAGGCTTATTCTAATCCAATTATGGTTTTTAACCAATCTTGTGCATCCAATAAGTGATTTTGTGTCATTCGTTGAACATTTAGGTCATTTACGTCCTCCCTAGGCTTGTTATAATCCAATTAGCGTTTTTAACCAATCTTGTGCATCCAATAAGTGATTTTGTTTCATTCGTTGAACATTTAGGTCATTTACGTACTCCCTTGGCTTATTCTAATCCAATTAGGATTTTTATACAATCTTGTGCATCCAATAAGTGATTTTGTGTCATTGGTTGAACATTTAGGTCATTTTTGTCCTCCCTAAGCTTATTTTATTGCAATTAGGTTTTTAATCAATCTTGTACATCCAATAAGTGATTTTGTGTCATTGGTTTAACATTTAGGTCATTTTCGTCCTCCCTAGGTTTATTCTAATCGTATTAGGGTTTTTAACTAATCTTGTGTATCCAATAACTGATTTTGTGTCATTGGTTGAACATTTAGATCATTTTCGTCCTCCCTAGGCTTATTCTAATCCAATTAGGGTTTTTAGCCAATCTTGTGCATCCAATAAGTGATTTTGTGTCATTGGTTGACCATTTAAGTCATTTTCGTCCTCCCTAGGCTTATTATAATCCAATTAGGGTTTTTAACCAATCTTGTGCATCCAATAGGTGATTTTGTGTCATTGGATGAACATTTAGGTCATTTTCGTCGTCCCTTGGTTTATTCTAATTCAATTAGGGTTTTTAACCAATCTTGTGCATCCTATAAGTGATTTTGTGTATTGGTTGATCATTTAGGTCATTTTCGACCTCCCTTGGCTTATTCTAATCCAATTAGGGTTTTTAATCAATCTTGTGCATGCAATAAGTGATTTTGTGTCATTGGTTGAACATTTAGTTCATTTTCATCCTCCCTAGGCTTATTCTAATCCAATTAGGGTTTTTAACCAATCTTGTGCATCCAATAAGTGATTTTGTGTCATTGGTTGAACACTTAGGTCATTTTCGTCCTTCCTAGGCTTATTCTAATCCAATAATAATTTTAACCAATCCTGTGCATCCAATAGGTGATTTTGTGTCAATGGTTGAACATTTAGGTCATTTTTGTCCTCCCTAGGCTTATTCTAATCCAATTAGGGTTTTTAACCAATCTTGTGCATCCAATAAGTGATTTTGCGTCATTGGTTGAACATTTAGGTCATTTTCGTCGTCCCTTGGTTTATTCTAATCCAATTAGGGTTTTTAACTAATCTTGTGCATCCAATAACTTATTTTGTTTCATTGGTTGAACATTTAGATCATTTTCGTCCTCCCTTGGCTTATTCTAATCCAATTAGGGTTTTTAATCAATCTTGTGCATGCAATAAGTGATTTTGTGTCATTGGTTGAACATTTAGTTCATTTTCATCCTCCCTAGGCTTATTCTAATCCAATTAGGGTTTTTAACCAATCTTGTGCATCCAATAAGTGATTTTGTGTCATTGGTTGAACACTTAGGTCATTTTCGTCCTTCCTAGGCTTATTCTAATCCAATAATAATTTTAACCAATCCTGTGCATCCAATAGGTGATTTTGTGTCAATGGTTGAACATTTAGGTCATTTTTGTCCTCCCTAGGCTTATTCTAATCCAATTAGGGTTTTTAACCAATCTTGTGCATCCAATAAGTGATTTTGCGTCATTGGTTGAACATTTAGGTCATTTTCGTCGTCCCTTGGTTTATTCTAATCCAATTAGGGTTTTTAACTAATCTTGTGCATCCAATAACTTATTTTGTTTCATTGGTTGAACATTTAGATCATTTTCGTTCGCCCTAGGCTTATTCTAATCCAATTAGGGTTTTTAACCAATCTTGTGCATCCAATAAGTGATTTTGTGTCATTGGTTGAACATTTAGGTCATTTTCATCGTCCCTTGGTTTATTCTAATTCAATTAGGGTTTTTAACCAATCTTGTGAATCCTATAAGTGATTTTGTGTCATTGGTTGAACACTTAGGTCATTTTCGACCTCCCTTTGCTTATTCTAATCCAATTAGGGTTTTTAACCAATCTTGTGCATCCAATAAGTGATTTTGTGTCATTGGATTAACATTTAGGTCAGTTTCGTTCTCCGAAGGCTTATTCTAATCCAATTAGGGTTTTTAACCAATCTTGTGCATCCAATAAGTGATTTTGTGTCATTGGTTGAACACTTAGGTCATTTTCGTCCTCCCTAGGTTTATTCTAATTCAATTACGGTTTTTAACAAATCTTGTGCATCCAATAAGTGATTTTGTGTCATTGGATTAACATTTAGGTTATTTTCGTCCTCCCTAGGCTTATTCTAATCCAATTATGGTTTTTAACCAATCTTGTGCATACAATAAGTGATTTTGTATCATTGGTTGAACATTTAAGTCATTTTCATCCTTCCTAGGCTTATTCTAATCCAATTAGGGTTTTTATCCAATCTTGTGCATCCAATAAGTGGTTTTGTGTCATTGGTTGAACATTTAGGTCATTTACGTCCTCCCTATGCTTATTCTAATCCAATTAAGGTTTTTAACCAATCTTGTGCATCCAATAATTGATTTTGTGTCATTGGTTGAACATTAGGTCATTTTCGTCCTCCCTAGGCTTATTCTAATCCAATTAGGGTTTTTAACCAATCTTGTGCATCCAGTAAGTGATTTTGTGTCATTGGTTGAACATTTAGGTCATTTTCGTCCACCCTTGGTTTATTCTAATCCAATTAGGGTTTTTAACCAATCTTGTGCATCCAATAAGTGATTTTGTGTCATTGGTTGAACATTTAGGTCATTTTCGTCCTCCCTAGGTTTATTCTAATCCAATTAGGGTTTTTAACCAATCTTGTGCATCCAATAAGTGATTTTGTGTCATTGGATTAACATTTAGGTTATTTTCGTCCTCCCTAGGCTTATTCTAATCCAATTATGGTTTTTAACCAATCTTGTGCATACAATAAGTGATTTTTTATCATTGGTTGAACATTTAGGTCATTTTCGTCCTCCCTAGGCTTATTCTAATCCAATTATGGTTTTTAACCAATCTTGTGCATCCAATAAGTGATTTTGTGTCATTCGTTGAACATTTAGGTCATTTTCGTCCTCCCTCGGCTTATTCTAATCCAATTATGGTTTTTAACCAATCTTGTGCATACAATAAGTGATTTTGTATCATTCGTTGAACATTTAGGTCATTTTCATTCTTCCTAGGCTTATTCTAATCCAATTAGGGTTTTTATCCAATCTTGTGCATCCAATAAGTGGTTTTGTGTTATTGGTTGAACATTTAGGTCATTTTCGTCCTCCCTATGCTTATTCTAATCCAATTAAGGTTTTTAACCAATCTTGTGAATCCAGTAATTGATTTTGTGTCATTGGTTGAGCATGAGGTCATTTTCGTCCTCCCTAGGCTTATTCTAATCCAATTAGGGTTTTTAACCAATCTTGTGCATCCAATAAGTGATTTTGTGTCATTGGTTGAACATTTAGGTCATTTTCGTCCTCCCTAGGCTTATTCTAATCCAATTAGGGTTTTTAACCAATCTTGTGCATCCAATTAGTGATTTTGTGTCATTGGTGTAACATTAAGGTCATTTCCGTCCTTCTTGGGCGTATTCTAATCCAAATAGGGTTTTTAACCAATCTTGTGCATCCAATAAGTGATTTTGTGTCATTGGTTAATCATTTAGGTCATTTTCGTCTTCCCTAGGCTTATTCTAATCCAATTAGGGTTTTTAACCAATCTTGTGCATCCAATAAGTGATTTTGTGTCATTGGTTGAACATTTAGGTCATTTTCGTCCTCCCTAGGCTTATTCTAATCCAATTAAGGTTTTTAACCAATCTTGTGCATCCAATAATTGATTTTGTGTCATTGGTTGAACATTAGGTCATTTTCGTCCTCCCTAGGCTTATTCTAATCCAATTAGGGTTTTTAACCAATCTTGTGCATCCAATAAGTGATTTTGTGTCATTGGTTGAACATTTAGGTCACTTTCGTCCTCCCTAGGCTTATTCTAATCCAATTAGGGTTTTTAACCAATCTTGTGCATCCAATAAGTGATTTTGTGTCATTGGTTGAACATTTAGGTCATTTTCGTCGTCCCTTGTTTATTCTAATCCAATTAGAGTTTTTAACTAATCTTGTGCATCCAATAACTGATTTTGTTTCATTGGTTGAACATTTAGATCATTTTCGTCCTCCCTAGGCTTATTCTAATCCAATTAGGGTTTTTAACCAATCTTGTGCATCCAATAAGTGATTTTGTGTCATTGGTTGAACATTTAGGTCATTTTCATCGTCCCTTGGTTTATTCTAATTCAATTAGGTTTTTTAACCAATCTTGTGAATCCTATAAGTGATTTTGTGTATTGGTTGATCATATAGGTCATTTTCGACCTCCCTTGGGTTATTCTAATCCAATTAGGGTTTTTAACCAATCTTGTGCATCCAATAAGTGATTTTGTGTCATTGGATTAACATTTAGGTCATTTTCGTCCTCCGAAGGCTTATTCTAATCCAATTAGGGTTTTTAACCAATCTTGTGCATCCAATAAGTGATTTTGTGTCATTGGTTGAACACTTAGGTCATTTTCGTCCTCCCTAGGTTTATTCTAATTCAATTACGGTTTTTAACTAATCTTGTGCATCCAATAAGTGATTTTGTGTCATTGGTTGAACACTTAGGTAATTTTCGTCCTCCCTAGGTTTATTCTAATTCAATTACGGTTTTTAACTAATCTTGTGCATCCAATAAGTGATTTTGTGTCATTAGATTAACATTTAGGTTATTTTCGTCCTCCCTAGGCTTTTTCTAATCCAATTATGGTTTTTAACCAATCTTGTGCATACAATAAGTGATTTTGTATCATTGGTTGAACATTTAGGTCATTTTCATCCTTCCTAGGCTTATTCTAATCCAATTAGGGTTTTTATCCAATCTTGTGCATCCAATAAGTGGTTTTGTGTCATTGGTTGAACATTTAGGTCATTTACGTCCTCCCTATGCTTATTCTAATCCAATTAAGGTTTTTAACCAATCTTGTGCATCCAATAATTGATTTTGTGTCATTGGTTGAACATTAGGTCATTTTCGTCCTCCCTAGGCTTATTCTAATCCAATTAGGGTTTTTAACCAATCTTGTGCATCCAGTAAGTGATTTTGTGTCATTGGTTGAACATTTAGGTCATTTTCGTCCACCCTTGGTTTATTCTAATCCAATTAGGGTTTTTAACCAATCTTGTGCATCCAATAAGTGATTTTGTGTCATTGGTTGAACATTTAGGTCATTTTCGTCCTCCCTAGGTTTATTCTAATCCAATTAGGGTTTTTAACCAATCTTGTGCATCCAATAAGTGATTTTGTGTCATTGGTTGAATATTTAGGTCATTTTCGTCGTCCCTTGGTTTATTCTAATCCAATTAGGGTTTTTAACTAATCTTGTGCATCCAATAACTGATTTTGTTTCATTGGTTGAACATTTAGATCATTTTCGTCCTCGCTACGCTTGTTCTAATCGAATTAGGGTTTTTAAACTATCTTGTGCATCCAATAAGTGATTTTGTGTCATTGGTTGAACATTTAGATCATTTTCGTCCTCGCTAGGCTTGTTCTAATTGACTTAGGGTTTTTAAACTATCTTGTGCATCCAATAAGTGATTTTGTGTCATTGGTTGAACATTTAGGTCATTTTCGACCTCCCTTGGTTTATTCTAATTCAATTAGGGTTTTTAACCAATCTTGTGCATCCTATAAGTGATTTTGTGTTTTGGTTGATCATTTAGGTCATTTTCGACCTCCCTTGGCTTATTCTAATCCAATTAGGGGTTTTAATCAATCTTGTGCATGCAATAAGTGATTTTGTGTCATTGGTTGAACATTTAGGTCATTTTCGACCTCCCTTGGCTTATTCTAATCCAATTAGGGTTTTTAATCAATCTTGTGCATGCAATAAGTGATTTTGTTTCATTGGTTGAACATTTAGATCATTTTCGTCCTCGCTAGGCTTGTTCTAATCGAATTAGGGTTTTTAAACTATCTTGTGCATCCAATAAGTGATTTTGTGTCATTGGTTGATCATTTAGGTCATTTTCGTCGTCCCTTGGTTTATTCTAATTCAATTAGGGTTTTTAACCAATCTTGTGCATCCTATAAGTGATTTTGTGTATTGGTTGATCATTTAGGTCATTTTCGACCTCCCTTGGCTTTTTCTAATCCAATTAGGGTTTTTAATCAATCTTATGCATGCAATAAGTGATTTTGTGTCATTGGTTGAACATTTAGGTCATTTTCGTCCTCCCTAGGCTTATTCTAATCCAATTAGGGTTTTTAACCAATCTTGTGCATCCAATAAGTGATTTTGTGTCATTGGTTGAACATTTAGGTCATTTTCGTCGTCCCTTGGTTTATTCTAATTCAATTAGGGCTTTTAACCAATCTTGTGCATCCTATAAGTGATTTTGTGTATTGGTTGATCATTTAGGTCATTTTCGACCTCCCTTGGCTTATTCTAATTCAAGTAGGGTTTTTAATCAATCTTGTGCATGCAATAAATGATTTTGAGTCATTGGTTGAACATTTAGGTCATTTTCGGCCTCCCTAGGCTTATTCTAATCCAATTAGGGGTTTTAACCAATCTTATGCATCCAATAAGTGATGTTGTGTTATTGGTTGAACATTTAGGTCATTTTTGTCCTCCCTAGGCTTATTCTAATCCAATAAGGTTTTTAACCAATCTTGTGCATCCAATAAGTGATTTTGTGTCATTCGTTGAACATTTAGGTCATTTACGTCCTCCCTAGGCTTGTTATAATCCAATTAGCGTTTTTAACCAATCTTGTGCATCCAATAAGTGATTTTGTTTCATTCGTTGAACATTTAGGTCATTTTCGTCGTCCCTTGGTTTATTCTAATGCAATTAGGGTTTTTAACTAATCTTGTGCATCCAATAACTGATTTTGTTTCATTGGATTAACATTTAAGTCATTTTCGTCCTCCCTAGGCTTATTCTAATCCAATTAGGGTTTTTAACCAATCTTGTGCATCCAATAAGTGATTTTGTGTCATTGGTTGAACATTTAGGTCATTTTCGTCCTCCCTAGGCTTACTCTAATCCAATTAGGGTTTTTAACCAATCCTGTGCATCCAATAAGTGATTTTGTGTCATTGGTTGAACATTTAGGTTATTTTCGTCCTCCCTAGGCTTATTCTAATCCAATTAAGGTTTTTAACCAATCTTGTGCATCCAATAAGTGATTTTGTGTCATTGGTTGAACATTTAGGTCATTTTTGTCCTCCCTAAGCTTATTTTATTGCAATTAGGGTTTTTAATCAATCTTGTGCATCCAATAAGTGATTTTGTGTCATTGGTTTAACATTTAGGTCATTTACGTCCTCCCTAGGTTTATTCTAATCGTATTAGGGTTTTTAACTAATCTTGTGTATCCAATAACTGATTTTGTGTCATTGGTTGAACATTAGGTCATTTTCGTCCTCCCTAGGCTTATTCTAATCCAATTAAGGTTTTTAACCAATCTTGTGCATCCAATAAGTGATTTTGTGTCATTGGTTGAACATTTAGGTCATTTTCGTCCTCCCTAGGCTTATTCTAATCCAATTAGGGTTTTTAACCAATCTTGTGCATCCAATAAGTGATTTTATGTCATTGGTTGAACATTTAGGTCATTTTCGTCGTCCATTGTTTATTCTAATCCAATTAGAGTTTTTAACTAATCTTGTGCATCCAATAACTGATTTTGTTTCATTGGTAGAACATTTAGATCATCTTCGTCCTCCCTAGGCTTATTCTAATCCAATTAGGGTTTTTAACCAATCTTGTGCATCCAATAAGTGATTTTGTGTCATTGGTTGAACATTTAGGTCATTTTCGTCGTCCCTTGGTTTATTCTAATTCAATTAGGGCTTTTAACCAATCTTGTGCATCCTATAAGTGATTTTGTGTATTGGTTGATCATTTAGGTCATTTTCGACCTCCCTTGGCTTATTCTAATTCAAGTAGGGTTTTTAATCAATCTTGTGCATGCAATAAATGATTTTGAGTCATTGGTTGAACATTTAGGTCATTTTCGGCCTCCCTAGGCTTATTCTAATCCAATTAGGGGTTTTAACCAATCTTATGCATCCAATAAGTGATGTTGTGTTATTGGTTGAACATTTAGGTCATTTTTGTCCTCCCTAGGCTTATTCTAATCCAATAAGGTTTTTAACCAATCTTGTGCATCCAATAAGTGATTTTGTGTCATTCGTTGAACATTTAGGTCATTTACGTCCTCCCTAGGCTTGTTATAATCCAATTAGCGTTTTTAACCAATCTTGTGCATCCAATAAGTGATTTTGTTTCATTCGTTGAACATTTAGGTCATTTTCGTCGTCCCTTGGTTTATTCTAATGCAATTAGGGTTTTTAACTAATCTTGTGCATCCAATAACTGATTTTGTTTCATTGGATTAACATTTAAGTCATTTTCGTCCTCCCTAGGCTTATTCTAATCCAATTAGGGTTTTTAACCAATCTTGTGCATCCAATAAGTGATTTTGTGTCATTGGTTGAACATTTAGGTCATTTTCGTCCTCCCTAGGCTTATTCTAATCCAATTAAGGTTTTTAACCAATCTTGTGCATCCAATAATTGATTTTGTGTCATTGGTTGAACATTAGGTCATTTTCGTCCTCCCTAGGCTTATTCTAATCCAATTAGGGTTTTTAACCAATCTTGTGCATCCAATAAGTGATTTTGTGTCATTGGTTGAACATTTAGGTCATTTTCATCCTCCCTAGGCTTATTCTAATCCAATTAGGGTTTTTATCCAATCTTGTGCATCCAATAAGTGATTTTGTGTCATTGGTTGAACATTTAGGTCATTTTCGTCCTCCCTAGGCTTATTCTAATCCAATTAAGGTTTTTAACCAATCTTGTGCATCCAATAATTGATTTTGTGTCATTGGTTGAACATTAGGTCATTTTCGTCCTCCCTAGGCTTATTCTAATCCAATTAGGGTTTTTAACCAATCTTGTGCATCCAATAAGTCATTTTGTGTCATTGGTTGAACATTTAGGTCATTTTCATCGTCCCTTGGTTTATTCTAATTCAATTAGGGTTTTTAACCAATCTTGTGAATCCTATAAGTGATTTTGTGTATTGGTTGATCATATAGGTCATTTTCGACCTCCCTTGGCTTATTCTAATCCAATTAGGGTTTTTAACCAATCTTGTGCATCCAATAAGTGATTTTGTGTCATTGGATTAACATTTAGGTCATTTTCTTCCTCTGAAGGCTTATTCTAATCCAATTAGGGTTTTTAACCAATCTTGTGCATCCAATAAGTGATTTTGTGTCATTGGTTGAACACTTAGGTCATTTTCGTCCTCCCTAGGTTTATTCTAATTCAATTACGGTTTTTAACAAATCTTGTGCATCCAATAAGTGATTTTGTGTCATTGGATTAACATTTAGGTTATTTTCGTCCTCCCTAGGCTTATTCTAATCCAATTATGGTTTTTAACCAATCTTGTGCATACAATAAGTGATTTTGTATCATTGGTTGAACATTTAGGTCATTTTCATCCTTCCTAGGCTTATTCTAATCCAATTAGGGTTTTTATCCAATCTTGTGCATCCAATAAGTGGTTTTGTGTCATTGGTTGAACATTTAGGTCATTTACGTCCTCCCTATGCTTATTCTAATCCAATTAAGGTTTTTAACCAATCTTGTGCATCCAATAATTGATTTTGTGTCATTGGTTGAACATTAGGTCATTTTCGTCCTCCCTAGGCTTATTCTAATCCAATTAGGGTTTTTAACCAATCTTGTGCATCCAGTAAGTGATTTTGTGTCATTGGTTGAACATTTAGGTCATTTTCGTCCACCCTTAGTTTATTCTAATCCAATTAGGGTTTTTAACCAATCTTGTGCATCCAATAAGTGATGTTGTGTCATTGGTTGAACATTTAGGTCATTTTTGTCCTCCTTAGGTTTATTCTAATCCAATTAGGGTTTTTAACCAATCTTGTGCATCCAATAAGTAATTTTGTGTCATTGGATTAACATTTAGGTCATTTTCGTCCTCCCTTGGCTTATTCTAATCCAATTAGGGTTTTTAACCAATCTTGTGCATCCTATAAGTGATTTTGTGTCATTGGTTGAACATTTAGGTCATTTTCATCCTCCCTAGGCTTATTCTAATCCAATAAGGTTTTTAACCAATCTTGTGCATCCAATAATTGATTTTGTCTCATTGGTTGAACATTAGGCCATTTTCGTCCTCCCTAGGCTTATTCTTATCTATTGAGGGTTTTCAATCAATCTTGTGCATCGAATAAGTGATTTTGTGTCATTCGTTGAACATTTAGGTCATTTACGTCCTCCCTAGGCTTATTATAATCCAATTAGCGTTTTTAACCAATCTTGTGCATCCAATAAGTGATTTTGTTTCATTCGTTGAACATTTAGGTCATTTACGTACTCCCTTGGCTTATTCTAATCCAATTATGATTTTCACCCATTCTTGTGCATCTAATAAGTGATCTTGTGTCATTGGTTGAACATTAAGGTCATTTTCATCCTGCCTAGGCTTATTCTAATCCAATTAGGGTTTTTATACAATCTTGTGCATCCAATAAGTGATTTTGTGTCATTGGTTGAACATTTAGGTCATTTTTGTCCTCCCTAAGCTTATTTTATTGCAATTAGGGTTTTTAATCAATCTTGTGCATCCAATAAGTGATTTTGTGTCATTGGTTTAACATTTAGGTCATTTTCGTCCTCCCTAGGTTTATTCTAATCGTATTAGGGTTTTTAACTAATCTTGTGTATCCAATAACTGATTTTGTGTCATTGGTTGAACATTTAGGTCATTTTCGTCCTCCCTAGGCTTATTATAATCCAATTAGGGTTTTTAACCAATCTTGTGCATCCAATAGGTGATTTTGTGTCATTGGATGAACATTTAGGTCATTTTCGTCGTCCCTTGGTTTATTCTAATTCAATTAGGGTTTTTAACCAATCTTGTGCATCCTATAAGTGATTTTGTGTATTGGTTGATCATTTAGGTCATTTTCGACCTCCCTTGGCTTATTCTAATCCAATTAGGATTTTTAATCAATCTTGTGCATGCAATAAGTGATTTTGTGTCATTGGTTGAACATTTAGTTCATTTTCATCCTCCCTAGGCTTATTCTAATCCAATTAGGGTTTTTAACCAATCTTGTGCATCCAATAAGTGATTTTGTGTCATTGGTTGAACACTTAGGTCATTTTCGTCCTCCCTAGGCTTATTCTAATCCAATAATGTTTTTAACCAATCCTGTGCATCCAATAAGTGATTTTGTGTCATTGGTGTAACATTTAGGTCATTTTTGTCCTCCCTAAGCTTATTCTAATCCAATTAGGGTTTTTAACCAATCTTGTGCATCCAATAAGTGATTTTGCGTCATTGGTTGAACATTTAGGTCATTTTCGTCGTCCCTTGGTTTATTTTAATCCAATTAGGGTTTTTAACTAATCTTGTGCATCCAATAACTTATTTTGTTTCATTGGTTGAACATTTAGATCATTTTCGTCCTCCCTAGGCTTATTCTAATCCAATTAGGGTTTCTAACCAATCTTGTGCATCCAATAAGTGATTTTGTGTCATTGGTTGAACATTTAGGTCATTTTCATCGTCCCTTGGTTTATTCTAATTCAATTAGGGTTTTTAACCAATCTTGTGAATCCTATAAGTGATTTTGTGTATTGGTTGATCATATAGGTCATTTTCGACCTCCCTTGGCTTATTCTAATCCAATTAGGGTTTTTAACCAATCTTGTGCATCCAATAAGTGATTTTGTGTCATTGGATTAACATTTAAGTCATTTTCGTCCTCCGAAGGCTTATTCTAATCCAATTAGGGTTTTTAACCAATCTTGTGCATCCAATAAGTGATGTTGTGTCATTGGTTGAACATTTAGGTCATTTTTGTCCTCCTTAGGTTTATTCTAATCCAATTAGGGTTTTTAACCAATCTTGTGCATCCAATAAGTGATTTTGTGTCATTGGATTAACATTTAGGTCATTTTCGTCCTCCCATGGCTTATTCTAATCCAATTAGGGTTTTTAACCAATCTTGTGCATCCTATAAGTGATTTTGTGTCATTGGTTGAACATTTAGGTCATTTTCATCCTCCCTAGGCTTATTCTAATCCAATAAGGTTTTTAACCAATCTTGTGCATCCAATAATTGATTTTGTCTCATTGGTTGAACATTAGGCCATTTTCGTCCTCCCTAGGCTTATTCTTATCTATTGAGGGTTTTCAATCAATCTTGTGCATCGAATAAGTGATTTTGTGTCATTCGTTGAACATTTAGGTCATTTACGTCCTCCCTAGGCTTATTATAATCCAATTAGCGTTTTTAACCAATCTTGTGCATCCAATAAGTGATTTTGTTTCATTCGTTGAACATTTAGGTCATTTACGTACTCCCTTGGCTTATTCTAATCCAATTATGATTTTCACCCATTCTTGTGCATCTAATAAGTGATCTTGTGTCATTGGTTGAACATTAAGGTCATTTTCATCCTCCCTAGGCTTATTCTAATCCAATTAGGGTTTTTATACAATCTTGTGCATCCAATAAGTGATTTTGTGTCATTGGTTGAACATTTAGGTCATTTTTGTCCTCCCTAAGCTTATTTTATTGCAATTAGGGTTTTTAATCAATCTTGTGCATCCAATAAGTGATTTTGTGTCATTCGTTGAACATTTAGGTCATTTTCGTCCTCCCTAGGTTTATTCTAATCGTATTAGGGTTTTTAACTAATCTTGTGTATCCAATAACTTATTTTGTGTCATTGGTTGAACATTTAGGTCATTTTCGTCCTCCCTAGGCTTATTATAATCCAATTAGGGTTTTTAACCAATCTTGTGCATCCAATAGGTGATTTTGTGTCATTGGATGAACATTTAGGTCATTTTCGTCGTCCCTTGGTTTATTCTAATTCAATTAGGGTTTTTAACCAATCTTGTGCATCCTATAAGTGATTTTGTGTATTGGTTGATCATTTAGGTCATTTTCGACCTCCCTTGGCTTATTCTAATCCAATTAGGATTTTTAATCAATCTTGTGCATGCAATAAGTGATTTTGTGTCATTGGTTGAACATTTAGTTCATTTTCATCCTCCCTAGGCTTATTCTAATCCAATTAGGGTTTTTAACCAATCTTGTGCATCCAATAAGTGATTTTGTGTCATTGGTTGAACACTTAGGTCATTTTCGTCCTCCCTAGGCTTATTCTAATCCAATAATGTTTTTAACCAATCCTGTGCATCCAATAAGTGATTTTGTGTCATTGGTTGAACATTTAGGTCATTTTTGTCCTCCCTAGGCTTATTCTAATCCAATTAGGGTTTTTAACCAATCTTGTGCATCCAATAAGTGATTTTGCGTCATGGGTTGAACATTTAGGTAATTTTCGTCGTCCCTTGGTTTATTGTAATCCAATTAGGGTTTTTAACTAATCTTGTGCATCCAATAACTTATTTTGTTTCATTGGTTGAACATTTAGATCATTTTCGTCCTCCCTAGGCTTATTCTAATCCAAATAGGGTTTTTAACCAATCTTGTGCATCCAATAAGTGATTTTGTGTCATTGGTTGAACATTTAGGTCATTTTCATCGTCCCTTGGTTTATTCTAATTCAATTAGGGTTTTTAACCAATCTTGTGAATCCTATAAGTGATTTTGTGTATTGGTTGATCATATAGGTCATTTTCGACCTCCCTTGGCTTATTCTAATCCAATTAGGGTTTTTAACCAATCTTGTGCATCCAATAAGTGATTTTGTGTCATTGGATTAACATTTAGGTCATTTTCGTCCTCTGAAGGCTTATTCTAATCCAATTAGGGTTTTTAACCAATCTTGTGCATCCAATAAGTGATTTTGTGTCATTGGTTGAACATTTAGGTCATTTTCGTCCTCCCTAGGTTTACTCTAATTCAATTAGGGTTTTTAACAAATCTTGTGCATCCAATAAGTGATTTTGTGTCATTGGATTAACATTTAGGTTATTTTCGTCCTAGCTAGGCTTATTCTAATCCAATTATGGTTTTTAACCAATCTTGTGCATACAATAAGTGATTTTGTATCATTGGTTAAACATTTAGGTCATTTTCATCCTTCCTAGGCTTATTCTAATCCAATTAGGGTTTTTATCCAATCTTGTGCATCCAATAAAAGGTTTTGTGTCATTGGTTGAACATTTAGGTCATTTACGTCCTCCCTATGCTTATTCTAATCCAATTAAGGTTTTTAACCAATCTTGTGCATCCAATAATTGATTTTGTGTCATTGATTGAACATTAGGTCATTTTCATCCTCCCTAGGCTTATTCTAATCCAATTAGGGTTTTTAACCAATCTTGTGCATCCAGTAAGTGATTTTGTGTCATTGGTTGAACATTTAGGTCATTTTCGTCCACCCTTGGTTTATTCTAATCCAATTAGGGTTTTTAACCAATCTTGTGCATCCAATAAGTGATGTTGTGTCATTGGTTGAACATTTAGGTCATTTTTGTCCTCCCTAGGTTTATTCTAATCCAATTAGGGTTTTTAACCAATCTTGTGCGTCCAATAAGTGATTTTGTGTCATTGGTTGAACACTTAGGTCATTTTCGTCCTCCCTAGGTTTATTCTAATTCAATTACGGTTTTTAACAAATCTTGTGCATCCAATAAGTGATTTTGTGTCATTGGATTAACATTTAGGTTATTTTCGTCCTCCCTAGGCTTATTCTAATCCAATTATGGTTTTTAACCAATCTTGTGCATACAATAAGTGATTTTGTATCATTGGTTGAACATTTAAGTCATTTTCATCCTTCCTAGGCTTATTCTAATCCAATTAGGGTTTTTATCCAATCTTGTGCATCCAATAAGTGGTTTTGTGTCATTGGTTGAACATTTAGGTCATTTACGTCCTCCCTATGCTTATTCTAATCCAATTAAGGTTTTTAACCAATCTTGTGCATCCAATAATTGATTTTGTGTCATTGGTTGAACATTAGGTCATTTTCGTCCTCCCTAGGCTTATTCTAATCCAATTAGGGTTTTTAACCAATCTTGTGCATCCAGTAAGTGATTTTGTGTCATTGGTTGAACATTTAGGTCATTTTCGTCCACCCTTGGTTTATTCTAATCCAATTAGGGTTTTTAACCAATCTTGTGCATCCAATAAGTGATGTTGTGTCATTGGTTGAACATTTAGGTCATTTTTGTCCTCCCTAGGTTTATTCTAATCCAATTAGGGTTTTTAACCAATCTTGTGCATCCAATAAGTGATTTTGTGTCATTGGATTAACATTTAGGTCATTTTCGTCCTCCCTTGGCTTATTCTAATCCAATTAGGGTTTTTAACCAATCTTGTGCATCCTATAAGTGATTTTGTGTCATTGGTTGAACATTTAGGTCATTTTCATCCTCCCTAGGCTTATTCTAATCCAATAAGGTTTTTAACCAATCTTGTGCATCCAATAATTGATTTTGTCTCATTGGTTGAACATTAGGCCATTTTCGTCCTCCCTAGGCTTATTCTTATCTATTGAGGGTTTTCAATCAATCTTGTGCATCGAATAAGTGATTTTGTGTCATTCGTTGAACATTTAGGTCATTTACGTCCTCCCTAGGCTTATTATAATCCAATTAGCGTTTTTAACCAATCTTGTGCATCCAATAAGTGATTTTGTGTATTGGTTGATCATTTAGGTCATTTTCGACCTCCCTTGGCTTATTGTAATCCAATTAGGGTTTTTAATCAATCTTGTGCATGCAATAAGTGATTTTGTGTCATTGGTTGAACATTTAGTTCATTTTCATCATCCCTAGGCTTATTCTAATCCAATTAGGGTTTTTAACCAATCTTGTGCATCCAATAAGTGATTTTGTGACATTGGTTGAACACTTAGGTCATTTTCGTCCTCCCTAGGCTTATTCTAATCCAATAATGTTTTTAACCAATCCTGTGCATCCAATAAGTGATTTTGTGTCATTGGTTGAACATTTAGGTCATTTTTGTCCTCCCTAGGCTTATTCTAATCCAATTATGGTTTTTAACCAATCTTGTGCATACAATAAGTGATTTTGTATCATTGGTTGAACATTTAGGTCATTTTCATCCTTCCTAGGCTTATTCTAATCCAATTAGGGTTTTTATCCAATCTTGTGCATCCAATAAGTGGTTTTGTGTCATTGGTTGAACATTTAGGTCATTTACGTCCTCCCTATGCTTATTCTAATCCAATTAAGGTTTTTAACCAATCTTGTGCATCCAATAATTGATTTTGTGTCATTGGTTGAACATTAGGTCATTTTCGTCCTCCCTAGGCTTATTCTAATCCAATTAGGGTTTTTAACCAATCTTGTGCATCCAATAAGTCATTTTGTGTCATTGGTTGAACATTTAGGTCATTTTCATCGTCCCTTGGTTTATTCTAATTCAATTAGGGTTTTTAACCAATCTTGTGAATCCTATAAGTGATTTTGTGTATTGGTTGATCATATAGGTCATTTTCGACCTCCCTTGGCTTATTCTAATCCAATTAGGGTTTTTAACCAATCTTGTGCATCCAATAAGTGATTTTGTGTCATTGGATTAACATTTAGGTCATTTTCGTCCTCCGAAGGCTTATTCTAATCCAATTAGGGTTTTTAACCAATCTTGTGCATCCAATAAGTGATTTTGTGTCATTGGTTGAACACTTAGGTCATTTTCGTCCTCCCTAGGTTTATTCTAATTCAATTACGGTTTTTAACTAATCTTGTGCATCCAATAAGTGATTTTGTGTCATTAGATTAACATTTAGGTTATTTTCGTCCTCCCTAGGCTTTTTCTAATCCAATTATGGTTTTTAACCAATCTTGTGCATACAATAAGTGATTTTGTATCATTGGTTGAACATTTAGGTCATTTTCATCCTTCCTAGGCTTATTCTAATCCAATTAGGGTTTTTATCCAATCTTGTGCATCCAATAAGTGGTTTTGTGTCATTGGTTGAACATTTAGGTCATTTATGTCCTCCCTATGCTTATTCTAATCCAATTAAGGTTTTTAACCAATCTTGTGCATCCAATAATTGATTTTGTGTCATTGGTTGAACATTAGGTCATTTTCGTCCTCCCTAGGCTTATTCTAATCCAATTAGGGTTTTTAACCAATCTTGTGCATCCAGTAAGTGATTTTGTGTCATTGGTTGAACATTTAGGTCATTTTCGTCCACCCTTGGTTTATTCTAATCCAATTAGGGTTTTTAACCAATCTTGTGCATCCAATAAGTGATGTTGTGTCATTGGTTGAACATTTAGGTCATTTTTGTCCTCCTTAGGTTTATTCTAATCCAATTAGGGTTTTTAACCAATCTTGTGCATCCAATAAGTAATTTTGTGTCATTGGATTAACATTTAGGTCATTTTCGTCCTCCCTTGGCTTATTCTAATCCAATTAGGGTTTTTAACCAATCTTGTGCATCCTATAAGTGATTTTGTGTCATTGGTTGAACATTTAGGTCATTTTCATCCTCCCTAGGCTTATTCTAATCCAATAAGGTTTTTAACCAATCTTGTGCATCCAATAATTGATTTTGTCTCATTGGTTGAACATTAGGCCATTTTCGTCCTCCCTAGGCTTATTCTTATCTATTGAGGGTTTTCAATCAATCTTGTGCATCGAATAAGTGATTTTGTGTCATTCGTTGAACATTTAGGTCATTTACGTCCTCCCTAGGCTTATTATAATCCAATTAGCGTTTTTAACCAATCTTGTGCATCCAATAAGTGATTTTGTGTATTGGTTGATCATTTAGGTCATTTTCGACCTCCCTTGGCTTATTGTAATCCAATTAGGGTTTTTAATCAATCTTGTGCATGCAATAAGTGATTTTGTGTCATTGGTTGAACATTTAGTTCATTTTCATCATCCCTAGGCTTATTCTAATCCAATTAGGGTTTTTAACCAATCTTGTGCATCCAATAAGTGATTTTGTGACATTGGTTGAACACTTAGGTCATTTTCGTCCTCCCTAGGCTTATTCTAATCCAATAATGTTTTTAACCAATCCTGTGCATCCAATAAGTGATTTTGTGTCATTGGTTGAACATTTAGGTCATTTTTGTCCTCCCTAGGCTTATTCTAATCCAATTATGGTTTTTAACCAATCTTGTGCATACAATAAGTGATTTTGTATCATTGGTTGAACATTTAGGTCATTTTCATCCTTCCTAGGCTTATTCTAATCCAATTAGGGTTTTTATCCAATCTTGTGCATCCAATAAGTGGTTTTGTGTCATTGGTTGAACATTTAGGTCATTTACGTCCTCCCTATGCTTATTCTAATCCAATTAAGGTTTTTAACCAATCTTGTGCATCCAATAATTGATTTTGTGTCATTGGTTGAACATTAGGTCATTTTCGTCCTCCCTAGGCTTATTCTAATCCAATTAGGGTTTTTAACCAATCTTGTGCATCCAGTAAGTGATTTTGTGTCATTGGTTGAACATTTAGGTCATTTTCGTCCACCCTTAGTTTATTCTAATCCAATTAGGGTTTTTAACCAATCTTGTGCATCCAATAAGTGATGTTGTGTCATTGGTTGAACATTTAGGTCATTTTTGTCCTCCTTAGGTTTATTCTAATCCAATTAGGGTTTTTAACCAATCTTGTGCATCCAATAAGTAATTTTGTGTCATTGGATTAACATTTAGGTCATTTTCGTCCTCCCTTGGCTTATTCTAATCCAATTAGGGTTTTTAACCAATCTTGTGCATCCTATAAGTGATTTTGTGTCATTGGTTGAACATTTAGGTCATTTTCATCCCCCCTAGGCTTATTCTAATCCAATAAGGTTTTTAACCAATCTTGTGCATCCAATAATTGATTTTGTCTCATTGGTTGAACATTAGGCCATTTTCGTCCTCCCTAGGCTTATTCTTATCTATTGAGGGTTTTCAATCAATCTTGTGCATCGAATAAGTGATTTTGTGTCATTCGTTGAACATTTAGGTCATTTACGTCCTCCCTAGGCTTATTATAATCCAATTAGCGTTTTTAACCAATCTTGTGCATCCAATAAGTGATTTTGTTTCATTCGTTGAACATTTAGGTCATTTACGTACTCCCTTGGCTTATTCTAATCCAATTATGATTTTCACCCATTCTTGTGCATCTAATAAGTGATCTTGTGTCATTGGTTGAACATTAAGGTCATTTTCATCCTCCCTAGGCTTATTCTAATCCAATTAGGGTTTTTATACAATCTTGTGCATCCAATAAGTGATTTTGTGTCATTGGTTGAACATTTAGGTCATTTTTGTCCTCCCTAAGCTTATTTTATTGCAATTAGGGTTTTTAATCAATCTTGTGCATCCAATAAGTGATTTTGTGTCATTCGTTGAACATTTAGGTCATTTTCGTCCTCCCTAGGTTTATTCTAATCGTATTAGGGTTTTTAACTAATCTTGTGTATCCAATAACTTATTTTGTGTCATTGGTTGAACATTTAGGTCATTTTCGTCCTCCCTAGGCTTATTATAATCCAATTAGGGTTTTTAACCAATCTTGTGCATCCAATAGGTGATTTTGTGTCATTGGATGAACATTTAGGTCATTTTCGTCGTCCCTTGGTTTATTCTAATTCAATTAGGGTTTTTAACCAATCTTGTGCATCCTATAAGTGATTTTGTGTATTGGTTGATCATTTAGGTCATTTTCGACCTCCCTTGGCTTATTCTAATCCAATTAGGATTTTTAATCAATCTTGTGCATGCAATAAGTGATTTTGTGTCATTGGTTGAACATTTAGTTCATTTTCATCCTCCCTAGGCTTATTCTAATCCAATTAGGGTTTTTAACCAATATTGTGCATCCAATAAGTGATTTTGTGTCATTGGTTGAACACTTAGGTCATTTTCGTCCTCCCTAGGCTTATTCTAATCCAATAATGTTTTTAACCAATCCTGTGCATCCAATAAGTGATGTTGTGTTATTGGTTGAACATTTAGGTCATTTTTGTCCTCCCTAGGCTTATTCTAATCCAATAAGGTTTTTAACCAATCTTGTGCATCCAATAAGTGATTTTGTGTCATTCGTTGAACATTTAGGTCATTTACGTCCTCCCTAGGCTTGTTATAATCCAATTAGCGTTTTTAACCAATCTTGTGCATCCAATAAGTGATTTTGTTTCATTCGTTGAACATTTAGGTCATTTACGTACTCCCTTGGCTTATTCTAATCCAATTAGGGTTTTTAACCAATCTTGTGCATCCAATAAGTGATTTTATGTCATTGGTTGAACATTTAGGTCATTTTCGTCGTCCATTGTTTATTCTAATCCAATTAGAGTTTTTAACTAATCTTGTGCATCCAATAACTGATTTTGTTTCATTGGTAGAACATTTAGATCATCTTCGTCCTCCCTAGGCTTATTCTAATCCAATTAGGGTTTTTAACCAATCTTGTGCATCCAATAAGTGATTTTGTGTCATTGGTTGAACATTTAGGTCATTTTCGTCGTCCCTTGGTTTATTCTAATTCAATTAGGGCTTTTAACCAATCTTGTGCATCCTATAAGTGATTTTGTGTATTGGTTGATCATTTAGGTCATTTTCGACCTCCCTTGGCTTATTCTAATTCAAGTAGGGTTTTTAATCAATCTTGTGCATGCAATAAATGATTTTGAGTCATTGGTTGAACATTTAGGTCATTTTCGGCCTCCCTAGGCTTATTCTAATCCAATTAGGGGTTTTAACCAATCTTATGCATCCAATAAGTGATGTTGTGTTATTGGTTGAACATTTAGGTCATTTTTGTCCTCCCTAGGCTTATTCTAATCCAATAAGGTTTTTAACCAATCTTGTGCATCCAATAAGTGATTTTGTGTCATTCGTTGAACATTTAGGTCATTTACGTCCTCCCTAGGCTTGTTATAATCCAATTAGCGTTTTTAACCAATCTTGTGCATCCAATAAGTGATTTTGTTTCATTCGTTGAACATTTAGGTCATTTTCGTCGTCCCTTGGTTTATTCTAATGCAATTAGGGTTTTTAACTAATCTTGTGCATCCAATAACTGATTTTGTTTCATTGGATTAACATTTAAGTCATTTTCGTCCTCCCTAGGCTTATTCTAATCCAATTAGGGTTTTTAACCAATCTTGTGCATCCAATAAGTGATTTTGTGTCATTGGTTGAACATTTAGGTCATTTTCGTCCTCCCTAGGCTTATTCTAATCCAATTTGGGTTTTTAACCAATCTTGTGCATCCAATAAGTGATTTTGTGTCATTGGTTGAACATTTAGGTCATTTTCGTCCTCCCTAGGCTTATTCTAATCCAATTAGGGTTTTTAACCAATCTTGTGCATCCAATAAGTGATTTTGTGTTATTGGTTGAACATTTAGGTCATTTTCGTCCTCCCTAGGCTTATTCTAATCCAATTAGGGTTTTTAACCAATCTTGTGCATCCAATAAGTGATTTTGTGTCATTGGTTGAACATTTAGGTCATTTTCATCCTCCCTAGGTTTATTCTAATCCAATTAGGGATTTTAAGCAATCTTGTGCATCCAATAAGTGATTTTGTGTCATTGGTTGAACATTTAGGGCATTTTCGTCGTCCCTTGGTTTATTCTAATCCAATTAGGGTTTTTAACTAATCTTGTGCATCCAATAACTGATTTTGTTTCATTGGTTGAACATTTAGATCATTTTCGTCCTCCCTAGGCTTATTCTAATCCAATTAGGGTTTTTAACCAATCTTTTGCATCCAATAAGTGATTTTGTGTCATTGGTTGAACATTTAGGTCATTTTCATCGTCCCTTGGTTTATTCTAATTCAATTAGGGTTTTTAACCAATCTTGTGAATCCTATAAGTGATTTTGTGTATTGATTGATCATTTTGGTCATTTTCGACCTCCCTTGGCTTATTCTAATCCAATTAGGGTTTTTAACCAATCTTGTGCATCCAATAAGTGATTTTGTGTCATTGGATTAACATTTAGGTCATTTTCGTCCTCTGAAGGCTTATTCTAATCCAATTAGGGTTTTTAACCAATCTTGTGCATCCAATAAGTGATTTTGTGTCATTGGTTGAACATTTAGGTCATTTTCGTCCTCCCTAGGTTTACTCTAATTCAATTAGGGTTTTTAACAAATCTTGTGCATCCAATAAGTGATTTTGTGTCATTGGATTAACATTTAGGTTATTTTCGTCCTAGCTAGGCTTATTCTAATCCAATTATGGTTTTTAACCAATCTTGTGCATACAATAAGTGATTTTGTATCATTGGTTAAACATTTAGGTCATTTTCATCCTTCCTAGGCTTATTCTAATCCAATTAGGGTTTTTATCCAATCTTGTGCATCCAATAAAAGGTTTTTTGTCATTGGTTGAACATTTAGGTCATTTACGTCCTCCCTATGCTTATTCTAATCCAATTAAGGTTTTTAACCAATCTTGTGCATCCAATAATTGATTTTGTGTCATTGATTGAACATTAGGTCATTTTCATCCTCCCTAGGCTTATTCTAATCCAATTAGGGTTTTTAACCAATCTTGTGCATCCAGTAAGTGATTTTGTGTCATTGGATGAACATTTAGGTCATTTTCGTCCACCCTTGGTGTATTCTAATCCAATTAGGGTTTTTAACCAATCTTGTGCATCCAATAAGTGATGTTGTGTCATTGGTTGAACATTTAGGTCATTTTTGTCCTCCCTAGGTTTATTCTAATCCAATTAGGGTTTTTAACCAATCTTGTGCATCCAATAAGTGATTTTGTGTCATTGGATTAACATTTAGGTCATTTTCGTCCTCCCTTGGCTTATTCTAATCCAATTAGGGTTTTTAACCAATCTTGTGCATCCTATAAGTGATTTTGTGTCATTGGTTGAACATTTAGGTCATTTTCATCCTCCCTAGGCTTATTCTAATCCAATAAGGTTTTTAACCAATCTTGTGCATCCAATAATTGATTTTGTCTCATTGGTTGAACATTAGGCCATTTTCGTCCTCCCTAGGCTTATTCTTATCTATTGAGGGTTTTCAATCAATCTTGTGCATCGAATAAGTGATTTTGTGTCATTCGTTGAACATTTAGGTCATTTACGTCCTCCCTAGGCTTATTATAATCCAATTAGCGTTTTTAACCAATCTTGTGCATCCAATAAGTGATTTTGTTTCATTCGTTGAACATTTAGGTCATTTACGTACTCCCTTGGCTTATTCTAATCCAATTATGATTTTCACCCATTCTTGTGCATCTAATAAGTGATCTTGTGTCATTGGTTGAACATTAAGGTCATTTTCATCCTCCCTAGGCTTATTCTAATCCAATTAGGGTTTTTATACAATCTTGTGCATCCAATAAGTGATTTTGTGTCATTGGTTGAACATTTAGGTCATTTTTGTCCTCCCTAAGCTTATTTTATTGCAATTAGGGTTTTTAATCAATCTTGTGCATCCAATAAGTGATTTTGTGTCATTCGTTGAACATTTAGGTCATTTTCGTCCTCCCTAGGTTTATTCTAATCGTATTAGGGTTTTTAACTAATCTTGTGTATCCAATAACTTATTTTGTGTCATTGGTTGAACATTTAGGTCATTTTCGTCCTCCCTAGGCTTATTATAATCCAATTAGGGTTTTTAACCAATCTTGTGCATCCAATAGGTGATTTTGTGTCATTGGATGAACATTTAGGTCATTTTCGTCGTCCCTTGGTTTATTCTAATTCAATTACGGTTTTTAACCAATCTTGTGCATCCTATAAGTGATTTTGTGTATTGGTTGATCATTTAGGTCATTTTCGACCTCCCTTGGCTTATTCTAATCCAATTAGGATTTTTAATCAATCTTGTGCATGCAATAAGTGATTTTGTGTCATTGGTTGAACATTTAGTTCATTTTCATCCTCCCTAGGCTTATTCTAATCCAATTAGGGTTTTTAACCAATCTTGTGCATCCAATAAGTGATTTTATGTCATTGGTTGAACACTTAGGTCATTTTCGTCCTCCCTAGGCTTATTCTAATCCAATAATGTTTTTAACCAATCCTGTGCATCCAATAAGTGATTTTGTGTCATTGGTGTAACATTTAGGTCATTTTTGTCCTCCCTAGGCTTATTCTAACCCAATTAGGGTTTTTAACCAATCTTGTGCATCCAATAAGTGATTTTGCGTCATTGGTTGAACATTTAGGTCATTTTCGTCGTCCCTTGGTTTATTCTAATCCAATTAGGGTTTTTAACTAATCTTGTGCATCCAATAACTTATTTTGTTTCATTGGTTGAACATTTAGATCATTTTCGTCCTCCCTAGGCTTATTCTAATCCAATTAGGGTTTTTAACCAATCTTGTGCATCCAATAAGTGATTTTGTGTCATTGGTTGAACATTTAGGTCATTTTCATCGTCCCTTGGTTTATTCTAATTCAATTAGGGTTTTTAACCAATCTTGTGAATCCTATAAGTGATTTTGTGTCATTGGTTGAACACTTAGGTCATTTTCGACCTCCCTTTGCTTATTCTAATCCAATTAGGGTTTTTAACCAATCTTGTGCATCCAATAAGTGATTTTGTGTCATTGGATTAACATTTAGGTCAGTTTCGTTCTCCGAAGGCTTATTCTAATCCAATTAGGGTTTTTAACCAATCTTGTGCATCCAATAAGTGATTTTGTGTCATTGGTTGAACACTTAGGTCATTTTCGTCCTCCCTAGGTTTATTCTAATTCAATTACGGTTTTTAACAAATCTTGTGCATCCAATAAGTGATTTTGTGTCATTGGATTAACATTTAGGTTATTTTCGTCCTCCCTAGGCTTATTCTAATCCAATTATGGTTTTTAACGAATCTTGTGCATACAATAAGTGATTTTGTATCATTGGTTGAACATTTAGGTCATTTTCATCCTTCCTAGGCTTATTCTAATCCAATTAGGGTTTTTATCCAATCTTGTGCATCCAATAAGTGGTTTTGTGTCATTGGTTGAACATTTAGGTCATTTACGTCCTCCCTATGCTTATTCTAATCCAATTAAGGTTTTTAACCAATCTTGTGCATCCAATAATTGATTTTGTGTCATTGGTTGAACATTAGGTCATTTTCATCCTCCCTAGGCTTATTCTAATCCAATTAGGGTTTTTAACCAATCTTGTGCATCCAGTAAGTGATTTTGTGTCATTGGTTGAACATTTAGGTCATTTTCGTCCACCCTTGGTTTATTCTAATCCAATTAGGGTTTTTAACCAATCTTGTGCATCCAATAAGTGATGTTGTGTCATTGGTTGAACATTTAGGTCATTTTTGTCCTCCCTAGGTTTATTCTAATCCAATTAGGGTTTTTAACCAATCTTGTGCATCCAATAAGTGATTTTGTGTCATTGGATTAACATTTAGGTCATTTTCGTCCTCCCTTGGCTTATTCTAATCCAATTAGGGTTTTTAACCAATCTTGTGCATCCTATAAGTGATTTTGTGTCATTGGTTGAACATTTAGGTCATTTTCATCCTCCCTAGGCTTATTCTAATCCAATAAGGTTTTTAACCAATCTTGTGCATCCAATAATTGATTTTGTCTCATTGGTTGAACATTAGGCCATTTTCGTCCTCCCTAGGCTTATTCTTATCTATTGAGGGTTTTCAATCAATCTTGTGCATCGAATAAGTGATTTTGTGTCATTCGTTGAACATTTAGGTCATTTACGTCCTCCCTAGGCTTATTATAATCCAATTAGCGTTTTTAACCAATCTTGTGCATCCAATAAGTGATTTTGTTTCATTCGTTGAACATTTAGGTCATTTACGTACTCCCTTGGCTTATTCTAATCCAATTATGATTTTCACCCATTCTTGTGCATCTAATAAGTGATCTTGTGTCATTGGTTGAACATTAAGGTCATTTTCATCCTCCCTAGGCTTATTCTAATCCAATTAGGGTTTTTATACAATCTTGTGCATCCAATAAGTGATTTTGTGTCATTGGTTGAACATTTAGGTCATTTTTGTCCTCCCTAAGCTTATTTTATTGCAATTAGGGTTTTTAATCAATCTTGTGCATCCAATAAGTGATTTTGTGTCATTCGTTGAACATTTAGGTCATTTTCGTCCTCCCTAGGTTTATTCTAATCGTATTAGGGTTTTTAACTAATCTTGTGTATCCAATAACTTATTTTGTGTCATTGGTTGAACATTTAGGTCATTTTCGTCCTCCCTAGGCTTATTATAATCCAATTAGGGTTTTTAACCAATCTTGTGCATCCAATAGGTGATTTTGTGTCATTGGATGAACATTTAGGTCATTTTCGTCGTCCCTTGGTTTATTCTAATTCAATTAGGGTTTTTAACCAATCTTGTGCATCCTATAAGTGATTTTGTGTATTGGTTGATCATTTAGGTCATTTTCGACCTCCCTTGGCTTATTCTAATCCAATTAGGATTTTTAATCAATCTTGTGCATGCAATAAGTGATTTTGTGTCATTGGTTGAACATTTAGTTCATTTTCATCCTCCCTAGGCTTATTCTAATCCAATTAGGGTTTTTAACCAATCTTGTGCATCCAATAAGTGATTTTGTGTCATTGGTTGAACACTTAGGTCATTTTCGTCCTCCCTAGGCTTATTCTAATCCAATAATGTTTTTAACCAATCCTGTGCATCCAATAAGTGATTTTGTGTCATTGGTGTAACATTTAGGTCATTTTTGTCCTCCCTAAGCTTATTCTAATCCAATTAGGGTTTTTAACCAATCTTGTGCATCCAATAAGTGATTTTGCGTCATTGGTTGAACATTTAGGTCATTTTCGACGTCCCTTGGTTTATTTTAATCCAATTAGGGTTTTTAACTTATCTTGTGCATCCAATAACTTATTTTGTTTCATTGGTTGAACATTTAGATCATTTTCGTCCTCCCTAGGCTTATTCTAATCCAATTAGGGTTTCTAACCAATCTTGTGCATCCAATAAGTGATTTTGTGTCATTGGTTGAACATTTAGGTCATTTTCATCGTCCCTTGGTTTATTCTAATTCAATTAGGGTTTTTAACCAATCTTGTGAATCCTATAAGTGATTTTGTGTATTGGTTGATCATATAGGTCATTTTCGACCTCCCTTGGCTTATTCTAATCCAATTAGGGCTTTTAACCAATCTTGTGCATCCAATAAGTGATTTTGTGTCATTGGATTAACATTTAAGTCATTTTCGTCCTCCGAAGGCTTATTCTAATCCAATTAGGGTTTTTAACCAATCTTGTGCATCCAATAAGTGGTTTTGTGTCATTGGTTGAACATTTACGTCATTGACGTCCTCCCTATGCTTATTCTAATCCAATTAAGGTTTTTAACCAATCTTGTGCATCCAATAATTGATTTTGTGTCATTGGTTGAACATTAGGTCATTTTCGTCCTCCCTAGGCTTATTCTAATCCAATTAGGGTTTTTAACCAATCTTGTGCATCCAGTAAGTGATTTTGTGTCATTGGTTGAACATTTAGGTCATTTTCGTCCACCCTTGGTTTATTCTAATCCAATTAGGGTTTTTAACCAATCTTGTGCATCCAATAAGTGATGTTGTGTCATTGGTTGAACATTTAGGTCATTTTCGTCCTCCCTTGGCATACTCTAATCCAATTAGGGTTTTTAACCAATCTTGTGCATCCTATAAGGGATTTTGTGTCATTGGTTGAACATTTAGGTCATTTTCGTCCTCCCTAGGCTTATTCTAATCCAATTAAGGTTTTTAACCAATCTTGTGCATCCAATAATTGATTTTGTGTCATTGGTTGAACATTAGGTCATTTTCGTCCTCCCTAGGCTTATTCTAATCCAATTAGGGTTTTTAACCAATCTTGTGCATCCAATAAGTCATTTTGTGTCATTGGTTGAACATTTAGGTCATTTTCATCGTCCCTTGGTTTATTCTAATTCAATTAGGGTTTTTAACCAATCTTGTGAATCCTATAAGTGATTTTGTGTATTGGTTGATCATATAGGTCATTTTCGACCTCCCTTGGCTTATTCTAATCCAATTAGGGTTTTTAACCAATCTTGTGCATCCAATAAGTGATTTTGTGTCATTGGATTAACATTTAGGTCATTTTCGTCCTCCAAAGGCTTATTCTAATCCAATTAGGGTTTTTAACCAATCTTGTGCATCCAATAAGTGATTTTGTGTCATTGGTTGAACACTTAGGTCATTTTCGTCCTCCCTAGGTTTATTCTAATTCAATTACGGTTTTTAACTAATCTTGTGCATCCAATAAGTGATTTTGTGTCATTAGATTAACATTTAGGTTATTTTCGTCCTCCCTAGGCTTTTTCTAATCCAATTATGGTTTTTAACCAATCTTGTGCATACAATAAGTGATTTTGTATCATTGGTTGAACATTTAGGTCATTTTCATCCTTCCTAGGCTTATTCTAATCCAATTAGGGTTTTTATCCAATCTTGTGCATCCAATAAGTGGTTTTGTGTCATTGGTTGAACATTTAGGTCATTTATGTCCTCCCTATGCTTATTCTAATCCAATTAAGGTTTTTAACCAATCTTGTGCATCCAATAATTGATTTTGTGTCATTGGTTGAACATTAGGTCATTTTCGTCCTCCCTAGGCTTATTCTAATCCAATTAGGGTTTTTAACCAATCTTGTGCATCCAGTAAGTGATTTTGTGTCATTGGTTGAACATTTAGGTCATTTTCGTCCACCCTTGGTTTATTCTAATCCAATTAGGGTTTTTAACCAATCTTGTGCATCCAATAAGTGATGTTGTGTCATTGGTTGAACATTTAGGTCATTTTCGTCCTCCCTTGGCATACTCTAATCCAATTAGGGTTTTTAACCAATCTTGTGCATCCTATAAGGGATTTTGTGTCATTGGTTGAACATTTAGGTCATTTTCGTCCTCCCTAGGCTTATTCTAATCCAATTAAGGTTTTTAACCAATCTTGTGCATCCAATAATTGATTTTGTGTCATTGGTTGAACATTAGGTCATTTTCGTCCTCCCTAGGCTTATTCTAATCCAATTAGGGTTTTTAACCAATCTTGTGCATCCAATAAGTCATTTTGTGTCATTGGTTGAACATTTAGGTCATTTTCATCGTCCCTTGGTTTATTCTAATTCAATTAGGGTTTTTAACCAATCTTGTGAATCCTATAAGTGATTTTGTGTATTGGTTGATCATATAGGTCATTTTCGACCTCCCTTGGCTTATTCTAATCCAATTAGGGTTTTTAACCAATCTTGTGCATCCAATAAGTGATTTTGTGTCATTGGATTAACATTTAGGTCATTTTCTTCCTCTGAAGGCTTATTCTAATCCAATTAGGGTTTTTAACCAATCTTGTGCATCCAATAAGTGATTTTGTGTCATTGGTTGAACACTTAGGTCATTTTCGTCCTCCCTAGGTTTATTCTAATTCAATTACGGTTTTTAACAAATCTTGTGCATCCAATAAGTGATTTTGTGTCATTGGATTAACATTTAGGTTATTTTCGTCCTCCCTAGGCTTATTCTAATCCAATTATGGTTTTTAACCAATCTTGTGCATACAATAAGTGATTTTGTATCATTGGTTGAACATTTAGGTCATTTTCATCCTTCCTAGGCTTATTCTAATCCAATTAGGGTTTTTATCCAATCTTGTGCATCCAATAAGTGGTTTTGTGTCATTGGTTGAACATTTAGGTCATTTACGTCCTCCCTATGCTTATTCTAATCCAATTAAGGTTTTTAACCAATCTTGTGCATCCAATAATTGATTTTGTGTCATTGGTTGAACATTAGGTCATTTTCGTCCTCCCTAGGCTTATTCTAATCCAATTAGGGTTTTTAACCAATCTTGTGCATCCAGTAAGTGATTTTGTGTCATTGGTTGAACATTTAGGTCATTTTCGTCCACCCTTAGTTTATTCTAATCCAATTAGGGTTTTTAACCAATCTTGTGCATCCAATAAGTGATGTTGTGTCATTGGTTGAACATTTAGGTCATTTTTGTCCTCCTTAGGTTTATTCTAATCCAATTAGGGTTTTTAACCAATCTTGTGCATCCAATAAGTAATTTTGTGTCATTGGATTAACATTTAGGTCATTTTCGTCCTCCCTTGGCTTATTCTAATCCAATTAGGGTTTTTAACCAATCTTGTGCATCCTATAAGTGATTTTGTGTCATTGGTTGAACATTTAGGTCATTTTCATCCCCCCTAGGCTTATTCTAATCCAATAAGGTTTTTAACCAATCTTGTGCATCCAATAATTGATTTTGTCTCATTGGTTGAACATTAGGCCATTTTCGTCCTCCCTAGGCTTATTCTTATCTATTGAGGGTTTTCAATCAATCTTGTGCATCGAATAAGTGATTTTGTGTCATTCGTTGAACATTTAGGTCATTTACGTCCTCCCTAGGCTTATTATAATCCAATTAGCGTTTTTAACCAATCTTGTGCATCCAATAAGTGATTTTGTTTCATTCGTTGAACATTTAGGTCATTTACGTACTCCCTTGGCTTATTCTAATCCAATTATGATTTTCACCCATTCTTGTGCATCTAATAAGTGATCTTGTGTCATTGGTTGAACATTAAGGTCATTTTCATCCTCCCTAGGCTTATTCTAATCCAATTAGGGTTTTTATACAATCTTGTGCATCCAATAAGTGATTTTGTGTCATTGGTTGAACATTTAGGTCATTTTTGTCCTCCCTAAGCTTATTTTATTGCAATTAGGGTTTTTAATCAATCTTGTGCATCCAATAAGTGATTTTGTGTCATTCGTTGAACATTTAGGTCATTTTCGTCCTCCCTAGGTTTATTCTAATCGTATTAGGGTTTTTAACTAATCTTGTGTATCCAATAACTTATTTTGTGTCATTGGTTGAACATTTAGGTCATTTTCGTCCTCCCTAGGCTTATTATAATCCAATTAGGGTTTTTAACCAATCTTGTGCATCCAATAGGTGATTTTGTGTCATTGGATGAACATTTAGGTCATTTTCGTCGTCCCTTGGTTTATTCTAATTCAATTACGGTTTTTAACCAATCTTGTGCATCCTATAAGTGATTTTGTGTATTGGTTGATCATTTAGGTCATTTTCGACCTCCCTTGGCTTATTCTAATCCAATTAGGATTTTTAATCAATCTTGTGCATGCAATAAGTGATTTTGTGTCATTGGTTGAACATTTAGTTCATTTTCATCCTCCCTAGGCTTATTCTAATCCAATTAGGGTTTTTAACCAATCTTGTGCATCCAATAAGTGATTTTATGTCATTGGTTGAACACTTAGGTCATTTTCGTCCTCCCTAGGCTTATTCTAATCCAATAATGTTTTTAACCAATCCTGTGCATCCAATAAGTGATTTTGTGTCATTGGTGTAACATTTAGGTCATTTTTGTCCTCCCTAGGCTTATTCTAACCCAATTAGGGTTTTTAACCAATCTTGTGCATCCAATAAGTGATTTTGCGTCATTGGTTGAACATTTAGGTCATTTTCGTCGTCCCTTGGTTTATTCTAATCCAATTAGGGTTTTTAACTAATCTTGTGCATCCAATAACTTATTTTGTTTCATTGGTTGAACATTTAGATCATTTTCGTCCTCCCTAGGCTTATTCTAATCCAATTAGGGTTTTTAACCAATCTTGTGCATCCAATAAGTGATTTTGTGTCATTGGTTGAACATTTAGGTCATTTTCATCGTCCCTTGGTTTATTCTAATTCAATTAGGGTTTTTAACCAATCTTGTGAATCCTATAAGTGATTTTGTGTATTGATTGATCATTTTGGTCATTTTCGACCTCCCTTGGCTTATTCTAATCCAATTAGGGTTTTTAACCAATCTTGTGCATCCAATAAGTGATTTTGTGTCATTGGATTAACATTTAGGTCATTTTCGTCCTCTGAAGGCTTATTCTAATCCAATTAGGGTTTTTAACCAATCTTGTGCATCCAATAAGTGATTTTGTGTCATTGGTTGAACATTTAGGTCATTTTCGTCCTCCCTAGGTTTACTCTAATTCAATTAGGGTTTTTAACAAATCTTGTGCATCCAATAAGTGATTTTGTGTCATTGGATTAACATTTAGGTTATTTTCGTCCTAGCTAGGCTTATTCTAATCCAATTATGGTTTTTAACCAATCTTGTGCATACAATAAGTGATTTTGTATCATTGGTTAAACATTTAGGTCATTTTCATCCTTCCTAGGCTTATTCTAATCCAATTAGGGTTTTTATCCAATCTTGTGCATCCAATAAAAGGTTTTGTGTCATTGGTTGAACATTTAGGTCATTTACGTCCTCCCTATGCTTATTCTAATCCAATTAAGGTTTTTAACCAATCTTGTGCATCCAATAATTGATTTTGTGTCATTGATTGAACATTAGGTCATTTTCATCCTCCCTAGGCTTATTCTAATCCAATTAGGGTTTTTAACCAATCTTGTGCATCCAGTAAGTGATTTTGTGTCATTGGTTGAACATTTAGGTCATTTTCGTCCACCCTTGGTTTATTCTAATCCAATTAGGGTTTTTAACCAATCTTGTGCATCCAATAAGTGATTTTGTGTCATTGGTTGAACATTTAGGTCATTTTCGTCCTCCCTAGGTTTATTCTAATCCAATTAGGGTTTTTAACCAATCTTGTGCATCCAATAAGTGATTTTGTGTCATTGGATTAACATTTAGGTCATTTTCGTCCTCCCTAGGCTTATTCTAATCTAATTAGTGTTTGTAACCAATCTAGTGCATCCAATAAGTGATTTTGTGTCATTGGTTGAACACTTAAGTCATTTTCGTCCTCCCTAGGCTTATTCTAATCCAATAAGGGTTTTTAGCCAATCTAGTGCATCTAATTAGTGCGTTTGTGTCATTGGATTAACATTTAGGTCATTTTCGTCCTCCCTAGGCTTATTCTAATCTAATTAATGTTTTTAACCAATCTTGTGCATCCAATAAGTGATTTTGTGTCATTGGTTGAACATTTAGGTCATTTTCGTCCTCCCTAGGTTTATTCTAATCCAATTAGGGTTTTTAACCAATCTTGTGCATCCAATAAGTGATTTTGTGTCATTGGTTGAACATTTAAGTCATTTTCGTCCTCCCTAGGCTTATTCTAATCCAATAAGGGTTTTTAGCCAATCTTGTGCGTCCAATAAGTGCGTTTGTGTCATTGGATTATCATTTAGGTCATTTTCGTGCTCCCTAGGCTTATTCTAATCTAATTAGGGTTTGTATCCAATCTGGTGCATCCAATAAGTGATTTTGTGTCATTGGTTGAACATTTAGGTCATTTTCGTCCTCCCTAGGCTTATTCTAATCCAATTAGGGTTTTTAACCAATCTTGTGCATCCAATAAGTGATTTTGTGTCATTGGTTGAACATTTAGGTCATTTTCGTCGTCCCTTGGTTTATTCTAATTCAATTAGGGCTTTTAACCAATCTTGTGCATCCTATAAGTGATTTTGTGTATTGGTTGATCATTTAGGTCATTTTCGACCTCCCTTGGCTTATTCTAATTCAAGTAGGGTTTTTAATCAATCTTGTGCATGCAATAAATGATTTTGAGTCATTGGTTGAACATTTAGGTCATTTTCGGCCTCCCTAGGCTTATTCTAATCCAATTAGGGGTTTTAACCAATCTTATGCATCCAATAAGTGATGTTGTGTTATTGGTTGAACATTTAGGTCATTTTTGTCCTCCCTAGGCTTATTCTAATCCAATAAGGTTTTTAACCAATCTTGTGCATCCAATAAGTGATTTTGTGTCATTCGTTGAACATTTAGGTCATTTACGTCCTCCCTAGGCTTGTTATAATCCAATTAGCGTTTTTAACCAATCTTGTGCATCCAATAAGTGATTTTGTTTCATTCGTTGAACATTTAGGTCATTTACGTACTCCCTTGGCTTATTCTAATCCAATTATGGTTTTTAACCGTTCTTGTGCATCTAAATAGTGATTTTGTTTTATTGGTTGAACATTTAGGTCATTTTCATCCTCCCTAGGCTTATTCTAATCCAATTAGGGTTTTTATACAATCTTGTGCATCCAATAAGTGATTTTGTGTCATTGGTTGAACATTTAGGTCATTTTTGTCCTCCCTAAGCTTATTTTATTGCAATTACGGTTTTTAACCAATCTTGTGCATCCAATAAGTGATTTTGTGTCATTGGTTTAACATTTAGGTCATTTTCGTCCTCCCTAGGTTTATTCTAATCGTATTAGGGTTTTTAACTAATCTTGTGTATCCAATAACTGATTTTGTGTCATTGGTTGAACATTTAGATCATTTTCGTCCTTCCTAGGCTTATTCTAATCCAATTAGGGTTTTTAGCCAATCTTGTGCATCCAATAAGTGATTTTGTGTCATTGGTTGAAAATTTAGGTCATTTTCGTCCTCCCTAGGCTTATTATAATCCAATTAGAGTTTTTAACCAATCTTGTGCATCCAATAGGTGATTTTGTGTCATTGGATGAACATTTAGGTCATTTTCGTCGTCCCTTGGTTTATTCTAATTCAATTAGGGTTTTTAACCAATCTAGTGCATCCTATAAGTGATTTTGTGTATTGGTTGATCATTTAGGTCATTTTCGACCTCCCTTGGCTTATTCTAATCCAATTAGGGTTTTTAATCAATCTTGTGCATGCAATAAGTGATTTTGTGTCATTGGTTGAACATTTAGTTAATTTTCATCCTCCCTAGGCTTATTCTAATCCAATTAGGGTTTTTAACCAATCTTGTGCATCCAATAAGTGATTTTGTGTCATTGGTTGAACACTTAGGTCATTTTCGTCCTCCCTAGGCTTATTCTAATCCAATAATGTTTTTAACCAATCATGTGCATCCAATAAATGTTTTTGTGTCATTGGTTGAACATTTAGGTCATTTTTGTCCTCCCTAGGCTTATTCTAATCCAATTAGGGTTTTTAACCAATCTTGTGCATCCAATAAGTGATTTTGTGTCATTGGTTGAACATTCAGGTCATTTTCGTCGTCCCTTGGTTTATTCTAATCCAATTAGGGTTTTTAACTAATCTTGTGCATCCAATAACCTATTTTGTTTCATTGGTTGAACATTTAGATCATTTTCGTCTTCCCTAGGCTTATTCTAATCCAATTAGGGTTTTTAACCAATCTTGTGCATCCAATAAGTGATTTTGTGTCATTGGTTGAACATTTAGGTCATTTTCACCGTCCCTTGGTTTATTCTAATTCAATTAGGGTTTTTAACCAATCTTGTGAATCCTATAAGTGATTTTGTGTATTGGTTGATCATTTTGGTCATTTTCGACCTCCCTTGGCTTATTCTAATCCAATTAGGGTTTTTAACCAATCTTGTGCATCCAATAAGTGATTTTGTGTCATTGGATTAACATTTCGGTCATTTTCGTCCTCCGAAGGCTTATTCTAATCGAATTAGGGTTTTTAACCAATCTTGTGCATCCAATAAGTGATTTTGTGTCATTGGTTGAACATTTAGGTCATTTTCGTCCTCCCTAGGTTTACTCTAATTCAATTAGGGTTTTTAACAAATCTTGTGCATCCAATAAGTGATTTTGTGTCATTGGATTAACATTTAGGTTATTTTCGTCCTCGCTAGGCTTATTCTAATCCAATTATGGTTTTTAACCAATCTTGTGCATACAATAAGTGATTTTGTATCATTGGTTGAACATTTAGGTCATTTTCATCCTTCCTTGGCTTATTCTAATCCAATTAGGGTTTTTATCCAATCTTGTGCATCCAATAAGTGGTTTTGTGTCATTGGTTGAACATTTAGGTCATTTACGTCCTCCCTATGCTTATTCTAATCCAATTAAGGTTTTTAACCAATCTTGTGCATCCAATAATTGATTTTGTGTCGTTGATTGAACATTAGGTCATTTTCGTCCTCCCTAGGCTTATTCTAATCCAATTAGGGTTTTTAACCAATCTTGTGCATCCAGTAAGTGATTTTGTGTCATTGGTTGAACATTTAGGTCATTTTCGTCCACCCTTGGTTTATTCTAATCCAATTAGGGTTTTTAACCAATCTTGTGCATCCAATAAGTGATGTTGTGTCATTGGTTGAACATTTAGGTCATTTTTGTCCTCCCTAGGTTTATTCTAATCCAATTAGGGTTTTTAACCAATCTTGTGCATCCAATAAGTGATTTTGTGTCATTGGATTAACATTTAGGTCATTTTCGTCCTCCCTTGGCTTATTCTAATCCAATTAGGGTTTTTAACCAATCTTGTGCATCCTATAAGTGATTTTGTGTCATTGGTTGAACATTTAGGTCATTTTCATCCTCCCTAGGCTTATTCTAATCCAATAAGGTTTTTAACCAATCTTGTGCATCCAATAATTGATTTTGTCTCATTGGTTGAACATTAGGCCATTTTCGTCCTCCCTAGGCTTATTCTTATCTATTGAGGGTTTTCAATCAATCTTGTGCATCGAATAAGTGATTTTGTGTCATTCGTTGAACATTTAGGTCATTTACGTCCTCCCTAGGCTTATTATAATCCAATTAGCGTTTTTAACCAATCTTGTGCATCCAATAAGTGATTTTGTGTATTGGTTGATCATTTAGGTCATTTTCGACCTCCCTTGGCTTATTGTAATCCAATTAGGGTTTTTAATCAATCTTGTGCATGCAATAAGTGATTTTGTGTCATTGGTTGAACATTTAGTTCATTTTCATCATCCCTAGGCTTATTCTAATCCAATTAGGGTTTTTAACCAATCTTGTGCATCCAATAAGTGATTTTGTGACATTGGTTGAACACTTAGGTCATTTTCGTCCTCCCTAGGCTTATTCTAATCCAATAATGTTTTTAACCAATCCTGTGCATCCAATAAGTGATTTTGTGTCATTGGTTGAACATTTAGGTCATTTTTGTCCTCCCTAGGCTTATTCTAATCCAATTATGGTTTTTAACCAATCTTGTGCATACAATAAGTGATTTTGTATCATTGGTTGAACATTTAGGTCATTTTCATCCTTCCTAGGCTTATTCTAATCCAATTAGGGTTTTTATCCAATCTTGTGCATCCAATAAGTGGTTTTGTGTCATTGGTTGAACATTTAGGTCATTTACGTCCTCCCTATGCTTATTCTAATCCAATTAAGGTTTTTAACCAATCTTGTGCATCCAATAATTGATTTTGTGTCATTGGTTGAACATTAGGTCATTTTCGTCCTCCCTAGGCTTATTCTAATCCAATTAGGGTTTTTAACCAATCTTGTGCATCCAATAAGTGATTTTGTGTCATTGGTTGAACATTTAGGTCATTTTCGTCCTCCCTAGGCTTATTCTAATCCAATTATGGTTTTTAACCAATCTTGTGCATCCAATAAGTGATTTTGTGTCATTGGTTGAACATTTAGGTCATTTTCGTCCTCCCTAGGCTTATTCTAATCCAATTAGGGTTTTTAACCAATCTTGTGCATCCAATTAGTTATTTTGTGTCATTGGTTGAACATTAAGGTCATTTCCGTCCTTCCTGGGCGTATTCTATTCCAAATAGGGTTTTTAACCAATCTTGTGCATCCAATAAGTGATTTTGTGTCATTGGTTGAACATTTAGGTCATTTTCGTCTTCCCTAGGCTTATTCTAATCCAATTAGGGTTTTTAACCAATCTTGTGCATCCAATAAGTGATTTTCTGTCATTTGTTGAACATTTAGGTCATTTTTCGTCCTCTCTAGGCTTATTCTAATCTAATTAGGGTTTTGAACCAATTTTGTGCATCCAATAAGTGATTTTGTGTCATTGGTTGAACATTTAGGTCATTTTCGTCTTCCCCAGGCTTATTCTAATCCAATTAGGGTTTTTAACCAATCTTGTGCATCCAATAAGTGATTTTGTGTCATTGGTTGAACATTTAGGTCACTTTCGTCCTCCCTAGGCTTATTCTAATCCAATTAGGGTTTTTAACCAATCTTGTGCATCCAATAAGTGATTTTGTGTCATTGGTTGAACATTTAGGTCATTTTCGTCCTCCCTAGGCTTATTCTAATCCAATTAGGGTTTTTAACCAATCTTGGGCATCCAATAAGTGATTTTGTGTCATTAGTTGAACATTTAGGTCATTTTCGTCCTCCCTAGGCTTATTCTAATCCAATTAGGGTTTTTAACCAATCTTGTGCATCCAATAAGTGATTTTGTGTCATTGGTTGAACATTTAGGTCATTTTCGTCCTCCCTAGGCTTACTCTAATCCAATTAGGGTTTTTAACCAATCTTGTGCATCCAATAAGTGATTTTGTGTCATTGGTTGAACATTTAGGTCATTTTCGTCCTCCCTAGGTTTATTCTAATCCAATTAAGGTTTTTAACCAATCTTGTGCATCCAAAAATTGATTTTGTGTCATTGGTTGAACATTAGGTCATTTTCGTCCTCCCTAGGCTTATTCTAATCCAATTAGGGTTTTTAACCAATCTTGTGCATCCAATAAGTGATTTTGTGTCATTGGTTGAACATTTAGGTCACTTTCGTCCTCCCTAGGCTTATTCTAATCCAATTAGGGTTTTTAACCAATCTTGTGCATCCAATAAGTGATTTTGTGTCATTGGTTGAACATTTAGGTCATTTTCGTCGTCCCTTGTTTATTCTAATCCAATTAGAGTTTTTAACTAATCTTGTGCATCCAATAACTGATTTTGTTTCATTGGTTGAACATTTAGATCATTTTCGTCCTCCCTAGGCTTATTCTAATCCAATTATGGTTTTTAACCAATCTTGTGCATCCAATAAGTGATTTTGTGTCATTCGTTGAACATTTAGGTCATTTACGTCCTCCCTAGGCTTCTTATAATCCAATTAGCGTTTTTAACCAATCTTGTGCATCCAATAAGTGATTTTGTCTCATTGGTTGAACATTAGGCCTTTTTCGTCCTCCCTAGGCTTATTCTTATCTATTGATGGTTTTCAATCAATCTTGTGCATCGAATAAGTGATTTTGTGTCAATTGTTGAACATTTAGGTGATTTTCGTCCTCCCTAGGCTTATTCTAACCCAACTAAAGTTTTTAATCAATCTTGTGCATGCAATAAGTGATTTTGTGTCATTGGTTGAACATTTAGGTCATTTTCATCCTCCCTAGGCTTACTCTAATCCAATTAGGGTTTTTAACCAATCTTGTGCATCCAATAAGTGATTTTGTGTCATTGGTTGAACATTTAGGTCACTTTCGTCCTCCCTAGGCTTATTCTAATCCAATTAAGGTTTTTAACCAATCTTGTGCATCCAATAATTGATTTTGTGTCATTGGTTGAACATTAGGTCATTTTCGTCCTCCCTAGGCTTATTCTAATCCAATTAGGGTTTTTAACCAATCTTGTGCATCCAATAAGTGATTTTGTGTCATTGGTTGAACATTTAGGTCACTTTCGTCCTCCCTAGGCTTATTCTAATCCAATTAGGGTTTTTAACCAATCTTGTGCATCCAATAAGTGATTTTGTGTCATTGGTTGAACATTTAGGTCATTTTCGTCATCCCTTGTTTATTCTAATCCAATTAGAGTTTTTAACTAATCTTGTGCATCCAATAACTGATTTTGTTTCATTGGTTGAACATTTAGATCATTTTCGTCCTCCCTAGGCTTATTCTAATCCAATTATGGTTTTTAACCAATCTTGTGCATCCAATAAGTGATTTTGTGTCATTCGTTGAACATTTAGGTCATTTACGTCCTCCCTAGGCTTCTTATAATCCAATTAGCGTTTTTAACCAATCTTGTGCATCCAATAAGTGATTTTGTTTCATTCGTTGAACATTTAGGTCATTAACGTACTCCCTTGGCTTATTCTAATCCAATTATGGTTTTTAACCGTTCTTGTGCATCTAATAAGTGATTTTGTGTCATTGGTTGAACATTTAGGTCATTTTCATCCTCCCTAGGCTTATTCTAATCCAATTAGGATTTTTATACAATCTTGTGCATCCAATAAGTGATTTTGTGTCATTGGTTGAACATTTAGGTCATTTTTGTCCTCCCTAAGCTTATTTTATTGCAATTAGGGTTTTTAATCAATCTTGTGCATCCAATAAGTGATTTTGTGTCATGTGTTTAACATTTAGGTCATTTACGTCCTCCCTAGGTTTATTCTAATCGTATTAGGGTTTTTAACTAATCTTGTGTATCCAATAACTGATTTTGTGTCATTGGTTGAACATTTAGATCATTTTCGTCCTCCCTAGGCTTATTCTAATCCAATTAGGGTTTTTAGCCAATCTTGTGCATCCAATAAGTGATTTTGTGTCATTGGTTGAACATTTAGGTCATTTTAGTCCTCCCTAGGCTTATTATAATCCAATTAGGGTTTTTAACCAATCTTGTGCATCCAATAGGTGATTTTGTGTCATTGGATGAACATTTAGGTCATTTTCGTCGTCCCTAGGTTTATTCTAATTCAATTAGGGTTTTTAACCAATCTTGTGCATCCTATAAGTGATTTTGTGTATTGGTTGATCATTTAGGTCATTTTCGACCTCCCTTGGCTTATTCTAATCCAATTAGGGTTTTTAATCAGTCTTGTGCATGCAATAAGTGATTTTGTGTCATTGGTTGAACATTTAGTTCATTTTCCTCCTCCCTAGGCTTATTCTAATCCAATTAGGGTTTTTAACCAATCTTGTGCATCCAATAAGTGATTTTGTGTCATTGGTTGAACACTTAGGTCATTTTCGTCCTCCCTAGGCTTATTCTAATCCAATAATGTTTTTAACCAATCCTGTGCATCCAATAAGTGATTTTGTGTCATTGGTGTAACATTTAGGTCATTTTTGTCCTCCCTAAGCTTATTCTAATCCAATTAGGGTTTTTAACCAATCTTGTGCATCCAATAAGTGATTTTGCGTCATTGGTTGAACATTTAGGTCATTTTCGACGTCCCTTGGTTTATTTTAATCCAATTAGGGTTTTTAACTTATCTTGTGCATCCAATAACTTATTTTGTTTCATTGGTTGAACATTTAGATCATTTTCGTCCTCCCTAGGCTTATTCTAATCCAATTAGGGTTTCTAACCAATCTTGTGCATCCAATAAGTGATTTTGTGTCATTGGTTGAACATTTAGGTCATTTTCATCGTCCCTTGGTTTATTCTAATTCAATTAGGGTTTTTAACCAATCTTGTGAATCCTATAAGTGATTTTGTGTATTGGTTGATCATATAGGTCATTTTCGACCTCCCTTGGCTTATTCTAATCCAATTAGGGCTTTTAACCAATCTTGTGCATCCAATAAGTGATTTTGTGTCATTGGATTAACATTTAAGTCATTTTCGTCCTCCGAAGGCTTATTCTAATCCAATTAGGGTTTTTAACCAATCTTGTGCATCCAATAAGTGGTTTTGTGTCATTGGTTGAACATTTACGTCATTGACGTCCTCCCTATGCTTATTCTAATCCAATTAAGGTTTTTAACCAATCTTGTGCATCCAATAATTGATTTTGTGTCATTGGTTGAACATTAGGTCATTTTCGTCCTCCCTAGGCTTATTCTAATCCAATTAGGGTTTTTAACCAATCTTGTGCATCCAATAAGTGATTTTGTGTCATTGGTTGAACATTTAGGTCACTTTCGTCCTCCCTAGGCTTATTCTAATCCAATTAGGGTTTTTAACCAATCTTGTGCATCCAATAAGTGATTTTGTGTCATTGGTTGAACATTTAGGTCATTTTCGTCGTCCCTTGTTTATTCTAATCCAATTAGAGTTTTTAACTAATCTTGTGCATCCAATAACTGATTTTGTTTCATTGGTTGAACATTTAGTTCATTTTCGTCCTCCCTAGGCTTATTCTAATCCAATTATGGTTTTTAACCAATCTTGTGCATCCAATAAGTGATTTTGTTTCATTGGTTGAACATTTAGGTCATTTTCATCGTCCCTTGGTTTATTCTAATTCAATTAGGGTTTTTAACCAATCTTGTGAATCCTATAAGTGATTTTGTGTATTGGTTGATCATATAGGTCATTTTGGACCTCCCTTGGCTTATTCTAATCCAATTAGGGTTTTTAACCAATCTTGTGCATCCAATAAGTGATTTTGTGTCATTGGATTAACATTTAGGTCATTTTCGTCCTCCGAAGGCTTATTCTAATCCAATTAGGGTTTTTAACCAATCTTGTGCATCCAATAAGTGATTTTGTGTCATTGGTTTAACACTTAGGTCATTTTCGTCCTCCCTAGGTTTATTCTAATTCAATTACGGTTTTTAACTAATCTTGTGCATCCAATAAGTGATTTTGTGTCATTAGATTAACATTTAGGTTATTTTCGTCCTCCCTAGGCTTTTTCTAATCCAATTATGGTTTTTAACCAATCTTGTGCATACAATAAGTGATTTTGTATCATTGGTTGAACATTTAGGTCATTTTCATCCTTCCTAGGCTTATTCTAATCCAATTAGGGTTTTTATCCAATCTTGTGCATCCAATAAGTGGTTTTGTGTCATTGGTTGAACATTTAGGTCATTTACGTCCTCCCTATGCTTATTCTAATCCAATTAAGGTTTTTAAGCAATCTTGTGCATCCAATAATTGATTTTGTGTCATTGGTTGAACATTAGGTCATTTTCGTCCTCCCTAGGCTTATTCTAATCCAATTAAGGTTTTTAATAAATCTTGTGCATCCAGTAAGTGATTTTGTGTCATTGGTTGAACATTTAGGTCATTTTCGTCCACCCTTGGTTTATTCTAATCCAATTAGGGTTTTTAACCAATCTTGTGCATCCAATAAGTGATTTTGTGTCATTGGTTGAACATTTAGGTCATTTTTGTCCTCCCTAAGCTTATTTTATTGCAATTAGG
>JBBPBP010009779.1:38625383-38648321 GCA_037974735.1 Cicer chorassanicum
CCTCCCTTGGCTTATTGTAATCCAATTAGGGTTTTTAATCAATCTTGTGCATGCAATAAGTGATTTTGTGTCATTGGTTGAACATTTAGTTCATTTTCATCATCCCTAGGCTTATTCTAATCCAATTAGGGTTTTTAACCAATCTTGTGCATCCAATAAGTGATTTTGTGACATTGGTTGAACACTTAGGTCATTTTCGTCCTCCCTAGGCTTATTCTAATCCAATAATGTTTTTAACCAATCCTGTGCATCCAATAAGTGATTTTGTGTCATTGGTTGAACATTTAGGTCATTTTTGTCCTCCCTAGGCTTATTCTAATCCAATTATGGTTTTTAACCAATCTTGTGCATACAATAAGTGATTTTGTATCATTGGTTGAACATTTAGGTCATTTTCATCCTTCCTAGGCTTATTCTAATCCAATTAGGGTTTTTATCCAATCTTGTGCATCCAATAAGTGGTTTTGTGTCATTGGTTGAACATTTAGGTCATTTACGTCCTCCCTATGCTTATTCTAATCCAATTAAGGTTTTTAACCAATCTTGTGCATCCAATAATTGATTTTGTGTCATTGGTTGAACATTAGGTCATTTTCGTCCTCCCTAGGCTTATTCTAATCCAATTAGGGTTTTTAACCAATCTTGTGCATCCAATAAGTGATTTTGTGTCATTGGTTGAACATTTAGGTCATTTTCGTCCTCCCTAGGCTTATTCTAATCCAATTAAGGTTTTTAACCAATCTTGTGCATCCAATAATTGATTTTGTGTCATTGGTTGAACATTAGGTCATTTTCGTCCTCCCTAGGCTTATTCTAATCCAATTAGGGTTTTTAACCAATCTTGTGCATCCAATAAGTGATTTTGTGTCATTGGTTGAACATTTAGGTCATTTTCATCGTCCCTTGGTTTATTCTAATTCAATTAGGGTTTTTAACCAATCTTGTGAATCCTATAAGTGATTTTGTGTATTGGTTGATCATATAGGTCATTTTCGACCTCCCTTGGCTTATTCTAATCCAATTAGGGTTTTTAACCAATCTTGTGCATCCAATAAGTGATTTTGTGTCATTGGATTAACATTTAGGTCATTTTCGTCCACCCTTGGTTTATTCTAATCCAATTAGGGTTTTTAACCAATCTTGTGCATCCAATAAGTGATGTTGTGTCATTGGTTGAACATTTAGGTCATTTTTGTCCTCCCTAGGTTTATTCTAATCCAATTAGGGTTTTTAACCAATCTTGTGCATCCAATAAGTGATTTTGTGTCATTGGATTAACATTTAGGTCATTTTCGTCCTCCCTTGGCTTATTCTAATCCAATTAGGGTTTTTAACCAATCTTGTGCATCCTATAAGTGATTTTGTGTCATTGGTTGAACATTTAGGTCATTTTCATCCTCCCTAGGCTTATTCTAATCCAATAAGGTTTTTAACCAATCTTGTGCATCCAATAATTGATTTTGTCTCATTGGTTGAACATTAGGCCATTTTCGTCCTCCCTAGGCTTATTCTTATCTATTGAGGGTTTTCAATCAATCTTGTGCATCGAATAAGTGATTTTGTGTCATTCGTTGAACATTTAGGTCATTTACGTCCTCCCTAGGCTTATTATAATCCAATTAGCGTTTTTAACCAATCTTGTGCATCCAATAAGTGATTTTGTTTCATTCGTTGAACATTTAGGTCATTTACGTACTCCCTTGGCTTATTCTAATCCAATTATGATTTTCACCCATTCTTGTGCATCTAATAAGTGATCTTGTGTCATTGGTTGAACATTAAGGTCATTTTCATCCTCCCTAGGCTTATTCTAATCCAATTAGGGTTTTTATACAATCTTGTGCATCCAATAAGTGATTTTGTGTCATTGGTTGAACATTTAGGTCATTTTTGTCCTCCCTAAGCTTATTTTATTGCAATTAGGGTTTTTAATCAATCTTGTGCATCCAATAAGTGATTTTGTGTCATTCGTTGAACATTTAGGTCATTTTCGTCCTCCCTAGGTTTATTCTAATCGTATTAGGGTTTTTAACTAATCTTGTGTATCCAATAACTTATTTTGTGTCATTGGTTGAACATTTAGGTCATTTTCGTCCTCCCTAGGCTTATTATAATCCAATTAGGGTTTTTAACCAATCTTGTGCATCCAATAGGTGATTTTGTGTCATTGGATGAACATTTAGGTCATTTTCGTCGTCCCTTGGTTTATTCTAATTCAATTACGGTTTTTAACCAATCTTGTGCATCCTATAAGTGATTTTGTGTATTGGTTGATCATTTAGGTCATTTTCGACCTCCCTTGGCTTATTCTAATCCAATTAGGATTTTTAATCAATCTTGTGCATGCAATAAGTGATTTTGTGTCATTGGTTGAACATTTAGTTCATTTTCATCCTCCCTAGGCTTATTCTAATCCAATTAGGGTTTTTAACCAATCTTGTGCATCCAATAAGTGATTTTATGTCATTGGTTGAACACTTAGGTCATTTTCGTCCTCCCTAGGCTTATTCTAATCCAATAATGTTTTTAACCAATCCTGTGCATCCAATAAGTGATTTTGTGTCATTGGTGTAACATTTAGGTCATTTTTGTCCTCCCTAGGCTTATTCTAACCCAATTAGGGTTTTTAACCAATCTTGTGCATCCAATAAGTGATTTTGCGTCATTGGTTGAACATTTAGGTCATTTTCGTCGTCCCTTGGTTTATTCTAATCCAATTAGGGTTTTTAACTAATCTTGTGCATCCAATAACTTATTTTGTTTCATTGGTTGAACATTTAGATCATTTTCGTCCTCCCTAGGCTTATTCTAATCCAATTAGGGTTTTTAACCAATCTTGTGCATCCAATAAGTGATTTTGTGTCATTGGTTGAACATTTAGGTCATTTTCATCGTCCCTTGGTTTATTCTAATTCAATTAGGTTTTTTAACCAATCTTGTGAATCCTATAAGTGATTTTGTGTATTGGTTGATCATATAGGTCATTTTCGACCTCCCTTGGGTTATTCTAATCCAATTAGGGTTTTTAACCAATCTTGTGCATCCAATAAGTGATTTTGTGTCATTGGATTAACATTTAGGTCATTTTCGTCCTCCGAAGGCTTATTCTAATCCAATTAGGGTTTTTAACCAATCTTGTGCATCCAATAAGTGATTTTGTGTCATTGGTTGAACACTTAGGTCATTTTCGTCCTCCCTAGGTTTATTCTAATTCAATTACGGTTTTTAACTAATCTTGTGCATCCAATAAGTGATTTTGTGTCATTGGTTGAACACTTAGGTAATTTTCGTCCTCCCTAGGTTTATTCTAATTCAATTACGGTTTTTAACTAATCTTGTGCATCCAATAAGTGATTTTGTGTCATTAGATTAACATTTAGGTTATTTTCGTCCTCCCTAGGCTTTTTCTAATCCAATTATGGTTTTTAACCAATCTTGTGCATACAATAAGTGATTTTGTATCATTGGTTGAACATTTAGGTCATTTTCATCCTTCCTAGGCTTATTCTAATCCAATTAGGGTTTTTATCCAATCTTGTGCATCCAATAAGTGGTTTTGTGTCATTGGTTGAACATTTAGGTCATTTACGTCCTCCCTATGCTTATTCTAATCCAATTAAGGTTTTTAACCAATCTTGTGCATCCAATAATTGATTTTGTGTCATTGGTTGAACATTAGGTCATTTTCGTCCTCCCTAGGCTTATTCTAATCCAATTAGGGTTTTTAACCAATCTTGTGCATCCAGTAAGTGATTTTGTGTCATTGGTTGAACATTTAGGTCATTTTCGTCCACCCTTAGTTTATTCTAATCCAATTAGGGTTTTTAACCAATCTTGTGCATCCAATAAGTGATGTTGTGTCATTGGTTGAACATTTAGGTCATTTTTGTCCTCCTTAGGTTTATTCTAATCCAATTAGGGTTTTTAACCAATCTTGTGCATCCAATAAGTAATTTTGTGTCATTGGATTAACATTTAGGTCATTTTCGTCCTCCCTTGGCTTATTCTAATCCAATTAGGGTTTTTAACCAATCTTGTGTATCCTATAAGTGATTTTGTGTCATTGGTTGAACATTTAGGTCATTTTCATCCTCCCTAGGCTTATTCTAATCCAATAAGGTTTTTAACCAATCTTGTGCATCCAATAATTGATTTTGTCTCAATTGTTGAACATTAGGCCATTTTCGTCCTCCCTAGGCTTATTCTTATCTATTGAGGGTTTTCAATCAATCTTGTGCATCGAATAAGTGATTTTGTGTCATTCGTTGAACATTTAGGTCATTTACGTCCTCCCTAGGCTTATTATAATCCAATTAGCGTTTTTAACCAATCTTGTGCATCCAATAAGTGATTTTGTTTCATTCGTTGAACATTTAGGTCATTTACGTACTCCCTTGGCTTATTCTAATCCAATTATGATTTTCACCCATTCTTGTGCATCTAATAAGTGATCTTGTGTCATTGGTTGAACATTAAGGTCATTTTCATCCTCCCTAGGCTTATTCTAATCCAATTAGGGTTTTTATACAATCTTGTGCATCCAATAAGTGATTTTGTGTCATTGGTTGAACATTTAGGTCATTTTTGTCCTCCCTATGCTTATTTTATTGCAATTAGGGTTTTTAATCAATCTTGGGCATGCAATAAGTGATTTTGTGTCATTGGTTGAACATTTAGTTCATTTTCATCCTCCCTAGGCTTATTCTAATCCAATTATGGTTTTTAACCAATCTTGTGCATCCAATAAGTGATTTTGTGTCATTGGTTTAACACTTAGGTCATTTTCGTCCTCCCTAGGCTTATTCTAATCCAATAATGTTTTTAACCAATCCTGTGCATCCAATAAGTGATTTTGTGTCATTGGTGTAACATTTAGGTCATTTTTGTCCTCCCTAGGCTTATTCTAATCCAATTAGGGTTTTTAACCAATCTTGTGCATCCAATAAGTGATTTTGCGTCATTGGTTGAACATTTAGGTCATTTTCGTCGTCCCTTGGTTTATTCTAATCCAATTAGGGTTTTTAACTAATCTTGTGCATCCAATAACTTATTTTGTTTCATTGGTTGAACATTTAGATCATTTTCGTCCTCCCTAGGCTTATTCTAATCCAATTAGGGTTTTTAACCAATCTTGTGCATCCAATAAGTGATTTTGTGTCATTGGTTGAACATTTAGGTCATTTTCATCGTCCCTTGGTTTATTCTAATTCAATTAGGGTTTTTAACCAATCTTGTGAATCCTATAAGTGATTTTGTGTATTGGTTGATCATATAGGTCATTTTCGACCTCCCTTGGGTTATTCTAATCCAATTAGGGTTTTTAACCAATCTTGTGCATCCAATAAGTGATTTTGTGTCATTGGATTAACATTTAGGTCATTTTCGTCCTCCGAAGGCTTATTCTAATCCAATTAGGGTTTTTAACCAATCTTGTGCATCCAATAAGTGATTTTGTGTCATTGGTTGAACACTTAGGTCATTTTCGTCCTCCCTAGGTTTATTCTAATTCAATTACGGTTTTTAACTAATCTTGTGCATCCAATAAGTGATTTTGTGTCATTGGTTGAACACTTAGGTAATTTTCGTCCTCCCTAGGTTTATTCTAATTCAATTACGGTTTTTAACTAATCTTGTGCATCCAATAAGTGATTTTGTGTCATTAGATTAACATTTAGGTTATTTTCGTCCTCCCTAGGCTTTTTCTAATCCAATTATGGTTTTTAACCAATCTTGTGCATACAATAAGTGATTTTGTATCATTGGTTGAACATTTAGGTCATTTTCATCCTTCCTAGGCTTATTCTAATCCAATTAGGGTTTTTATCCAATCTTGTGCATCCAATAAGTGGTTTTGTGTCATTGGTTGAACATTTAGGTCATTTACGTCCTCCCTATGCTTATTCTAATCCAATTAAGGTTTTTAACCAATCTTGTGCATCCAATAATTGATTTTGTGTCATTGGTTGAACATTAGGTCATTTTCGTCCTCCCTAGGCTTATTCTAATCCAATTAGGGTTTTTAACCAATCTTGTGCATCCAGTAAGTGATTTTGTGTCATTGGTTGAACATTTAGGTCATTTTCGTCCACCCTTAGTTTATTCTAATCCAATTAGGGTTTTTAACCAATCTTGTGCATCCAATAAGTGATGTTGTGTCATTGGTTGAACATTTAGGTCATTTTTGTCCTCCTTAGGTTTATTCTAATCCAATTAGGGTTTTTAACCAATCTTGTGCATCCAATAAGTAATTTTGTGTCATTGGATTAACATTTAGGTCATTTTCGTCCTCCCTTGGCTTATTCTAATCCAATTAGGGTTTTTAACCAATCTTGTGCATCCTATAAGTGATTTTGTGTCATTGGTTGAACATTTAGGTCATTTTCATCCTCCCTAGGCTTATTCTAATCCAATAAGGTTTTTAACCAATCTTGTGCATCCAATAATTGATTTTGTCTCATTGGTTGAACATTAGGCCATTTTCGTCCTCCCTAGGCTTATTCTTATCTATTGAGGGTTTTCAATCAATCTTGTGCATCGAATAAGTGATTTTGTGTCATTCGTTGAACATTTAGGTCATTTACGTCCTCCCTAGGCTTATTATAATCCAATTAGCGTTTTTAACCAATCTTGTGCATCCAATAAGTGATTTTGTGTATTGGTTGATCATTTAGGTCATTTTCGACCTCCCTTGGCTTATTGTAATCCAATTAGGGTTTTTAATCAATCTTGTGCATGCAATAAGTGATTTTGTGTCATTGGTTGAACATTTAGTTCATTTTCATCATCCCTAGGCTTATTCTAATCCAATTAGGGTTTTTAACCAATCTTGTGCATCCAATAAGTGATTTTGTGACATTGGTTGAACACTTAGGTCATTTTCGTCCTCCCTAGGCTTATTCTAATCCAATAATGTTTTTAACCAATCCTGTGCATCCAATAAGTGATTTTGTGTCATTGGTTGAACATTTAGGTCATTTTTGTCCTCCCTAGGCTTATTCTAATCCAATTATGGTTTTTAACCAATCTTGTGCATACAATAAGTGATTTTGTATCATTGGTTGAACATTTAGGTCATTTTCATCCTTCCTAGGCTTATTCTAATCCAATTAGGGTTTTTATCCAATCTTGTGCATCCAATAAGTGGTTTTGTGTCATTGGTTGAACATTTAGGTCATTTACGTCCTCCCTATGCTTATTCTAATCCAATTAAGGTTTTTAACCAATCTTGTGCATCCAATAATTGATTTTGTGTCATTGGTTGAACATTAGGTCATTTTCGTCCTCCCTAGGCTTATTCTAATCCAATTAGGGTTTTTAACCAATCTTGTGCATCCAATAAGTGATTTTGTGTCATTGGTTGAACATTTAGGTCATTTTCGTCCTCCCTAGGCTTATTCTAATCCAATTAAGGTTTTTAACCAATCTTGTGCATCCAATAATTGATTTTGTGTCATTGGTTGAACATTAGGTCATTTTCGTCCTCCCTAGGCTTATTCTAATCCAATTAGGGTTTTTAACCAATCTTGTGCATCCAATAAGTGATTTTGTGTCATTGGTTGAACATTTAGGTCATTTTCATCGTCCCTTGGTTTATTCTAATTCAATTAGGGTTTTTAACCAATCTTGTGAATCCTATAAGTGATTTTGTGTATTGGTTGATCATATAGGTCATTTTCGACCTCCCTTGGCTTATTCTAATCCAATTAGGGTTTTTAACCAATCTTGTGCATCCAATAAGTGATTTTGTGTCATTGGATTAACATTTAGGTCATTTTCGTCCTCCGAAGGCTTATTCTAATCCAATTAGGGTTTTTAACCAATCTTGTGCATCCAATAAGTGATTTTGTGTCATTGGTTGAACACTTAGGTCATTTTCGTCCTCCCTAGGTTTATTCTAATTCAATTACGGTTTTTAACTAATCTTGTGCATCCAATAAGTGATTTTGTGTCATTAGATTAACATTTAGGTTATTTTCGTCCTCCCTAGGCTTTTTCTAATCCAATTATGGTTTTTAACCAATCTTGTGCATACAATAAGTGATTTTGTATCATTGGTTGAACATTTAGGTCATTTTCATCCTTCCTAGGCTTATTCTAATCCAATTAGGGTTTTTATCCAATCTTGTGCATCCAATAAGTGGTTTTGTGTCATTGGTTGAACATTTAGGTCATTTATGTCCTCCCTATGCTTATTCTAATCCAATTAAGGTTTTTAACCAATCTTGTGCATCCAATAATTGATTTTGTGTCATTGGTTGAACATTAGGTCATTTTCGTCCTCCCTAGGCTTATTCTAATCCAATTAGGGTTTTTAACCAATCTTGTGCATCCAGTAAGTGATTTTGTGTCATTGGTTGAACATTTAGGTCATTTTCGTCCACCCTTGGTTTATTCTAATCCAATTAGGGTTTTTAACCAATCTTGTGCATCCAATAAGTGATGTTGTGTCATTGGTTGAACATTTAGGTCATTTTTGTCCTCCTTAGGTTTATTCTAATCCAATTAGGGTTTTTAACCAATCTTGTGCATCCAATAAGTAATTTTGTGTCATTGGATTAACATTTAGGTCATTTTCGTCCTCCCTTGGCTTATTCTAATCCAATTAGGGTTTTTAACCAATCTTGTGCATCCTATAAGTGATTTTGTGTCATTGGTTGAACATTTAGGTCATTTTCATCCTCCCTAGGCTTATTCTAATCCAATAAGGTTTTTAACCAATCTTGTGCATCCAATAATTGATTTTGTCTCATTGGTTGAACATTAGGCCATTTTCGTCCTCCCTAGGCTTATTCTTATCTATTGAGGGTTTTCAATCAATCTTGTGCATCGAATAAGTGATTTTGTGTCATTCGTTGAACATTTAGGTCATTTACGTCCTCCCTAGGCTTATTATAATCCAATTAGCGTTTTTAACCAATCTTGTGCATCCAATAAGTGATTTTGTGTATTGGTTGATCATTTAGGTCATTTTCGACCTCCCTTGGCTTATTGTAATCCAATTAGGGTTTTTAATCAATCTTGTGCATGCAATAAGTGATTTTGTGTCATTGGTTGAACATTTAGTTCATTTTCATCATCCCTAGGCTTATTCTAATCCAATTAGGGTTTTTAACCAATCTTGTGCATCCAATAAGTGATTTTGTGACATTGGTTGAACACTTAGGTCATTTTCGTCCTCCCTAGGCTTATTCTAATCCAATAATGTTTTTAACCAATCCTGTGCATCCAATAAGTGATTTTGTGTCATTGGTTGAACATTTAGGTCATTTTTGTCCTCCCTAGGCTTATTCTAATCCAATTATGGTTTTTAACCAATCTTGTGCATACAATAAGTGATTTTGTATCATTGGTTGAACATTTAGGTCATTTTCATCCTTCCTAGGCTTATTCTAATCCAATTAGGGTTTTTATCCAATCTTGTGCATCCAATAAGTGGTTTTGTGTCATTGGTTGAACATTTAGGTCATTTACGTCCTCCCTATGCTTATTCTAATCCAATTAAGGTTTTTAACCAATCTTGTGCATCCAATAATTGATTTTGTGTCATTGGTTGAACATTAGGTCATTTTCGTCCTCCCTAGGCTTATTCTAATCCAATTAGGGTTTTTAACCAATCTTGTGCATCCAGTAAGTGATTTTGTGTCATTGGTTGAACATTTAGGTCATTTTCGTCCACCCTTAGTTTATTCTAATCCAATTAGGGTTTTTAACCAATCTTGTGCATCCAATAAGTGATGTTGTGTCATTGGTTGAACATTTAGGTCATTTTTGTCCTCCTTAGGTTTATTCTAATCCAATTAGGGTTTTTAACCAATCTTGTGCATCCAATAAGTAATTTTGTGTCATTGGATTAACATTTAGGTCATTTTCGTCCTCCCTTGGCTTATTCTAATCCAATTAGGGTTTTTAACCAATCTTGTGCATCCTATAAGTGATTTTGTGTCATTGGTTGAACATTTAGGTCATTTTCATCCCCCCTAGGCTTATTCTAATCCAATAAGGTTTTTAACCAATCTTGTGCATCCAATAATTGATTTTGTCTCATTGGTTGAACATTAGGCCATTTTCGTCCTCCCTAGGCTTATTCTTATCTATTGAGGGTTTTCAATCAATCTTGTGCATCGAATAAGTGATTTTGTGTCATTCGTTGAACATTTAGGTCATTTACGTCCTCCCTAGGCTTATTATAATCCAATTAGCGTTTTTAACCAATCTTGTGCATCCAATAAGTGATTTTGTTTCATTCGTTGAACATTTAGGTCATTTACGTACTCCCTTGGCTTATTCTAATCCAATTATGATTTTCACCCATTCTTGTGCATCTAATAAGTGATCTTGTGTCATTGGTTGAACATTAAGGTCATTTTCATCCTCCCTAGGCTTATTCTAATCCAATTAGGGTTTTTATACAATCTTGTGCATCCAATAAGTGATTTTGTGTCATTGGTTGAACATTTAGGTCATTTTTGTCCTCCCTAAGCTTATTTTATTGCAATTAGGGTTTTTAATCAATCTTGTGCATCCAATAAGTGATTTTGTGTCATTCGTTGAACATTTAGGTCATTTTCGTCCTCCCTAGGTTTATTCTAATCGTATTAGGGTTTTTAACTAATCTTGTGTATCCAATAACTTATTTTGTGTCATTGGTTGAACATTTAGGTCATTTTCGTCCTCCCTAGGCTTATTATAATCCAATTAGGGTTTTTAACCAATCTTGTGCATCCAATAGGTGATTTTGTGTCATTGGATGAACATTTAGGTCATTTTCGTCGTCCCTTGGTTTATTCTAATTCAATTACGGTTTTTAACCAATCTTGTGCATCCTATAAGTGATTTTGTGTATTGGTTGATCATTTAGGTCATTTTCGACCTCCCTTGGCTTATTCTAATCCAATTAGGATTTTTAATCAATCTTGTGCATGCAATAAGTGATTTTGTGTCATTGGTTGAACATTTAGTTCATTTTCATCCTCCCTAGGCTTATTCTAATCCAATTAGGGTTTTTAACCAATCTTGTGCATCCAATAAGTGATTTTATGTCATTGGTTGAACACTTAGGTCATTTTCTTCCTCCCTAGGCTTATTCTAATCCAATAATGTTTTTAACCAATCCTGTGCATCCAATAAGTGATTTTGTGTCATTGGTGTAACATTTAGGTCATTTTTGTCCTCCCTAGGCTTATTCTAATCCAATTAGGGTTTTTAACCAATCTTGTGCATCCAATAAGTGATTTTGCGTCATTGGTTGAACATTTAGGTCTTTTTCGTCGTCCCTTGGTTTATTCTAATCCAATTAGGGTTTTTAACTAATCTTGTGCATCCAATAACTTATTTTGTTTCATTGGTTGAACATTTAGATCATTTTCGTCCTCCCTAGGCTTATTCTAATCCAATTAGGGTTTTTAACCAATCTTGTGCATCCAATAAGTGATTTTGTGTCATTGGTTGAACATTTAGGTCATTTTCATCGTCCCTTGGTTTATTCTAATTCAGTTAGGGTTTTTAACCAATCTTGTGAATCCTATAAGTGATTTTGTGTATTGGTTGATCATATAGGTCATTTTCGACCTCCCTTGGCTTATTCTAATCCAATTAGGGTTTTTAACCAATCTTGTGCATCCAATAAGTGATTTTGTGTCATTGGATTAACATTTAGGTCATTTTCGTCCTCCAAAGGCTTATTCTAATCCAATTAGGGTTTTTAACCAATCTTGTGCATCCAATAAGTGATTTTGTGTCATTGGTTGAACACTTAGGTCATTTTCGTCCTCCCTAGGTTTATTCTAATTCAATTACGGTTTTTAACTAATCTTGTGCATCCAATAAGTGATTTTGTGTCATTAGATTAACATTTAGGTTATTTTCGTCCTCCCTAGGCTTTTTCTAATCCAATTATGGTTTTTAACCAATCTTGTGCATACAATAAGTGATTTTGTATCATTGGTTGAACATTTAGGTCATTTTCATCCTTCCTAGGCTTATTCTAATCCAATTAGGGTTTTTATCCAATCTTGTGCATCCAATAAGTGGTTTTGTGTCATTGGTTGAACATTTAGGTCATTTATGTCCTCCCTATGCTTATTCTAATCCAATTAAGGTTTTTAACCAATCTTGTGCATCCAATAATTGATTTTGTGTCATTGGTTGAACATTAGGTCATTTTCGTCCTCCCTAGGCTTATTCTAATCCAATTAGGGTTTTTAACCAATCTTGTGCATCCAGTAAGTGATTTTGTGTCATTGGTTGAACATTTAGGTCATTTTCGTCCACCCTTGGTTTATTCTAATCCAATTAGGGTTTTTAACCAATCTTGTGCATCCAATAAGTGATTTTGTGTCATTGGTTGAACATTTAGGTCATTTTCGTCCTCCCTAGGTTTATTCTAATCCAATTAGGGTTTTTAACCAATCTTGTGCATCCAATAAGTGATTTTGTGTCATTGGTTGAATATTTAGGTCATTTTCGTCGTCCCTTGGTTTATTCTAATCCAATTAGGGTTTTTAACTAATCTTGTGCATCCAATAACTGATTTTGTTTCATTGGTTGAACATTTAGATCATTTTCGTCCTCGCTACGCTTGTTCTAATCGAATTAGGGTTTTTAAACTATCTTGTGCATCCAATAAGTGATTTTGTGTCATTGGTTGAACATTTAGATCATTTTCGTCCTCGCTAGGCTTGTTCTAATTGACTTAGGGTTTTTAAACTATCTTGTGCATCCAATAAGTGATTTTGTGTCATTGGTTGAACATTTAGGTCATTTTCGACCTCCCTTGGTTTATTCTAATTCAATTAGGGTTTTTAACCAATCTTGTGCATCCTATAAGTGATTTTGTGTTTTGGTTGATCATTTAGGTCATTTTCGACCTCCCTTGGCTTATTCTAATCCAATTAGGGGTTTTAATCAATCTTGTGCATGCAATAAGTGATTTTGTGTCATTGGTTGAACATTTAGGTCATTTTCGACCTCCCTTGGCTTATTCTAATCCAATTAGGGTTTTTAATCAATCTTGTGCATGCAATAAGTGATTTTGTGTCATTGGTTGAACATTTAGGTCATTTTCGTCGTCCCTTGGTTTATTCTCATCCAATTAGGGTTTTTAACTAATCTTGTGCATCCAATAACTGATTTTGTTTCATTGGTTGAACATTTAGATCATTTTCGTCCTCCCTAGGCTTATTCTAATCCAATTAGGGTTTTTAACCAATCTTGTGCATCCAATAAGTGATTTTGTGTCATTGGTTGAACATTTAGGTCATTTTCATCGTCCCTTGGTTTATTCTAATTCAATTAGGTTTTTTAACCAATCTTGTGAATCCTATAAGTGATTTTGTGTATTGGTTGATCATATAGGTCATTTTCGACCTCCCTTGGGTTATTCTAATCCAATTAGGGTTTTTAACCAATCTTGTGCATCCAATAAGTGATTTTGTGTCATTGGATTAACATTTAGGTCATTTTCGTCCTCCGAAGGCTTATTCTAATCCAATTAGGGTTTTTAACCAATCTTGTGCATCCAATAAGTGATTTTGTGTCATTGGTTGAACACTTAGGTCATTTTCGTCCTCCCTAGGTTTATTCTAATTCAATTACGGTTTTTAACTAATCTTGTGCATCCAATAAGTGATTTTGTGTCATTGGTTGAACACTTAGGTAATTTTCGTCCTCCCTAGGTTTATTCTAATTCAATTACGGTTTTTAACTAATCTTGTGCATCCAATAAGTGATTTTGTGTCATTAGATTAACATTTAGGTTATTTTCGTCCTCCCTAGGCTTTTTCTAATCCAATTATGGTTTTTAACCAATCTTGTGCATACAATAAGTGATTTTGTATCATTGGTTGAACATTTAGGTCATTTTCATCCTTCCTAGGCTTATTCTAATCCAATTAGGGTTTTTATCCAATCTTGTGCATCCAATAAGTGGTTTTGTGTCATTGGTTGAACATTTAGGTCATTTACGTCCTCCCTATGCTTATTCTAATCCAATTAAGGTTTTTAACCAATCTTGTGCATCCAATAATTGATTTTGTGTCATTGGTTGAACATTAGGTCATTTTCGTCCTCCCTAGGCTTATTCTAATCCAATTAGGGTTTTTAACCAATCTTGTGCATCCAGTAAGTGATTTTGTGTCATTGGTTGAACATTTAGGTCATTTTCGTCCACCCTTAGTTTATTCTAATCCAATTAGGGTTTTTAACCAATCTTGTGCATCCAATAAGTGATGTTGTGTCATTGGTTGAACATTTAGGTCATTTTTGTCCTCCTTAGGTTTATTCTAATCCAATTAGGGTTTTTAACCAATCTTGTGCATCCAATAAGTAATTTTGTGTCATTGGATTAACATTTAGGTCATTTTCGTCCTCCCTTGGCTTATTCTAATCCAATTAGGGTTTTTAACCAATCTTGTGCATCCTATAAGTGATTTTGTGTCATTGGTTGAACATTTAGGTCATTTTCATCCCCCCTAGGCTTATTCTAATCCAATAAGGTTTTTAACCAATCTTGTGCATCCAATAATTGATTTTGTCTCATTGGTTGAACATTAGGCCATTTTCGTCCTCCCTAGGCTTATTCTTATCTATTGAGGGTTTTCAATCAATCTTGTGCATCGAATAAGTGATTTTGTGTCATTCGTTGAACATTTAGGTCATTTACGTCCTCCCTAGGCTTATTATAATCCAATTAGCGTTTTTAACCAATCTTGTGCATCCAATAAGTGATTTTGTTTCATTCGTTGAACATTTAGGTCATTTACGTACTCCCTTGGCTTATTCTAATCCAATTATGATTTTCACCCATTCTTGTGCATCTAATAAGTGATCTTGTGTCATTGGTTGAACATTAAGGTCATTTTCATCCTCCCTAGGCTTATTCTAATCCAATTAGGGTTTTTATACAATCTTGTGCATCCAATAAGTGATTTTGTGTCATTGGTTGAACATTTAGGTCATTTTTGTCCTCCCTAAGCTTATTTTATTGCAATTAGGGTTTTTAATCAATCTTGTGCATCCAATAAGTGATTTTGTGTCATTCGTTGAACATTTAGGTCATTTTCGTCCTCCCTAGGTTTATTCTAATCGTATTAGGGTTTTTAACTAATCTTGTGTATCCAATAACTTATTTTGTGTCATTGGTTGAACATTTAGGTCATTTTCGTCCTCCCTAGGCTTATTATAATCCAATTAGGGTTTTTAACCAATCTTGTGCATCCAATAGGTGATTTTGTGTCATTGGATGAACATTTAGGTCATTTTCGTCGTCCCTTGGTTTATTCTAATTCAATTACGGTTTTTAACCAATCTTGTGCATCCTATAAGTGATTTTGTGTATTGGTTGATCATTTAGGTCATTTTCGACCTCCCTTGGCTTATTCTAATCCAATTAGGATTTTTAATCAATCTTGTGCATGCAATAAGTGATTTTGTGTCATTGGTTGAACATTTAGTTCATTTTCATCCTCCCTAGGCTTATTCTAATCCAATTAGGGTTTTTAACCAATCTTGTGCATCCAATAAGTGATTTTATGTCATTGGTTGAACACTTAGGTCATTTTCGTCCTCCCTAGGCTTATTCTAATCCAATAATGTTTTTAACCAATCCTGTGCATCCAATAAGTGATTTTGTGTCATTGGTGTAACATTTAGGTCATTTTTGTCCTCCCTAGGCTTATTCTAACCCAATTAGGGTTTTTAACCAATCTTGTGCATCCAATAAGTGATTTTGCGTCATTGGTTGAACATTTAGGTCATTTTCGTCGTCCCTTGGTTTATTCTAATCCAATTAGGGTTTTTAACTAATCTTGTGCATCCAATAACTTATTTTGTTTCATTGGTTGAACATTTAGATCATTTTCGTCCTCCCTAGGCTTATTCTAATCCAATTAGGGTTTTTAACCAATCTTGTGCATCCAATAAGTGATTTTGTGTCATTGGTTGAACATTTAGGTCATTTTCATCGTCCCTTGGTTTATTCTAATTCAATTAGGGTTTTTAACCAATCTTGTGAATCCTATAAGTGATTTTGTGTATTGGTTGATCATATAGGTCATTTACGTCCTCCCTTGGCTTATTCTAATCCAATTAGGGTTTTTAACCAATCTTGTGCATCCAATAAGTGATTTTGTGTCATTGGATTAACATTTAGGTCATTTTCGTCCTCCGAAGGCTTATTCTAATCCAATTAGGGTTTTTAACCAATCTTGTGCATCCAATAAGTGATTTTGTGTCATTGGTTGAACACTTAGGTCATTTTCGTCCTCCCTAGGTTTATTCTAATTCAATTACGGTTTTTAACTAATCTTGTGCATCCAATAAGTGATTTTGTGTCATTGGTTGAACACTTAGGTAATTTTCGTCCTCCCTAGGTTTATTCTAATTCAATTACGGTTTTTAACTAATCTTGTGCATCCAATAAGTGATTTTGTGTCATTAGATTAACATTTAGGTTATTTTCGTCCTCCCTAGGCTTTTTCTAATCCAATTATGGTTTTTAACCAATCTTGTGCATACAATAAGTGATTTTGTATCATTGGTTGAACATTTAGGTCATTTTCATCCTTCCTAGGCTTATTCTAATCCAATTAGGGTTTTTATCCAATCTTGTGCATCCAATAAGTGGTTTTGTGTCATTGGTTGAACATTTAGGTCATTTACGTCCTCCCTATGCTTATTCTAATCCAATTAAGGTTTTTAACCAATCTTGTGCATCCAATAATTGATTTTGTGTCATTGGTTGAACATTAGGTCATTTTCGTCCTCCCTAGGCTTATTCTAATCCAATTAGGGTTTTTAACCAATCTTGTGCATCCAGTAAGTGATTTTGTGTCATTGGTTGAACATTTAGGTCATTTTCGTCCACCCTTAGTTTATTCTAATCCAATTAGGGTTTTTAACCAATCTTGTGCATCCAATAAGTGATGTTGTGTCATTGGTTGAACATTTAGGTCATTTTTGTCCTCCTTAGGTTTATTCTAATCCAATTAGGGTTTTTAACCAATCTTGTGCATCCAATAAGTAATTTTGTGTCATTGGATTAACATTTAGGTCATTTTCGTCCTCCCTTGGCTTATTCTAATCCAATTAGGGTTTTTAACCAATCTTGTGCATCCTATAAGTGATTTTGTGTCATTGGTTGAACATTTAGGTCATTTTCATCCTCCCTAGGCTTATTCTAATCCAATAAGGTTTTTAACCAATCTTGTGCATCCAATAATTGATTTTGTCTCATTGGTTGAACATTAGGCCATTTTCGTCCTCCCTAGGCTTATTCTTATCTATTGAGGGTTTTCAATCAATCTTGTGCATCGAATAAGTGATTTTGTGTCATTCGTTGAACATTTAGGTCATTTACGTCCTCCCTAGGCTTATTATAATCCAATTAGCGTTTTTAACCAATCTTGTGCATCCAATAAGTGATTTTGTGTATTGGTTGATCATTTAGGTCATTTTCGACCTCCCTTGGCTTATTGTAATCCAATTAGGGTTTTTAATCAATCTTGTGCATGCAATAAGTGATTTTGTGTCATTGGTTGAACATTTAGTTCATTTTCATCATCCCTAGGCTTATTCTAATCCAATTAGGGTTTTTAACCAATCTTGTGCATCCAATAAGTGATTTTGTGACATTGGTTGAACACTTAGGTCATTTTCGTCCTCCCTAGGCTTATTCTAATCCAATAATGTTTTTAACCAATCCTGTGCATCCAATAAGTGATTTTGTGTCATTGGTTGAACATTTAGGTCATTTTTGTCCTCCCTAGGCTTATTCTAATCCAATTATGGTTTTTAACCAATCTTGTGCATACAATAAGTGATTTTGTATCATTGGTTGAACATTTAGGTCATTTTCATCCTTCCTAGGCTTATTCTAATCCAATTAGGGTTTTTATCCAATCTTGTGCATCCAATAAGTGGTTTTGTGTCATTGGTTGAACATTTAGGTCATTTACGTCCTCCCTATGCTTATTCTAATCCAATTAAGGTTTTTAACCAATCTTGTGCATCCAATAATTGATTTTGTGTCATTGGTTGAACATTAGGTCATTTTCGTCCTCCCTAGGCTTATTCTAATCCAATTAGGGTTTTTAACCAATCTTGTGCATCCAGTAAGTGATTTTGTGTCATTGGTTGAACATTTAGGTCATTTTCGTCCACCCTTGGTTTATTCTAATCCAATTAGGGTTTTTAACCAATCTTGTGCATCCAATAAGTGATGTTGTGTCATTGGTTGAACATTTAGGTCATTTTCGTCCTCCCTTGGCATACTCTAATCCAATTAGGGTTTTTAACCAATCTTGTGCATCCTATAAGGGATTTTGTGTCATTGGTTGAACATTTAGGTCATTTTCGTCCTCCCTAGGCTTATTCTAATCCAATTAAGGTTTTTAACCAATCTTGTGCATCCAATAATTGATTTTGTGTCATTGGTTGAACATTAGGTCATTTTCGTCCTCCCTAGGCTTATTCTAATCCAATTAGGGTTTTTAACCAATCTTGTGCATCCAATAAGTGATTTTGTGTCATTGGTTGAACATTTAGGTCATTTTCATCGTCCCTTGGTTTATTCTAATTCAATTAGGGTTTTTAACCAATCTTGTGAATCCTATAAGTGATTTTGTGTATTGGTTGATCATATAGGTCATTTTCGACCTCCCTTGGCTTATTCTAATCCAATTAGGGTTTTTAACCAATCTTGTGCATCCAATAAGTGATTTTGTGTCATTGGATTAACATTTAGGTCATTTTCGTCCTCCGAAGGCTTATTCTAATCCAATTAGGGTTTTTAACCAATCTTGTGCATCCAATAAGTGATTTTGTGTCATTGGTTGAACACTTAGGTCATTTTCGTCCTCCCTAGGTTTATTCTAATTCAATTACGGTTTTTAACTAATCTTGTGCATCCAATAAGTGATTTTGTGTCATTAGATTAACATTTAGGTTATTTTCGTCCTCCCTAGGCTTTTTCTAATCCAATTATGGTTTTTAACCAATCTTGTGCATACAATAAGTGATTTTGTATCATTGGTTGAACATTTAGGTCATTTTCATCCTTCCTAGGCTTATTCTAATCCAATTAGGGTTTTTATCCAATCTTGTGCATCCAATAAGTGGTTTTGTGTCATTGGTTGAACATTTAGGTCATTTATGTCCTCCCTATGCTTATTCTAATCCAATTAAGGTTTTTAACCAATCTTGTGCATCCAATAATTGATTTTGTGTCATTGGTTGAACATTAGGTCATTTTCGTCCTCCCTAGGCTTATTCTAATCCAATTAGGGTTTTTAACCAATCTTGTGCATCCAATAAGTGATTTTGTGTCATTGGTTGAACATTTAGGTCACTTTCGTCCTCCCTAGGCTTATTCTAATCCAATTAGGGTTTTTAACCAATCTTGTGCATCCAATAAGTGATTTTGTGTCATTGGTTGAACATTTAGGTCATTTTCGTCGTCCCTTGTTTATTCTAATCCAATTAGAGTTTTTAACTAATCTTGTGCATCCAATAACTGATTTTGTTTCATTGGTTGAACATTTAGATCATTTTCGTCCTCCCTAGGCTTATTCTAATCCAATTAGGGTTTTTAACCAATCTTGTGCATCCAATAAGTGATTTTGTGTCATTGGTTGAACATTTAGGTCATTTTCATCGTCCCTTGGTTTATTCTAATTCAATTAGGTTTTTTAACCAATCTTGTGAATCCTATAAGTGATTTTGTGTATTGGTTGATCATATAGGTCATTTTCGACCTCCCTTGGGTTATTCTAATCCAATTAGGGTTTTTAACCAATCTTGTGCATCCAATAAGTGATTTTGTGTCATTGGATTAACATTTAGGTCATTTTCGTCCTCCGAAGGCTTATTCTAATCCAATTAGGGTTTTTAACCAATCTTGTGCATCCAATAAGTGATTTTGTGTCATTGGTTGAACACTTAGGTCATTTTCGTCCTCCCTAGGTTTATTCTAATTCAATTACGGTTTTTAACTAATCTTGTGCATCCAATAAGTGATTTTGTGTCATTGGTTGAACACTTAGGTAATTTTCGTCCTCCCTAGGTTTATTCTAATTCAATTACGGTTTTTAACTAATCTTGTGCATCCAATAAGTGATTTTGTGTCATTAGATTAACATTTAGGTTATTTTCGTCCTCCCTAGGCTTTTTCTAATCCAATTATGGTTTTTAACCAATCTTGTGCATACAATAAGTGATTTTGTATCATTGGTTGAACATTTAGGTCATTTTCATCCTTCCTAGGCTTATTCTAATCCAATTAGGGTTTTTATCCAATCTTGTGCATCCAATAAGTGGTTTTGTGTCATTGGTTGAACATTTAGGTCATTTACGTCCTCCCTATGCTTATTCTAATCCAATTAAGGTTTTTAACCAATCTTGTGCATCCAATAATTGATTTTGTGTCATTGGTTGAACATTAGGTCATTTTCGTCCTCCCTAGGCTTATTCTAATCCAATTAGGGTTTTTAACCAATCTTGTGCATCCAGTAAGTGATTTTGTGTCATTGGTTGAACATTTAGGTCATTTTCGTCCACCCTTAGTTTATTCTAATCCAATTAGGGTTTTTAACCAATCTTGTGCATCCAATAAGTGATGTTGTGTCATTGGTTGAACATTTAGGTCATTTTTGTCCTCCTTAGGTTTATTCTAATCCAATTAGGGTTTTTAACCAATCTTGTGCATCCAATAAGTAATTTTGTGTCATTGGATTAACATTTAGGTCATTTTCGTCCTCCCTTGGCTTATTCTAATCCAATTAGGGTTTTTAACCAATCTTGTGCATCCTATAAGTGATTTTGTGTCATTGGTTGAACATTTAGGTCATTTTCATCCCCCCTAGGCTTATTCTAATCCAATAAGGTTTTTAACCAATCTTGTGCATCCAATAATTGATTTTGTCTCATTGGTTGAACATTAGGCCATTTTCGTCCTCCCTAGGCTTATTCTTATCTATTGAGGGTTTTCAATCAATCTTGTGCATCGAATAAGTGATTTTGTGTCATTCGTTGAACATTTAGGTCATTTACGTCCTCCCTAGGCTTATTATAATCCAATTAGCGTTTTTAACCAATCTTGTGCATCCAATAAGTGATTTTGTTTCATTCGTTGAACATTTAGGTCATTTACGTACTCCCTTGGCTTATTCTAATCCAATTATGATTTTCACCCATTCTTGTGCATCTAATAAGTGATCTTGTGTCATTGGTTGAACATTAAGGTCATTTTCATCCTCCCTAGGCTTATTCTAATCCAATTAGGGTTTTTATACAATCTTGTGCATCCAATAAGTGATTTTGTGTCATTGGTTGAACATTTAGGTCATTTTTGTCCTCCCTAAGCTTATTTTATTGCAATTAGGGTTTTTAATCAATCTTGTGCATCCAATAAGTGATTTTGTGTCATTCGTTGAACATTTAGGTCATTTTCGTCCTCCCTAGGTTTATTCTAATCGTATTAGGGTTTTTAACTAATCTTGTGTATCCAATAACTTATTTTGTGTCATTGGTTGAACATTTAGGTCATTTTCGTCCTCCCTAGGCTTATTATAATCCAATTAGGGTTTTTAACCAATCTTGTGCATCCAATAGGTGATTTTGTGTCATTGGATGAACATTTAGGTCATTTTCGTCGTCCCTTGGTTTATTCTAATTCAATTACGGTTTTTAACCAATCTTGTGCATCCTATAAGTGATTTTGTGTATTGGTTGATCATTTAGGTCATTTTCGACCTCCCTTGGCTTATTCTAATCCAATTAGGATTTTTAATCAATCTTGTGCATGCAATAAGTGATTTTGTGTCATTGGTTGAACATTTAGTTCATTTTCATCCTCCCTAGGCTTATTCTAATCCAATTAGGGTTTTTAACCAATCTTGTGCATCCAATAAGTGATTTTATGTCATTGGTTGAACACTTAGGTCATTTTCGTCCTCCCTAGGCTTATTCTAATCCAATAATGTTTTTAACCAATCCTGTGCATCCAATAAGTGATTTTGTGTCATTGGTGTAACATTTAGGTCATTTTTGTCCTCCCTAGGCTTATTCTAACCCAATTAGGGTTTTTAACCAATCTTGTGCATCCAATAAGTGATTTTGCGTCATTGGTTGAACATTTAGGTCATTTTCGTCGTCCCTTGGTTTATTCTAATCCAATTAGGGTTTTTAACTAATCTTGTGCATCCAATAACTTATTTTGTTTCATTGGTTGAACATTTAGATCATTTTCGTCCTCCCTAGGCTTATTCTAATCCAATTAGGGTTTTTAACCAATCTTGTGCATCCAATAAGTGATTTTGTGTCATTGGTTGAACATTTAGGTCATTTTCATCGTCCCTTGGTTTATTCTAATTCAATTAGGGTTTTTAACCAATCTTGTGAATCCTATAAGTGATTTTGTGTATTGGTTGATCATATAGGTCATTTACGTCCTCCCTTGGCTTATTCTAATCCAATTAGGGTTTTTAACCAATCTTGTGCATCCAATAAGTGATTTTGTGTCATTGGATTAACATTTAGGTCATTTTCGTCCTCCGAAGGCTTATTCTAATCCAATTAGGGTTTTTAACCAATCTTGTGCATTCAATAAGTGATTTTGTGTCATTGGTTGAACACTTAGGTCATTTTCGTCCTCCCTAGGTTTATTCTAATTCAATTACGGTTTTTAACTAATCTTGTGCATCCAATAAGTGATTTTGTGTCATTAGATTAACATTTAGGTTATTTTCGTCCTCCCTAGGCTTTTTCTAATCCAATTATGGTTTTTAACCAATCTTGTGCATACAATAAGTGATTTTGTATCATTGGTTGAACATTTAGGTCATTTTCATCCTTCCTAGGCTTATTCTAATCCAATTAGGGTTTTTATCCAATCTTGTGCATCCAATAAGTGGTTTTGTGTCATTGGTTGAACATTTAGGTCATTTA
>JBBPBP010009779.1:38655419-38668625 GCA_037974735.1 Cicer chorassanicum
CCTAATTGCAATAAAATAAGCTTAGGGAGGACAAAAATGACCTAAATGTTCAACCAATGACACAAAATCACTTATTGGATGCACAAGATTGGTTAAAAACCCTAATTGGATTAGAATAAACCAAGGGTGGACGAAAATGACCTAAATGTTCAACCAATGACACAAAATCACTTACTGGATGCACAAGATTGGTTAAAAACCTTAATTGGATTAGAATAAGCCTAGGGAGGACGAAAATGACCTAATGTTCAACCAATGACACAAAATCAATTATTGGATGCACAAGATTGCTTAATAACCTTAATTGGATTAGAATAAGCATAGGGAGGACGTAAATGACCTAAATGTTCAACCAATGACACAAAACCACTTATTGGATGCACAAGATTGGATAAAAACCCTAATTGGATTAGAATAAGCCTAGGAAGGATGAAAATGACCTAAATGTTCAACCAATGATACAAAATCACTTATTGTATGCACAAGATTGGTTAAAAACCATAATTGGATTAGAAAAAGCCTAGGGATGACGAAAATAACCTAAATGTTAATCTAATGACACAAAATCACTTATTGGATGCACAAGATTAGTTAAAAACCGTAATTGAATTAGAATAAACCTAGGGAGGACGAAAATGACCTAAGTGTTAAACCAATGACACAAAATCACTTATTGGATGCACAAGATTGGTTAAAAACCCTAATTGGATTAGAATAAGCCTTCGGAGGACGAAAATGACCTAAATGTTAATCCAAAGACACAAAATCACTTATTGGATGCACAAGATTGGTTAAAAACCCTAATTGGATTAGAATAAGCCAAGGGAGGTCGAAAATGACCTATATGATCAACCAATACACAAAATCACTTATAGGATTCACAAGATTGGTTAAAAACCCTAATTGAATTAGAATAAACCAAGGGACGATGAAAATGACCTAAATGTTCAACCAATGAAACAAAATCACTTATTGGATGCACAAGATTGGTTAAAAACCATAATTGGATTAAAATAAGCCTAGGGAGGACGAAAATGAACTAAATGTTCAACCAATGAAACAAAATCAGTTATTGGATGCACAAGATTAGTTAAAAACTCTAATTGGATTAGAATAAACAAGGGACGACGAAAATGACCTAAATGTTCAACCAATGACACAAAATCACTTATTGGATGCACAAGATTGGTTAAAAACCCTAATTGGATTAGAATAAGCCTAGGGAGGACGAAAGTGACCTAAATGTTCAACCAATGACACAAAATCACTTATTGGATGCACAAGATTGGTTAAAAACCCTAATTGGATTAGAATAAGCCTAGGGAGGACGAAAATGACCTAATGTTCAACCAATGACACAAAATCAATTATTGGATGCACAAGATTGGTTAAAAACCTTAATTGGATTAGAATAAGCATAGGGAGGACATAAATGACCTAAATGTTCAACCAATGACACAAAACCACTTATTGGATGCACAAGATTGGATAAAAACCCTAATTGGATTAGAATAAGCCTAGGAAGGATGAAAATGACCTAAATGTTCAACCAATGATACAAAATCACTTATTGTATGCACAAGATTGGTTAAAAACCATAATTGGATTAGAAAAAGCCTAGGGAGGACGAAAATAACCTAAATGTTAATCTAATGACACAAAATCACTTATTGGATGCACAAGATTAGTTAAAAACCGTAATTGAATTAGAATAAACCTAGGGAGGACGAAAATGACCTAAGTGTTAAACCAATGACACAAAATCACTTATTGGATGCACAAGATTGGTTAAAAACCCTAATTGGATTAGAATAAGCCTTCGGAGGACGAAAATGACCTAAATGTTAATCCAAAGACACAAAATCACTTATTGGATGCACAAGATTGGTTAAAAACCCTAATTGGATTAGAATAAGCCAAGGGAGGTCGAAAATGACCTATATGATCAACCAATACACAAAATCACTTATAGGATTCACAAGATTGGTTAAAAACCCTAATTGAATTAGAATAAACCAAGGGACGATGAAAATGACCTAAATGTTCAACCAATGAAACAAAATCACTTATTGGATGCACAAGATTGGTTAAAAACCATAATTGGATTAAAATAAGCCTAGGGAGGACGAAAATGAACTAAATGTTCAACCAATGAAACAAAATCAGTTATTGGATGCACAAGATTAGTTAAAAACTCTAATTGGATTAGAATAAACAAGGGACGACGAAAATGACCTAAATGTTCAACCAATGACACAAAATCACTTATTGGATGCACAAGATTGGTTAAAAACCCTAATTGGATTAGAATAAGCCTAGGGAGGACGAAAGTGACCTAAATGTTCAACCAATGACACAAAATCACTTATTGGATGCACAAGATTGGTTAAAAACCCTAATTGGATTAGAATAAGCCTAGGGAGGACGAAAATGACCTAATGTTCAACCAATGACACAAAATCAATTTTTGGATGCACAAGATTGGTTAAAAACCTTAATTGGATTAGAATAAACCTAGGGAGGACGAAAATGACCTAAATGTTCAACCAATGACACAAAATCACTTATTGGATGCACAAGATTGGTTAAAAACCCTAATTGGATTAGAGTAAGCCTAGGGAGGACGAAAATGACCTAAATGTTCAACCAATGACACAAAATCACTTATTGGATGCACAAGATTGGTTAAAAACCCTAATTGGATTAGAATAAGCCTAGGGAGGACGAAAATGACCTAAATGTTCAACTAATGACACAAAATCACTTATTGGATGCCCAAGATTGGTTAAAAACCCTAATTGGATTAGAATAAGCCTAGGGAGGACGAAAATGACCTAAATGTTCAACCAATGACACAAAATCACTTATTGGATGCACAAGATTGGTTAAAAACCCTAATTGGATTAGAATAAGCCTAGGGAGGACGAAAGTGACCTAAATGTTCAACCAATGACACAAAATCACTTATTGGATGCACAAGATTGGTTAAAAACCCTAATTGGATTAGAATAAGCCTATGGAGGACGAAAATGACCTAATGTTCAACCAATGACACAAAATCAATTATTGGATGCACAAGATTGGTTAAAAACCTTAATTGGATTAGAATAAACCTAGGGAGGACGAAAATGACCTAAATGTTCAACCAATGACACAAAATCACTTATTGGATGCACAAGATTGGTTAAAAACCCTAATTGGATTAGAGTAAGCCTAGGGAGGACGAAAATGACCTAAATGTTCAACCAATGACACAAAATCACTTATTGCATGCACAAGATTGATTAAAAACTTTAGTTGGATTAGAATAAGCCTAGGGAGGACGAAAATCACCTAAATGTTCAACAATTGACACAAAATCACTTATTCGATGCACAAGATTGATTGAAAACCCTCAATAGATAAGAATAAGCCTAGGGAGGACGGAAAATGGCCTAATGTTCAACCAATGAGACAAAATCAATTATTGGATGCACAAGATTGGTTAAAAACCTTATTGGATTAGAATAAGCCTAGGGAGGATGAAAATGACCTAAATGTTCAACCAATGACACAAAATCACTTATAGGATGCACAAGATTGGTTAAAAACCCTAATTGGATTAGAATAAGCCAAGGGAGGACGAAAATGACCTAAATGTTAATCCAATGACACAAAATTACTTATTGGATGCACAAGATTGGTTAAAAACCCTAATTGGATTAGAATAAACCTAAGGAGGACAAAAATGACCTAAATGTTCAACCAATGACACAACATCACTTATTGGATGCACAAGATTGGTTAAAAACCCTAATTGGATTAGAATAAACTAAGGGTGGACGAAAATGACCTAAATGTTCAACCAATGACACAAAATCACTTACTGGATGCACAAGATTGGTTAAAAACCCTAATTGGATTAGAATAAGCCTAGGGAGGACGAAAATGACCTAATGTTCAACCAATGACACAAAATCAATTATTGGATGCACAAGATTGGTTAAAAACCTTAATTGGATTAGAATAAGCATAGGGAGGACGTAAATGACCTAAATGTTCAACCAATGACACAAAACCACTTATTGGATGCACAAGATTGGATAAAAACCCTAATTGGATTAGAATAAGCCTAGGAAGGATGAAAATGACCTAAATGTTCAACCAATGATACAAAATCACTTATTGTATGCACAAGATTGGTTAAAAACCATAATTGGATTAGAATAAGCCTAGGGAGGACAAAAATGACCTAAATGTTCAACCAATGACACAAAATCACTTATTGGATGCACAGGATTGGTTAAAAACATTATTGGATTAGAATAAGCCTAGGGAGGACGAAAATGACCTAAGTGTTCAACCAATGACACAAAATCACTTATTGGATGCACAAGATTGGTTAAAAACCCTAATTGGATTAGAATAAGCCTAGGGAGGATGAAAATGAACTAAATGTTCAACCAATGACACAAAATCACTTATTGCATGCACAAGACTGATTAAAAACCCTAATTGGATTAGAATAAGCCAAGGGAGGTCGAAAATGACCTAAATGATCAACCAATACACAAAATCACTTATAGGATGCACAAGATTGGTTAAAAACCCTAATTGAATTAGAATAAACCTAGGGACGACGAAAATGACCTAAATGTTCATCCAATGACACAAAATCACCTATTGGATGCACAAGATTGGTTAAAAACCCTAATTGGATTATAATAAGCCTAGGGAGGACTAAAATGACCTAAATGTTCAACCAATGACACAAAATCACTTATTGGATGCACAAGATTGGCTAAAAACCCTAATTGGATTAGAATAAGCCTAGGGAGGACGAAAATGATCTAAATGTTCAACCAATGACACAAAATCAGTTATTGGATACACAAGATTAGTTAAAAACCCTAATACGATTAGAATAAACCTAGGGAGGACGTAAATGACCTAAATGTTAAACACATGACACAAAATCACTTATTGGATGCACAAGATTGATTAAAAACCCTAATTGCAATAAAATAAGCTTAGGGAGGACAAAAATGACCTAAATGTTCAACCAATGACACAAAATCACTTATTGGATGCACAAGATTGTATAAAAATCCTAATTGGATTAGAATAAGCCTAGGGAGGATGAAAATGACCTAAATGTTCAACCAATGACACAAAATCACTTATTAGATGCACAAGAACGGTTAAAAACCATAATTGGATTAGAATAAGCCAAGGGAGTACGTAAATGACCTAAATGTTCAACGAATGAAACAAAATCACTTATTGGATGCACAAGATTGGTTAAAAACGCTAATTGGATTATAAGAAGCCTAGGGAGGACGTAAATGACCTAAATGTTCAACGAATGACACAAAATCACTTATTGGATGCACAAGATTGGTTAAAAACCATAATTGGATTAGAATAAGCCTAGGGAGGACGAAAATGATCTAAATGTTCAACCAATGAAACAAAATCAGTTATTGGATGCACAAGATTAGTTAAAAACTCTAATTGGATTAGAATAAACAAGGGACGACGAAAATGACCTAAATGTTCAACCAATGACACAAAATCACTTATTGGATGCACAAGATTGGTTAAAAACCCTAATTGGATTAGAATAAGCCTAGGGAGGACGAAAGTGACCTAAATGTTCAACCAATGACACAAAATCACTTATTGGATGCACAAGATTGGTTAAAAACCCTAATTGGATTAGAATAAGCCTAGGGAGGACGAAAATGACCTAATGTTCAACCAATGACACAAAATCAATTTTTGGATGCACAAGATTGGTTAAAAACCTTAATTGGATTAGAATAAACCTAGGGAGGACGAAAATGACCTAAATGTTCAACCAATGACACAAAATCACTTATTGGATGCACAAGATTGGTTAAAAACCCTAATTGGATTAGAGTAAGCCTAGGGAGGACGAAAATGACCTAAATGTTCAACCAATGACACAAAATCACTTATTGCATGCACAAGATTGATTAAAAACTTTAGTTGGATTAGAATAAGCCTAGGGAGGACGAAAATCACCTAAATGTTCAACAATTGACACAAAATCACTTATTCGATGCACAAGATTGATTGAAAACCCTCAATAGATAAGAATAAGCCTAGGGAGGACGAAAAAGGCCTAATGTTCAACCAATGAGACAAAATCAATTATTGGATGCACAAGATTGGTTAAAAACCTTATTGGATTAGAATAAGCCTAGGGAGGATGAAAATGACCTAAATGTTCAACCAATGACACAAAATCACTTATAGGATGCACAAGATTGGTTAAAAACCCTAATTGGATTAGAATATGCCAAGGGAGGACGAAAATGACCTAAATGTTAATCCAATGACACAAAATCACTTATTGGATGCACAAGATTGGTTAAAAACCCTAATTGGATTAGAATAAACCTAGGGAGGACAAAAATGACCTAAATGTTCAACCAATGACACAACATCACTTATTGGATGCACAAGATTGGTTAAAAACCCTAATTGGATTAGAATAAACCAAGGGTGGACGAAAATGACCTAAATGTTAATCCAATGACACAAAATCACTTATTGGATGAACAAGATTGGTTAAAAACCCTAATTGGATTAGAATAAGCCAAGGGAGGTCGAAAATGACCTATATGATCAACCAATACACAAAATCACTTATAGGATTCACAAGATTGGTTAAAAACCCTAATTGGATTAGAATAAGCCAAGGGAGGACGAAAATGACCTAAATGTTAATCCAATGACACAAAATTACTTATTGGATGCACAAGATTGGTTAAAAACCCTAATTGGATTAGAATAAACCTAAGGAGGACAAAAATGACCTAAATGTTCAACCAATGACACAACATCACTTATTGGATGCACAAGATTGGTTAAAAACCCTAATTGGATTAGAATAAACTAAGGGTGGACGAAAATGACCTAAATGTTCAACCAATGACACAAAATCACTTACTGGATGCACAAGATTGGTTAAAAACCCTAATTGGATTAGAATAAGCCTAGGGAGGACGAAAATGACCTAATGTTCAACCAATGACACAAAATCAATTATTGGATGCACAAGATTGGTTAAAAACCTTAATTGGATTAGAATAAGCATAGGGAGGACGTAAATGACCTAAATGTTCAACCAATGACACAAAACCACTTATTGGATGCACAAGATTGGATAAAAACCCTAATTGGATTAGAATAAGCCTAGGAAGGATGAAAATGACCTAAATGTTCAACCAATGATACAAAATCACTTATTGTATGCACAAGATTGGTTAAAAACCATAATTGGATTAGAATAAGCCTAGGGAGGACAAAAATGACCTAAATGTTCAACCAATGACACAAAATCACTTATTGGATGCACAGGATTGGTTAAAAACATTATTGGATTAGAATAAGCCTAGGGAGGACGAAAATGACCTAAGTGTTCAACCAATGACACAAAATCACTTATTGGATGCACAAGATTGGTTAAAAACCCTAATTGGATTAGAATAAGCCTAGGGAGGATGAAAATGAACTAAATGTTCAACCAATGACACAAAATCACTTATTGCATGCACAAGACTGATTAAAAACCCTAATTGGATTAGAATAAGCCAAGGGAGGTCGAAAATGACCTAAATGATCAACCAATACACAAAATCACTTATAGGATGCACAAGATTGGTTAAAAACCCTAATTGAATTAGAATAAACCTAGGGACGACGAAAATGACCTAAATGTTCATCCAATGACACAAAATCACCTATTGGATGCACAAGATTGGTTAAAAACCCTAATTGGATTATAATAAGCCTAGGGAGGACTAAAATGACCTAAATGTTCAACCAATGACACAAAATCACTTATTGGATGCACAAGATTGGCTAAAAACCCTAATTGGATTAGAATAAGCCTAGGGAGGACGAAAATGATCTAAATGTTCAACCAATGACACAAAATCAGTTATTGGATACACAAGATTAGTTAAAAACCCTAATACGATTAGAATAAACCTAGGGAGGACGTAAATGACCTAAATGTTAAACACATGACACAAAATCACTTATTGGATGCACAAGATTGATTAAAAACCCTAATTGCAATAAAATAAGCTTAGGGAGGACAAAAATGACCTAAATGTTCAACCAATGACACAAAATCACTTATTGGATGCACAAGATTGTATAAAAATCCTAATTGGATTAGAATAAGCCTAGGGAGGATGAAAATGACCTAAATGTTCAACCAATGACACAAAATCACTTATTAGATGCACAAGAACGGTTAAAAACCATAATTGGATTAGAATAAGCCAAGGGAGTACGTAAATGACCTAAATGTTCAACGAATGAAACAAAATCACTTATTGGATGCACAAGATTGGTTAAAAACGCTAATTGGATTATAAGAAGCCTAGGGAGGACGTAAATGACCTAAATGTTCAACGAATGACACAAAATCACTTATTGGATGCACAAGATTGGTTAAAAACCATAATTGGATTAGAATAAGCCTAGGGAGGACGAAAATGATCTAAATGTTCAACCAATGAAACAAAATCAGTTATTGGATGCACAAGATTAGTTAAAAACTCTAATTGGATTAGAATAAACAAGGGACGACGAAAATGACCTAAATGTTCAACCAATGACACAAAATCACTTATTGGATGCACAAGATTGGTTAAAAACCCTAATTGGATTAGAATAAGCCTAGGGAGGACGAAAGTGACCTAAATGTTCAACCAATGACACAAAATCACTTATTGGATGCACAAGATTGGTTAAAAACCCTAATTGGATTAGAATAAGCCTAGGGAGGACGAAAATGACCTAATGTTCAACCAATGACACAAAATCAATTTTTGGATGCACAAGATTGGTTAAAAACCTTAATTGGATTAGAATAAACCTAGGGAGGACGAAAATGACCTAAATGTTCAACCAATGACACAAAATCACTTATTGGATGCACAAGATTGGTTAAAAACCCTAATTGGATTAGAGTAAGCCTAGGGAGGACGAAAATGACCTAAATGTTCAACCAATGACACAAAATCACTTATTGGATGCACAAGATTGGTTAAAAACCCTAATTGGATTAGAATAAGCCTAGGGAGGACGAAAATGACCTAAATGTTCAACTAATGACACAAAATCACTTATTGGATGCCCAAGATTGGTTAAAAACCCTAATTGGATTAGAATAAGCCTAGGGAGGACGAAAATGACCTAAATGTTCAACCAATGACACAAAATCACTTATTGGATGCACAAGATTGGTTAAAAACCCTAATTGGATTAGAATAAGCCTAGGGAGGACGAAAGTGACCTAAATGTTCAACCAATGACACAAAATCACTTATTGGATGCACAAGATTGGTTAAAAACCCTAATTGGATTAGAATAAGCCTGGGGAAGACGAAAATGACCTAAATGTTCAACCAATGACACAAAATCACTTATTGGATGCACAAAATTGGTTCAAAACCCTAATTAGATTAGAATAAGCCTAGAGAGGACGAAAAATGACCTAAATGTTCAACAAATGACAGAAAATCACTTATTGGATGCACAAGATTGGTTAAAAACCCTAATTGGATTAGAATAAGCCTAGGGAAGACGAAAATGACCTAAATGTTCAACCAATGACACAAAATCACTTATTGGATGCACAAGATTGGTTAAAAACCCTAATTGGATTAGAATAAGCCTAGGGAGGACGAAATTGACCTAAATGTTCAACCAATGACACAAAATCACTTATTGTATGCACAAGATTGGTTAAAAACCCTAATTGGATTAGAATAAGCCTAGGGAGGACGAAATTGACCTAAATGTTCAACCAATTATACAAACGAACTTATTGGATGCACAAGATTGGTTAAAAACTCTAATTGGATTTGAATAAGCCTAGGGAGGACGAAAATGACCTAAATGTTCAACCAATGACACAAAATCACTTATTGGATGCACAAGATTGGTTAAAAACCCTAATTGGATTAGAGTAAGCCTAGGGAGGACGAAAATGACCTAAATGTTCAACCAATGACACAAAATCACTTATTGGATGCACATGATTGGTTAAAAACCCTAATTGGATTAGAAAAAGCCTAGGGAAGACGAAAATGACCTAAATGTTCAACCAATGACACAAAAATCACTTATTGGATGCACAAGATTGGTTAAAAACCCTAATTGGATTAGAATAAGCCTAGGGAGGACGAAATTGACCTAAATGTTCAACCAATGACACAAAATCACTTATTGTATGCACAAGATTGGTTAAAAACCCTAATTGGATTAGAATAAGCCTAGGGAGGACGAAAATGACCTAAATGTTCAACCAATGACACAAAATCACTTATTGGATGCACAAGATTGGTTAAAAACCCTAATTGGATTAGAATATGCCTAGGGAGGACGAAAATGACCTAAATGTTCAACCAATGACACAAAATCACTTATTGGATGCACCAGATTGGATACAAACCCTAATTAGATTAGAATAAGCCTAGGGAGCACGAAAATGACCTAAATGATAATCCAATGACACAAACGCACTTATTGGACGCACAAGATTGGCTAAAAACCCTTATTGGATTAGAATAAGCCTAGGGAGGACGAAAATGACTTAAATGTTCAACCAATGACACAAAATCACTTATTGGATGCACAAGATTGGTTAAAAACCCTAATTGGATTAGAATAAACCTAGGGAGGACGAAAATGACCTAAATGTTCAACCAATGACACAAAATCACTTATTGGATGCACAAGATTGGTTAAAAACCCTAATTGGATTAGAATAAACCAAGGGTGGACGAAAATGACCTAAATGTTCAACCAATGACACAAAATCACTTACTGGATGCACAAGATTGGTTAAAAACCCTAATTGGATTAGAATAAGCCTAGGGAGGATGAAAATGACCTAATGTTCAATCAATGACACAAAATCAATTATTGGATGCACAAGATTGGTTAAAAACCTTAATTGGATTAGAATAAGCATAGGGAGGACGTAAATGACCTAAATGTTCAACCAATGACACAAAACCTTTTATTGGATGCACAAGATTGGATAAAAACCCTAATTGGATTAGAATAAGCCTAGGAAGGATGAAAATGACCTAAATGTTTAACCAATGATACAAAATCACTTATTGTATGCACAAGATTGGTTAAAAACCATAATTGGATTAGAATAAGCCTAGCTAGGACGAAAATAACCTAAATGTTAATCCAATGACACAAAATCACTTATTGGATGCACAAGATTTGTTAAAAACCCTAATTGAATTAGAGTAAACCTAGGGAGGACGAAAATGACCTAAATGTTCAACCAATGACACAAAATCACTTATTGGATGCACAAGATTGGTTAAAAACCCTAATTGGATTAGAATAAGCCTTCAGAGGACGAAAATGACCTAAATGTTAATCCAATGACACAAAATCACTTATTGGATGCACAAGATTGGTTAAAAACCCTAATTGGATTAGAATAAGCCAAGGGAGGTCGAAAATGACCAAAATGATCAATCAATACACAAAATCACTTATAGGATTCACAAGATTGGTTAAAAACCCTAATTGAATTAGAATAAACCAAGGGACGATGAAAATGACCTAAATGTTCAACCAATGACACAAAATCACTTATTGGATGCACAAGATTGGTTAAAAACCCTAATTGGATTAGAATAAGCCTAGGGAGGACGAAAATGATCTAAATGTTCAACCAATGAAACAAAATAAGTTATTGGATGCACAAGATTAGTTAAAAACCCTAATTGGATTAGAATAAACCAAGGGACGACGAAAATGACCTAAATGTTCAACCAATGACGCAAAATCACTTATTGGATGCACAAGATTGGTTAAAAACCCTAATTGGATTAGAATAAGCCTAGGGAGGACAAAAATGACCTAAATGTTACACCAATGACACAAAATCACTTATTGGATGCACAGGATTGGTTAAAAACATTATTGGATTAGAATAAGCCTAGGGAGGACGAAAATGACCTAAGTGTTAAACCAATGACACAAAATCACTTATTGGATGCACAAGATTGGTTAAAAACCATAATTGGATTAGAATAAGCCTAGGGAGGATGAAAATGAACTAAATGTTCAACCAATGACACAAAATCACTTATTGCATGCCCAAGATTGATTAAAAACCCTAATTGCAATAAAATAAGCATAGGGAGGACAAAAATGACCTAAATGTTCAACCAATGACACAAAATCACTTATTGGATGCACAAGATTGTATAAAAACCCTAATTGGATTAGAATAAGCCTAGGGAGGATGAAAATGACCTTAATGTTCTACCAATGACACAAGATCACTTATTAGATGCACAAGAATGGGTGAAAATCATAATTGGATTAGAATAAGCCAAGGGAGTACGTAAATGACCTAAATGTTCAACGAATGAAACAAAATCACTTATTGGATGCACAAGATTGGTTAAAAACGCTAATTGGATTATAATAAGCCTAGGGAGGACGTAAATGACCTAAATGTTCAACGAATGACACAAAATCACTTATTCGATGCACAAGATTGATTGAAAACCCTAAATACATAAGAATAAGCCTAGGGAGGACGAAAATGGCCTAATGTTCAACCAATGAGACAAAATCAATTATTGGATGCACAAGATTGGTTAAAAACCCTATTGGATTAGAATAAGCCTAGGGAGGATGAAAATCACCTAAATGTTCAACCAATGACACAAAATCACTTATAGGATGCACAAGATTGGTTAAAAACCCTAATTGGATTAGAATAAGCCAAGGGAGGACGAAAATGACCTAAATGTTAATCCAATGACACAAAATCACTTATTGGATGCACAAGATTGGTTAAAAACCTTAATTGGATTAGAATAAGCAGAGGGAGGACGTAAATGACCTAAATGTTCAACCAATGACACAAAACCACTTATTGGATGCACAAGATTGGATAAAAACCCTAATTGGATTAGAATAAGCCTAGGAAGGATGAAAATGACCTAAATGTTCAACCAATGATACAAAATCACTTATTGTATGCACAAGATTGGTTAAAAACCATAATTGGATTAGAATAAGCCTAGGGAGGACGAAAATAACCTAAATGTTAATCCAATGACACAAAATCACTTATTGGATGCACAAGATTTGTTAAAAACCGTAATTGAATTAGAATAAACCTAGGGAGGA
>JBBPBP010009779.1:38669125-38727300 GCA_037974735.1 Cicer chorassanicum
TAATCCAATTAGGGTTTTTAACCAATCTTGTGCATCCAATAGGTGATTTTGTGTCATTGGATGAACATTTAGGTCATTTTCGTCGTCCCTTGGTTTATTCTAATTCAATTACGGTTTTTAACCAATCTTGTGCATCCTATAAGTGATTTTGTGTATTGGTTGATCATTTAGGTCATTTTCGACCTCCCTTGGCTTATTCTAATCCAATTACGATTTTTAATCAATCTTGTGCATGCAATAAGTGATTTTGTGTCATTGGTTGAACATTTAGTTCATTTTCATCCTCCCTAGGCTTATTCTAATCCAATTAGGGTTTTTAACCAATCTTGTGCATCCAATAAGTGATTTTATGTCATTGGTTGAACACTTAGGTCATTTTCGTCCTCCCTAGGCTTATTCTAATCCAATAATGTTTTTAACCAATCCTGTGCATCCAATAAGTGATTTTGTGTCATTGGTGTAACATTTAGGTCATTTTTGTCCTCCCTAGGCTTATTCTAACCCAATTAGGGTTTTTAACCAATCTTGTGCATCCAATAAGTGATTTTGCGTCATTGGTTGAACATTTAGGTCATTTTCGTCGTCCCTTGGTTTATTCTAATCCAATTAGGGTTTTTAACTAATCTTGTGCATCCAATAACTTATTTTGTTTCATTGGTTGAACATTTAGATCATTTTCGTCCTCCCTAGGCTTATTCTAATCCAATTAGGGTTTTTAACCAATCTTGTGCATCCAATAAGTGATTTTGTGTCATTGGTTGAACATTTAGGTCATTTTCATCGTCCCTTGGTTTATTCTAATTCAATTAGGGTTTTTAACCAATCTTTTGAATCCTATAAGTGATTTTGTGTATTGGTTGATCATATAGGTCATTTTCGACCTCCCTTGGCTTATTCTAATCCAATTAGGGTTTTTAACCAATCTTGTGCATCCAATAAGTGATTTTGTGTCATTGGATTAACATTTAGGTCATTTTCGTCCTCCAAAGGCTTATTCTAATCCAATTAGGGTTTTTAACCAATCTTGTGCATCCAATAAGTGATTTTGTGTCATTGGTTGAACACTTAGGTCATTTTCGTCCTCCCTAGGTTTATTCTAATTCAATTACGGTTTTTAACTAATCTTGTGCATCCAATAAGTGATTTTGTGTCATTAGATTAACATTTAGGTTATTTTCGTCCTCCCTAGGCTTTTTCTAATCCAATTATGGTTTTCAACCAATCTTGTGCATACAATAAGTGATTTTGTATCATTGGTTGAACATTTAGGTCATTTTCATCCTTCCTAGGCTTATTCTAATCCAATTAGGGTTTTTATCCAATCTTGTGCATCCAATAAGTGGTTTTGTGTCATTGGTTGAACATTTAGGTCATTTACGTCCTCCCTATGCTTATTCTAATCCAATTAAGGTTTTTAAGCAATCTTGTGCATCCAATAATTGATTTTGTGTCATTGGTTGAACATTAGGTCATTTTCGTCCTCCCTAGGCTTATTCTAATCCAATTAGGGTTTTTAACCAATCTTGTGCATCCAGTAAGTGATTTTGTGTCATTGGTTGAACATTTAGGTCATTTTCGTCCACCCTTGGTTTATTCTAATCCAATTAGGGTTTTTAACCAATCTTGTGCATCCAATAAGTGATGTTGTGTCATTGGTTGAACATTTAGGTCATTTTCGTCCTCCCTAGGTTTATTCTAATCCAATTAGGGTTTTTAACCAATCTTGTGCATCCATTAAGTGATTTTGTGTCATTGGATTAACATTTAGGTCATTTTCGTCCTCCCTTGGCTTATTCTAATCCAATTAGGGTTTTTAACCAATCTTGTGCATCCTATAAGTGATTTTGTGTCATTGGTTGAACATTTAGGTCATTTTCATCCTCCCTAGGCTTATTCTAATCCAATTAGGGTTTTTAACCAATCTTGTGCATCCAATAAGTGGTTTTGTCTCATTGGTTGAACATGAGGCCATTTTCGTCCTCCCTAGGCTTATTCTTATCTATTGAGGGTTTTCAATCAATCTTGTGCATCGAATAAGTGATTTTGTGTCATTCGTTGAACATTTAGGTCATTTACGTCCTCCCTAGGCTTATTATAATCCAATTAGCGTTTTTAACCAGTCTTGTGCATCCAATAAGTGATTTTGTTTCATTCGTTGAACATTTAGGTCATTTACGTACTCCCTTGGCTTATTCTAATCCAATTATGATTTTCAACCATTCTTGTGCATCTAATAAGTGATCTTGTGTCATTGGTTGAACATTAAGGTCATTTTCATCCTCCCTAGGCTTATTCTAATCCAATTAGGGTTTTTATACAATCTTGTGCATCCAATAAGTGATTTTGTGTCATTGGTTGAACATTTAGGTCATTTTTGTCCTCCTTAAGCTTATTTTATTGCAATTAGGGTTTTTAACCAATCTTGTGCATCCAATAAGTGATTTTGTGTCATTGGTTTAACATTAAGGTCATTTTCATCCTCCCTAGGTTTATTCTAATCCTATTAGGGTTTTTAATTAATCTTGTGCATCCATAAGTGATTTTGTGTCATTGGTTGAACATTTAGGTGATTTTCGTCCTCCCTTGGCTTATTCTAATCCAATTAGGGTTTTTAATCAATCTTGTGCATCCAATAAGTGATTTTGTGTCATTGGTTGGACATTTAGGTCATTTTCGTCCTCCCTAGGTTTATTCTAATCCAATTAGGGTTTTTAACCAATCTTGTGCATCCAATAAGTGATTTTGTGTCATTGGATTAACATTTAGGTCATTTTCGTCCTCACTAAGCTTATTCTAATCCAATTATGGTTTTTAACCAATCTTGTGCATACAATAAGTGATTTTGTATCATTGGTTGAACATTTAGGTCATTTTCATCATCCCTAGGCTTATTCTAATATAATTAGGGTTTTTATCCAATCTTGTGCATCCAATAATTGATTTTGTGTCATTGGTTGAACATTTAGGTCATTTTCGTCCTCCCTGGGCTTATTCTAATCCAATTAAGGTTTTTAACCAATCTTGTGCATCCAATAATTGATTTTGTGTCATTGGTTGAACATTAGGTCATTTTCGTCCTCCCTAGGCTTATTCTAATCCAATTAGGGTTTTTAACCAATCTTGTGCATCCAATAAGTGATTTTGTGTCATTGGTTGAACATTTAGGTCATTTTCATCGTCCCTTGGTTTATTCTAATTCAATTAGGGTTTTTAACCAATCTTGTGAATCCTATAAGTGATTTTGTGTATTGGTTGATCATATAGGTCATTTTCGACCTCCCTTGGCTTATTCTAATCCAATTAGGGTTTTTAACCAATCTTGTGCATCCAATAAGTGATTTTGTGTCATTGGATTAACATTTAGGTCATTTTCGTCCTCTGAAGGCTTATTCTAATCCAATTAGGGTTTTTAACCAATCTTGTGCATCCAATAAGTGATTTTGTGTCATTGGTTGAACACTTAGGTCATTTTCGTCCTCCCTAGGTTTATTCTAATTCAATTACGGTTTTTAACAAATCTTGTGCATCCAATAAGTGATTTTGTGTCATTGGATTAACATTTAGGTTATTTTCGTCCTCCCTAGGCTTATTCTAATCCAATTATGGTTTTTAACCAATCTTGTGCATACAATAAGTGATTTTGTATCATTGGTTGAACATTTAGGTCATTTTCATCCTTCCTAGGCTTATTCTAATCCAATTAGGGTTTTTATCCAATCTTGTGCATCCAATAAGTGGTTTTGTGTCATTGGTTGAACATTTAGGTCATTTACGTCCTCCCTCTGCTTATTCTAATCCAATTAAGGTTTTTAACCAATCTTGTGCATCCAATAAGTGATTTTGTGTCATTGGATTAACATTTAGGTCATTTTCGTCCTCCCTTGGCTTATTCTAATCCAATTAGGGTTTTTAACCAATCTTGTGCATCCTATAAGTGATTTTGTGTCATTGGTTGAACATTTAGGTGATTTTCATCCTCCCTAGGCTTATTCTAATCCAATAGGGTTTTTAACCAATCTTGTGCATCCAATAATTGATTTTGTCTCATTGGTTGAACATTAGGCCATTTTCGTCCTCCCTAGGCTTATTCTTATGTATTTAGGGTTTTCAATCAATCATGTGCATCGAATAAGTGATTTTGTGTCATTCGTTGAACATTTAGGTCATTTACGTCCTCCCTAGGCTTATTATAATCCAATTAGCGTTTTTAACCAATCTTGTGCATCCAATAAGTGATTTTGTTTCATTCGTTGAACATTTAGGTCATTTACGTACTCCCTTGGCTTATTCTAATCCAATTATGATTTTCACCCATTCTTGTGCATCTAATAAGTGATCTTGTGTCATTGGTTGAACATTAAGGTCATTTTCATCCTCCCTAGGCTTATTCTAATCCAATTAGGGTTTTTATACAATCTTGTGCATCCAATAAGTGATTTTGTGTCATTGGTTGAACATTTAGGTCATTTTTGTCCTCCCTATGCTTATTTTATTGCAATTAGGGTTTTTAATCAATCTTGGGCATGCAATAAGTGATTTTGTGTCATTGGTTGAACATTTAGTTCATTTTCATCCTCCCTAGGCTTATTCTAATCCAATTATGGTTTTTAACCAATCTTGTGCATCCAATAAGTGATTTTGTGTCATTGGTTTAACACTTAGGTCATTTTCGTCCTCCCTAGGCTTATTCTAATCCAATAATGTTTTTAACCAATCCTGTGCATCCAATAAGTGATTTTGTGTCATTGGTGTAACATTTAGGTCATTTTTGTCCTCCCTAGGCTTATTCTAATCCAATTAGGGTTTTTAACCAATCTTGTGCATCCAATAAGTGATTTTGCGTCATTGGTTGAACATTTAGGTCATTTTCGTCGTCCCTTGGTTTATTCTAATCCAATTAGGGTTTTTAACTAATCTTGTGCATCCAATAACTTATTTTGTTTCATTGGTTGAACATTTAGATCATTTTCGTCCTCCCTAGGCTTATTCTAATCCAATTAGGGTTTTTAACCAATCTTGTGCATCCAATAAGTGATTTTGTGTCATTGGTTGAACATTTAGGTCATTTTCATCGTCCCTTGGTTTATTCTAATTCAATTAGGTTTTTTAACCAATCTTGTGAATCCTATAAGTGATTTTGTGTATTGGTTGATCATATAGGTCATTTTCGACCTCCCTTGGGTTATTCTAATCCAATTAGGGTTTTTAACCAATCTTGTGCATCCAATAAGTGATTTTGTGTCATTGGATTAACATTTAGGTCATTTTCGTCCTCCGAAGGCTTATTCTAATCCAATTAGGGTTTTTAACCAATCTTGTGCATCCAATAAGTGATTTTGTGTCATTGGTTGAACACTTAGGTCATTTTCGTCCTCCCTAGGTTTATTCTAATTCAATTACGGTTTTTAACTAATCTTGTGCATCCAATAAGTGATTTTGTGTCATTGGTTGAACACTTAGGTAATTTTCGTCCTCCCTAGGTTTATTCTAATTCAATTACGGTTTTTAACTAATCTTGTGCATCCAATAAGTGATTTTGTGTCATTAGATTAACATTTAGGTTATTTTCGTCCTCCCTAGGCTTTTTCTAATCCAATTATGGTTTTTAACCAATCTTGTGCATACAATAAGTGATTTTGTATCATTGGTTGAACATTTAGGTCATTTTCATCCTTCCTAGGCTTATTCTAATCCAATTAGGGTTTTTATCCAATCTTGTGCATCCAATAAGTGGTTTTGTGTCATTGGTTGAACATTTAGGTCATTTACGTCCTCCCTATGCTTATTCTAATCCAATTAAGGTTTTTAACCAATCTTGTGCATCCAATAATTGATTTTGTGTCATTGGTTGAACATTAGGTCATTTTCGTCCTCCCTAGGCTTATTCTAATCCAATTAGGGTTTTTAACCAATCTTGTGCATCCAGTAAGTGATTTTGTGTCATTGGTTGAACATTTAGGTCATTTTCGTCCACCCTTAGTTTATTCTAATCCAATTAGGGTTTTTAACCAATCTTGTGCATCCAATAAGTGATGTTGTGTCATTGGTTGAACATTTAGGTCATTTTTGTCCTCCTTAGGTTTATTCTAATCCAATTAGGGTTTTTAACCAATCTTGTGCATCCAATAAGTAATTTTGTGTCATTGGATTAACATTTAGGTCATTTTCGTCCTCCCTTGGCTTATTCTAATCCAATTAGGGTTTTTAACCAATCTTGTGCATCCTATAAGTGATTTTGTGTCATTGGTTGAACATTTAGGTCATTTTCATCCTCCCTAGGCTTATTCTAATCCAATAAGGTTTTTAACCAATCTTGTGCATCCAATAATTGATTTTGTCTCATTGGTTGAACATTAGGCCATTTTCGTCCTCCCTAGGCTTATTCTTATCTATTGAGGGTTTTCAATCAATCTTGTGCATCGAATAAGTGATTTTGTGTCATTCGTTGAACATTTAGGTCATTTACGTCCTCCCTAGGCTTATTATAATCCAATTAGCGTTTTTAACCAATCTTGTGCATCCAATAAGTGATTTTGTTTCATTCGTTGAACATTTAGGTCATTTACGTACTCCCTTGGCTTATTCTAATCCAATTATGATTTTCACCCATTCTTGTGCATCTAATAAGTGATCTTGTGTCATTGGTTGAACATTAAGGTCATTTTCATCCTCCCTAGGCTTATTCTAATCCAATTAGGGTTTTTATACAATCTTGTGCATCCAATAAGTGATTTTGTGTCATTGGTTGAACATTTAGGTCATTTTTGTCCTCCCTAAGCTTATTTTATTGCAATTAGGGTTTTTAATCAATCTTGTGCATCCAATAAGTGATTTTGTGTCATTCGTTGAACATTTAGGTCATTTTCGTCCTCCCTAGGTTTATTCTAATCGTATTAGGGTTTTTAACTAATCTTGTGTATCCAATAACTTATTTTGTGTCATTGGTTGAACATTTAGGTCATTTTCGTCCTCCCTAGGCTTATTATAATCCAATTAGGGTTTTTAACCAATCTTGTGCATCCAATAGGTGATTTTGTGTCATTGGATGAACATTTAGGTCATTTTCGTCGTCCCTTGGTTTATTCTAATTCAATTACGGTTTTTAACCAATCTTGTGCATCCTATAAGTGATTTTGTGTATTGGTTGATCATTTAGGTCATTTTCGACCTCCCTTGGCTTATTCTAATCCAATTAGGATTTTTAATCAATCTTGTGCATGCAATAAGTGATTTTGTGTCATTGGTTGAACATTTAGTTCATTTTCATCCTCCCTAGGCTTATTCTAATCCAATTAGGGTTTTTAACCAATCTTGTGCATCCAATAAGTGATTTTATGTCATTGGTTGAACACTTAGGTCATTTTCGTCCTCCCTAGGCTTATTCTAATCCAATAATGTTTTTAACCAATCCTGTGCATCCAATAAGTGATTTTGTGTCATTGGTGTAACATTTAGGTCATTTTTGTCCTCCCTAGGCTTATTCTAACCCAATTAGGGTTTTTAACCAATCTTGTGCATCCAATAAGTGATTTTGCGTCATTGGTTGAACATTTAGGTCATTTTCGTCGTCCCTTGGTTTATTCTAATCCAATTAGGGTTTTTAACTAATCTTGTGCATCCAATAACTTATTTTGTTTCATTGGTTGAACATTTAGATCATTTTCGTCCTCCCTAGGCTTATTCTAATCCAATTAGGGTTTTTAACCAATCTTGTGCATCCAATAAGTGATTTTGTGTCATTGGTTGAACATTTAGGTCATTTTCATCGTCCCTTGGTTTATTCTAATTCAATTAGGGTTTTTAACCAATCTTGTGAATCCTATAAGTGATTTTGTGTATTGGTTGATCATATAGGTCATTTTCGACCTCCCTTGGCTTATTCTAATCCAATTAGGGTTTTTAACCAATCTTGTGCATCCAATAAGTGATTTTGTGTCATTGGATTAACATTTAGGTCATTTTCGTCCTCTGAAGGCTTATTCTAATCCAATTAGGGTTTTTAACCAATCTTGTGCATCCAATAAGTGATTTTGTGTCATTGGTTGAACACTTAGGTCATTTTCGTCCTCCCTAGGTTTATTCTAATTCAATTACGGTTTTTAACAAATCTTGTGCATCCAATAAGTGATTTTGTGTCATTGGATTAACATTTAGGTTATTTTCGTCCTCCCTAGGCTTATTCTAATCCAATTATGGTTTTTAACCAATCTTGTGCATACAATAAGTGATTTTGTATCATTGGTTGAACATTTAGGTCATTTTCATCCTTCCTAGGCTTATTCTAATCCAATTAGGGTTTTTATCCAATCTTGTGCATCCAATAAGTGGTTTTGTGTCATTGGTTGAACATTTAGGTCATTTACGTCCTCCCTCTGCTTATTCTAATCCAATTAAGGTTTTTAACCAATCTTGTGCATCCAATAAGTGATTTTGTGTCATTGGATTAACATTTAGGTCATTTTCGTCCTCCCTTGGCTTATTCTAATCCAATTAGGGTTTTTAACCAATCTTGTGCATCCTATAAGTGATTTTGTGTCATTGGTTGAACATTTAGGTGATTTTCATCCTCCCTAGGCTTATTCTAATCCAATAGGGTTTTTAACCAATCTTGTGCATCCAATAATTGATTTTGTCTCATTGGTTGAACATTAGGCCATTTTCGTCCTCCCTAGGCTTATTCTTATGTATTTAGGGTTTTCAATCAATCTTGTGCATCGAATAAGTGATTTTGTGTCATTCGTTGAACATTTAGGTCATTTACGTCCTCCCTAGGCTTATTATAATCCAATTAGCGTTTTTAACCAATCTTGTGCATCCAATAAGTGATTTTGTTTCATTCGTTGAACATTTAGGTCATTTACGTACTCCCTTGGCTTATTCTAATCCAATTATGATTTTCACCCATTCTTGTGCATCTAATAAGTGATCTTGTGTCATTGGTTGAACATTTAGTTCATTTTCATCCTCCCTAGGCTTATTCTAATCCAATTATGGTTTTTAACCAATCTTGTGCATCCAATAAGTGATTTTGTGTCATTGGTTTAACACTTAGGTCATTTTCGTCCTCCCTAGGCTTATTCTAATCCAATAAGGTTTTTAACCAATCTTGTGCAACCAATAATTGATTTTGTCTCATTGGTTGAATATTAGGCCATTTTCGTCCTCCTTAGGCTTATTCTAATCTAATGAGGGTGTTCAATCAATCTTGTGCATCCAATAACTGATTTTGTGTCATGGGTTGAACATTTATTTGATTTTCGTCCTTCCTAGGCTAATTCTAATCCAATTAGCGTTGTTAACCAAACTTGTGCATCCAATAAGTGATTTTGTGTCATTCGTTGAACATTTAGGTCATTTACGTCCACCCTAGGCTTATTCTAATCCAATTAGCGCTTTTAACCAATCTTGTGCATCCAATAAGTGGTTTTGTTTAATTCGTTGAACATTTAGGTCATTTACGTACTCCCTTGGCTTATTCTAATCTAATTATGGTTTTTAACCATTCTTGTGCATCTAATAAGTGATTTTGTGTAATTGGTTGAACATTAGGTCATTTTCATCCTCCCTAGGCTTACTCTAATCCAATTAGGGTTTTTATACAATCTTGTGCATCCAATAAGTGATTTTGTGTCATTGGTTGAACATTTAGGTCATTTTCGTCCTCCCTAAGCTTATTTTATTGCAATTAGGGTTTTTAAATCCAATAAGTGATTTTATGTCATTGGTTGAACATTTAGGTCATTTTCGTCCTCCCTAGGTTTATTCTAATCCAATTAGGGTTTTTAACTAATCTTGTGCGTCCAATAACTGATTTTGTTTCATTGGTTGAACATTTAGATCATTTTCGTCCTCCCTAGACTTATTCTAATCCAATTAGGGTTTTTAACCAATCTTGTGCATCCAATAAGTGATTTTGTGTCATTGGTTGAACATTTAGGTCATTTTGGTCGTCCCTTGGTTTATTCTAATGCAATTAGGGTTTTTAACCAATCTTGTGCATCCTATAAGTGATTCTGTGTATTGGTTGAACATTTAGGTCATTTTCGTCCTCCCTTGCCTTATTCTAATCCAATTAGGGTTTTTAATCAATCTTGTGCATCCAATAAGTGATTTTGTGTCATTGGTTGAACATTTAGGTCATTTTCGTCCTCCCTAGGCTTATTCTAATCCAATTAGGGTTTTTAACCAATCTTGTGCATCCAATAAGTGATGTTGTGTCATTGGTTGAACATTTAGGTCATTTTCGTCCTCCCCAGGTTTATTCTAATCCAATTAGGGTTTTTAACCAATCTTGTGCATCCTATAAGTGATTTTGTGTCATTGGTTGAACATTTAGGTGATTTTCATCCTCCCAAGGCTTATTCTAATCCAATAGGGTTTTTAACCAATCTTGTGCATCCAATAATTGATTTTGTCTCATTGGTTGAACATTAGGCCATTTTCGTCCTCCCTAGGCTTATTCTTATGTATTTAGGGTTTTCAATCAATCTTGTGCATCGAATAAGTGATTTTGTGTCATTCGTTGAACATTTAGGTCATTTACGTCCTCCCTAGGCTTATTATAATCCAATTAGCGTTTTTAACCAATCTTGTGCATCCAATAAGTGATTTTGTTTCATTCGTTGAACATTTAGGTCATTTACGTACTCCCTTGGCTTATTCTAATCCAATTATGATTTTCACCCATTCTTGTGCATCTAATAAGTGATCTTGTGTCATTGGTTGAACATTAAGGTCATTTTCATCCTCCCTAGGCTTATTCTAATCCAATTAGGGTTTTTATACAATCTTGTGCATCCAATAAGTGATTTTGTGTCATTGGTTGAACATTTAGGTCATTTTTGTCCTCCCTATGCTTATTTTATTGCAATTAGGGTTTTTAATCAATCTTGGGCATGCAATAAGTGATTTTGTGTCATTGGTTGAACATTTAGTTCATTTTCATCCTCCCTAGGCTTATTCTAATCCAATTATGGTTTTTAACCAATCTTGTGCATCCAATAAGTGATTTTGTGTCATTGGTTTAACACTTAGGTCATTTTCGTCCTCCCTAGGCTTATTCTAATCCAATAATGTTTTTAACCAATCCTGTGCATCCAATAAGTGATTTTGTGTCATTGGTGTAACATTTAGGTCATTTTTGTCCTCCCTAGGCTTATTCTAATCCAATTAGGGTTTTTAACCAATCTTGTGCATCCAATAAGTGATTTTGCGTCATTGGTTGAACATTTAGGTCATTTTCGTCGTCCCTTGGTTTATTCTAATCCAATTAGGGTTTTTAACTAATCTTGTGCATCCAATAACTTATTTTGTTTCATTGGTTGAACATTTAGATCATTTTCGTCCTCCCTAGGCTTATTCTAATCCAATTAGGGTTTTTAACCAATCTTGTGCATCCAATAAGTGATTTTGTGTCATTGGTTGAACATTTAGGTCATTTTCATCGTCCCTTGGTTTATTCTAATTCAATTAGGGTTTTTAACCAATCTTGTGAATCCTATAAGTGATTTTGTGTATTGGTTGATCATATAGGTCATTTTCGACCTCCCTTGGGTTATTCTAATCCAATTAGGGTTTTTAACCAATCTTGTGCATCCAATAAGTGATTTTGTGTCATTGGATTAACATTTAGGTCATTTTCGTCCTCCGAAGGCTTATTCTAATCCAATTAGGGTTTTTAACCAATCTTGTGCATCCAATAAGTGATTTTGTGTCATTGGTTGAACACTTAGGTCATTTTCGTCCTCCCTAGGTTTATTCTAATTCAATTACGGTTTTTAACTAATCTTGTGCATCCAATAAGTGATTTTGTGTCATTGGATTAACATTTAGGTTATTTTCGTCCTCCCTAGGCTTATTCTAATCCATTTATGGTTTTTAACCAATCTTGTGCATACAATAAGTGATTTTGTATCATTGGTTGAACATTTAGGTCATTTTCATCCTTCCTAGGCTTATTCTAATCCAATTAGGGTTTTTATCCAATCTTGTGTATCCAATAAGTGGTTTTGTGTCATTGGTTGAACATTTAGGTCATTTACGTCCTCCCTATGCTTATTCTAATCCAATTAAGGTTTTTAACCAATCTTGTGCATCCAATAATTGATTTTGTGTCATTGGTTGAACATTAGGTCATTTTCATCCTCCCTAGGCTTATTCTAGTCCAATTAGGGTTTTTATCCAATCTTGTGCATCCAGTAAGTGATTTTGTGTCATTGGTTGAACATTTAGGTCATTTTCGTCCACCCTTGGTTTATTCTAATCCAATTAGGGTTTTTAACCAATCTTGTGCATCCAATAAGTGATTTTGTGTCATTGGTTGAACATTTAGGTCATTTTCGTCCTCCCTAGGTTTATTCTAATCCAATTAGGGTTTTTAACCAATCTTGTGCAACCAATAAGTGATTTTGTGTCATTGGATTAACATTTAGGTCATTTTCGTCCTCCCTTGGGTTATTCTAATCCAATTAGGGTTTTTAACCAATCTTGTGCATCCTATAAGTGATTTTGTGTCATTGGTTGAACATTTAGGTCATTTTCATCCTCCCTAGGCTTATTCTAATCCAATTAGGGTTTTTAACCAATCTTGTGCATCCAATAAGTGGTTTTGTCTCATTGGTTGAACATTAGGCCATTTTCGTCCTCCCTAGGCTTATTCTTATCTATTGAGGATTTTCAATCAATCTTGTGCATCGAATAAGTGATTTTGTGTCATTCGTTGAACATTTAGGTCATTTACGTCCTCCCTAGGCTTATTATAATCCAATTAGCGTTTTTAACCAGTCTTGTGCATCCAATAAGTGATTTTGTTTCATTCGTTGAACATTTAGGTCATTTACGTACTCCCTTGGCTTATTCTAATCCAATTATGATTTTCACCCATTCTTGTGCATCTAATAAGTGATCTTGTGTCATTGGTTGAACATTAAGGTCATTTTCATCCTCCCTAGGCTTATTCTAATCCAATTAGGGTTTTTATACAATCTTGTGCATCCAATAAGTGATTTTGTGTCATTGGTGGAACATTTAGGTCATTTTTGTCCTCCTTAAGCTTATTTTATTGCAATTAGGGTTTTTAACCAATCTTGTGCATCCAATAAGTGATTTTGTTTCATTGGTTTAACATTAAGGTCATTTTCATCCTCCCTAGGTTTATTCTAATCCTATTAGGGTTTTTAATTAATCTTGTGCATCCATAAGTGATTTTGTGTCATTGGTTGAACATTTAGGTGATTTTCGTCTTCCCTTGGCTTATTCTAATCCAATTAGGGTTTTTAACCAATCTTGTGCATCCAATAAGTGATTTTGTGTCATTGGTTGAACATTTAGGTCATTTTCGTCCTCCCTAGGCTTATTCTAATCCAATAAGGTTTTTAACCAATCTTGTGCATCCAATAATTGATTTTGTCTCATTGGTTGAATATTAGGCCATTTTCGTCCTCCTTAGGCTTATTCTAATCTAATGAGGGTGTTCAATCAATCTTGTGCATCCAATAACTGATTTTGTGTCATGGGTTGAACATTTATTTGATTTTCGTCCTTCCTAGGCTAATTCTAATCCAATTAGCGTTGTTAACCAAACTTGTGCATCCAATAAGTGATTTTGTGTCATTCGTTGAACATTTAGGTCATTTACGTCCACCCTAGGCTTATTCTAATCCAATTAGCGCTTTTAACCAATCTTGTGCATCCAATAAGTGGTTTTGTTTAATTCGTTGAACATTTAGGTCATTTACGTACTCCCTTGGCTTATTCTAATCTAATTATGGTTTTTAACCATTCTTGTGCATCTAATAAGTGATTTTGTGTAATTGGTTGAACATTAGGTCATTTTCATCCTCCCTAGGCTTACTCTAATCCAATTAGGGTTTTTATACAATCTTGTGCATCCAATAAGTGATTTTGTGTCATTGGTTGAACATTTAGGTCATTTTCGTCCTCCCTAAGCTTATTTTATTGCAATTAGGGTTTTTAAATCCAATAAGTGATTTTATGTCATTGGTTGAACATTTAGGTCATTTTCGTCCTCCCTAGATTTATTCTAATCCAATTAGGGTTTTTAACTAATCTTGTGCGTCCAATAACTGATTTTGTTTCATTGGTTGAACATTTAGATCATTTTCGTCCTCCCTAGACTTATTCTAATCCAATTAGGGTTTTTAACCAATCTTGTGCATCCAATAAGTGATTTTGTGTCATTGGTTGAACATTTAGGTCATTTTGGTCGTCCCTTGGTTTATTCTAATGCAATTAGGGTTTTTAACCAATCTTGTGCATCCTATAAGTGATTCTGTGTATTGGTTGAACATTTAGGTCATTTTCGTCCTCCCTTGCCTTATTCTAATCCAATTAGGGTTTTTAATCAATCTTGTGCATCCAATAAGTGATTTTGTGTCATTGGTTGAACATTTAGGTCATTTTCGTCCTCCCTAGGCTTATTCTAATCCAATTAGGGTTTTTAACCAATCTTGTGCATCCAATAAGTGATGTTGTGTCATTGGTTGAACATTTAGGTCATTTTCGTCCTCCCCAGGTTTATTCTAATCCAATTAGGGTTTTTAACCAATCTTGTGCATCCAATAAGTGATTTTGTGTTATTGGATTAACATTTAGGTCATTTTCGTCCTCCCTTGGCTTATTCTAATCCAATTAGGGTTTTTAACTAATCTTGTGCATCCAATAAGTGATTTTGTGTCATTGGTTGAACATTTAGGTCATTTTCGTCCTCCCTAGGCTTATTCTAATCCAATTAGGGTTTTTAACCAATCTTGTGCATCGAATAAGTGATTTTGTGTCATTGGTTGAACATTTAGGTCATTTTTGTCCTCCCTAGGCTTATTCTAATCCAATAAGGTTTTTAACCAATCTTGTGCATCAAATAGTTGATTTTGTCTCATTGGTTGAACATAACGCCATTTTCGTCCTCCCTAGGCTTATTCTTATCTAATGAGGGTTTTCAATCAATCTTTACATCGAATAAGTGATTTTGTAACATTCGTTGAACATTTACGTCCTCTCTAGGCTTATTATAATCCAATTAGCGTTTTTAACCAATCTTGTGCATCCAATAAGTGATTTTGTTTCATTCGTTGAACATTTAGGTCATTTACGTACTCCCTTGGCTTATTCTAATCCAATTAGGGTTTTTATACAATCTTGTGCATCCAATAAGCGATTTTGGGTCATTGGTTGAACATTTAGGTCATTCTTGTCCTCCCTAAGCTTATTTTATTGCAATTAGGGTTTTTAACCAATCTTTTGCATCCAATAAGTGATTTTGGGTGATTGGTTTAACATTTAGGTTTTTTCCAACCTCCCTAGGTTTATTCTAATCCAATTAGGGTTTTTAACCAATCTTGTGAATCGAATAAGTGATTTTGTGTCATTGGATTAACATTTAGGTCATTTTCGTCCTCCCTAGGCTTATTCTAATCCAATTATGGTTTTTAACCAATCTTGTGCATACAATAAGTGATTCTGTATCATTGGTTGAACATTGAGGTCATTTTCATCCTCCCTAGGCTTATTCTAATCCAATTAAGGTTTTTAACCAATCTTGTGCATCCAATAAGTGATTTTGTGTCATTGGTTGAACATTTAGGTCATTTCGTCCACCCTTGGCTTATTCTAATCCAATTAGGGTTTTTAACCAATCTTGTGCATCCAATAAGTGATTTTGTGTCATTGGTTGAACATTTAGGTCATTTTCGTCCTCCCTAGGCTTATTCTAATCCAATAAGGTTTTTAACCAATCTTGTGCATCCAATAACTAATTTTGTCTCATTGGTTGAACATTTGGCCATTTTCGTCCTCCCAAGGCTTATTCTTATCTAATGAGGGTTTTCAATCAATCTTGTGCATCCAATAACTGATTTTGTGTCATTGGTTGAACATTTATTTGATTTTCGTCCTTCCTAGGCTTATTCTAATCCAATTAGTGTTTTTAACCAATTTTGTGCATCCAATAAGTGATTTTGTGTCATTCGTTGAACATTTAGGTCATTTACGTCCTCCCTAGGCTTATTCAAATCCAATTAGCGTTTTTAACCAATCTTGTGCATCCAATAAGTGGTTTTGTTTCATTCGTTGAACATATACGTCATTTACGTACTCCCCTGCCTTATTCTAATCCAATTATGGTTTTTAACCATTCTTGTGCATCTAATAAGTGATTTTGTGTAATTGGTTGAACATTTAGGTAATTTTCATCCTCCCTAGGCTTATTCCAATCCAATTAGGGTTTTTATACAATCTTGTGCATCCAATAAGTGATTTGGTGTCATTGGTTGAACATTTAGGTCATTTTCATCCTCCCTAAGCTTATTTTATTGCAATTAGGGTTTTTAACCAATCTTTGCATCCAATAAATGATTTTATGTCATTGGTTGAACATTTAGGTCATTTTCGTCCTCCCTAGGTTTATTCTAATCCAATTAGGGTTTTTAACTAATCTTGTGCATCCAATAACTGATTTTGTGTCATTGGTTGAACATTTAGATCATTTTCGTCCTCCCTAGGCTTATTCTAATCCAATTAGGGTTTTTAAACAATCTTGTGCATCCAATAACTGATTTTGTGTCATTGGTGGAACATTTAGGTCATTTTCGTCGTCCTTTGGTTTATTCTAATTCAATTAGGGTTTTTAACCAATCTTGTGCATCCTATAAGTGATTTTGTGTATTGGTTGAACATTTAGGTCATTTTCGTCCTCCCTTGGCTTATTCTAATCCAATTAGGGTTTTTAATCAATCTTGTGCACCCAATAAGTGATTTTGTGTCATTGGTTGAACATTTAGGTCATTTTCGTTGTCTTATGGTTTATTCTAATTCAATTAGGGTTTTTGACCAATCTTGTGCATCCTATAAGTGATTTTGTGTATTGGTTGAACATTTAGGTCATTTTCGTCCTCCCTTGGCTTATTCTAATCCAATTAGGGTTTTTAATCAATCTTGTGTATCCAATAAGTGATTTTGTGTCGTTGGTTGAACATTTAGGTCATTTTCGTCCTCCCTAGTCTTATTCTAATCCAATTAGGGATTTTAACCAATCTTGTGCATCCAATAATTGATTTTGTGTCATTGGTCGAACATTTAGGTCATTTTCGTCCTCCCTAGGTTTATTCTAATCCAGTTAGGGTTTTTAACTTATCTTGTGCATCCAATAAGTGATTTTGTGTCATTGGATTAACATTTAGGTCATTTAATTCCTCCCTAGACTTATTCTAATTCATTTTGGATTTTCAACCAATCTTTTGCACCCAATAAGTGATTTTGTGTCATTGGTTGAATATTTAGGTCATTTTCATCCTCCCTAGGCATATTCTAATCCAATTAAGGTTTTTAACCAATCTTGTGCATGCAATAGTTGATTTTGTGTCAATTGTTGAACATTTAGGTCATTCTTGTCCTCCCTAAGCTTATTTTATTGCAATTAGGGTTTTTAACCAATCTTTTGCATCCAATAAGTGATTTTGGGTGATTGGTTTAACATTTAGGTCATTTTCGTCCTCCCTAGGTTTATTATAATCCTATTAAGGTTTATAACTAATCTTGTGCATCCAATAAGTGATTTTGTGTCATTGGTTGAACATTTAGGTCATTTTCGTCCTCCCTAGGCATATTCTAATCCAATTAGGGTTTTTAACTAATCTTGTGCATCCAATAAGTGATTTTGTGTCATTGGTTGAACATTTAGGTCTTTTCCGTCCTCCCTAGGCTTATTCAAATCCAATTATGGTTTTTAACCAATCTTGTGCATACAATAAGTGATTTTGTATCATTGGTTTAACATTGAGGTCATTTTCATCCTCCCTAGGCTTATTCTAATCCAATTAAGGTTTTTGACCAATCTTGTGCATCCAATAAGTGATTTTGTGTCATTGGTTGAACATTTAGGTCATTGTCGTCCACCCTTGGCTTATTCTAATCCAATTAGGGTTTTTAACCAATCTTGTGCATCCAATAAGTGATTTTGTGTCATTGGTTGAACATTTAGGTCATTTTCGTCCTCCCTAGGCTTATTCTAATCCAATAAGGTTTTTAACCAATCTTGTGCATCCAATAACTGATTTTGTCTCATTGGTTGAACATTAGGCCATTTTCGTCCTCCCAACGCTTATTCTTATCTAATGAGGGTTTTCAATCAATCTTGTGCATCCAATAACTGATTTTGTGTCATTGGTTGAACATTTGTTTGATTTTCGTCCTTCCTAGGCTTATTCTAATCCAATTAGTGTTTTTAACCAATCTTGTGCATCCAGTAAGTGATTTTGTGTCATTCGTTGAACATTTAGGTCATTTACGTCCTCCCTAGGCTTATTCTAATCCAATTAGAGTTTTTAACCAATCTTGTGCATCCAATAAGTGATTTTGTGTCATTGGTTGAACATTTAGGTCATTTTCGTCCTCCCTAGGCTTATTCTAATCCAATTAGGGTTTTTAACCAATCTTGTGCATCCAATATGTGATTTTGTGTCATTGGTTGAACATTTAGGTCATTTTCGTCCTCCCTAGACTTATTCTAATCCAATTAGGGTTTTTAACCAATCTTGTGCATCCAATAAGTGATTTTGTGTCATTGGTTGAACATTTAGGTCATTTTCGTCCTCCCTAGGCTTATTCTAATCCAATTAGGGTTTTTAACCAATCTTGGGCATCCAATAAGTGATTTTGTGTCATTAGTTGAACATTTAGGTCATTTTCGTCCTCCCTAGGCTTATTCTAATCCAATTAGGGTTTTTAACCAATCTTGTGCATCCAATAAGTGATTTTGTGTCATTGGTTGAACATTTAGGTCATTTTCGTCCTCCCTTGGCTTATTCTAATCCAATTAGGGTTTTTAACCAATCTTGTGCATCCAATAAGTGATTTTGTGTCATTGGTTGAACATTTAGGTCATTTTCGTCCTCCCTAGGCTTATTCTAATCCAATAAGGTTTTTAACCAATATTGTGCATCCAATAATTGATTTTGTCTCATTGGTTGAATATTAGGCCATTTTCGTCCTCCTTAGGCTTATTCTAATCTAATGAGGGTGTTCAATCAATCTTGTGCATCCAATAACTGATTTTGTGTCATGGGTTGAACATTTATTTGATTTTCGTCCTTCCTAGGCTAATTCTAATCCAATTAGCGTTGTTAACCAAACTTGTGCATCCAATAAGTGATTTTGTGTCATTCGTTGAACATTTAGGTCATTTACGTCCACCCTAGGCTTATTCTAATCCAATTAGCGCTTTTAACCAATCTTGTGCATCCAATAAGTGGTTTTGTTTAATTCGTTGAACATTTAGGTCATTTACGTACTCCCTTGGCTTATTCTAATCTAATTATGGTTTTTAACCATTCTTGTGCATCTAATAAGTGATTTTGTGTAATTGGTTGAACATTAGGTCATTTTCATCCTCCCTAGGCTTACTCTAATCCAATTAGGGTTTTTATACAATCTTGTGCATCCAATAAGTGATTTTGTGTCATTGGTTGAACATTTAGGTCATTTTCGTCCTCCCTAAGCTTATTTTATTGCAATTAGGGTTTTTAAATCCAATAAGTGATTTTATGTCATTGGTTGAACATTTAGGTCATTTTCGTCCTCCCTAGATTTATTCTAATCCAATTAGGGTTTTTAACTAATCTTGTGCGTCCAATAACTGATTTTGTTTCATTGGTTGAACATTTAGATCATTTTCGTCCTCCCTAGACTTATTCTAATCCAATTAGGGTTTTTAACCAATCTTGTGCATCCAATAAGTGATTTTGTGTCATTGGTTGAACATTTAGGTCATTTTGGTCGTCCCTTGGTTTATTCTAATGCAATTAGGGTTTTTAACCAATCTTGTGCATCCTATAAGTGATTCTGTGTATTGGTTGAACATTTAGGTCATTTTCGTCCTCCCTTGCCTTATTCTAATCCAATTAGGGTTTTTAATCAATCTTGTGCATCCAATAAGTGATTTTGTGTCATTGGTTGAACATTTAGGTCATTTTCGTCCTCCCTAGGCTTATTCTAATCCAATTAGGGTTTTTAACCAATCTTGTGCATCCAATAAGTGATGTTGTGTCATTGGTTGAACATTTAGGTCATTTTCGTCCTCCCCAGGTTTATTCTAATCCAATTAGGGTTTTTAACCAATCTTGTGCATCCTATAAGTGATTTTGTGTCATTGGTTGAACATTTAGGTGATTTTCATCCTCCCAAGGCTTATTCTAATCCAATAGGGTTTTTAACCAATCTTGTGCATCCAATAATTGATTTTGTCTCATTGGTTGAACATTAGGCCATTTTCGTCCTCCCTAGGCTTATTCTTATGTATTTAGGGTTTTCAATCAATCTTGTGCATCGAATAAGTGATTTTGTGTCATTCGTTGAACATTTAGGTCATTTACGTCCTCCCTAGGCTTATTATAATCCAATTAGCGTTTTTAACCAATCTTGTGCATCCAATAAGTGATTTTGTTTCATTCGTTGAACATTTAGGTCATTTACGTACTCCCTTGGCTTATTCTAATCCAATTATGATTTTCACCCATTCTTGTGCATCTAATAAGTGATCTTGTGTCATTGGTAGAACATTAAGGTCATTTTCATCCTCCCTAGGCTTATTCTAATCCAATTAGGGTTTTTATACAATCTTGTGCATCCAATAAGTGATTTTGTGTCATTGGTTGAACATTTAGGTCATTTTTGTCCTCCCTATGCTTATTTTATTGCAATTAGGGTTTTTAATCAATCTTGGGCATGCAATAAGTGATTTTGTGTCATTGGTTGAACATTTAGTTCATTTTCATCCTCCCTAGGCTTATTCTAATCCAATTATGGTTTTTAACCAATCTTGTGCATCCAATAAGTGATTTTGTGTCATTGGTTTAACACTTAGGTCATTTTCGTCCTCCCTAGGCTTATTCTAATCCAATAATGTTTTTAACCAATCCTGTGCATCCAATAAGTGATTTTGTGTCATTGGTGTAACATTTAGGTCATTTTTGTCCTCCCTAGGCTTATTCTAATCCAATTAGGGTTTTTAACTAATCTTGTGCATCCAATAACTTATTTTGTTTCATTGGTTGAACATTTAGATCATTTTCGTCCTCCCTAGGCTTATTCTAATCCAATTAGGGTTTTTAACCAATCTTGTGCATCCAATAAGTGATTTTGTGTCATTGGTTGAACATTTAGGTCATTTTCATCGTCCCTTGGTTTATTCTAATTCAATTAGGTTTTTTAACCAATCTTGTGAATCCTATAAGTGATTTTGTGTATTGGTTGATCATATAGGTCATTTTCGACCTCCCTTGGGTTATTCTAATCCAATTAGGGTTTTTAACCAATCTTGTGCATCCAATAAGTGATTTTGTGTCATTGGATTAACATTTAGGTCATTTTCGTCCTCCGAAGGCTTATTCTAATCCAATTAGGGTTTTTAACCAATCTTGTGCATCCAATAAGTGATTTTGTGTCATTGGTTGAACACTTAGGACATTTTCGTCCTCCCTAGGTTTATTCTAATTCAATTACGGTTTTTAACTAATCTTGTGCATCCAATAAGTGATTTTGTGTCATTGGATTAACATTTAGGTTATTTTCGTCCTCCCTAGGCTTATTCTAATCCATTTATGGTTTTTAACCAATCTTGTGCATACAATAAGTGATTTTGTATCATTGGTTGAACATTTAGGTCATTTTCATCCTTCCTAGGCTTATTCTAATCCAATTAGGGTTTTTAATCAATCTTGTGTATCCAATAAGTGGTTTTGTGTCATTGGTTGAACATTTAGGTCATTTACGTCCTCCCTATGCTTATTCTAATCCAATTAAGGTTTTTAACCAATCTTGTGCATCCAATAATTGATTTTGTGTCATTGGTTGAACATTAGGTCATTTTCATCCTCCCTAGGCTTATTCTAGTCCAATTAGGGTTTTTATCCAATCTTGTGCATCCAGTAAGTGATTTTGTGTCATTGGTTGAACATTTAGGTCATTTTCGTCCACCCTTGGTTTATTCTAATCCAATTAGGGTTTTTAACCAATCTTGTGCATCCAATAAGTGATTTTGTGTCATTGGTTGAACATTTAGGTCATTTTCGTCCTCCCTAGGTTTATTCTAATCCAATTAGGGTTTTTAACCAATCTTGTGCAACCAATAAGTGATTTTGTGTCATTGGATTAACATTTAGGTCATTTTCGTCCTCCCTTGGGTTATTCTAATCCAATTAGGGTTTTTAACCAATCTTGTGCATCCTATAAGTGATTTTGTGTCATTGGTTGAACATTTAGGTCATTTTCATCCTCCCTAGGCTTATTCTAATCCAATTAGGGTTTTTAACCAATCTTGTGCATCCAATAAGTGGTTTTGTCTCATTGGTTGAACATTAGGCCATTTTCGTCCTCCCTAGGCTTATTCTTATCTATTGAGGATTTTCAATCAATCTTGTGCATCGAATAAGTGATTTTGTGTCATTCGTTGAACATTTAGGTCATTTACGTCCTCCCTAGGCTTATTATAATCCAATTAGCGTTTTTAACCAGTCTTGTGCATCCAATAAGTGATTTTGTTTCATTCGTTGAACATTTAGGTCATTTACGTACTCCCTTGGCTTATTCTAATCCAATTATGATTTTCACCCATTCTTGTGCATCTAATAAGTGATCTTGTGTCATTGGTTGAACATTAAGGTCATTTTCATCCTCCCTAGGCTTATTCTAAACCAATTAGGGTTTTTATACAATCTTGTGCATCCAATAAGTGATTTTGTGTCATTGGTGGAACATTTAGGTCATTTTTGTCCTCCTTAAGCTTATTTTATTGCAATTAGGGTTTTTAACCAATCTTGTGCATCCAATAAGTGATTTTGTTTCATTGGTTTAACATTAAGGTCATTTTCATCCTCCCTAGGTTTATTCTAATCCTATTAGGGTTTTTAATTAATCTTGTGCATCCATAAGTGATTTTGTGTCATTGGTTGAACATTTAGGTGATTTTCGTCTTCCCTTGGCTTATTCTAATCCAATTAGGGTTTTTAACCAATCTTGTGCATCCAATAAGTGATTTTGTGTCATTGGTTGAACATTTAGGTCATTTTCGTCCTCCCTAGGCTTATTCTAATCCAATAAGGTTTTTAACCAATCTTGTGCATCCAATAATTGATTTTGTCTCATTGGTTGAATATTAGGCCATTTTCGTCCTCCTTAGGCTTATTCTAATCTAATGAGGGTGTTCAATCAATCTTGTGCATCCAATAACTGATTTTGTGTCATGGGTTGAACATTTATTTGATTTTCGTCCTTCCTAGGCTAATTCTAATCCAATTAGCGTTGTTAACCAAACTTGTGCATCCAATAAGTGATTTTGTGTCATTCGTTGAACATTTAGGTCATTTACGTCCACCCTAGGCTTATTCTAATCCAATTAGCGCTTTTAACCAATCTTGTGCATCCAATAAGTGGTTTTGTTTAATTCGTTGAACATTTAGGTCATTTACGTACTCCCTTGGCTTATTCTAATCTAATTATGGTTTTTAACCATTCTTGTGCATCTAATAAGTGATTTTGTGTAATTGGTTGAACATTAGGTCATTTTCATCCTCCCTAGGCTTACTCTAATCCAATTAGGGTTTTTATACAATCTTGTGCATCCAATAAGTGATTTTGTGTCATTGGTTGAACATTTAGGTCATTTTCGTCCTCCCTAAGCTTATTTTATTGCAATTAGGGTTTTTAAATCCAATAAGTGATTTTATGTCATTGGTTGAACATTTAGGTCATTTTCGTCCTCCCTAGATTTATTCTAATCCAATTAGGGTTTTTAACTAATCTTGTGCGTCCAATAACTGATTTTGTTTCATTGGTTGAACATTTAGATCATTTTCGTCCTCCCTAGACTTATTCTAATCCAATTAGGGTTTTTAACCAATCTTGTGCATCCAATAAGTGATTTTGTGTCATTGGTTGAACATTTAGGTCATTTTGGTCGTCCCTTGGTTTATTCTAATGCAATTAGGGTTTTTAACCAATCTTGTGCATCCTATAAGTGATTCTGTGTATTGGTTGAACATTTAGGTCATTTTCGTCCTCCCTTGCCTTATTCTAATCCAATTAGGGTTTTTAATCAATCTTGTGCATCCAATAAGTGATTTTGTGTCATTGGTTGAACATTTAGGTCATTTTCGTCCTCCCTAGGCTTATTCTAATCCAATTAGGGTTTTTAACCAATCTTGTGCATCCAATAAGTGATTTTGTGAAATTGGTTGAATATTTAGGTCATTTTCGTCCTCCCTAGGCTTATTCTCATCCAATTAGGGTTTTTAACCAATCTTGTGCATCCAATAAGTGATTTTGTGTCATTGGTTGAACATTTAGGTCATTTTCGTCCTCCCTAGGCTTATTCTCTTCCAATTAGGGTTTTTAACCAATCTTGTGCATCCAATTAGTACATTTGTGTCATTGGTTGAACATTTAGGTCATTTTCGTCCTCCCAAGGCTTATTCTCGTCCAATTAGGGTTTTTAACCAATCTTGTGCATCCAATAAGTGATTTTGTGTCATTGGTTGAACATTTAGGTCATTTTCGTCCTCCCTAGGTTTATTCTCATCCAATTAGGGTTTTTAACCAATCTTGTGCATCCAATAAGTACGTTTGTGTCATTGGTTGAACATTTAGGTCATTTTCGTCCTCCCTAGGCTTATTCTCATCCATTTAGGGTTTTTAACCAATCTTGTGCATCCAATAAGTGATTTTGTGTCATTGGTTGAACATTTAGGTCATTTTCGTCCTCCCTAGGCTTATTCTAATCCAATTAGGGTTTTTAACCAATCTTGTGCATCGAATAAGTGATTTTGTGTCATTGGTTGAACATTTAGGTCATTTTCGTCCTCCCTAGGCTTATTCTAATCCAATTAGGGTTTTTAACCAATCTTGTGCATCCAATAAGTGATTTTGTGTCATTGGTTGATCATTTAGGTCATTTTCGTCCTCCCTAGGCTTATTCTAATCCAATTAGGGTTTTTAACCAATCTTGTGCATCCAATAAGTGATTTTGTGTCATTGGTTGAACATTTAGGTCATTTTCGTCCTCCCTAGGCGTATTCTAATCCAATTAGGGTTTTTAACCAATCTTGTGCATCCAATAAGTGATTTTGTGTCATTGGTTGAACATTTAGGTCATTTTCGTCCTTCCTATGCTTATTCTAATCCAATTAGGGTTCTTAACCAATCTTGTGCATCCAATAAGTGATTTTGTGTCATTGGTTGAACATTAGGGTCATTTTCGTCCTCCTCAGGCGTATTCTAATCCAATTAGGGTTTTTAACCAATCTTGTGCATCCAATAAGTGATTTTGTGTCATTGGTTGAACATTAAGGTCATTTTTTGTCTTCCCTAAGCTTATTCTAATCCAATTAGGGTTTTTAACCAATCTTGTGCATCCAATAAGTGATTTTAGGTCATTAGTTGAACAATAAGGTCATTTCCGTCCTCCCTGGGCGTAGTCTAATCCAATTAGGGTTTTTAACCAATCTTGTGCATCCAATAAGTGATTTTGTGTCATTGGTTGAACATTTAGGTAATTTTAATCCTCCCTAGGCTTATTCTAATCAAATTCGGGTTTTTAACCAATCTTGTGCATCCAACAAGTGATTTTGTGTCATTGGTTGAACATTTAGGTCATTTTCGTCTTCCCTAGGCTTATTCTAATCCAATTAGGGTTTTTAACCAATCTTGTGCATCCAATAAGTGATTTTGTGTCATTGGTTGAACATTTAGGTCATTTTCGTCCTCCCTAGGCTTATTCTAATCCAATTAAGGTTTTTAACCAATCTTGTGCATCCAATAATTGATTTTGTGTCATTGGTTGAACATTAGGTCATTTTCGTCCTCCCTAGGCTTATTCTAATCCAATTAGGGTTTTTAACCAATCTTGTGCATCCAATAAGTGATTTTGTGTCATTGGTTGAACATTTAGGTCATTTTCATCGTCCCTTGGTTTATTCTAATTCAATTAGGGTTTTTAACCAATCTTGTGAATCCTATAAGTGATTTTGTGTATTGGTTGATCATATAGGTCATTTTCGACCTCCCTTGGCTTATTCTAATCCAATTAGGGTTTTTAACCAATCTTGTGCATCCAATAAGTGATTTTGTGTCATTGGATTAACATTTAGGTCATTTTCGTCCTCTGAAGGCTTATTCTAATCCAATTAGGGTTTTTAACCAATCTTGTGCATCCAATAAGTGATTTTGTGTCATTGGTTGAACACTTAGGTCATTTTCGTCCTCCCTAGGTTTATTCTAATTCAATTACGGTTTTTAACAAATCTTGTGCATCCAATAAGTGATTTTGTGTCATTGGATTAACATTTAGGTTATTTTCGTCCTCCCTAGGCTTATTCTAATCCAATTATGGTTTTTAACCAATCTTGTGCATACAATAAGTGATTTTGTATCATTGGTTGAACATTTAGGTCATTTTCATCCTTCCTAGGCTTATTCTAATCCAATTAGGGTTTTTATCCAATCTTGTGCATCCAATAAGTGGTTTTGTGTCATTGGTTGAACATTTAGGTCATTTACGTCCTCCCTCTGCTTATTCTAATCCAATTAAGGTTTTTAACCAATCTTGTGCATCCAATAAGTGATTTTGTGTCATTGGATTAACATTTAGGTCATTTTCGTCCTCCCTTGGCTTATTCTAATCCAATTAGGGTTTTTAACCAATCTTGTGCATCCTATAAGTGATTTTGTGTCATTGGTTGAACATTTAGGTGATTTTCATCCTCCCTAGGCTTATTCTAATCCAATAGGGTTTTTAACCAATCTTGTGCATCCAATAATTGATTTTGTCTCATTGGTTGAACATTAGGCCATTTTCGTCCTCCCTAGGCTTATTCTTATGTATTTAGGGTTTTCAATCAATCTTGTGCATCGAATAAGTGATTTTGTGTCATTCGTTGAACATTTAGGTCATTTACGTCCTCCCTAGGCTTATTATAATCCAATTAGCGTTTTTAACCAATCTTGTGCATCCAATAAGTGATTTTGTTTCATTCGTTGAACATTTAGGTCATTTACGTACTCCCTTGGCTTATTCTAATCCAATTATGATTTTCACCCATTCTTGTGCATCTAATAAGTGATCTTGTGTCATTGGTAGAACATTAAGGTCATTTTCATCCTCCCTAGGCTTATTCTAATCCAATTAGGGTTTTTATACAATCTTGTGCATCCAATAAGTGATTTTGTGTCATTGGTTGAACATTTAGGTCATTTTTGTCCTCCCTATGCTTATTTTATTGCAATTAGGGTTTTTAATCAATCTTGGGCATGCAATAAGTGATTTTGTGTCATTGGTTGAACATTTAGTTCATTTTCATCCTCCCTAGGCTTATTCTAATCCAATTATGGTTTTTAACCAATCTTGTGCATCCAATAAGTGATTTTGTGTCATTGGTTTAACACTTAGGTCATTTTCGTCCTCCCTAGGCTTATTCTAATCCAATAATGTTTTTAACCAATCCTGTGCATCCAATAAGTGATTTTGTGTCATTGGTGTAACATTTAGGTCATTTTTGTCCTCCCTAGGCTTATTCTAATCCAATTAGGGTTTTTAACCAATCTTGTGCATCCAATAAGTGATTTTGCGTCATTGGTTGAACATTTAGGTCATTTTCGTCGTCCCTTGGTTTATTCTAATCCAATTAGGGTTTTTAACTAATCTTGTGCATCCAATAACTTATTTTGTTTCATTGGTTGAACATTTAGATCATTTTCGTCCTCCCTAGGCTTATTCTAATCCAATTAGGGTTTTTAACCAATCTTGTGCATCCAATAAGTGATTTTGTGTCATTGGTTGAACATTTAGGTCATTTTCATCGTCCCTTGGTTTATTCTAATTCAATTAGGTTTTTTAACCAATCTTGTGAATCCTATAAGTGATTTTGTGTATTGGTTGATCATATAGGTCATTTTCGACCTCCCTTGGGTTATTCTAATCCAATTAGGGTTTTTAACCAATCTTGTGCATCCAATAAGTGATTTTGTGTCATTGGATTAACATTTAGGTCATTTTCGTCCTCCGAAGGCTTATTCTAATCCAATTAGGGTTTTTAACCAATCTTGTGCATCCAATAAGTGATTTTGTGTCATTGGTTGAACACTTAGGTCATTTTCGTCCTCCCTAGGTTTATTCTAATTCAATTACGGTTTTTAACTAATCTTGTGCATCCAATAAGTGATTTTGTGTCATTGGATTAACATTTAGGTTATTTTCGTCCTCCCTAGGCTTATTCTAATCCATTTATGGTTTTTAACCAATCTTGTGCATACAATAAGTGATTTTGTATCATTGGTTGAACATTTAGGTCATTTTCATCCTTCCTAGGCTTATTCTAATCCAATTAGGGTTTTTATCCAATCTTGTGTATCCAATAAGTGGTTTTGTGTCATTGGTTGAACATTTAGGTCATTTACGTCCTCCCTATGCTTATTCTAATCCAATTAAGGTTTTTAACCAATCTTGTGCATCCAATAATTGATTTTGTGTCATTGGTTGAACATTAGGTCATTTTCATCCTCCCTAGGCTTATTCTAATCCAATTAGGGTTTTTATCCAATCTTGTGCATCCAGTAAGTGATTTTGTGTCATTGGTTGAACATTTAGGTCATTTTCGTCCACCCTTGGTTTATTCTAATCCAATTAGGGTTTTTAACCAATCTTGTGCATCCAATAAGTGATTTTGTGTCATTGGTTGAACATTTAGGTCATTTTCGTCCTCCCTAGGTTTATTCTAATCCAATTAGGGTTTTTAACCAATCTTGTGCAACCAATAAGTGATTTTGTGTCATTGGATTAACATTTAGGTCATTTTCGTCCTCCCTTGGGTTATTCTAATCCAATTAGGGTTTTTAACCAATCTTGTGCATCCTATAAGTGATTTTGTGTCATTGGTTGAACATTTAGGTCATTTTCATCCTCCCTAGGCTTATTCTAATCCAATTAGGGTTTTTAACCAATCTTGTGCATCCAATAAGTGGTTTTGTCTCATTGGTTGAACATTAGGCCATTTTCGTCCTCCTTAGGCTTATTCTTATCTATTGAGGATTTTCAATCAATCTTGTGCATCGAATAAGTGATTTTGTGTCATTCGTTGAACATTTAGGTCATTTACGTCCTCCCTAGGCTTATTATAATCCAATTAGCGTTTTTAACCAGTCTTGTGCATCCAATAAGTGATTTTGTTTCATTCGTTGAACATTTAGGTCATTTACGTACTCCCTTGGCTTATTCTAATCCAATTATGATTTTCACCCATTCTTGTGCATCTAATAAGTGATCTTGTGTCATTGGTTGAACATTAAGGTCATTTTCATCCTCCCTAGGCTTATTCTAATCCAATTAGGGTTTTTATACAATCTTGTGCATCCAATAAGTGATTTTGTGTCATTGGTGGAACATTTAGGTCATTTTTGTCCTCCTTAAGCTTATTTTATTGCAATTAGGGTTTTTAACCAATCTTGTGCATCCAATAAGTGATTTTGTTTCATTGGTTTAACATTAAGGTCATTTTCATCCTCCCTAGGTTTATTCTAATCCTATTAGGGTTTTTAATTAATCTTGTGCATCCATAAGTGATTTTGTGTCATTGGTTGAACATTTAGGTGATTTTCGTCCTCCCTTGGCTTATTCTAATCCAATTAGGGTTTTTAACCAATCTTGTGCATCCAATAAGTGATTTTGTGTCATTGGTTGAACATTTAGGTCATTTTCGTCCTCCCTAGGCTTATTCTAATCCAATAAGGTTTTTAACCAATATTGTGCATCCAATAATTGATTTTGTCTCATTGGTTGAATATTAGGCCATTTTCGTCCTCCTTAGGCTTATTCTAATCTAATGAGGGTGTTCAATCAATCTTGTGCATCCAATAACTGATTTTGTGTCATGGGTTGAACATTTATTTGATTTTCGTCCTTCCTTGGCTAATTCTAATCCAATTAGCGTTGTTAACCAAACTTGTGCATCCAATAAGTGATTTTGTGTCATTCGTTGAACATTTAGGTCATTTACGTCCACCCTAGGCTTATTCTAATCCAATTAGCGCTTTTAACCAATCTTGTGCATCCAATAAGTGGTTTTGTTTAATTCGTTGAACATTTAGGTCATTTACGTACTCCCTTGGCTTATTCTAATCTAATTATAGTTTTTAACCATTCTTGTGCATCTAATAAGTGATTTTGTGTAATTGGTTGAACATTAGGTCATTTTCATCCTCCCTAGGCTTACTCTAATCCAATTAGGGTTTTTATACAATCTTGTGCATCCAATAAGTGATTTTGTGACATTGGTTGAACATTTAGGTCATTTTCGTCCTCCCTAAGCTTATTTTATTGCAATTAGGGTTTTTAAATCCAATAAGTGATTTTATGTCATTGGTTGAACATTTAGGTCATTTTCGTCCTCCCTAGGTTTATTCTAATCCAATTAGGGTTTTTAACTAATCTTGTGCGTCCAATAACTGATTTTGTTTCATTGGTTGAACATTTAGATCATTTTCGTCCTCCCTAGACTTATTCTAATCCAATTAGGGTTTTTAACCAATCTTGTGCATCCAATAAGTGATATTGTGTCATTGGTTGAACATTTAGGTCATTTTGGTCGTCCCTTGGTTTATTCTAATGCAATTAGGGTTTTTAACCAATCTTGTGCATCCTATAAGTGATTCTGTGTATTGGTTGAACATTTAGGTCATTTTCGTCCTCCCTTGCCTTATTCTAATCCAATTAGGGTTTTTAATCAATCTTGTGCATCCAATAAGTGATTTTGTGTCATTGGTTGAACATTTAGGTCATTTTCGTCCTCCCTAGGCTTATTCTAATCCAATTAGGGTTTTTAACCAATCTTGTGCATCCAATAAGTGATTTTGTGAAATTGGTTGAATATTTAGGTCATTTTCGTCCTCCCTAGGCTTATTCTCATCCAATTAGGGTTTTTAACCAATCTTGTGCATCCAATAAGTGATTTTGTGTCATTGGTTGAACATTTAGGTCATTTTCGTCCTCCCAAGGCTTATTCTTGTCCAATTAGGGTTTTTAACCAATCTTGTGCATCCAATAAGTGATTTTGTGTCGTTGGATGAACAATTAGGTCATTTTCGTCCTCCCAAGGCTTATTCTCGTCCAATTAGGGTTTTTAACCAATCTTGTGCATCCAATAAGTACATTTGTGTCATTGGTTGAACATTTAGGTCATTTTCGTCCTCCCAAGGCTTATTCTCGTCCAATTAGTGTTTTTAACCAATCTTGTGCATCCAATAAGTACATTTGTGTCACTGGTTGAACATTTAGGTCATTTTCGTCCTCCCAAGGCTTATTCTCGTCCAATTAGGGTTTTTAACCAATCTTGTGCATCCAATAAGTACATTTGTGTCATTGGTTGAACATTTAGGTCATTTTCGTCCTCCCAAGGCTTATTCTCGTCCAATTAGGGTTTTTAATTAATCTCGTGCATTCAATAAGTGATTTTGTGTCGATGGTTGAACATTTAGATCATTTTTGTCCTCCCAAGGCTTATTCTCGTCCAATTAGGGTTTTTAACCAATCTTGTGCATCCAATAAGTACATTTGTGTCATTGGTTGAACATTTAGGTCATTTTCGTCCTCCCAAGGCTTATTCTCGTCCAATTAGGGTTTTTAACCAATCTTGTGCATCCAATAAGTACATTTGTGTCATTGGTTGGACATTTAGGTCATTTTCGTCCTCCCAAGGCTTTTTCTCGTCCAATTAGGGTTTTTAACCAATCTTGTGCATCCAATAAGTACATTTTTGTCATTGGTTGAACATTTAGGTCATTTTCGTCCTCCCAAGGCTTACTCTCGTCCAATTAGGGTTTTTAACCAATCTTGTGCATCCAATAATTACATTTGTGTCATTGGTTGAACATTTAGGTCATTTTCGTCCTCCCAAGGCTTATTCTCGTCCAATTAGGGTTTTTAACCAATCTTGTGCATCCAATAAGTACATTTGTGTCATTGGTTGAACATTTAGGTCATTTTCGTCCTCCCAAGGCTTATTCTCGTCCAATTAGGGTTTTTAACCAATCTTGTGCATCCAATTAGTGATTTTGTGTCCTTGGTTGAACATTTAGGTCATTTTCGATTTCCCAAGGCTTATTCTCGTCCAATTATGGTTTTTAACCAATCTTGTGCATCCAATAAGTACATTTGTGTCATTGGTTGAACATTTTGGTCATTTTCGTCCTCCCAAGGCTTGTTCTCGTCCAATTAGTGTTTTTAACCAATCTTGTGCATCCAATAAGTACAGTTGTGTCATTGGTTGAACATTTAGGTCATTTTCGTCCTCCCAAGGCTTATTCTCGTCCAATTAGGGTTTTTAACCAATCTTGTGCATCCAATAAGTACATTTGTGTCATTGGTTGAACATTTAGGTCATTTTCGTCCTCCCAAGGCTTATTCTCGTCCAATTAGGGTTTTTTACCAATCTTGTGCATCCAATAAGTGATTTTGTGTCATTGGTTGAACATTTAGGTCATTTTTGTCCTCCCAAGGCTTATTCTCGTCCAATTAGGGTTTTTAAACAATCTTGTGCATCCAATAAGTGATTTTGTGTCATTGGTTGAACATTTAGGTCATTTTCTTCTTCCCAAGGATTATTCTCGTCCAATTAGGGTTTTTAACCAATCTTGTGCATCCAATAATTGATTTTGTGTCATTGGTTGAACATTTAGGTCATTTTCGTCCTCCCAAGGCTTATTCTCGTCCAATTAGGGTTTTTAACCAATCTTGTGCATCCAATAAGTACATTTGTGTCATTGGTTGAACATTTAGGTCATTTTCGTCCTCCCAAGGCTTATTCTTGTCCAATTAGGGTCTTTAACCAATCTGGTGCTTCCAATAAGTGATTTTATGTCATTGGTTGAACATTTAGGTCATTTTCGTCCTCCCAAGGCTTATTCTCGTCCAATTAGGGTTTTTAACCAATCTTGTGCATCCAATAAGTACATTTGTGTCATTGGTTGAACATTTAGGTCATTTTCGTCCTCCCAAGGCTTATTCTCGTCCAATTATGGTTTTTATCCAATCTTGTGCATCCAATAAGTACATTTGTGTCATTGGTTGAACATTTAGGTCATTTTCGTCCTCCCAAGGCTTATTCTCGTCCAATTAGGGTTTTTAACCAATCTTGTGCATCCAATAAGTGCTTTTGTGTCGTTGGTTGAACATTGAGGTCATTTTCGTCCTCCCAAGGCTTATTCTCGTCCAATTAGGGTTTTTAACCAATCTTGTGCATCCAATAAGTACATTTGTGTCATTGGTTGAACATTTAGGTCATTTTCGTCCTCCCAAGGCTTATTCTCGTCCAATTAGGGTTTTTAACTAATCTTGTGCATCCAATAAGTGATTTTGTGCCGTTGGTTGAACATTTAGGTCATTTTCGTCCTCCCAAGGCTTATTCTCGTCCAATTAGGGTTTTTAACCAATCTTGTGCATCCAATAAGTACATTTGTGTCATTGGTTGAACATTTAGGTCATTTTCGTCCTCCCAAGGCTTATTCTCATCCAATTAGGGTTTTTATCCAATCTTGTGCATCCAATAACTACATTTGTGTCATTGGTTGAACATTTAGGTCATTTTCGTCCTCCCAAGGCTGATTCTCGTCCAAATTAGGGTTTCTAACCAATCTTGTGCATCCAATAAGTACATTTGTGTCATTGGTTGAACATTTAGGTCATTTTCGTCCTCCCAAGGCTTATTCTCGTCCAATTAGGGTTTTTAACCAATCTTGTGCATCCAATAAGTACATTTGTGTCATTGGTTGAACATTTAGGTCATTTTCGTCCTCCCAAGGCTTATTCTCGTCCAATTAGGGTTTTTAACCAATCTTGTGCATCCAATAAGTACATTTGTGTCGTTGGTTCAACATTTAGGTCATTTTCGTCCTCCCAAGGCTTATTCTCGTCCAATTAGGGTTTTTAACCAATCTTGTGCATCCAATAAGTACATTTGTGTCATTGGTTGAACATTTAGGTCATTTTCGTCCTCCCAAGGCTTATTCTCGTCCAATTAGGGTTTTTAACCAATCTTGTGCATCCAATAAGTACATTTGTGTCAATGGTTGAACATTTAGGTCATTTTCGTCCTCCCTAGGCTTATTCTCTTCCAATTAGGGTTTTTAACCAATCTTGTGCATCCAATAAGTGATTTTGTGTCATTGGTTGAACATTTAGGTCATTTTCGTCCACCCTAGGCTTATTCTAATCCAATTAGGGTTTTTAACCAATCTTGTGCATCCAATAAGTGATTTTGTGTCATTGGTTGAACATTTAGGTCATTTTCGTCCTCCCTAGGCTTATTCTAATCCAATTAGGGTTTTTAACAAATCTTGTGCATCCAATAAGTGATTTTGTGTCATTGGTTGAACATTTAGGTCATTTTCGTCCACCCTTGGCTTATTCTAATCCAATTAGGGTTTTTAACCAATCTTGTGCATCCAATAAGTGATTTTGTGTCATTGGTTGAACATTTAGGTCATTTTCGTCCTCCCTAGGCTTATTCTAATCCAATTAGGGTTTTTAACCAATCTTGTGCATCGAATAAGTGATTTTGTGTCATTGGTTGAACATTTAGGTCATTTTTGTCCTCCCTAGGCTTATTCTAATCCAATAAGGTTTTTAACCAATCTTGTGCATCAAATAGTTGATTTTGTCTCATTGGTTGAACATTAGGCCATTTTCGTCCTCCCTAGGCTTATTCTTATCTAATGAGGGTTTTCAATCAATCTTTACCTCGAATAAGTGATTTTGTAACATTCGTTGAACATTTAGGTCATTTACGTCCTCTCTAGGCTTATTATAATCCAATTAGCGTTTTTAACCAATCTTGTGCATCCAATAAGTGATTTTGTTTCATTCGTTGAACATTTAGGTCATTTACGTACTCCCTTGGCTTATTCTAATCCAATTATGATTTTTAATCATTCTTGTGCATCTAGTAAGTAATTTTGTGTAATTGGTTGAACATTTAGGTCATTTTCATCCTCCCTAGGCTTATTCTAATCCAATTAGGGTTTTTATACAATCTTGTGCATCCAATAAGCGATTTTGGGTCATTGGTTGAACATTTAGGTCATTCTTGTCCTCCCTAAGCTTATTTTATTGCAATTAGGGTTTTTAACCAATCTTTTGCATCCAATAAATGATTTTGGGTGATTGGTTTAACATTTAGGTTTTTACCAACCTCCCTAGGTTTATTCTAATCCAATTAGGGTTTTTAACCAATCTTGTGAATCGAATAAGTGATTTTGTGTCATTGGATTAACATTTAGGTCATTTTCGTCCTCCCTAGGCTTATTCTAATCCAATTATGGTTTTTAACCAATCTTGTGCATACAATAAGTGATTCTGTATCATTGGTTGAACATTGAGGTCATTTTCATCCTCCCTAGGCTTATTCTAATCCAATTAAGGTTTTTAACCAATCTTGTGCATCCAATAAGTGATTTTGTGTCATTGGTTGAACATTTAGGTCATTTTCGTCCACCCTTGGCTTATTCTAATCCAATTAGGGTTTTTAACCAATCTTGTGCATCCAATAAGTGATTTTGTGTCATTGGTTGAACATTTAGGTCATTTTCGTCCTCCCTAGGCTTATTCTAATCCAATAAGGTTTTTAACCAATCTTGTGCATCCAATAACTAATTTTGTCTCATTGGTTGAACATTTGGCCATTTTCGTCCTCCCAAGGCTTATTCTTATCTAATGAGGGTTTTCAATCAATCTTGTGCATCCAATAACTGATTTTGTGTCATTGGTTGAACATTTATTTGATTTTCGTCCTTCCTAGGCTTATTCTAATCCAATTAGTGTTTTTAACCAATTTTGTGCATCCAATAAGTGATTTTGTGTCATTCGTTGAACATTTAGGTCATTTACGTCCTCCCTAGGCTTATTCTAATCCAATTAGCGTTTTTAACCAATCTTGTGCATCCAATAAGTGATTTTGTTCCATTCGTTGAACATATAGGTCATTTACGTACTCCCCTGCCTTATTCTAATCCAATTATGGTTTTTAACCATTCTTGTGCATCCAATAAGTGATTTGGTGTCATTGGTTGAACATTTAGGTCATTTTCATCCTCCCTAGGCTTATTTCATTGCAATTAGGGTTTTTAACCAATCTTTGCATCCAATAAGTGATTTTATGTCATTGGTTGAACATTTAGGTCATTTTCGTCCTCCCTAGGTTTATTCTAATCCAATTAGGGTTTTTAACTAATCTTGTGCATCCAATAACTGATTTTGTGTCATTGGTTGAACATTTAGATCATTTTCGTCCTCCCTAGGCTTATTCTAATCCAATTAGTGTTTTTAACCAATTTTGTGCATCCAATAAGTGATTTTGTGTCAATGGTTGAACATTTAGGTCATTTTCGTCCTCCCTAGGCTTATTCTAATCCAATTAGGGTTTTTAACCAATCTTGTGCATCCAATAAGTGATTTTGTTCCATTCGTTGAACATATAGGTCATTTACGTACTCCCCTGCCTTATTCTAATCCAATTATGGTTTTTAACCATTCTTGTGCATCCAATAAGTGATTTGGTGTCATTGGTTGAACATTTAGGTCATTTTCATCCTCCCTAGGCTTATTTTATTGCAATTAGGGTTTTTAACCAATCTTTGCATCCAATAAGTGATTTTATGTCATTGGTTGAACATTTAGGTCATTTTCGTCCTCGCTAGGTTTATTCTAATCCAATTAGGGTTTTTAACTAATCTTGTGCATCCAATAACTGATTTTGTGTCATTGGTTGAACATTTAGATCATTTTCGTCCTCCCTAGGCTTATTCTAATCCAATTAGGGTTTTTAATCAATCTTGTGCATCCAATAAGTGATTTTGTGTCAATGGTTGAACATTTAGGTCATTTTCGTCCTCCCTAGGCTTATTCTAATCCAATTAGGGTTTTTAACCAATCTTGTGCATCCAATAAGTGATGTTGTGTCATTGGTTGAACATTTAGGTCATTTTCGTCCTCCCCAGGTTTATTCTAATCCAATTAGGGTTTTTAACCAATCTTGTGCATCCAATAAGTGATTTTGTGTTATTGGATTAACATTTAGGTCATTTTCGTCCTCCCTTGGCTTATTCTAATCCAATTAGGGTTTTTAACTAATCTTGTGCATCCAATAAGTGATTTTGTGTCATTGGTTGAACATTTAGGTCATTTTCGTCCTCCCTAGGCTTATTCTAATCCAATTAGGGTTTTTAACCAATCTTGTGCATCGAATAAGTGATTTTGTGTCATTGGTTGAACATTTAGGTCATTTTTGTCCTCCCTAGGCTTATTCTAATCCAATAAGGTTTTTAACCAATCTTGTGCATCAAATAGTTGATTTTGTCTCATTGGTTGAACATAACGCCATTTTCGTCCTCCCTAGGCTTATTCTTATCTAATGAGGGTTTTCAATCAATCTTTACATCGAATAAGTGATTTTGTAACATTCGTTGAACATTTACGTCCTCTCTAGGCTTATTATAATCCAATTAGCGTTTTTAACCAATCTTGTGCATCCAATAAGTGATTTTGTTTCATTCGTTGAACATTTAGGTCATTTACGTACTCCCTTGGCTTATTCTAATCCAATTAGGGTTTTTATACAATCTTGTGCATCCAATAAGCGATTTTGGGTCATTGGTTGAACATTTAGGTCATTCTTGTCCTCCCTAAGCTTATTTTATTGCAATTAGGGTTTTTAACCAATCTTTTGCATCCAATAAGTGATTTTGGGTGATTGGTTTAACATTTAGGTTTTTTCCAACCTCCCTAGGTTTATTCTAATCCAATTAGGGTTTTTAACCAATCTTGTGAATCGAATAAGTGATTTTGTGTCATTGGATTAACATTTAGGTCATTTTCGTCCTCCCTAGGCTTATTCTAATCCAATTATGGTTTTTAACCAATCTTGTGCATACAATAAGTGATTCTGTATCATTGGTTGAACATTGAGGTCATTTTCATCCTCCCTAGGCTTATTCTAATCCAATTAAGGTTTTTAACCAATCTTGTGCATCCAATAAGTGATTTTGTGTCATTGGTTGAACATTTAGGTCATTTCGTCCACCCTTGGCTTATTCTAATCCAATTAGGGTTTTTAACCAATCTTGTGCATCCAATAAGTGATTTTGTGTCATTGGTTGAACATTTAGGTCATTTTCGTCCTCCCTAGGCTTATTCTAATCCAATAAGGTTTTTAACCAATCTTGTGCATCCAATAACTAATTTTGTCTCATTGGTTGAACATTTGGCCATTTTCGTCCTCCCAAGGCTTATTCTTATCTAATGAGGGTTTTCAATCAATCTTGTGCATCCAATAACTGATTTTGTGTCATTGGTTGAACATTTATTTGATTTTCGTCCTTCCTAGGCTTATTCTAATCCAATTAGTGTTTTTAACCAATTTTGTGCATCCAATAAGTGATTTTGTGTCATTCGTTGAACATTTAGGTCATTTACGTCCTCCCTAGGCTTATTCTAATCCAATTAGCGTTTTTAACCAATCTTGTGCATCCAATAAGTGATTTTGTTCCATTCGTTGAACATATAGGTCATTTACGTACTCCCCTGCCTTATTCTAATCCAATTATGGTTTTTAACCATTCTTGTGCATCCAATAAGTGATTTGGTGTCATTGGTTGAACATTTAGGTCATTTTCATCCTCCCTAGGCTTATTTCATTGCAATTAGGGTTTTTAACCAATCTTTGCATCCAATAAGTGATTTTATGTCATTGGTTGAACATTTAGGTCATTTTCGTCCTCCCTAGGTTTATTCTAATCCAATTAGGGTTTTTAACTAATCTTGTGCATCCAATAACTGATTTTGTGTCATTGGTTGAACATTTAGATCATTTTCGTCCTCCCTAGGCTTATTCTAATCCAATTAGGGTTTTTAATCAATCTTGTGCATCCAATAAGTGATTTTGTGTCAATGGTTGAACATTTAGGTCATTTTCGTCCTCCCTAGGCTTATTCTAATCCAATTAGGGTTTTTAACCAATCTTGTGCATCCAATAAGTGATGTTGTGTCATTGGTTGAACATTTAGGTCATTTTCGTCCTCCCCAGGTTTATTCTAATCCAATTAGGGTTTTTAACCAATCTTGTGCATCCAATAAGTGATTTTGTGTTATTGGATTAACATTTAGGTCATTTTCGTCCTCCCTTGGCTTATTCTAATCCAATTAGGGTTTTTAACTAATCTTGTGCATCCAATAAGTGATTTTGTGTCATTGGTTGAACATTTAGGTCATTTTCGTCCTCCCTAGGCTTATTCTAATCCAATTAGGGTTTTTAACCAATCTTGTGCATCGAATAAGTGATTTTGTGTCATTGGTTGAACATTTAGGTCATTTTTGTCCTCCCTAGGCTTATTCTAATCCAATAAGGTTTTTAACCAATCTTGTGCATCAAATAGTTGATTTTGTCTCATTGGTTGAACATTAGGCCATTTTCGTCCTCCCTAGGCTTATTCTTATCTAATGAGGGTTTTCAATCAATCTTTACCTCGAATAAGTGATTTTGTAACATTCGTTGAACATTTAGGTCATTTACATCCTCTCTAGGCTTATTATAATCCAATTAGCGTTTTTAACCAATCTTGTGCATCCAATAAGTGATTTTGTTTCATTCGTTGAACATTTAGGTCATTTACGTACTCCCTTGGCTTATTCTAATCCAATTATGATTTTTAATCATTCTTGTGCATCTAGTAAGTAATTTTGTGTAATTGGTTGAACATTTAGGTCATTTTCATCCTCCCTAGGCTTATTCTAATCCAATTAGGGTTTTTATACAATCTTGTGCATCCAATAAGCGATTTTGGGTCATTGGTTGAACATTTAGGTCATTCTTGTCCTCCCTAAGCTTATTTTATTGCAATTAGGGTTTTTAACCAATCTTTTGCATCCAATAAATGATTTTGGGTGATTGGTTTAACATTTAGGTTTTTTCCAACCTCCCTAGGTTTATTCTAATCCAATTAGGGTTTTTAACCAATCTTGTGAATCGAATAAGTGATTTTGTGTCATTGGATTAACATTTAGGTCATTTTCGTCCTCCCTAGGCTTATTCTAATCCAATTATGGTTTTTAACCAATCTTGTGCATACAATAAGTGATTCTGTATCATTGGTTGAACATTGAGGTCATTTTCATCCTCCCTAGGCTTATTCTAATCCAATTAAGGTTTTTAACCAATCTTGTGCATCCAATAAGTGATTTTGTGTCATTGGTTGAACATTTAGGTCATTTCGTCCACCCTTGGCTTATTCTAATCCAATTAGGGTTTTTAACCAATCTTGTGCATCCAATAAGTGATTTTGTGTCATTGGTTGAACATTTAGGTCATTTTCGTCCTCCCTAGGCTTATTCTAATCCAATAAGGTTTTTAACCAATCTTGTGCATCCAATAACTAATTTTGTCTCATTGGTTGAACATTTGGCCATTTTCGTCCTCCCAAGGCTTATTCTTATCTAATGAGGGTTTTCAATCAATCTTGTGCATCCAATAACTGATTTTGTGTCATTGGTTGAACATTTATTTGATTTTCGTCCTTCCTAGGCTTATTCTAATCCAATTAGTGTTTTTAACCAATTTTGTGCATCCAATAAGTGATTTTGTGTCATTCGTTGAACATTTAGGTCATTTACGTCCTCCCTAGGCTTATTCAAATCCAATTAGCGTTTTTAACCAATCTTGTGCATCCAATAAGTGGTTTTGTTTCATTCGTTGAACATATACGTCATTTACGTACTCCCCTGCCTTATTCTAATCCAATTATGGTTTTTAACCATTCTTGTGCATCTAATAAGTGATTTTGTGTAATTGGTTGAACATTTAGGTAATTTTCATCCTCCCTAGGCTTATTCCAATCCAATTAGGGTTTTTATACAATCTTGTGCATCCAATAAGTGATTTGGTGTCATTGGTTGAACATTTAGGTCATTTTCATCCTCCCTAAGCTTATTTTATTGCAATTAGGGTTTTTAACCAATCTTTGCATCCAATAAATGATTTTATGTCATTGGTTGAACATTTAGGTCATTTTCGTCCTCCCTAGGTTTATTCTAATCCAATTAGGGTTTTTAACTAATCTTGTGCATCCAATAACTGATTTTGTGTCATTGGTTGAACATTTAGATCATTTTCGTCCTCCCTAGGCTTATTCTAATCCAATTAGGGTTTTTAACCAATCTTGTGCATCCAATAACTGATTTTGTGTCATTGGTGGAACATTTAGGTCATTTTCGTCGTCTTTTGGTTTATTCTAATTCAATTAGGGTGTTTAACCAATCTTTTGCATCCTATAAGTGATTTTGTGTATTGGTTGAACATTTAGGTCATTTTCGTCCTCCCTTTGTTTATTCTAATCCAATTAGGGTTTTTAATCAATCTTGTGCACCCAATAAGTAATTTTGTGTTATTGGTTGAACATTTAGGTCATTTTCGTCGTCTTAGGGTTTATTCTAATTCAATTAGGGTTTTTGACCAATCTTGTGCATCCTATAAGTGATTTTGTGTATTGGTTGAACATTTAGGTCATTTTCTTCCTCCCTTGGCTTATTCTAATCCAATTAGGGTTTTTAATCAATCTTGTGCACCCAATAAGTGATTTTGTGTCATTGGTTGAACATTTAGGTCATTTTCGTCGTCTTATGGTTTATTCTAATTTAATTAGGGTTTTTGACCAATCTTGTGCATCCTATAAGTGATTTTGTGTCATTGGTTGAACATTTAGATCATTTTCGTCCTCCCTAGGCTTATTCTAATCCAATTAGGGTTTTTAACCAATCTTGTGCATCCAATAACTGATTTTATGTCATTGGTGGAACATTTAGGTCATTTTCGTCGTCCTTTGGTTTATTCTAATTCAATTAGGGTTTTTAACCAATCTTGTGCATCCTATAAGTGATTTTGTGTATTGGTTGAACATTTAGGTCATTTTCGTCCTCCCTTGGCTTATTCTAATCCAATTAGGGTTTTTAATCAATCTTGTGCACCCAATAAGTGATTTTGTGTCATTGGTTGAACATTTAGGTCATTTTCGTCGTCTTATGGTTTATTCTAATTCAATTAGGGTTTTTGACCAATCTTGTGCATCCTATAAGTGATTTTGTGTATTGGTTGCACATTTAGGTCATTTTCGTCCTCCCTTGGCTTATTCTAATCCAATTAGGGTTTTTAATCAATCTTGTGTATCCAATAAGTGATTTTGTGTCATTGGTTGAACATTTAGGTCATTTTCGTCCTCCCTAGTCTTATTCTAATCCAATTAGGGATTTTAACAAATCTTGTGCATCCAATAATTGATTTTGTGTCATTGGTCGAACATTTAGGTCATTTTCGTCCTCCCTAGGTTTAGTCTAATCCAGTTAGGGTTTTTAACTAATCTTGTGCATCCAATAAGTGATTTTGTGTCATTGGATTAACATTTAGGTCATTTAATTCCTCCCTAGACTTATTCTAATTCAATTTGGATTTTCAACCAATCTTTTGCACCCAATAAGTGATTTTGTGTCATTGGTTGAATATTTAGGTCATTTTCATCCTCCCTAGGCATATTCTAATCCAATTAAGGTTTTTAACCAATCTTGTGCATGCAATAGTTGATTTTGTGTCGTTGGTTGAACATTTAGGTCATTCTTGTCCTCCCTAAGCTTATTTTATTGCAATTAGGGTTTTTAACCAATCTTTTGCATCCAATAAGTGATTTTGGGTGATTGGTTTAACATTTAGGTCATTTTCGTCCTCCCTAGGTTTATTCTAATCCTATTAGGGTTTTTAACTAATCTTGTGCATCCAATTAGTGATTTTGTGTCATTGGTTGAACATTTAGGTCATTTTCGTCCTCCCTAGGCTTATTCTAATCCAATTAGGGTTTGTAACCAATCTTGTGCATCCAATAAGTGATTTTGTGTCATTGGTTGAACATTTAGGTCATTTTCGTCCTCCCTAGGCTTATTCTCATCCAATTAGGGTTTTTAACCAATCTTGTGCATCCAATAAGTGATTTTGTTTCATTGGTTGAACATTTAGGTCATTTTCGTCCTCCCAAGGCTTATTCTCGTCCAATTAGGGTTTTTAACCAATCTTGTGCATCCAATAAGTGATTTTGTGTCGTTGGTTGAACATTTAGGTCATTTTCGTCCTCCCAAGGCTTATTCTCGTCCAATTAGGGTTTTTAACCAATCTTATGCATCCAATAAGTTATTTTGTGTCATTGGTTTAACATTTAGGTCATTTTCGTCCTCCCAAGGCTTATTCTCGTCCAATTAGGGTTTTTAACCAATCTTGTGCATCCAATAAGTACATTTGTGTCATTGGTTGAACATTTAGGTCATTTTCGTCCTCCCAAGGCTTATTCTCGTCCAATTAGGGTTTTTAACCAATCTTGTGCATCCAATAAGTACAGCTGTGTCATTGGTTGAACATTTAGGTCATTTTCGTCCTCCCAAGGCTTATTCTCGTCCAATTAGGGTTTTTAACCAATCTTGTGCATCCAATAAGTACATTTGTGTCATTGGTTGAACATTTAGGTCATTTTCGTCCTCCCAAGGCTTATTCTCCTCCAATTAGGGGTTTTAACCAATCTTGTGCATCCAATAAGCGAATTTGTGTCATTGGTTGAACATTTAGGTCATTTTCGTCCTCCCAAGGCTTATTCTCGTCCAATTAGGGTTTTTAACCAATCTTGTGCATCCAATAAGTACATTTGTGTCATTGGTTGAACATTTAGGTCATTTTCGTCATCCATAGGCTTATTCTCGTCCAATTAGGGTTTTTAACCAATCTTGTGCATCCAATAAGTGATTTTGTGTCATTGGTTGAACATTTAGGTCATTTTCGTCCTCCCTAGGCTTATTCTCGTCCAATTAGGGTTTTTAACCAAGTTTGTGCATCCAATAAGTGATTTTGTACCATTGGTTGAACATTTAGGTCATTTTCGTCCTCCCAAGGCTTATTCTCGTCCAATTAGGGTTTTTAACCAATCTTGTGCATCCAATAAGTGATTTTGTGTCATTGGTTGAACATTTAGGTCATTTTCGTCCTCCCTAGGCTTATTCTAATCCAATTAGGGTTTTTAACCAATCTTGTGCATCGAATAAGTGATTTTGTGTCATTGGTTGAACATTTAGGTCATTTTTGTCCTCCCTAGGCTTATTCTAATCCAATAAGGTTTTTAACCAATCTTGTGCATCAAATAGTTGATTTTGTCTCATTGGTTGAACATTAGGCCATTTTCGTCCTCCCTAGGCTTATTCTTATCTAATGAGGGTTTTCAATCAATCTTTACCTCGAATAAGTGATTTTGTAACATTCGTTGAACATTTAGGTCATTTACGTCCTCTCTAGGCTTATTATAATCCAATTAGCGTTTTTAACCAATCTTGTGCATCCAATAAGTGATTTTGTTTCATTCGTTGAACATTTAGGTCATTTACGTACTCCCTTGGCTTATTCTAATCCAATTATGATTTTTAATCATTCTTGTGCATCTAGTAAGTAATTTTGTGTAATTGGTTGAACATTTAGGTCATTTTCATCCTCCCTAGGCTTATTCTAATCCAATTAGGGTTTTTATACAATCTTGTGCATCCAATAAGCGATTTTGGGTCATTGGTTGAACATTTAGGTCATTCTTGTCCTCCCTAAGCTTATTTTATTGCAATTAGGGTTTTTAACCAATCTTTTGCATCCAATAAATGATTTTGGGTGATTGGTTTAACATTTAGGTTTTTACCAACCTCCCTAGGTTTATTCTAATCCAATTAGGGTTTTTAACCAATCTTGTGAATCGAATAAGTGATTTTGTGTCATTGGATTAACATTTAGGTCATTTTCGTCCTCCCTAGGCTTATTCTAATCCAATTATGGTTTTTAACCAATCTTGTGCATACAATAAGTGATTCTGTATCATTGGTTGAACATTGAGGTCATTTTCATCCTCCCTAGGCTTATTCTAATCCAATTAAGGTTTTTAACCAATCTTGTGCATCCAATAAGTGATTTTGTGTCATTGGTTGAACATTTAGGTCATTTTCGTCCACCCTTGGCTTATTCTAATCCAATTAGGGTTTTTAACCAATCTTGTGCATCCAATAAGTGATTTTGTGTCATTGGTTGAACATTTAGGTCATTTTCGTCCTCCCTAGGCTTATTCTAATCCAATAAGGTTTTTAACCAATCTTGTGCATCCAATAACTAATTTTGTCTCATTGGTTGAACATTTGGCCATTTTCGTCCTCCCAAGGCTTATTCTTATCTAATGAGGGTTTTCAATCAATCTTGTGCATCCAATAACTGATTTTGTGTCATTGGTTGAACATTTATTTGATTTTCGTCCTTCCTAGGCTTATTCTAATCCAATTAGTGTTTTTAACCAATTTTGTGCATCCAATAAGTGATTTTGTGTCATTCGTTGAACATTTAGGTCATTTACGTCCTCCCTAGGCTTATTCAAATCCAATTAGCGTTTTTAACCAATCTTGTGCATCCAATAAGTGGTTTTGTTTCATTCGTTGAACATATAGGTCATTTACGTACTCCCCTGCCTTATTCTAATCCAATTATGGTTTTTAACCATTCTTGTGCATCTAATAAGTGATTTTGTGTAATTGGTTGAACATTTAGGTAATTTTCATCCTTCTTAGGCTTATTCCAATCCAATTAGGGTTTTTATACAATCTTGTGCATCCAATAAGTGATTTGGTGTCATTGGTTGAACATTTAGGTCATTTTCATCCTCCCTAAGCTTATTTTATTGCAATTAGGGTTTTTAACCAATCTTTGCATCCAATAAATGATTTTATGTCATTGGTTGAACATTTAGGTCATTTTCGTCCTCCCTAGGTTTATTCTAATCCAATTAGGGTTTTTAACTAATCTTGTGCATCCAATAACTGATTTTGTGTCATTGGTTGAACATTTAGATCATTTTCGTCCTCCCTAGGCTTATTCTAATCCGATTAGGGTTTTTAACCAATCTTGTGCTTCCAATAAGTTATTTTGTGTCATTGGTGGAACATTTAGGTCATTTTCGTGGTCCCTTGGTTTATTCTAATTCAATTAGGGTTTTTAACCAATCTTGTGCATCCTATAAGTGATTTTGTGTATTGGTTGAACATTTAGGTCATTTTCGTCCTCCCTTGGCTTATTCTAATCCAATTAGGGTTTTTAATCAATCTTGTGCACCCAATAAGTGATTTTGTGTCATTGGTTGAACATTTAGGTCATTTTCGTCGTCCCTTGGTTTATTCTAAACCAATTAGGGTTTTAACTAATCTTGTGCATCCAATAAGTGATTTTGTGTCATTGGATTAACATTTAGGTCATTTAATTCCTCCCTAGACATATTCTAATTCAATTTGGATTTTCAACCAATCTTTTGCACCCAATAAGTGATTTTGTGTCATTGGTTGAATATTTAGGTCATTGTCATCCTCCCTAGGCATATTCTAATCCATTTAAGGTTTTTAACCAATCTTGTGCATGCAATAGTTGATTTTGTGTCATTGGTTGAACATTTAGGTCATTCTTGTCCTCCCTAAGCTTATTTTATTGCAATTAGGGTTTTTAAACAATCTTTTGCATCCAACAAGTGATTTTGGGTGATTGGTTTAACATTTAGGTCATTTTCGTCCTCCCTAGGTTTATTCTAATCCTATTAGGGTTTTTAACTAATCTAGTGCATCCAATAAGTGATTTTGTGTCATTGGTTGAACATTTAGGTCATTTTCGTCCTCCCTAGGCATATTCTAATCCAATTAGGGTTTTTAACTAATCTTGTGCATCCAATAAGTGATTTTGTGTCATTGGTTGAACATTTAGGTCTTTTCCGTCCTCCCTAGGTTTATTCTAATCCAATTAGGGTTTTTAACCAATCTTGTGCATCCAAAAAGTGATTTTTTGTCATTGGATTAACATTTAGGTCATTTTCGTCCTCCCTAGGCTTATTCGAATCCAATTACGGTTTTTAACCAATCTTGTGCATACAATAAGTGATTTTGTATCATTGGTTGAACATTGAGGTCATTTTCATCCTCCCTAGGCTTATTCTAATCCAATTATGGTTTTTAACCAATCTTGTGCATCCAATAAGTGATTTTGTGTCATTGGTTGAACATTTAGGTCATTGTCGTCCACCCTTGGCTTATTCTAATCTAATTAGGGTTTTTAACCAATCTTGTGCATCCAATAAGTGATTTTGTGTCATTGGTTGAACATTTAGGTCATTTTCGTCCTCCCTAGGCTTATTCTAATCCAATAAGGTTTTTAAACAATCTTGTGCATCCCATAACTGATTTTGTCTCATTGGTTGAACATTAGGCCATTTTCGTCCTCCCAAGGCTTATTCTTATCTAATGAGGGTTTTCAATCAATCTTGTGCATCCAATAACTGATTTTGTGTCATTGGTTGAACATTTAGGTTATTCTTGTCCTCCCTAAGCTTATTTTATTGCAATTAGGGTTTTTAACCAATCTTTTGCATCCAATAAGTGATTTTGGGTGATTGGTTTAACATTTAGGTCATTTTCGTCCTCCCTAGGTTTATTCTAATCCTATTAGGGTTTTTAACTAATCTTGTGCATCCAATAAGTGATTTTGTGTCATTGGTTGAACATTTAGGTCATTTTCATCCTCCCTAGGCTTATTCTAATCCAATTAGGGTTTTTAACTAATCTTGTGCATCCAATAAGTGATTTTGTGTCATTGGTTGAACATTTAGGTCTTTTCCATCCTCCCTAGGTTTATTCTAATCCAATTAGGGTTTTTAACCAATCTTGTGCATCCAAAAAGTGATTTTGTATCATTGGATTAACATTTAGGTCATTTTCGTCCTCCCTAGGCTTATTCTAATCCAATTACGGTTTTTAACCAATCTTGTGCATACAATAAGTGATTTTGTATCATTGGTTGAACATTGAGGTCATTTTCATCCTCCCTAGGCTTATTCTAATCCAATTAAGGTTTTTAACCAATCTTGTGCATCCAATAAGTGATTTTGTGTCATTGGTTGAACATTTAGGTCATTGTCGTCCACCCTTGGCTTATTCTTATCTAATTAGGGTTTTTAACCAATCTTGTGCATCCAATAAGTGATTTTGTGTCATTGGTTGAACATTTAGGTCATTTTCGTCCTCCCTAGGCTTATTCTAATCAAATAAGGTTTTTAAACAATCTTGTGCATCCCATAACTGATTTTGTCTCATTGGTTGAACATTAGGCCATTTTCGTCCTCCCAAGGCTTATTCTTATCTAATGAGGGTTTTCAATCAATCTTGTGCATCCAATAACTGATTTTGTGTCATTGGTTGAACATTTAGGTTATTCTTGTCCTCCCTAAGCTTATTTTATTGCAATTAGGGTTTTTAACCAATCTTTTGCATCCAATAAGTGATTTTGGGTGATTGGTTTAACATTTAGGTCATTTTCGTCCTCCCTAGGTTTATTCTAATCCTATTAGGGTTTTTAACTAATCTTGTGCATCCAATAAGTGATTTTGTGTCATTGGTTGAACATTTAGGTCATTTTCGTCCTCCCTAGGCTTATTCTAATCGAATTAGGGTTTTTAACTAATCTTGTGCATCCAATAAGTGATTTTGTGTCATTGGTTGAACATTTAGGTCTTTTCCATCCTCCCTTGGTTTATTCTAATCCAATTAGGGTTTTTAACCAATCTTGTGCATCCAAAAAGTGATTTTGTATCATTGGATTAACATTTAGGTCATTTTCGTCCTCCCTAGGCTTATTCTAATCCAATTACGGTTTTTAACCAATCTTGTGCATACAATAAGTGATTTTGTATCATTGGTTGAACATTGAGGTCATTTTCATCCTCCCTAGGCTTATTCTAATCCAATTAAGGTTTTTAACCAATCTTGTGCATCCAATAAGTGATTTTGTGTCATTGGTTGAACATTTAGGTCATTGTCGTCCACCCTTGGCTTATTCTAATCCAATTAGGGTTTTTAACCAATCTTGTGCATCCAATAAGTGATTTTGTGTCATTGGTTGAACATTTAGGTCATTTTCGTCCTCCCTAGGCTTATTCTAATCCAATAAGGTTTGTAACCAATCTTGTGCATCCAATAACTGATTTTGTCTCATTGGTTGAACATTAGGCCATTTTCGTCCTCCCAAGGCTTATTCTTATCTAATGAGGGTTTTCAATCAATCTTGTGCATCCAATAACTGATTTTGTGTCATTGGTTGAACATTTATTTGATTATCGTCCTTCCTAGGCTTATTCTAATCCAATTAGTGTTTTAAACCAATCTTGTGCATCCAGTAAGTGATTTTGTGTCATTCGTTGAACATTTAGGTCATTTACATCCTCCCTATGCTTATTCTAATCCAATTAGAGTTTTTAACCAATCTTGTGCATCCAATAAGTGATTTTGTTTCATTCGTTGAACATATAGGTCATTTACGTACTCCCCTGCCTTATTCTAATCCAATTATGGTTTTTAACCATTCTTGTGCATCTAATAAGTGATTTTGTGTAATTGGTTGAACATTTAGGTCATTTTCATCCTCCCTAGGCTTATTCTAATCCAATTAGGGTTTTTATACAATCTTGTGCATCCAATAAGTGATTTGGTGTCATTGGTTGAACATTTAGGTCATTTTCGTCCTCCCTAAGCTTATTTTGTTGCAATTAGGGTTTTTAACCAATCTTTGCATCCAATAACTGATTTTATGTCATTGGTTGAACATTTAGGTCATTTTCGTCCTCTATAGGTTTATTCTAATCCAATTAGGGTTTTTAACTAATCTTGTGCATCCAATAACTGATTTTGTGTCATTGGTTGAACATTTTGATCATTTTCGTCCTCCCTAGGCTTATTCTAATCCAATTAGGGTTTTTAAACAATCTTGTGCATCCAATAACTGATTTTGTGTCATTGGTGGAACATTTAGGTCATTTTCGTCGTCCTTTGGTTTATTCTAATTCAATTAGGGTTTTTAACCAATCTTGTGCATCCTATAAGTGATTTTGTGTATTGGTTGAACATTTAGGTCATTTTCGTCCTCCCTTGGCTTATTCTAATCCAATTAGGGTTTTTAATCAATCTTGTGCACCCAATAAGTGATTTTGTGTCATTGGTTGAACATTTAGGTCATTTTCGTTGTCTTATGGTTTATTCTAATTCAATTAGGGTTTTTGACCAATCTTGTGCATCCTATAAGTGATTTTGTGTATTGGTTGAACATTTAGGTCATTTTCGTCCTCCCTTGGCTTATTCTAATCCAATTAGGGTTTTTAATCAATCTTGTGTATCCAATAAGTGATTTTGTGTCGTTGGTTGAACATTTAGGTCATTTTCGTCCTCCCTAGTCTTATTCTAATCCAATTAGGGATTTTAACCAATCTTGTGCATCCAATAATTGATTTTGTGTCATTGGTCGAACATTTAGGTCATTTTCGTCCTCCCTAGGTTTATTCTAATCCAGTTAGGGTTTTTAACTAATCTTGTGCATCCAATAAGTGATTTTGTGTCATTGGATTAACATTTAGGTCATTTAATTCCTCCCTAGACTTATTCTAATTCAATTTGGATTTTCAACCAATCTTTTGCACCCAATAAGTGATTTTGTGTCATTGGTTGAATATTTAGGTCATTTTCATCCTCCCTAGGCATATTCTAATCCAATTAAGGTTTTTAACCAATCTTGTGCATGCAATAGTTGATTTTGTGTCATTGGTTGAACATTTAGGTCATTCTTGTCCTCCCTAAGCTTATTTTATTGCAATTAGGGTTTTTAACCAATCTTTTGCATCCAATAAGTGATTTTGGGTGATTGGTTTAACATTTAGGTCATTTTCGTCCTCCCTAGGTTTATTATAATCCTATTAAGGTTTATAACTAATCTTGTGCATCCAATAAGTGATTTTGTGTCATTGGTTGAACATTTAGGTCATTTTCGTCCTCCCTAGGCATATTCTAATCCAATTAGGGTTTTTAACTAATCTTGTGCATCCAATAAGTGATTTTGTGTCATTGGTTGAACATTTAGGTCTTTTCCGTCCTCCCTAGGCTTATTCAAATCCAATTATGGTTTTTAACCAATCTTGTGCATACAATAAGTGATTTTGTATCATTGGTTAAACATTGAGGTCATTTTCATCCTCCCTAGGCTTATTCTAATCCAATTAAGGTTTTTGACCAATCTTGTGCATCCAATAAGTGATTTTGTGTCATTGGTTGAACATTTAGGTCATTGTCGTCCACCCTTGGCTTATTCTAATCCAATTAGGGTTTTTAACCAATCTTGTGCATCCAATAAGTGATTTTGTGTCATTGGTTGAACATTTAGGTCATTTTCGTCCTCCCTAGGCTTATTCTAATCCAATAAGGTTTGTAACCAATCTTGTGCATCCAATAACTGATTTTGTCTCATTGGTTGAACATTAGGCCATTTTCGTCCTCCCAAGGCTTATTCTTATCTAATGAGGGTTTTCAATCAATCTTGTGCATCCAATAACTGATTTTGTGTCATTGGTTGAACATTTATTTGATTATCGTCCTTCCTAGGCTTATTCTAATCCAATTAGTGTTTTAAACCAATCTTGTGCATCCAGTAAGTGATTTTGTGTCATTCGTTGAACATTTAGGTCATTTACATCCTCCCTATGCTTATTCTAATCCAATTAGAGTTTTTAACCAATCTTGTGCATCCAATAAGTGATTTTGTTTCATTCGTTGAACATATAGGTCATTTACGTACTCCCCTGCCTTATTTTAATCCAATTATGGTTTTTAACCATTCTTGTGCATCTAATAAGTGATTTTGTGTAATTGGTTGAACATTTAGGTCATTTTCGTCCACCCTTGGCTTATTCTAATCCAATTAGGGTTTTTAACCAATCTTGTGCATCCAATAAGTGATTTTGTGTCATTGGTTGAACATTTAGGTCATTTTCATCCTCCCTAGGCTTATTCTAATCCAATTAGGGTTTTTATACAATCTTGTGCATCCAATAAGTGATTTGGTGTCATTGGTGGAACATTTAGGTCATTTTCGTCCTCCCTAAGCTTATTTTGTTGCAATTAGGGTTTTTAACCAATCTTTGCATCCAATAACTGATTTTATGTCATTGGTTGAACATTTAGGTCATTTTCGTCCTCTATAGGTTTATTCTAATCCAATTAGGGTTTTTAACTAATCTTGTGCATCCAATAACTGATTTTGTGTCATTGGTTGAACATTTAGATCATTTTCGTCCTCCCTAGGCTTATTCTAATCCAATTAGGGTTTTTAACCAATCTTGTGCATCCAATAACTGATTTTGTGTCATTGGTGGAACATTTAGGTCATTTTCGTCGTCCTTTGGTTTATTCTAATTCAATTAGGGTTTTTAACCAATCTTTTGCATCCTATAAGTGATTTTGTGTATTGGTTGAACATTTAGGTCATTTTCGTCCTCCCTTTGCTTATTCTAATCCAATTAGGGTTTTTAATCAATCTTGTGCACCCAATAAGTAATTTTGTGTTATTGGTTGAACATTTAGGTCATTTTCGTCGTCTTAGGGTTTATTCTAATTCAATTAGGGTTTTTGACCAATCTTGTGCATCCTATAAGTGATTTTGTGTATTGGTTGAACATTTAGGTAATTTTCGTCCTCCCTTGGCTTATTCTAATCCAATTAGGGTTTTAATCAATCTTGTGTATCCAATAACTGATTTTGTATCATTGGTTGAACATTGAGGTCATTTTCATCCTCCCTAGGCTTATTCTAATCCAATTAAGGTTTTTAACCAATCTTGTGCATCCAATAAGTGATTTTGTGTCATTGGTTGAACATTTAGGTCATTGTCGTCCACCCTTGGCTTATTCTAATCTAATTAGGGTTTTTAACCAATCTTGTGCATCCAATAAGTGATTTTGTGTCATTGGTTGAACATTTAGGTCATTTTCGTCGTCTTATGGTTTATTCTAATTCAATTAGGGTTTTTAACCAATCTTGTGCATCCAAAAAGTGATTTTGTATCATTGGATTAACATTTAGGTCATTTTCGTCCTCCCTAGGCTTATTCTAATCCAATTACGGTTTTTAACCAATCTTGTGCATCCAATAAGTGATTTTGTGTCATTGGTTGAACATTTAGGTCATTGTCGTCCACCCTTGGCTTATTCTAATCCAATTAGGGTTTTTAACCAATCTTGTGCATCCAATAAGTGATTTTGTGTCATTGGTTGAACATTTAGGTCATTTTCGTCCTCCCTAGGCTTATTCTAATCCAATAAGGTTTGTAACCAATCTTGTGCATCCAATAACTGATTTTGTCTCATTGGTTGAACATTAGGCCATTTTCGTCCTCCCAAGGCTTATTCTTATCTAATGAGGGTTTTCAATCAATCTTGTGCATCCAATAACTGATTTTGTGTCATTGGTTGAACATTTATTTGATTATCGTCCTTCCTAGGCTTATTCTAATCCAATTAGTGTTTTAAACCAATCTTGTGCATCCAGTAAGTGATTTTGTGTCATTCGTTGAACATTTAGGTCATTTACATCCTCCCTATGCTTATTCTAATCCAATTAGAGTTTTTAACCAATCTTGTGTATCCAATAAGTGATTTTGTTTCATTCGTTGAACATATAGGTCATTTACGTACTCCCCTGCCTTATTCTAATCCAATTATGGTTTTTAACCATTCTTGTGCATCTAATAAGTGATTTTGTGTAATTGGTTGAACATTTAGGTCATTTTCGTCCACCCTTGGCTTATTCTAATCCAATTAGGGTTTTTAACCAATCTTGTGCATCCAATAAGTGATTTTGTGTCATTGGTTGAACATTTAGGTCATTTTCATCCTCCCTAGGCTTATTCTAATCCAATTAGGGTTTTTATACAATCTTGTGCATCCAATAAGTGATTTGGTGTCATTGGTGGAACATTTAGGTCATTTTCGTCCTCCCTAAGCTTATTTTGTTGCAATTAGGGTTTTTAACCAATCTTTGCATCCAATAACTGATTTTATGTCATTGGTTGAACATTTAGGTCATTTTCGTCCTCTATAGGTTTATTCTAATCCAATTAGGGTTTTTAACTAATCTTGTGCATCCAATAACTGATTTTGTGTCATTGGTTGAACATTTAGATCATTTTCGTCCTCCCTAGGCTTATTCTAATCCAATTAGGGTTTTTAAACAATCTTGTGCATCCAATAACTGATTTTGTGTCATTGGTGGAACATTTAGGTCATTTTCGTCGTCCTTTGGTTTATTCTAATTCAATTAGGGTTTTTAACCAATCTTGTGCATCCTATAAGTGATTTTGTGTATTGGTTGAACATTTAGGTAATTTTCGTCCTCCCTTGGCTTATTCTAATCCAATTAGGGTTTTTAATCAATCTTGTGCACCCAATAAGTGATTTTGTGTCATTGGTTGAACATTTAGGTCATTTTCGTTGTCTTATGGTTTATTCTAATTCAATTAGGGTTTTTGACCAATCTTGTGCATCCTATAAGTGATTTTGTGTATTGGTTGAACATTTAGGTCATTTTCGTCCTCCCTTGGCTTATTCTAATCCAATTAGGGTTTTTAATCAATCTTGTGTATCCAATAAGTGATTTTGTGTCGTTGGTTGAACATTTAGGTCATTTTCGTCCTCCCTAGTCTTATTCTAATCCAATTAGGGATTTTAACCAATCTTGTGCATCCAATAATTGATTTTGTGTCATTGGTCGAACATTTAGGTCATTTTCGTCCTCCCTAGGTTTATTCTAATCCAGTTAGGGTTTTTAACTAATCTTGTGCATCCAATAAGTGATTTTGTGTCATTGGATTAACATTTAGGTCATTTAATTCCTCCCTAGACTTATTCTAATTCAATTTGGATTTTCAACCAATCTTTTGCACCCAATAAGTGATTTTGTGTCATTGGTTGAATATTTAGGTCATTTTCATCCTCCCTAGGCATATTCTAATCCAATTAAGGTTTTTAACCAATCTTGTGCATGCAATAGTTGATTTTGTGTCATTGGTTGAACATTTAGGTCATTCTTGTCCTCCCTAAGCTTATTTTATTGCAATTAGGGTTTTTAACCAATCTTTTGCATCCAATAAGTGATTTTGGGTGATTGGTTTAACATTTAGGTCATTTTCGTCCTCCCTAGGTTTATTCTAATCCTATTAAGGTTTATAACTAATCTTGTGCATCCAATAAGTGATTTTGTGTCATTGGTTGAACATTTAGGTCATTTTCGTCCTCCCTAAGCTTATTTTATTGCAATTAGGGTTTTTAACCAATCTTTTGCATCCAATAAGTGATTTTGTATCATTGGTTTAACATTGAGGTCATTTTCATCCTCCCTAGGCTTATTCTAATCCAATTAAGGTTTTTGACCAATCTTGTGCATCCAATAAGTGATTTTGTGTCATTGGTTGAACATTTAGGTCATTGTCGTCCACCCTTGGCTTATTCTAATCCAATTAGGGTTTTTAACCAATCTTGTGCATCCAATAAGTGATTTTGTGTCATTGGTTGAACATTTCGGTCATTTTCGTCCTCCCTAGGCTTATTCTAATCCAATAAGGTTTTTAACCAATCTTGTGCATCCAATAACTGATTTTGTCTCATTGGTTGAACATTAGGCCATTTTCGTCCTCCCAACGCTTATTCTTATCTAATGAGGGTTTTCAATCAATCTTGTGCATCCAATAACTGATTTTGTGTCATTGGTTGAACATTTGTTTGATTTTCGTCCTTCCTAGGCTTATTCTAATCCAATTAGTGTTTTTAACCAATCTTGTGCATCCAGTAAGTGATTTTGTGTCATTCGTTGAACATTTAGGTCATTTACGTCCTCCCTAGGCTTATTCTAATCCAATTAGAGTTTTTAACCAATCTTGTGCATCCAATAAGTGATTTTGTTTCATTCGTTGAACATATAGGTCATTTACGTACTCCCTTGCCTTATTCTAATCCAATTATGGTTTTTAACCATTCTTGTGCATCTAATAAGTGATTTTGTGTAATTGGTTGAACATTTAGGTCATTTTCATCCTCCCTAGGCTTATTCTAATCCAATTAGGGTTTTTATACAATCTTGTGCATCCTATAAGTGATTTGGGGTCATTGGTTGAACATTTAGGTCATTTTCGTCCTCCCTAAGCTTATTTTGTTGCAATTAGGGTTTTTAACCAATCTTTGCATCCAATAACTGATTTTATGTCATTGGTTGAACATTTAGGTCATTTTCGTCCTCCCTAGGTTTATTCTAATCTAATTAGGGTTTTTAACTAATCTTGTACATCCAATAACTGATTTTGTGTCATTAGTTGAACATTTAGATCATTTTCGTCCTCCCTAGGCTTATTCTAATCCAATTAGGGTTTTTAACCAATCTTGTGCATCCAATAAGTGATTTTGTGTCATTGGTTGAACATTTAGGTCATTTTCGTCCTCCCTAGGCTTATTCTAATCCAATTAGGGTTTTAAACCAATCTTGTGCATCCAATAAGTGATTTTGTGTCATTGGTTGAACATTTAGGTCATTTTCGTCCTCCCTAGGTTTATTCTAATCCAATTAGGGTTTTTAACCAATCTTGTGTATCCAAAAAGTGATTTTGTGTCATTGGATTAACATTTAGGTCATTTTCGTCCTCCCTAGGCTTATTCTAATTCAATTATGGTTTTTAACCAATCTTGTGCATACAATAAGTGATTTTGTATCATTTGTTGAACATTGAGGTCATTTTCATCCTCCCTAGGCTTATTCTAATCCAATTAAGGTTTTTAACCAATCTTGTGCATGCAATTAGTGATTTTGTGTCATTGGTTGAACATTTAGGTCATTGTCGTCCACCCTTGGCTTATTCTAATCCAATTAGGGTTTTTAGCCAATCTTGTGCATCCAATAAGTGATTTTGTGTCATTGGTTGAACATTTAGGTCATTTTCGTCCTCCCTAGGCATATTCTAATCCAATAAGGTTTTTAACCAATCTTGTGCATCCAATAACTGATTTTGTCTCATTGGTTGAACATTAGGCCATTTTCGTCCTCCCAAGGCTTATTCTTATCTAATGAGGGTTTTCAATCAATCTTGTGCATCCAATAACTGATTTTGTGTCATTGGTTGAACATTTATTTGATTTTCGTCCTTCCTAGGCTTATTCTAATCCAATTAGTGTTTTTAACCAATCTTGTGCATCCAGTAAGTGATTTTGTGTCATTCGTTGAACATTTAGGTCATTTACGTCCTCCCTAGGCTTTTTCTAATCCAATAAGAGTTTTTAACCAATCTTGTGCATCCAATAAGTGATTTTGTTTCCTTCGTTGAACATATAGGTCATTTACGTATTCCCTTGCCTTATTCTAATCCAATTATGGTTTTTAACCATTCTTGTGCATCTAATAAGTGATTTTGTGTAATTGGTTTAACATTTAGGTCATTTTCATCCTCCCTAGGCTTATTCTAATCCAATTAGGGTTTTTATACAATCTTGTGCATCCTATAAGTGATTTGGGGTCATTGGTTGAACATTTAGGTCATTTTCGTCCTCCCTAAGCTTATTTTGTTGCAATTAGGGTTTTTAACCAATCTTTGCATCCAATAACTGATTTTATGTCATTGGTTGAACATTTAGGTCATTTTCGTCCTCCCTAGGCTTATTCTAATCCAATTAGGGTTTTTAACTAATCTTGTGCATCCAATAACTGATTTTGTGTCATTGGTTGAACATTTAGATCATTTTCGTCCTCCCTAGGCTTATTCTAATCCAATTAGGGTTTTTAACCAATCTTGTGCATCCAATAACTGATTTTGTGTCATTGGTGGAACATTTAGGTCATTTTCGTCGTCCTTTGGTTTATTCTAATTCAATTAGGGTTTTTAACCAATCTTGTGCATCCTATAAGTGATTTTGTGTATTGGTTGAACATTTAGGTCATTTTCGTCCTCCCTTTGCTTATTCTAATCCAATTAGGGTTTTTAATCAATCTTGTGCACCCAATAAGTAATTTTGTGTTATTGGTTGAACATTTAGGTCATTTTCGTCGTCTTAGGGTTTATTCTAATTCAATTAGGGTTTTTGACCAATCTTGTGCATCCTATAAGTGATTTTGTGTATTGGTTGAACATTTAGGTTATTTTCGTCCT
>JBBPBP010009779.1:38728779-38749660 GCA_037974735.1 Cicer chorassanicum
TATTCTAATCCAATTAAGGTTTTTAACCAATCTTGTGCATGCAATAGTTGATTTTGTGTCATTGGTTGAACATTTAGGTCATTCTTGTCCTCCCTAAGCTTATTTTATTGCAATTGGGTGATTGGTTTAACATTTAGGTCATTTTCGTCCTCCCTAGGTTTATTCTAATCCTATTAAGGTTTATAACTAATCTTGTGCATCCAATAAGTGATTTTGTGTCATTGGTTGAACATTTAGGTCATTTTCGTCCTCCCTAGGCATATTCTAATCCAATTAGGGTTTTTAACTAATCTTGTGCATCCAATAAGTGATTTTGTGTCATTGGTTGAACATTTAGGTCTTTTCCGTCCTCCCTAGGCTTATTCAAATCCAATTATGGTTTTTAACCAATCTTGTGCATACAATAAGTGATTTTGTATCATTGGTTTAACATTGAGGTCATTTTCATCCTCCCTAGGCTTATTCTAATCCAATTAAGGTTTTTGACCAATCTTGTGCATCCAATAAGTGATTTTGTGTCATTGGTTGAACATTTAGGTCATTGTCGTCCACCCTTGGCTTATTCTAATCCAATTAGGGTTTTTAACCAATCTTGTGCATCCAATAAGTGATTTTGTGTCATTGGTTGAACATTTAGGTCATTTTCGTCCTCCCTAGGCTTATTCTAATCCAATAAGGTTTTTAACCAATCTTGTGCATCCAATAACTGATTTTGTCTCATTGGTTGAACATTAGGCCATTTTCGTCCTCCCAACGCTTATTCTTATCTAATGAGGGTTTTCAATCAATCTTGTGCATCCAATAACTGATTTTGTGTCATTGGTTGAACATTTGTTTGATTTTCGTCCTTCCTAGGCTTATTCTAATCCAATTAGTGTTTTTAACCAATCTTGTGCATCCAGTAAGTGATTTTGTGTCATTCGTTGAACATTTAGGTCATTTACGTCCTCCCTAGGCTTATTCTAATCCAATTAGAGTTTTTAACCAATCTTGTGCATCCAATAAGTGATTTTGTTTCATTCGTTGAACATATAGGTCATTTACGTACTCCCTTGCCTTATTCTAATCCAATTATGGTTTTTAACCATTCTTGTGCATCTAATAAGTGATTTTGTGTAATTGGTTGAACATTTAGGTCATTTTCATCCTCCCTAGGCTTATTCTAATCCAATTAGGGTTTTTATACAATCTTGTGCATCCTATAAGTGATTTGGGGTCATTGGTTGAACATTTAGGTCATTTTCGTCCTCCCTAAGCTTATTTTGTTGCAATTAGGGTTTTTAACCAATCTTTGCATCCAATAACTGATTTTATGTCATTGGTTGAACATTTAGGTGATTTTCGTCCTCCCTAGGTTTATTCTAATCTAATTAGGGTTTTTAACTAATCTTGTGCATCCAATAACTGATTTTGTGTCATTGGTTGAACATTTAGATCATTTTCGTCCTCCCTAGGCTTATTCTAATCCAATTAGGGTTTTTAACCAATCTTGTGCATCCAATAACTGATTTTGTGTCATTGGTGGAACATTTAGGTCATTTTCGTCGTCTTTTGGTTTATTCTAATTCAATTAGGGTTTTTAACCAATCTTTTGCATCCTATAAGTGATTTTGTGTATTGGTTGAACATTTAGGTCATTTTCGTCCTCCCTTTGCTTATTCTAATCCAATTAGGGTTTTTAATCAATCTTGTGCACCCAATAAGTAATTTTGTGTTATTAGTTGAACATTTAGGTCATTTTCATCGTCTTAGGGTTTATTCTAATTCAATTAGGGTTTTTGACCAATCTTGTGCATCCTATAAGTGATTTTGTGTATTGGTTGAACATTTAGGTCATTTTCTTCCTCCCTTGGCTTATTCTAATCCAATTAGGGTTTTTAATCAATCTTGTGCACCCAATAAGTGATTTTGTGTCATTGGTTGAACATTTAGGTCATTTTCGTCGTCTTATGGTTTATTCTAATTTAATTAGGGTTTTTGACCAATCTTGTGCATCCTATAAGTGATTTTGTGTCATTGGTTGAACATTTAGATCATTTTCGTCCTCCCTAGGCTTATTCTAATCCAATTAGGGTTTTTAACCAATCTTGTGCATCCAATAACTGATTTTATGTCATTGGTGGAACATTTAGGTCATTTTCGTCGTCCTTTGGTTTATTCTAATTCAATTAGGGTTTTTAACCAATCTTGTGCATCCTATAAGTGATTTTGTGTATTGGTTGAACATTTAGGTCATTTTCGTCCTCCCTTGGCTTATTCTAATCCAATTAGGGTTTTTAATCAATCTTGTGCACCCAATAAGTGATTTTGTGTCATTGGTTGAACATTTAGGTCATTTTCGTCGTCTTATGGTTTATTCTAATTCAATTAGGGTTTTTGACCAATCTTGTGCATCCTATAAGTGATTTTGTGTATTGGTTGCACATTTAGGTCATTTTCGTCCTCCCTTGGCTTATTCTAATCCAATTAGGGTTTTTAATCAATCTTGTGTATCCAATAAGTGATTTTGTGTCATTGGTTGAACATTTAGGTCATTTTCGTCCTCCCTAGTCTTATTCTAATCCAATTAGGGATTTTAACAAATCTTGTGCATCCAATAATTGATTTTGTGTCATTGGTCGAACATTTAGGTCATTTTCGTCCTCCCTAGGTTTAGTCTAATCCAGTTAGGGTTTTTAACTAATCTTGTGCATCCAATAAGTGATTTTGTGTCATTGGATTAACATTTAGGTCATTTAATTCCTCCCTAGACTTATTCTAATTCAATTTGGATTTTCAACCAATCTTTTGCACCTTATAAGTGATTTTGTGTCATTGGTTGAATATTTAGGTCATTTTCATCCTCCCTAGGCATATTCTAATCCAATTAAGGTTTTTAACCAATCTTGTGCATGCAATAGTTGATTTTGTGTCATTGGTTGAACATTTAGGTCATTCTTGTCCTCCCTAAGCTTATTTTATTGCAATTAGGGTTTTTAACCAATCTTTTGCATCCAATAAGTGATTTTGCGTGATTGGTTTAACATTTAGGTCATTTTCGTCCTCCCTAGGTTTATTCTAATCCTATTAGGGTTTTTAACTAATCTTGTGCATCCAATTAGTGATTTTGTGTCATTGGTTGAACATTTAGGTCATTTTCGTCCTCCCTAGGCTTATTCTAATCCAATTAGGGTTTGAAACCAATCTTGTGCATCCAATAAGTGATTTTGTGTCATTGGTTGAACATTTAGGTCATTTTCGTCCTCCCTAGGTTTATTCTAATCCAATTAGGGTTTTTAACCAATCTTGTGTATCCAAAAAGTGATTTTGTGTCATTGGATTAACATTTAGGTCATTTTCGTCCTCCCTAGGCTTATTCTAATTCAATTATGGTTTTTAACCAATCTTGTGCATACAATAAGTGATTTTGTATCATTTGTTGAACATTGAGGTCATTTTCATCCTCCCTAGGCTTATTCTAATCCAATTAAGGTTTTTAACCAATCTTGTGCATGCAATTAGTGATTTTGTGTCATTGGTTGAACATTTAGGTCATTGTCGTCCACCCTTGGCTTATTCTAATCCAATTAGGGTTTTTAGCCAATCTTGTGCATCCAATAAGTGATTTTGTGTCATTGGTTGAACATTTAGGTCATTTTCGTCCTCCCTAGGCATATTCTAATCCAATAAGGTTTTTAACCAATCTTGTGCATCCAATAACTGATTTTGTCTCATTGGTTGAACATTAGGCCATTTTCGTCCTCCCAAGGCTTATTCTTATCTAATGAGGGTTTTCAATCAATCTTGTGCATCCAATAACTGATTTTGTGTCATTGGTTGAACATTTATTTGATTTTCGTCCTTCCTAGGCTTATTCTAATCCAATTAGTGTTTTTAACCAATCTTGTGCATCCAGTAAGTGATTTTGTGTCATTCGTTGAACATTTAGGTCATTTACGTCCTCCCTAGGCTTTTTCTAATCCAATAAGAGTTTTTAACCAATCTTGTGCATCCAATAAGTGATTTTGTTTCCTTCGTTGAACATATAGGTCATTTACGTATTCCCTTGCCTTATTCTAATCCAATTATGGTTTTTAACCATTCTTGTGCATCTAATAAGTGATTTTGTGTAATTGGTTTAACATTTAGGTCATTTTCATCCTCCCTAGGCTTATTCTAATCCAATTAGGGTTTTTATACAATCTTGTGCATCCTATAAGTGATTTGGGGTCATTGGTTGAACATTTAGGTCATTTTCGTCCTCCCTAAGCTTATTTTGTTGCAATTAGGGTTTTTAACCAATCTTTGCATCCAATAACTGATTTTATGTCATTGGTTGAACATTTAGGTCATTTTCGTCCTCCCTAGGCTTATTCTAATCCAATTAGGGTTTTTAACTAATCTTGTGCATCCAATAACTGATTTTGTGTCATTGGTTGAACATTTAGATCATTTTCGTCCTCCCTAGGCTTATTCTAATCCAATTAGGGTTTTTAACCAATCTTGTGCATCCAATAACTGATTTTGTGTCATTGGTGGAACATTTAGGTCATTTTCGTCGTCCTTTGGTTTATTCTAATTCAATTAGGGTTTTTAACCAATCTTGTGCATCCTATAAGTGATTTTGTGTATTGGTTGAACATTTAGGTCATTTTCGTCCTCCCTTTGCTTATTCTAATCCAATTAGGGTTTTTAATCAATCTTGTGCACCCAATAAGTAATTTTGTGTTATTGGTTGAACATTTAGGTCATTTTCGTCGTCTTAGGGTTTATTCTAATTCAATTAGGGTTTTTGACCAATCTTGTGCATCCTATAAGTGATTTTGTGTATTGGTTGAACATTTAGGTTATTTTCGTCCTCCCTTGGCTTATTCTAATCCAATTAGGGTTTTAATCAATCTTGTGTATCCAATAACTGATTTTGTGTCATTGGTGGAACATTTAGGTCATTTTCGTCGTCCTTTGGTTTATTCTAATTCAATTAGGGTTTTTAACCAATCTTGTGCATCCTATAAGTGATTTTGTGTATTGGTTGAACATTTAGGTCATTTTCGTCCTCCCTTGGCTTATTCTAATCCAATTAGGGTTTTTAATCAATCTTGTGCACCCAATAAGTGATTTTGTGTCATTGGTTGAACATTTAGGTCATTTTCGTTGTCTTATGGTTTATTCTAATTCAATTAGGGTTTTTGACCAATCTTGTGCATCCTATAAGTGATTTTGTGTATTGGTTGAACATTTAGGTCATTTTCGTCCTCCCTTGGCTTATTCTAATCCAATTAGGGTTTTTAATCAATCTTGTGTATCCAATAAGTGATTTTGTGTCGTTGGTTGAACATTTAGGTCATTTTCGTCCTCCCTAGTCTTATTCTAATCCAATTAGGGATTTTAACCAATCTTGTGCATCCAATAATTGATTTTGTGTCATTGGTCGAACATTTAGGTCATTTTCGTCCTCCCTAGGTTTATTCTAATCCAGTTAGGGTTTTTAACTTATCTTGTGCATCCAATAAGTGATTTTGTGTCATTGGATTAACATTTAGGTCATTTAATTCCTCCCTAGACTTATTCTAATTCATTTTGGATTTTCAACCAATCTTTTGCACCCAATAAGTGATTTTGTGTCATTGGTTGAATATTTAGGTCATTTTCATCCTCCCTAGGCATATTCTAATCCAATTAAGGTTTTTAACCAATCTTGTGCATGCAATAGTTGATTTTGTGTCATTGGTTGAACATTTAGGTCATTCTTGTCCTCCCTAAGCTTATTTTATTGCAATTAGGGTTTTTAACCAATCTTTTGCATCCAATAAGTGATTTTGGGTGATTGGTTTAACATTTAGGTCATTTTCGTCCTCCCTAGGTTTATTATAATCCTATTAAGGTTTATAACTAATCTTGTGCATCCAATAAGTGATTTTGTGTCATTGGTTGAACATTTAGGTCATTTTCGTCCTCCCTAGGCATATTCTAATCCAATTAGGGTTTTTAACTAATCTTGTGCATCCAATAAGTGATTTTGTGTCATTGGTTGAACATTTAGGTCTTTTCCGTCCTCCCTAGGCTTATTCAAATCCAATTATGGTTTTTAACCAATCTTGTGCATACAATAAGTGATTTTGTATCATTGGTTTAACATTGAGGTCATTTTCATCCTCCCTAGGCTTATTCTAATCCAATTAAGGTTTTTGACCAATCTTGTGCATCCAATAAGTGATTTTGTGTCATTGGTTGAACATTTAGGTCATTGTCGTCCACCCTTGGCTTATTCTAATCCAATTAGGGTTTTTAACCAATCTTGTGCATCCAATAAGTGATTTTGTGTCATTGGTTGAACATTTAGGTCATTTTCGTCCTCCCTAGGCTTATTCTAATCCAATAAGGTTTTTAACCAATCTTGTGCATCCAATAACTGATTTTGTCTCATTGGTTGAACATTAGGCCATTTTCGTCCTCCCAACGCTTATTCTTATCTAATGAGGGTTTTCAATCAATCTTGTGCATCCAATAACTGATTTTGTGTCATTGGTTGAACATTTGTTTGATTTTCGTCCTTCCTAGGCTTATTCTAATCCAATTAGTGTTTTTAACCAATCTTGTGCATCCAGTAAGTGATTTTGTGTCATTCGTTGAACATTTAGGTCATTTACGTCCTCCCTAGGCTTATTCTAATCCAATTAGAGTTTTTAACCAATCTTGTGCATCCAATAAGTGATTTTGTTTCATTCGTTGAACATATAGGTCATTTACGTACTCCCTTGCCTTATTCTAATCCAATTATGGTTTTTAACCATTCTTGTGCATCTAATAAGTGATTTTGTGTAATTGGTTGAACATTTAGGTCATTTTCATCCTCCCTAGGCTTATTCTAATCCAATTAGGGTTTTTATACAATCTTGTGCATCCTATAAGTGATTTGGGGTCATTGGTTTAACATTTAGGTCATTTTCGTCCTCCCTAAGCTTATTTTGTTGCAATTAGGGTTTTTAACCAATCTTTGCATCCAATAACTGATTTTATGTCATTGGTTGAACATTTAGGTCATTTTCGTCCTCCCTAGGTTTATTCTAATCTAATTAGGGTTTTTAACTAATCTTGTGCATCCAATAACTGATTTTGTGTCATTAGTTGAACATTTAGATCATTTTCGTCCTCCCTAGGCTTATTCTAATCCAATTAGGGTTTTTAACCAATCTTGTGCATCCAATAACTGATTTTGTGTCATTGGTGGAACATTTAGGTCATTTTCGTCGTCCTTTGGTTTATTCTAATTCAATTAGGGTTTTTAACCAATCTTTTGCATCCTATAAGTGATTTTGTGTATTGGTTGAACATTTAGGTCATTTTCGTCCTCCCTTTGCTTATTCTAATCCAATTAGGGTTTTTAATCAATCTTGTGCACCCAATAAGTAATTTTGTGTTATTGGTTGAACATTTAGGTCATTTTCGTCGTCTTAGGGTTTATTCTAATTCAATTAGGGTTTTTGACCAATCTTGTGCATCCTATAAGTGATTTTGTGTATTGGTTGAACATTTAGGTAATTTTCGTCCTCCCTTGGCTTATTCTAATCCAATTAGGGTTTTAATCAATCTTGTGTATCCAATAACTGATTTTGTATCATTGGTTGAACATTGAGGTCATTTTCATCCTCCCTAGGCTTATTCTAATCCAATTAAGGTTTTTAACCAATCTTGTGCATCCAATAAGTGATTTTGTGTCATTGGTTGAACATTTAGGTCATTGTCGTCCACCCTTGGCTTATTCTAATCTAATTAGGGTTTTTAACCAATCTTGTGCATCCAATAAGTGATTTTGTGTCATTGGTTGAACATTTAGGTCATTTTCGTCGTCTTATGGTTTATTCTAATTCAATTAGGGTTTTTAACCAATCTTGTGCATCCAAAAAGTGATTTTGTATCATTGGATTAACATTTAGGTCATTTTCGTCCTCCCTAGGCTTATTCTAATCCAATTACGGTTTTTAACCAATCTTGTGCATCCAATAAGTGATTTTGTGTCATTGGTTGAACATTTAGGTCATTGTCGTCCACCCTTGGCTTATTCTAATCCAATTAGGGTTTTTAACCAATCTTGTGCATCCAATAAGTGATTTTGTGTCATTGGTTGAACATTTAGGTCATTTTCGTCCTCCCTAGGCTTATTCTAATCCAATAAGGTTTGTAACCAATCTTGTGCATCCAATAACTGATTTTGTCTCATTGGTTGAACATTAGGCCATTTTCGTCCTCCCAAGGCTTATTCTTATCTAATGAGGGTTTTCAATCAATCTTGTGCATCCAATAACTGATTTTGTGTCATTGGTTGAACATTTATTTGATTATCGTCCTTCCTAGGCTTATTCTAATCCAATTAGTGTTTTAAACCAATCTTGTGCATCCAGTAAGTGATTTTGTGTCATTCGTTGAACATTTAGGTCATTTACATCCTCCCTATGCTTATTCTAATCCAATTAGAGTTTTTAACCAATCTTGTGCATCCAATAAGTGATTTTGTTTCATTCGTTGAACATATAGGTCATTTACGTACTCCCCTGCCTTATTTTAATCCAATTATGGTTTTTAACCATTCTTGTGCATCTAATAAGTGATTTTGTGTAATTGGTTGAACATTTAGGTCATTTTCGTCCACCCTTGGCTTATTCTAATCCAATTAGGGTTTTTAACCAATCTTGTGCATCCAATAAGTGATTTTGTGTCATTGGTTGAACATTTAGGTCATTTTCATCCTCCCTAGGCTTATTCTAATCCAATTAGGGTTTTTATACAATCTTGTGCATCCAATAAGTGATTTGGTGTCATTGGTGGAACATTTAGGTCATTTTCGTCCTCCCTAAGCTTATTTTGTTGCAATTAGGGTTTTTAACCAATCTTTGCATCCAATAACTGATTTTATGTCATTGGTTGAACATTTAGGTCATTTTCGTCCTCTATAGGTTTATTCTAATCCAATTAGGGTTTTTAACTAATCTTGTGCATCCAATAACTGATTTTGTGTCATTGGTTGAACATTTTGATCATTTTCGTCCTCCCTAGGCTTATTCTAATCCAATTAGGGTTTTTAAACAATCTTGTGCATCCAATAACTGATTTTGTGTCATTGGTGGAACATTTAGGTCATTTTCGTCGTCCTTTGGTTTATTCTAATTCAATTAGGGTTTTTAACCAATCTTGTGCATCCTATAAGTGATTTTGTGTATTGGTTGAACATTTAGGTCATTTTCGTCCTCCCTTGGCTTATTCTAATCCAATTAGGGTTTTTAATCAATCTTGTGCACCCAATAAGTGATTTTGTGTCATTGGTTGAACATTTAGGTCATTTTCGTTGTCTTATGGTTTATTCTAATTCAATTAGGGTTTTTGACCAATCTTGTGCATCCTATAAGTGATTTTGTGTATTGGTTGAACATTTAGGTCATTTTCGTCCTCCCTTGGCTTATTCTAATCCAATTAGGGTTTTTAATCAATCTTGTGTATCCAATAAGTGATTTTGTGTCGTTGGTTGAACATTTAGGTCATTTTCGTCCTCCCTAGTCTTATTCTAATCCAATTAGGGATTTTAACCAATCTTGTGCATCCAATAATTGATTTTGTGTCATTGGTCGAACATTTAGGTCATTTTCGTCCTCCCTAGGTTTATTCTAATCCAGTTAGGGTTTTTAACTTATCTTGTGCATCCAATAAGTGATTTTGTGTCATTGGATTAACATTTAGGTCATTTAATTCCTCCCTAGACTTATTCTAATTCATTTTGGATTTTCAACCAATCTTTTGCACCCAATAAGTGATTTTGTGTCATTGGTTGAATATTTAGGTCATTTTCATCCTCCCTAGGCATATTCTAATCCAATTAAGGTTTTTAACCAATCTTGTGCATGCAATAGTTGATTTTGTGTCATTGGTTGAACATTTAGGTCATTCTTGTCCTCCCTAAGCTTATTTTATTGCAATTAGGGTTTTTAACCAATCTTTTGCATCCAATAAGTGATTTTGGGTGATTGGTTTAACATTTAGGTCATTTTCGTCCTCCCTAGGTTTATTCTAATCCAATTAGGGTTTTTAACCAATCTTGTGTATCCAAAAAGTGATTTTGTGTCATTGGATTAACATTTAGGTCATTTTCGTCCTCCCTAGGCTTATTCTAATCCAATTATGGTTTTTAACCAATCTTGTGCATACAATAAGTGATTTTGTATCATTTGTTGAACATTGAGGTCATTTTCATCCTCCCTAGGCTTATTCTAATCCAATTAAGGTTTTTAACCAATCTTGTGCATCCAATTAGTGATTTTGTGTCATTGGTTGAACATTTAGTTCATTGTCGTCCACCCTTGGCTTATTCTAATCCAATTAGGGTTTTTAGCAAATCTTGTGCATCCAATAAGTGATTTTGTGTCATTGGTTGAACATTTAGGTCATTTTCGTCCTCCCTAGGCTTATTCTAATCCAATAAGGTTTTTAACCAATCTTGTGCATCCAATAACTGATTTTGTCTCATTGGTTGAACATTAGGCCATTTTCGTCCTCCCAAGGCTTATTCTTATCTAATGAGGGTTTTCAATCAATCTTGTGCATCCAATAACTGATTTTGTGTCATTGGTTGAACATTTATTTGATTTTCGTCCTTCCTAGGCTTATTCTAATCCAATTAGTGTTTTTAACCAATCTTGTGCATCCAGTAAGTGATTTTGTGTCATTCGTTGAACATTTAGGTCATTTACGTCCTCCCTAGGCTTTTTCTAATCCAATAAGAGTTTTTAACCAATCTTGTGCATCCAATAAGTGATTTTGTTTCCTTCGTTGAACATATAGGTCATTTACGTATTCCCTTGCCTTATTCTAATCCAATTATGGTTTTTAACCATTCTTGTGCATCTAATAAGTGATTTTGTGTAATTGGTTTAACATTTAGGTCATTTTCATCCTCCCTAGGCTTATTCTAATCCAATTAGGGTTTTTATACAATCTTGTGCATCCTATAAGTGATTTGGGGTCATTGGTTGAACATTTAGGTCATTTTCGTCCTCCCTAAGCTTATTTTGTTGCAATTAGGGTTTTTAACCAATCTTTGCATCCAATAACTGATTTTATGTCATTGGTTGAACATTTAGGTCATTTTCGTCCTCCCTAGGTTTATTCTAATCTAATTAGGGTTTTTAACTAATCTTGTGCATCCAATAACTGATTTTGTGTCATTAGTTGAACATTTAGATCATTTTCGTCCTCCCTAGGCTTATTCTAATCCAATTAGGGTTTTTAACCAATCTTGTGCATCCAATAACTGATTTTGTGTCATTGGTGGAACATTTAGGTCATTTTCGTCGTCCTTTGGTTTATTCTAATTCAATTAGGGTTTTTAACCAATCTTTTGCATCCTATAAGTGATTTTGTGTATTGGTTGAACATTTAGGTCATTTTCGTCCTCCCTTTGCTTATTCTAATCCAATTAGGGTTTTTAATCAATCTTGTGCACCCAATAAGTAATTTTGTGTTATTGGTTGAACATTTAGGTCATTTTCGTCGTCTTAGGGTTTATTCTAATTCAATTAGGGTTTTTGACCAATCTTGTGCATCCTATAAGTGATTTTGTGTATTGGTTGAACATTTAGGTCATTTTCGTCCTCCCTTGGCTTATTCTAATCCAATTAGGGTTTTAATCAATCTTGTGTATCCAATAACTGATTTTGTGTCATTGGTGGAACATTTAGGTCATTTTCGTCGTCCTTTGGTTTATTCTAATTCAATTAGGGTTTTTAACCAATCTTGTGCATCCTATAAGTGACTGTGTGTATTGGTTGAACATTTAGGTCATTTTCGTCCTCCCTTGGCTTATTCTAATCCAATTAGGGTTATTAATCAATCTTGTGCACCCAATAAGTGATTTTGTGTCATTGGTTGAACATTTAGGTCATTTTCGTCGTCTTATGGTTTATTCTAATTCAATTAGGGTTTTTGACCAATCTTGTGCATCCTATAAGTGATTTTGTGTCATTGGTTGAACATTTAGATCATTTTCGTCCTCCCTAGGCTTATTCTAATCCAATTAGGGTTTTTAACCAATCTTGTGCATCCAATAACTGATTTTGTGTCATTGGTGGAACATTTAGGTCATTTTCGTCGTCCTTTGGTTTATTCTAATTCAATTAGGGTTTTTAACCAATCTTGTGCATCCTATAAGTGAATTTGTGTATTGGTTGAACATTTAGGTCATTTTCGTCCTCCCTTGGCTTATTCTAATCCAATTAGGGTTTTTAATCAATCTTGTGCACCCAATAAGTGATTTTGTGTCATTGGTTGAACATTTAGGTCATTTTCGTCGTCTTATGGTTTATTCTAATTCAATTAGGGTTTTTGACCAATCTTGTGCATCCTATAAGTGATTTTGTGTCATTGGTTGAACATTTAGATCATTTTCGTCCTCCCTAGGCTTATTCTAATCCAATTAGGGTTTTTAACCAATCTTGTGCATCCAATAACTGATTTTATGTCATTGGTGGAACATTTAGGTCATTTTCGTCGTCCTTTGGTTTATTCTAATTCAATTAGGGTTTTTAACCAATCTTGTGCATCCTATAAGTGATTTTGTGTATTGGTTGAACATTTAGGTCATTTTCTTCCTCCCTTGGCTTATTCAAATCCAATTAGGGTTTTTAATCAATCTTGTGCACCCAATAAGTGATTTTGTGTCATTGGTTGAACATTTAGGTCATTTTCGTCGTCTTATGGTTTATTCTATTTCAATTAGGGTTTTTGACCAATCTTGTGCATCCTATAAGTGATTTTGTGTCATTGGTTGAACATTTAGATCATTTTCGTCCTCCCTAGGCTTATTCTAATCCAATTAGGGTTTTTAACCAATCTTGTGCATCCAATAACTGATTTTATGTCATTGGTGGAACATTTAGGTCATTTTCGTCGTCCTTTGGTTTATTCTAATTCAATTAGGGTTTTTAACCAATCTTGTGCATCCTATAAGTGATTTTGTGTATTGGTTGAACATTTAGGTCATTTTCGTCCTCCCTTGGCTTATTCTAATCCAATTAGGGTTTTTAATCAATCTTGTTCACCCAATAAGTGATTTTGTGTCATTGGTTGAACATTTAGGTCATTTTCGTCGTCTTATGGTTTATTCTAATTCAATTAGGGTTTTTGACCAATCTTGTGCATCCTATAAGTGATTTTGTGTATTGGTTGAACATTTAGGTCATTTTCGTCCTCCCTTGGCTTATTCTAATCCAATTAGGGTTTTTAATCAATCTTGTGTATCCAATAAGTGATTTTGTGTCGTTGGTTGAACATTTAGGTCATTTTCGTCCTCCCTAGTCTTATTCTAATCCAATTAGGGATTTTAACCAATCTTGTGCATCCAATAATTGATTTTGTGTCATTGGTCGAACATTTAGGTCATTTTCGTCCTCCCTAGGTTTATTCTAATCCAGTTAGGGTTTTTAACTAATCTTGTGCATCCAATAAGTGATTTTGTGTCATTGGATTAACATTTAGGTCATTTAATTCCTCCCTAGACTTATTCTAATTCAATTTGGATTTTCAACCAATCTTTTGCACCCAATAAGTGATTTTGTGTCATTGGTTGAATATTTAGGTCATTTTCATCCTCCCTAGGCATATTCTAATCCAATTAAGGTTTTTAACCAATCTTGTGCATGCAATAGTTGATTTTGTGTCATTGGTTGAACATTTAGGTCATTCTTGTCCTCCCTAAGCTTATTTTATTGCAATTGGGTGATTGGTTTAACATTTAGGTCATTTTCGTCCTCCCTAGGTTTATTCTAATCCTATTAAGGTTTATAACTAATCTTGTGCATCCAATAAGTGATTTTGTGTCATTGGTTGAACATTTAGGTCATTTTCGTCCTCCCTAGGCATATTCTAATCCAATTAGGTTTTTTAACTAATCTTGTGCATCCAATAAGTGATTTTGTGTCATTGGTTGAACATTTAGGTCTTTTCCGTCCTCCCTAGGCTTATTCAAATCCAATTATGGTTTTTAACCAATCTTGTGCATACAATAAGTGATTTTGTATCATTGGTTTAACATTGAGGTCATTTTCATCCTCCCTAGGCTTATTCTAATCCAATTAAGGTTTTTGACCAATCTTGTGCATCCAATAAGTGATTTTGTGTCATTGGTTGAACATTTAGGTCATTGTCGTCCACCCTTGGCTTATTCTAATCCAATTAGGGTTTTTAACCAATCTTGTGCATCCAATAAGTGATTTTGTGTCATTGGTTGAACATTTAGGTCATTTTCGTCCTCCCTAGGCTTATTCTAATCCAATAAGGTTTTTAACCAATCTTGTGCATCCAATAACTGATTTTGTCTCATTGGTTGAACATTAGGCCATTTTCGTCCTCCCAACGCTTATTCTTATCTAATGAGGGTTTTCAATCAATCTTGTGCATCCAATAACTGATTTTGTGTCATTGGTTGAACATTTGTTTGATTTTCGTCCTTCCTAGGCTTATTCTAATCCAATTAGTGTTTTTAACCAATCTTGTGCATCCAGTATGTGATTTTGTGTCATTCGTTGAACATTTAGGTCATTTACGTCCTCCCTAGGCTTATTCTAATCCAATTAGAGTTTTTAACCAATCTTGTGCATCCAATAAGTGATTTTGTGACATGGGTTGAACATTAGGTCATTTTCGTCCTCCCTAGGCTTATTCTAATCAAATTAGGGTTTTTAACCATTCTTGTGCATCTAATAAGTGATTTTGTGTAATTGGTTGAACATTTAGGTCATTTTCATCCTCCCTAGGCTTATTCTAATCCAATTAGGGTTTTTATACAATCTTGTGCATCCTATAAGTGATTTGGGGTCATTGGTTGAACATTTAGGTCATTTTCGTCCTCCCTAAGCTTATTTTGTTGCAATTAGGGTTTTTAACCAATCTTTGCATCCAATAACTGATTTTATGTCATTGGTTGAACATTTAGGTCATTTTCGTCCTCCCTAGGTTTATTCTAATCTAATTAGGGTTTTTAACTAATCTTGTGCATCCAATAACTGATTTTGTGTCATTGGTTGAACATTTAGATCATTTTCGTCCTCCCTAGGCTTATTCTAATCCAATTAGGGTTTTTAACCAATCTTGTGCATCCAATAACTGATTTTGTGTCATTGGTGGAACATTTAGGTCATTTTCGTCGTCTTTTGGTTTATTCTAATTCAATTAGGGTGTTTAACCAATCTTTTGCATCCTATAAGTGATTTTGTGTATTGGTTGAACATTTAGGTCATTTTCGTCCTCCCTTTGTTTATTCTAATCCAATTAGGGTTTTTAATCAATCTTGTGCACCCAATAAGTAATTTTGTGTTATTGGTTGAACATTTAGGTCATTTTCGTCGTCTTAGGGTTTATTCTAATTCAATTAGGGTTTTTGACCAATCTTGTGCATCCTATAAGTGATTTTGTGTATTGGTTGAACATTTAGGTCATTTTCTTCCTCCCTTGGCTTATTCTAATCCAATTAGGGTTTTTAATCAATCTTGTGCACCCAATAAGTGATTTTGTGTCATTGGTTGAACATTTAGGTCATTTTCGTCGTCTTATGGTTTATTCTAATTCAATTAGGGTTTTTGACCAATCTTGTGCATCCTATAAGTGATTTTGTGTCATTGGTTGAACATTTAGATCATTTTCGTCCTCCCTAGGCTTATTCTAATCCAATTAGGGTTTTTAACCAATCTTGTGCATCCAATAACTGATTTTATGTCATTGGTGGAACATTTAGGTCATTTTCGTCGTCCTTTGGTTTATTCTAATTCAATTAGGGTTTTTAACCAATCTTGTGCATCCTATAAGTGATTTTGTGTATTGGTTGAACATTTAGGTCATTTTCGTCCTCCCTTGGCTTATTCTAATCCAATTAGGGTTTTTAATCAATCTTGTGCACCCAATAAGTGATTTTGTGTCATTGGTTGAACATTTAGGTCATTTTCGTCGTCTTATGGTTTATTCTAATTCAATTAGGGTTTTTGACCAATCTTGTGCATCCTATAAGTGATTTTGTGTATTGGTTGCACATTTAGGTCATTTTCGTCCTCCCTTGGCTTATTCTAATCCAATTAGGGTTTTTAATCAATCTTGTGTATCCAATAAGTGATTTTGTGTCATTGGTTGAACATTTAGGTCATTTTCGTCCTCCCTAGTCTTATTCTAATCCAATTAGGGATTTTAACAAATCTTGTGCATCCAATAATTGATTTTGTGTCATTGGTCGAACATTTAGGTCATTTTCGTCCTCCCTAGGTTTAGTCTAATCCAGTTAGGGTTTTTAACTAATCTTGTGCATCCAATAAGTGATTTTGTGTCATTGGATTAACATTTAGGTCATTTAATTCCTCCCTAGACTTATTCTAATTCAATTTGGATTTTCAACCAATCTTTTGCACCCAATAAGTGATTTTGTGTCATTGGTTGAATATTTAGGTCATTTTCATCCTCCCTAGGCATATTCTAATCCAATTAAGGTTTTTAACCAATCTTGTGCATGCAATAGTTGATTTTGTGTCGTTGGTTGAACATTTAGGTCATTCTTGTCCTCCCTAAGCTTATTTTATTGCAATTAGGGTTTTTAACCAATCTTTTGCATCCAATAAGTGATTTTGGGTGATTGGTTTAACATTTAGGTCATTTTCGTCCTCCCTAGGTTTATTCTAATCCTATTAGGGTTTTTAACTAATCTTGTGCATCCAATTAGTGATTTTGTGTCATTGGTTGAACATTTAGGTCATTTTCGTCCTCCCTAGGCTTATTCTAATCCAATTAGGGTTTGAAACCAATCTTGTGCATCCAATAAGTGATTTTGTGTCATCTGTTGAACATTTAGGTCATTTTCGTCCTCCCTAGGTTTATTCTAATCCAATTAGGGTTTTTAACCAATCTTGTGTATCCAAAAACTGATTTTGTGTCATTGGATTAACATTTAGGTCATTTTCGTCCTCCCTAGGCTTATTCTAATTCAATTATGGTTTTTAACCAATCTTGTGCATACAATAAGTGATTTTGTATCATTTGTTGAACATTGAGGTCATTTTCATCCTCCCTAGGCTTATTCTAATCCAATTAAGGTTTTTAACCAATCTTGTGCATGCAATTAGTGATTTTGTGTCATTGGTTGAACATTTAGGTCATTGTCATCCACCCTTGGCTTATTCTAATCCAATTAGGGTTTTAATCAATCTTGTGCATCCAATAACTGATTTTGTGTCATTGGTTGAACATTTATTTGATTTTCGTCCTTCCTAGGCTTATTCTAATCCAATTAGTGTTTTTAACCAATCTTGTGCATCCAATAAGTGATTTTGTTTCATTCGTTGAACATATAGGTCATTTACGTACTCCCTTGCCTTATTCTAATCCAATTATGGTTTTTAACCATTCTTGTGCATCTAATAAGTGATTTTGTGTAATTGGTTGAACATTTAGGTCATTTTCATCCTCCCTAGGCTTATTCTAATCCAATTAGGGTTTTTATACAATCTTGTGCATCCTATAAGTGATTTGGGGTCATTGGTTGAACATTTAGGTCATTTTCGTCCTCCCTAAGCTTATTTTGTTGCAATTAGGGTTTTTAACCAATCTTTGCATCCAATAACTGATTTTATGTCATTGGTTGAACATTTAGGTCATTTTCGTCCTCCCTAGGTTTATTCTAATCTAATTAGGGTTTTTAACTAATCTTGTGCATCCAATAACTGATTTTGTGTCATTAGTTGAACATTTAGATCATTTTCGTCCTCCCTAGGCTTATTCTAATCCAATTAGGGTTTTTAACCAATCTTGTGCATCCAATAACTGATTTTGTGTCATTGGTGGAACATTTAGGTCATTTTCGTCGTCCTTTGGTTTATTCTAATTCAATTAGGGTTTTTAACCAATCTTTTGCATCCTATAAGTGATTTTGTGTATTGGTTGAACATTTAGGTCATTTTCGTCCTCCCTTTGCTTATTCTAATCCAATTAGGGTTTTTAATCAATCTTGTGCACCCAATAAGTAATTTTGTGTTATTGGTTGAACATTTAGGTCATTTTCGTCGTCTTAGGGTTTATTCTAATTCAATTAGGGTTTTTGACCAATCTTGTGCATCCTATAAGTGATTTTGTGTATTGGTTGAACATTTAGGTCATTTTCGTCCTCCCTTGGCTTATTCTAATCCAATTAGGGTTTTAATCAATCTTGTGTATCCAATAACTGATTTTGTGTCATTGGTGGAACATTTAGGTCATTTTCGTCGTCCTTTGGTTTATTCTAATTCAATTAGGGTTTTTAACCAATCTTGTGCATCCTATAAGTGACTGTGTGTATTGGTTGAACATTTAGGTCATTTTCGTCCTCCCTTGGCTTATTCTAATCCAATTAGGGTTATTAATCAATCTTGTGCACCCAATAAGTGATTTTGTGTCATTGGTTGAACATTTAGGTCATTTTCGTCGTCTTATGGTTTATTCTAATTCAATTAGGGTTTTTGACCAATCTTGTGCATCCTATAAGTGATTTTGTGTCATTGGTTGAACATTTAGATCATTTTCGTCCTCCCTAGGCTTATTCTAATCCAATTAGGGTCTTTAACCAATCTTGTGCATCCAATAACTGATTTTATGTCATTGGTGGAACATTTAGGTCATTTTCGTCGTCCTTTGGTTTATTCTAATTCAATTAGGGTTTTTAACCAATCTTGTGCATCCTATAAGTGAATTTGTGTATTGGTTGAACATTTAGGTCATTTTCGTCCTCCCTTGGCTTATTCTAATCCAATTAGGGTTTTTAATCAATCTTGTGCACCCAATAAGTGATTTTGTGTCATTGGTTGAACATTTAGGTCATTTTCGTCGTCTTATGGTTTATTCTAATTCAATTAGGGTTTTTGACCAATCTTGTGCATCCTATAAGTGATTTTGTGTCATTGGTTGAACATTTAGATCATTTTCGTCCTCCCTAGGCTTATTCTAATCCAATTAGGGTTTTTAACCAATCTTGTGCATCCAATAACTGATTTTATGTCATTGGTGGAACATTTAGGTCATTTTCGTCGTCCTTTGGTTTATTCTAATTCAATTAGGGTTTTTAACCAATCTTGTGCATCCTATAAGTGATTTTGTGTATTGGTTGAACATTTAGGTCATTTTCTTCCTCCCTTGGCTTATTCAAATCCAATTAGGGTTTTTAATCAATCTTGTGCACCCAATAAGTGATTTTGTGTCATTGGTTGAACATTTAGGTCATTTTCGTCGTCTTATGGTTTATTCTATTTCAATTAGGGTTTTTGACCAATCTTGTGCATCCTATAAGTGATTTTGTGTCATTGGTTGAACATTTAGATCATTTTCGTCCTCCCTAGGCTTATTCTAATCCAATTAGGGTTTTTAACCAATCTTGTGCATCCAATAACTGATTTTATGTCATTGGTGGAACATTTAGGTCATTTTCGTCGTCCTTTGGTTTATTCTAATTCAATTAGGGTTTTTAACCAATCTTGTGCATCCTATAAGTGATTTTGTGTATTGGTTGAACATTTAGGTCATTTACGTCCTCCCTAGGCTTATTCTAATCCAATTAGAGTTTTTAACCAATCTTGTGCATCCAATAAGTGATTTTGTTTCATTCGTTGAACATATAGGTCATTTACGTACTCCCTTGCCTTATTCTAATCCAATTATGGTTTTTAACCATTCTTGTGCATCTAATAAGTGATTTTGTGTAATTGGTTGAACATTTAGGTCATTTTCATCCTCCCTAGGCTTATTCTAATCCAATTAGGGTTTTTATACAATCTTGTGCATCCTATAAGTGATTTGGGGTCATTGGTTGAACATTTAGGTCATTTTCGTCCTCCCTAAGCTTATTTTGTTGCAATTAGGGTTTTTAACCAATCTTTGCATCCAATAACTGATTTTATGTCATTGGTTGAACATTTAGGTCATTTTCGTCCTCCCTAGGTTTATTCTAATCTAATTAGGGTTTTTAACTAATCTTGTACATCCAATAACTGATTTTGTGTCATTAGTTGAACATTTAGATCATTTTCGTCCTCCCTAGGCTTATTCTAATCCAATTAGGGTTTTTAACCAATCTTGTGCATCCAATAACTGATTTTGTGTCATTGGTGGAACATTTAGGTCATTTTCGTCGTCCTTTGGTTTATTCTAATTCAATTAGGGTTTTTAACCAATCTTTTGCATCCTATAAGTGATTTTGTGTATTGGTTGAACATTTAGGTCATTTTCGTCCTCCCTTTGCTTATTCTAATCCAATTAGGGTTTTTAATCAATCGTGTGCACCCAATAAGTAATTTTGTGTTATTGGTTGAACATTTAGGTCATTTTCGTCGTCTTAGGGTTTATTCTAATTCAATTAGGGTTTTTGACCAATCTTGTGCATCCTATAAGTGATTTTGTGTATTGGTTGAACATTTAGGTCATTTTCGTCCTCCCTTGGCTTATTCTAATCCAATTAGGGTTTTAATCAATCTTGTGTATCCAATAACTGAGTTTGTGTCATTGGTGGAACATTTAGGTCATTTTCGTCGTCCTTTGGTTTATTCTAATTCAATTAGGGTTTTTAACCAATCTTGTGCATCCTATAAGTGACTGTGTGTATTGGTTGAACATTTAGGTCATTTTCGTCCTCCCTTGGCTTATTCTAATCCAATTAGGGTTATTAATCAATCTTGTGCACCCAATAAGTGATTTTGTGTCATTGGTTGAACATTTAGGTCATTTTCGTCGTCTTATGGTTTATTCTAATTCAATTAGGGTTTTTGACCAATCTTGTGCATCCTATAAGTGATTTTGTGTCATTGGTTGAACATTTAGATCATTTTCGTCCTCCCTAGGCTTATTCTAATCCAATTAGGGT
>JBBPBP010009779.1:38750160-38777942 GCA_037974735.1 Cicer chorassanicum
GGCTTATTCTAATCCAATTAGGGTTTTTATACAATCTTGTGCATCCTATAAGTGATTTGGGGTCATTGGTTGAACATTTAGGTCATTTTCGTCCTCCCTAAGCTTATTTTGTTGCAATTAGGGTTTTTAACCAATCTTTGCATCCAATAACTGATTTTATGTCATTGGTTGAACATTTAGGTGATTTTCGTCCTCCCTAGGTTTATTCTAATCTAATTAGGGTTTTTAACTAATCTTGTGCATCCAATAACTGATTTTGTGTCATTGGTTGAACATTTAGATCATTTTCGTCCTCCCTAGGCTTATTCTAATCCAATTAGGGTTTTTAACCAATCTTGTGCATCCAATAACTGATTTTGTGTCATTGGTGGAACATTTAGGTCATTTTCGTCGTCTTTTGGTTTATTCTAATTCAATTAGGGTGTTTAACCAATCTTTTGCATCCTATAAGTGATTTTGTGTATTGGTTGAACATTTAGGTCATTTTCGTCCTCCCTTTGTTTATTCTAATCCAATTAGGGTTTTTAATCAATCTTGTGCACCCAATAAGTAATTTTGTGTTATTGGTTGAACATTTAGGTCATTTTCGTCGTCTTAGGGTTTATTCTAATTCAATTAGGGTTTTTGACCAATCTTGTGCATCCTATAAGTGATTTTGTGTATTGGTTGAACATTTAGGTCATTTTCTTCCTCCCTTGGCTTATTCTAATCCAATTAGGGTTTTTAATCAATCTTGTGCACCCAATAAGTGATTTTGTGTCATTGGTTGAACATTTAGGTCATTTTCGTCGTCTTATGGTTTATTCTAATTCAATTAGGGTTTTTGACCAATCTTGTGCATCCTATAAGTGATTTTGTGTCATTGGTTGAACATTTAGATCATTTTCGTCCTCCCTAGGCTTATTCTAATCCAATTAGGGTTTTTAACCAATCTTGTGCATCCAATAACTGATTTTGTGTCATTGGTGGAACATTTAGGTCATTTTCGTCGTCCTTTGGTTTATTCAAATTCAATTAGGGTTAAAAACCAATCTTGTGCATCCTATAAGTGATTTTGTGTATTGGTTGAACATTTAGGTCATTTTCGTCCTCCCTTGGCTTATTCTAATCCAATTAGGGTTTTTAATCAATCTTGTGCATCCAATAAGTGATTTGGTGTCATTGGTTGAACATTTAGGTCATTTTCGTCCTCCCTAAGCTTATTTTGTTGCAATTAGGGTTTTTAACCAATCTTTGCATCCAATAACTGATTTTATGTCATTGGTTGAACATTTAGGTCATTTTCGTCCTCCCTAGGTTTATTCTAATCCAATTAGGGTTTTTAACTAATCTTGTGCATCCAATAACTGATTTTGTGTCATTGGTTGAACATTTAGATCATTTTCGTCCTCCCTAGGCTTATTCTAATCCAATTAGGGTTTTTAACCAATCTTGTTTATCCAATAACTGATTTTGTGTCATTGGTGGAACATTTAGGTCATTTTCGCCGTCCTTTGGTTTATTCTAATTCAATTAGGATTTTTAACCAATCTTGTGCATCCTATAAGTGATTTTGTGTATTGGTTGAACATTTAGGTCATTTTCGTCCTCCCTTTGCTAATTCTAATCCAATTAGGGTTTTTAATCAATCTTGTGCACCCAATAAGTGATTTTGTGTTATTGGTTGAACATTTAGGTCATTTTCGTCGTCTTATGGTTTATTCTAATTCAATTAAGGTTTTTAACCAATCTTGTGCATCCTATAAGTGATTTTGTGTATTGGTTGAACATTTAGGTCATTTTCGTCCTCCCTTGGCTTATTCTAATCCAATTAGGGTTTTAATCAATCTTGTGTATCCAATAACTGATTTTGTGTCATTGGTGGAACATTTAGGTCATTTTCGTCGTCCTTTGGTTTATTCTAATTCAATTAGGGTTTTTAACCAATCTTGTGCATCCTATAAGTGACTTTGTGTATTGGTTGAACATTTAGGTCATTTTCGTCCTCCCTTGGCTTATTCTAATCCAATTAGGGTTATTAATCAATCTTGTGCACCCAATAAGTGATTTTGTGTCATTGGTTGAACATTTAGGTCATTTTCGTCGTCTTATGGTTTATTCTAATTCAATTAGGGTTTTTGACCAATCTTGTGCATCCTATAAGTGATTTTGTGTCATTGGTTGAACATTTAGATCATTTTCGTCCTCCCTAGGCTTATTCTAATCCAATTAGGGTCTTTAACCAATCTTGTGCATCCAATAACTGATTTTATGTCATTGGTGGAACATTTAGGTCATTTTCGTCGTCCTTTGGTTTATTCTAATTCAATTAGGGTTTTTAACCAATCTTGTGCATCCTATAAGTGAATTTGTGTATTGGTTGAACATTTAGGTCATTTTCGTCCTCCCTTGGCTTATTCTAATCCAATTAGGGTTTTTAATCAATCTTGTGCACCCAATAAGTGATTTTGTGTCATTGGTTGAACATTTAGGTCATTTTCGTCGTCTTATGGTTTATTCTAATTCAATTAGGGTTTTTGACCAATCTTGTGCATCCTATAAGTGATTTTGTGTCATTGGTTGAACATTTAGATCATTTTCGTCCTCCCTAGGCTTATTCTAATCCAATTAGGGTTTTTAACCAATCTTGTGCATCCAATAACTGATTTTATGTCATTGGTGGAACATTTAGGTCATTTTCGTCGTCCTTTGGTTTATTCTAATTCAATTAGGGTTTTTAACCAATCTTGTGCATCCTATAAGTGATTTTGTGTATTGGTTGAACATTTAGGTCATTTTCGTCCTCCCTTGGCTTATTCTAATCCAATTAGGGTTTTTAATCAATCTTGTGCACCCAATAAGTGATTTTGTGTCATTGGTTGAACATTTAGGTCATTTTCGTCGTCTTATGGTTTATTCTAATTCAATTAGGGTTTTTGACCAATCTTGTGCATCCTATAAGTGATTTTGTGTATTGGTTGCACATTTAGGTCATTTTCGTCCTCCCTTGGCTTATTCTAATCCAATTAGGGTTTTTAATCAATCTTGTGTATCCAATAAGTGATTTTGTGTCATTGGTTGAACATTTAGGTCATTTTCGTCCTCCCTAGTCTTATTCTAATCCAATTAGGGATTTTAACAAATCTTGTGCATCCAATAATTGATTTTGTGTCATTGGTCGAACATTTAGGTCATTTTCGTCCTCCCTAGGTTTAGTCTAATCCAGTTAGGGTTTTTAACTAATCTTGTGCATCCAATAAGTGATTTTGTGTCATTGGATTAACATTTAGGTCATTTAATTCCTCCCTAGACTTATTCTAATTCAATTTGGATTTTCAACCAATCTTTTGCACCTTATAAGTGATTTTGTGTCATTGGTTGAATATTTAGGTCATTTTCATCCTCCCTAGGCATATTCTAATCCAATTAAGGTTTTTAACCAATCTTGTGCATGCAATAGTTGATTTTGTGTCGTTGGTTGAACATTTAGGTCATTCTTGTCCTCCCTAAGCTTATTTTATTGCAATTAGGGTTTTTAACCAATCTTTTGCATCCAATAAGTGATTTTGGGTGATTGGTTTAACATTTAGGTCATTTTCGTCCTCCCTAGGTTTATTCTAATCCTATTAGGGTTTTTAACTAATCTTGTGCATCCAATTAGTGATTTTGTGTCATTGGTTGAACATTTAGGTCATTTTCGTCCTCCCTAGGCTTATTCTAATCCAATTAGGGTTTGAAACCAATCTTGTGCATCCAATAAGTGATTTTGTGTCATCTGTTGAACATTTAGGTCATTTTCGTCCTCCCTAGGTTTATTCTAATCCAATTAGGGTTTTTAACCAATCTTGTGTATCCAAAAACTGATTTTGTGTCATTGGATTAACATTTAGGTCATTTTCGTCCTCCCTAGGCTTATTCTAATTCAATTATGGTTTTTAACCAATCTTGTGCATACAATAAGTGATTTTGTATCATTTGTTGAACATTGAGGTCATTTTCATCCTCCCTAGGCTTATTCTAATCCAATTAAGGTTTTTAACCAATCTTGTGCATGCAATTAGTGATTTTGTGTCATTGGTTGAACATTTAGGTCATTGTCATCCACCCTTGGCTTATTCTAATCCAATTAGGGTTTTAATCAATCTTGTGCATCCAATAACTGATTTTGTGTCATTGGTTGAACATTTATTTGATTTTCGTCCTTCCTAGGCTTATTCTAATCCAATTAGTGTTTTTAACCAATCTTGTGCATCCAATAAGTGATTTTGTTTCATTCGTTGAACATATAGGTCATTTACGTACTCCCTTGCCTTATTCTAATCCAATTATGGTTTTTAACCATTCTTGTGCATCTAATAAGTGATTTTGTGTAATTGGTTGAACATTTAGGTCATTTTCATCCTCCCTAGGCTTATTCTAATCCAATTAGGGTTTTTATACAATCTTGTGCATCCTATAAGTGATTTGGGGTCATTGGTTGAACATTTAGGTCATTTTCGTCCTCCCTAAGCTTATTTTGTTGCAATTAGGGTTTTTAACCAATCTTTGCATCCAATAACTGATTTTATGTCATTGGTTGAACATTTAGGTCATTTTCGTCCTCCCTAGGTTTATTCTAATCTAATTAGGGTTTTTAACTAATCTTGTGCATCCAATAACTGATTTTGTGTCATTAGTTGAACATTTAGATCATTTTCGTCCTCCCTAGGCTTATTCTAATCCAATTAGGGTTTTTAACCAATCTTGTGCATCCAATAACTGATTTTGTGTCATTGGTGGAACATTTAGGTCATTTTCGTCGTCCTTTGGTTTATTCTAATTCAATTAGGGTTTTTAACCAATCTTTTGCATCCTATAAGTGATTTTGTGTATTGGTTGAACATTTAGGTCATTTTCGTCCTCCCTTTGCTTATTCTAATCCAATTAGGGTTTTTAATCAATCTTGTGCACCCAATAAGTAATTTTGTGTTATTGGTTGAACATTTAGGTCATTTTCGTCGTCTTAGGGTTTATTCTAATTCAATTAGGGTTTTTGACCAATCTTGTGCATCCTATAAGTGATTTTGTGTATTGGTTGAACATTTAGGTCATTTTCGTCCTCCCTTGGCTTATTCTAATCCAATTAGGGTTTTAATCAATCTTGTGTATCCAATAACTGATTTTGTGTCATTGGTGGAACATTTAGGTCATTTTCGTCGTCCTTTGGTTTATTCTAATTCAATTAGGGTTTTTAACCAATCTTGTGCATCCTATAAGTGACTGTGTGTATTGGTTGAACATTTAGGTCATTTTCGTCCTCCCTTGGCTTATTCTAATCCAATTAGGGTTATTAATCAATCTTGTGCACCCAATAAGTGATTTTGTGTCATTGGTTGAACATTTAGGTCATTTTCGTCGTCTTATGGTTTATTCTAATTCAATTAGAGTTTTTGACCAATCTTGTGCATCCTATAAGTGATTTTGTGTCATTGGTTGAACATTTAGATCATTTTCGTCCTCCCTAGGCTTATTCTAATCCAATTAGGGTCTTTAACCAATCTTGTGCATCCAATAACTGATTTTATGTCATTGGTTGAACATTTAGGTCATTTTCGTCGTCCTTTGGTTTATTCTAATTCAATTAGGGTTTTTAACCAATCTTGTGCATCCTATAAGTGAATTTGTGTATTGGTTGAACATTTAGGTCATTTTCGTCCTCCCTTGGCTTATTCTAATCCAATTAGGGTTTTTAATCAATCTTGTGCACCCAATAAGTGATTTTGTGTCATTGGTTGAACATTTAGGTCATTTTCGTCGTCTTATGGTTTATTCTAATTCAATTAGGGTTTTTGACCAATCTTGTGCATCCTATAAGTGATTTTGTGTATTGGTTGCACAATTAGGTCATTTTCGTCCTCCCTTGGCTTATTCTAATCCAATTAGGGTTTTTAATCAATCTTGTGTATCCAATAAGTGATTTTGTGTCATTGGTTGAACATTTAGGTCATTTTCGTCCTCCCTAGTCTTATTCTAATCCAATTAGGGATTTTAACAAATCTTGTGCATCCAATAATTGATTTTGTGTCATTGGTCGAACATTTAGGTCATTTTCGTCCTCCCTAGGTTTAGTCTAATCCAGTTAGGGTTTTTAACTAATCTTGTGCATCCAATAAGTGATTTTGTGTCATTGGATTAACATTTAGGTCATTTAATTCCTCCCTAGACTTATTCTAATTCAATTTGGATTTTCAACCAATCTTTTGCACCTTATAAGTGATTTTGTGTCATTGGTTGAATATTTAGGTCATTTTCATCCTCCCTAGGCATATTCTAATCCAATTAAGGTTTTTAACCAATCTTGTGCATGCAATAGTTGATTTTGTGTCGTTGGTTGAACATTTAGGTCATTCTTGTCCTCCCTAAGCTTATTTTATTGCAATTAGGGTTTTTAACCAATCTTTTGCATCCAATAAGTGATTTTGGGTGATTGGTTTAACATTTAGGTCATTTTCGTCCTCCCTAGGTTTATTCTAATCCTATTAGGGTTTTTAACTAATCTTGTGCATCCAATTAGTGATTTTGTGTCATTGGTTGAACATTTAGGTCATTTTCGTCCTCCCTAGGCTTATTCTAATCCAATTAGGGTTTGAAACCAATCTTGTGCATCCAATAAGTGATTTTGTGTCATTGGTTGAACATTTAGGTCATTTTCGTCCTCCCTAGGTTTATTCTAATCCAATTAGGGTTTTTAACCAATCTTGTGTATCCAAAAAGTGATTTTGTGTCATTGGATTAACATTTAGGTCATTTTCGTCCTCCCTAGGCTTATTCTAATCCAATTATGGTTTTTAACCAATCTTGTGCATACAATAAGTGATTTTGTATCATTTGTTGAATATTCAGGTCATTTTCATCCTCCCTAGGCTTATTCTAATCCAATTAAGGTTTTTAACCAATCTTGTGCATCCAATTAGTGATTTTGTGTCATTGGTTGAACATTTAGGTCATTGTCGTCCACCCTTGGCTTATTCTAATCCAATTAGGGTTTTTAGCCAATCTTGTGCATCCAATAAGTGATTTTGTGTCATTGGTTGAACATTTAGGTCATTTTCGTCCTCCCTAGGCTTATTCTAATCCAATAAGGTTTTTAACCAATCTTGTGCATCCAATAACTGATTTTGTCTCATTGGTTGAACATTAGGCCATTTTCGTCCTCCCAAGGCTTATTGTTATCTAATGAGGGTTTTCAATCAATCTTGTGCATCCAATAACTGATTTTGTGTCATTGGTTGAACATTTATTTGATTTTCGTCCTTCCTAGGCTTATTCTAATCCAATTAGTGTTTTTAACCAATCTTGTGCATCCAGTAAGCGATTTTGTGTCATTCGTTGAACATTTAGGTCATTTACGTCCTCCCTAGGCTTATTCTAATCCAATTAGAGTTTTTAACCAATCTTGTGCATCCAATAAGTGATTTTGTTTCATTCGTTGAACATATAGGTCATTTACGTACTCCCTTGCCTTATTCTAATCCAATTATGGTTTTTAACCATTCTTGTGCATCTAATAAGTGATTTAGTGTAATTGGTTGAACATTTAGGTCATTTTCATCCTCCCTAGGCTTATTCTAATCCAATTAGGGTTTTTATACAATCTTGTGCATCCAATAAGTGATTTGGTGTCATTGGTTGAACATTTAGGTCATTTTCGTCCTCCCTAAGATTATTTTGTTGCAATTAGGGTTTTTAAACAATCTTTGCATCCAATAACTGATTTTATGTCATTGGTTGAACATTTAGGTCATTTTCGTCCTCCCTAGGTTTATTCTAATCCAATTAGGGTTTTTAACTAATCTTGTGCATCCAATAACTGATTTTGTGTCATTGGTTGAACATTTAGATCATTTTCGTCCTCCCTAGGCTTATTCTAATCCAATTAGGGTTTTTAACCAATCTTGTGCATCCAATAACTGATTTTGTGTCATTGGTGGAACATTTAGATCATTTTCGTCGTCCTTTGGTTTATTCTAATTCAATTAGGGTTTTTAACCAATCTTGTGCATCCTATAAGTGATTTTGTGTATTGGTTGAACATTTAGGTCATTTTCGTCCTCCCTTGGCTTATTCTAATCCAATTAGGGTTTTTAATCAATCTTGTGCACCCAATAAAAGATTTTGTGTCATTGGTTGAACATTTAGGTCATTTTCGTTGTCTTATGGTTTATTCTAATTCAATTAGGGTTTTTGACCAATCTTGTGCATCCTATAAGTGATTTTGTGTATTGGTTGAACATTTAGGTCATTTTCGTCCTCCCTTGGCTTATTCTAATCCAATTAGGGTTTTTAATCAATCTTGTGTATCCAATAAGTGATTTTGTGTCATTGGTTGAACATTTAGGTCATTTTCGTCCTCCCTAGTCTTATTCTAATCCAATTAGGGATTTTAACAAATCTTGTGCATCCAATAATTGATTTTGTGTCATTGGTCGAACATTTAGGTCATTTTCGTCCTCCCTAGGTTTATTCTAATCCAGTTAGGGTTTTTAACTAATCTTGTGCATCCAATAAGTGATTTTGTGTCATTGGATTAACATTTAGGTCATTTAATTCCTCCCTAGACTTATTCTAATTCAATTTGGATTTTCAACCAATCTTTTGCACCCAATAAGTGATTTTGTGTCATTGGTTGAATATTTAGGTCATTTTCATCCTCCCTAGGCATATTCTAATCCAATTAAGGTTTTTAACCAATCTTGTGCATGCAATAGTTGATTTTGTGTCGTTGGTTGAACATTTAGGTCATTCTTGTCCTCCCTAAGCTTATTTTATTGCAATTAGGGTTTTTAACCAATCTTTTGCATCCAATAAGTGATTTTGGGTGATTGGTTTAACATTTAGGTCATTTTCGTCCTCCCTAGGTTTATTCTAATCCAATTAGGGTTTTTAACCAATCTTGTGTATCCAAAAAGTGATTTTGTGTCATTGGATTAACATTTAGGTCATTTTCGTCCTCCCTAGGCTTATTCTAATCCAATTATGGCTTTTAACCAATCTTGTGCATACAATAAGTGATTTTGTATCATTTGTTGAACATTGAGGTCATTTTCATCTTCCCTAGGCTTATTCTAATCCAATTAAGGTTTTTAACCAATCTTGTGCATCCAATTAGTGATTTTGTGTCATTGGTTGAACATTTAGGTCATTGTCGTCCACCCTTGGCTTATTCTAATCCAATTAGGGTTTTTAGCCAATCTTGTGCATCCAATAAGTGATTTTGTGTCATTGGTTGAACATTTAGGTCATTTTCGTCCTCCCTAGGCTTATTCTAATCCAATAAGGTTTTTAACCAATCTTGTGCATCCAATAACTGATTTTGTCTCATTGGTTGAACATTAGGCCATTTTCGTCCTCCCAAGGCTTATTGTTATCTAATGAGGGTTTTCAATCAATCTTGTGCATCCAATAACTGATTTTGTGTCATTGGTTGAACATTTATTTGATTTTCGTCCTTCCTAGGCTTATTCTAATCCAATTAGTGTTTTTAACCAATCTTGTGCATCCAGTAAGTGATTTTGTGTCATTCGTTGAACATTTAGGTCATTTACGTCCTCCCTAGGCTTATTCTAATCCAATTAGAGTTTTTAACCAATCTTGTGCATCCAATAAGTGATTTTGTTTCATTCGTTAAACATATAGGTCATTTACGTACTCCCTTGCCTTATTCTAATCCAATTATGGTTTTTAACCATTCTTGTGCATCTAATAAGTGATTTAGTGTAGTTGGTTGAACATTTAGGTCATTTTCATCCTCCCTAGGCTTATTCTAATCCAATTAGGGTTTTTATACAATCTTGTGCATCCAATAAGTGATTTGGTGTCATTGGTTGAACATTTAGGTCATTTTCGTCCTCCCTAAGATTATTTTGTTGCAATTAGGGTTTTTAAACAATCTTTGCATCCAATAACTGATTTTATGTCATTGCTTGAACATTTAGGTCATTTTCGTCCTCCCTAGGTTTATTCTAATCCAATTAGGGTTTTTAACTAATCTTGTGCATCCAATAACTGATTTTGTGTCATTGGTTGAACATTTAGATCATTTTCGTCCTCCCTAGGCTTATTCTAATCCAATTAGGGTTTTTAACCAATCTTGTGCATCCAATAACTGATTTTGTGTCATTGGTGGAACATTTAGATCATTTTCGTCGTCCTTTGGTTTATTCTAATTCATTTAGGGTTTTTAACCAATCTTGTGCATCCTATAAGTGATTTTGTGTATTGGTTGAACATTTAGGTCATTTTCGTCCTCCCTTGGCTTATTCTAATCCAATTAGGGTTTTTAATCAATCTTGTGCACCCAATAAAAGATTTTGTGTCATTGGTTGAACATTTAGGTCATTTTCGTTGTCTTATGGTTTATTCTAATTCAATTAGGGTTTTTGACCAATCTTGTGCATCCTGTAAGTGATTTTGTGTATTGGTTGAACATTTAGGTCATTTTCGTCCTCCCTTGGCTTATTCTAATCCAATTAGGGTTTTTAATCAATCTTGTGTATCCAATAAGTGATTTTGTGTCATTGGTTGAACATTTAGGTCATTTTCGTCCTCCCTAGTCTTATTCTAATCCAATTAGGGATTTTAACAAATCTTGTGCATCCAATAATTGATTTTGTGTCATTGGTCGAACATTTAGGTCATTTTCGTCCTCCCTAGGTTTATTCTAATCCAGTTAGGGTTTTTAACTAATCTTGTGCATCCAATAAGTGATTTTGTGTCATTGGATTAACATTTAGGTCATTTAATTCCTCCCTAGACTTATTCTAATTCAATTTGGATTTTCAACCAATCTTTTGAACCCAATAAGTGATTTTGTGTCATTGGTTGAATATTTAGGTCATTTTCATCCTCCCTAGGCATATTCTAATCCAATTAAGGTTTTTAACCAATCTTGTGCATGCAATAGTTGATTTTGTGTCGTTGGTTGAACATTTAGGTCATTCTTGTCCTCCCTAAGCTTATTTTATTGCAATTAGGGTTTTTAACCAATCTTTTGCATCCAATAAGTGATTTTGGGTGATTGGTTTAACATTTAGGTCATTTTCGTCCTCCCTAGGTTTATTCTAATCCAATTAGGGTTTTTAACCAATCTTGTGTATCCAAAAAGTGATTTTGTGTCATTGGATTAACATTTAGGTCATTTTCGTCCTCCCTAGGCTTATTCTAATCCAATTATGGCTTTTAACCAATCTTGTGCATACAATAAGTGATTTTGTATCATTTGTTGAACATTGAGGTCATTTTCATCCTCCTTAGGCTTATTCTAATCCAATTAAGGTTTTTAACCAATCTTGTGCATCCAATTAGTGATTTTGTGTCATTGGTTGAACATTTAGGTCATTGTCGTCCACCCTTGGCTTATTCTAATCCAATTAGGGTTTTTAGCCAATCTTGTGCATCCAATAAGTGATTTTGTGTCATTGGTTGAACATTTAGGTCATTTTCGTCCTCCCTAGGCTTATTCTAATCCAATAAGGTTTTTAACCAATCTTGTGCATCCAATAACTGATTTTGTCTCATTGGTTGAACATTAGGCCATTTTCGTCCTCCCAAGGCTTATTGTTATCTAATGAGGGTTTTCAATCAATCTTGTGCATCCAATAACTGATTTTGTGTCATTGGTTGAACATTTATTTGATTTTCGTCCTTCCTAGGCTTATTCTAATCCAATTAGTGTTTTTAACCAATCTTGTGCATCCAGTAAGTGATTTTGTGTCATTCGTTGAACATTTAGGTCATTTACGTCCTCCCTAGGCTTATTCTAATCCAATTAGAGTTTTTAACCAATCTTGTGCATCCAATAAGTGATTTTGTTTCATTCGTTGAACATATAGGTCATTTTCATCCTCCCTAGGCTTATTCTAATCCAATTAGGGTTTTTATACAATCTTGTGCATCCAATAAGTGATTTGGTGTCATTGGTTGAACATTTAGGTCATTTTCGTCCTCCCTAAGATTATTTTGTTGCAATTAGGGTTTTTAAACAATCTTTGCATCCAATAACTGATTTTATGTCATTGCTTGAACATTTAGGTCATTTTCGTCCTCCCTAGGTTTATTCTAATCCAATTAGGGTTTTTAACTAATCTTGTGCATCCAATAACTGATTTTGTGTCATTGGTTGAACATTTAGATCATTTTCGTCCTCCCTAGGCTTATTCTAATCCAATTAGGGTTTTTAACCAATCTTGTGCATCCAATAACTGATTTTGTGTCATTGGTGGAACATTTAGATCATTTTCGTCGTCCTTTGGTTTATTCTAATTCATTTACGGTTTTTAACCAATCTTGTGCATCCTATAAGTGATTTTGTGTATTGGTTGAACATTTAGGTCATTTTCGTCCTCCCTTGGCTTATTCTAATCCAATTAGGGTTTTTAATCAATCTTGTGCACCCAATAAAAGATTTTGTGTCATTGGTTGAACATTTAGGTCATTTTCGTTGTCTTATGGTTTATTCTAATTCAATTAGGGTTTTTGACCAATCTTGTGCATCCTGTAAGTGATTTTGTGTATTGGTTGAACATTTAGGTCATTTTCGTCCTCCCTTGGCTTATTCTAATCCAATTAGGGTTTTTAATCAATCTTGTGTATCCAATAAGTGATTTTGTGTCATTGGTTGAACATTTAGGTCATTTTCGTCCTCCCTAGTCTTATTCTAATCCAATTAGGGATTTTAACAAATCTTGTGCATCCAATAATTGATTTTGTGTCATTGGTCGAACATTTAGGTCATTTTCGTCCTCCCTAGGTTTATTCTAATCCAGTTAGGGTTTTTAACTAATCTTGTGCATCCAATAAGTGATTTTGTGTCATTGGATTAACATTTAGGTCATTTAATTCCTCCCTAGACTTATTCTAATTCAATTTGGATTTTCAACCAATCTTTTTCACCCAATAAGTGATTTTGTGTCATTGGTTGAATATTTAGGTCATTTTCATCCTCCCTAGGCATATTCTAATCCAATTAAGGATTTTAACCAATCTTGTGCATGCAATAGTTGATTTTGTGTCATTGGTTGAACATTTAGGTCATTCTTGTCCTCCCTAAGCTTATTTTATTGCAATTAGGGTTTTTAACCAATCTTTTGCATCCAATAAGTGATTTTGGGTGATTGGTTTAACATTTAGGTCATTTTCGTCCTCCCTAGGTTTATTCTAATCCTATTAGGGTTTTTAACTAATCTTGTGCATCCAATTAGTGATTTTGTGTCATTGGTTGAACATTTAGGTCATTTTCGTCCTCCCTAGGCTTATTCTAATCCAATTAGGGTTTGAAACCAATCTTGTGCATCCAATAAGTGATTTTGTGTCATTGGTTGAACATTTAGGTCATTTTCGTCCTCCCTAGGTTTATTCTAATCCAATTAGGGTTTTTAACCAATCTTGTGTATCCAAAAAGTGATTTTGTGTCATTGGATTAACATTTAGGTCATTTTCGTCCTCCCTAGGCTTATTCTAATCCAATTATGGTTTTTAACCAATCTTGTGCATACAATAAGTGATTTTGTATCATTTGTTGAACATTGAGGTCATTTTCATCCTCCCTAGGCTTATTCTAATCCAATTAAGGTTTTTAACCAATCTTGTGCATCCAATTAGTGATTTTGTGTCATTGGTTGAACATTTAGTTCATTGTCGTCCACCCTTGGCTTATTCTAATCCAATTAGGGTTTTTAGCAAATCTTGTGCATCCAATAAGTGATTTTGTGTCATTGGTTGAACATTTAGGTCATTTTCGTCCTCCCTAGGCTTATTCTAATCCAATAAGGTTTTTAACCAATCTTGTGCATCCAATAACTGATTTTGTCTCATTGGTTGAACATTAGGCCATTTTCGTCCTCCCAAGGCTTATTCTTATCTAATGAGGGTTTTCAATCAATCTTGTGCATCCAATAACTGATTTTGTGTCATTGGTTGAACATTTATTTGATTTTCGTCCTTCCTAGGCTTATTCTAATCCAATTAGTGTTTTTAACCAATCTTGTGCATCCAGTAAGTGATTTTGTGTCATTCGTTGAACATTTAGGTCATTTACGTCCTCCCTAGGCTTATTCTAATCCAATTAGAGTTTTTAACCAATCTTGTGCATCCAATAAGTGATTTTGTTTCATTCGTTGAACATATAGGTCATTTACGTACTCCCTTGCCTTATTCTAATCCAATTATGGTTTTTAACCATTCTTGTGCATCTAATAAGTGATTTAGTGTAATTGGTTGAACATTCAGGTCATTTTCATCCTCCCTAGGCTTATTCTAATCCAATTAGGGTTTTTATACAATCTTGTGCATCCAATAAGTGATTTGGTGTCATTGGTTGAACATTTAGGTCATTTTCGTCCTCCCTAAGATTATTTTGTTGCAATTAGGGTTTTTAAACAATCTTTGCATCCAATAACTGATTTTATGTCATTGGTTGAACATTTAGGTCATTTTCGTCCTCCCTAGGTTTATTCTAATCCAATTAGGGTTTTTAACTAATCTTGTGCATCCAATAACTGATTTTGTGTCATTGGTTGAACATTTAGATCATTTTCGTCCTCCCTAGGCTTATTCTAATCCAATTAGGGTTTTTAACCAATCTTGTGCATCCAATAACTGATTTTGTGTCATTGGTGGAACATTTAGATCATTTTCGTCGTCCTTTGGTTTATTCTAATTCAATTAGGGTTTTTAACCAATCTTGTGCATCCTATAAGTGATTTTGTGTATTGGTTGAACATTTAGGTCATTTTCGTCCTCCCTTGGCTTATTCTAATCCAATTAGGGTTTTTAATCAATCTTGTGCACCCAATAAGTGATTTTGTGTCATTGGTTGAACATTTAGGTCATTTTCGTCGTCTTATGGTTTATTCTAATTTAATTAGGGTTTTTGACCAATCTTGTGCATCCTATAAGTGATTTTGTGTCATTGGTTGAACATTTAGATCATTTTCGTCCTCCCTAGGCTTATTCTAATCCAATTAGGGTTTTTAACCAATCTTGTGCATCCAATAACTGATTTTATGTCATTGGTGGAACATTTAGGTCATTTTCGTCGTCCTTTGGTTTATTCTAATTCAATTAGGGTTTTTAACCAATCTTGTGCATCCTATAAGTGATTTTGTGTATTGGTTGAACATTTAGGTCATTTTCTTCCTCCCTTGGCTTATTCTAATCCAATTAGGGTTTTTAATCAATCTTGTGCACCCAATAAGTGATTTTGTGTCATTGGTTGAACATTTAGGTCATTTTCGTCGTCTTATGGTTTATTCTAATTCAATTAGGGTTTTTGACCAATCTTGTGCATCCTATAAGTGATTTTGTGTCATTGGTTGAACATTTAGATCATTTTCGTCCTCCCTAGGCTTATTCTAATCCAATTAGGGTTTTTAACCAATCTTGTGCATCCAATAACTGATTTTGTGTCATTGGTGGAACATTTAGGTCATTTTCGTCGTCCTTTGGTTTATTCTAATTCAATTAGGGTTTTTAACCAATCTTGTGCATCCTATAAGTGAATTTGTGTATTGGTTGAACATTTAGGTCATTTTCGTCCTCCCTTGGCTTATTCTAATCCAATTAGGGTTTTTAATCAATCTTGTGCACCCAATAAGTGATTTTGTGTCATTGGTTGAACATTTAGGTCATTTTCGTCGTCTTATGGTTTATTCTAATTCAATTAGGGTTTTTGACCAATCTTGTGCATCCTATAAGTGATTTTGTGTATTGGTTGAACATTTAGGTCATTTTCGTCCTCCCTTGGCTTATTCTAATCCAATTAGGGTTTTTAATCAATCTTGTGTATCCAATAAGTGATTTTGTGTCATTGGTTGAATATTTAGGTCATTTTCGTCCTCCCTAGTCTTATTCTAATCCAATTAGGGATTTTAACAAATCTTGTGCATCCAATAATTGATTTTGTGTCATTGGTCGAACATTTAGGTCATTTTCGTCCTCCCTAGGTTTATTCTAATCCAGTTAGGGTTTTTAACTAATCTTGTGAATCCAATAAGTGATTTTGTGTCATTGGATTAACATTTAGGTCATTTAATTCCTCCCTAGACTTATTCTAATTCAATTTGGATTTTCAACCAATCTTTTGCACCCAATAAGTGATTTTGTGTCATTGGTTGAATATTTAGGTCATTTTCATCCTCCCTAGGCATATTCTAATCCAATTAAGGTTTTTAACCAATCTTGTGCATGCAATAGTTGATTTTGTGTCATTGGTTGAACATTTAGGTCATTCTTGTCCTCCCTAAGCTTATTTTATTGCAATTAGGGTTTTTAACCAATCTTTTGCATCCAATAAGTGATTTTGCGTGATTGGTTTAACATTTAGGTCATTTTCGTCCTCCCTAGGTTTATTCTAATCCTATTAGGGTTTTTAACTAATCTTGTGCATCCAATTAGTGATTTTGTGTCATTGGTTGAACATTTAGGTCATTTTCGTCCTCCCTAGGCTTATTCTAATCCAATTAGGGTTTGAAACCAATCTTGTGCATCCAATAAGTGATTTTGTGTCATTGGTTGAACATTTAGGTCATTTTCGTCCTCCCTAGGTTTATTCTAATCCAATTAGGGTTTTTAACCAATCTTGTGTATCCAAAAAGTGATTTTGTGTCATTGGATTAACATTTAGGTCATTTTCGTCCTCCCTAGGCTTATTCTAATCCAATTATGGTTTTTAACCAATCTTGTGCATACAATAAGTGATTTTGTATCATTTGTTGAATATTCAGGTCATTTTCATCCTCCCTAGGCTTATTCTAATCCAATTAAGGTTTTTAACCAATCTTGTGCATCCAATTAGTGATTTTGTGTCATTGGTTGAACATTTAGGTCATTGTCGTCCACCCTTGGCTTATTCTAATCCAATTAGGGTTTTTAGCCAATCTTGTGCATCCAATAAGTGATTTTGTGTCATTGGTTGAACATTTAGGTCATTTTCGTCCTCCCTAGGCTTATTCTAATCCAATAAGGTTTTTAACCAATCTTGTGCATCCAATAACTGATTTTGTCTCATTGGTTGAACATTAGGCCATTTTCGTCCTCCCAAGGCTTATTCTTATCTAATGAGGGTTTTCAATCAATCTTGTGCATCCAATAACTGATTTTGTGTCATTGGTTGAACATTTATTTGATTTTCGTCCTTCCTAGGCTTATTCTAATCCAATTAGTGTTTTTAACCAATCTTGTGCATCCAGTAAGTGATTTTGTGTCATTCGTTGAACATTTAGGTCATTTACGTCCTCCCTAGGCTTATTCTAATCCAATTAGAGTTTTTAACCAATCTTGTGCATCCAATAAGTGATTTTGTGTCATTGGTTGAACATTTAGGTCATTTTCGTCCTCCCTAGGCTTATTCTAATCCAATAAGGTTTTTAACCAATCTTGTGCATCCAATAACTGATTTTGTCTCATTGGTTGAACATTAGGCCATTTTCGTCCTCCCAAAGCTTATTCTTATCTAATGAGGGTTTTCAATCAATCTTGTGCATCCAATAACTGATTTTGTGTCATTGGTTGAACATTTGTTTGATTTTCGTCCTTCCTAGGCTTATTCTAATCCAATTAGTGTTTTTAACCAATCTTGTGCATCCAGTAAGTGATTTTGTGTCATTCGTTGAACATTTAGGTCATTTACGTCCTCCCTAGGCTTATTCTAATCCAATTAGAGTTTTTAACCAATCTTGTGCATCCAATAAGTGATTTTGTTTCATTCGTTGAACATATAGGTCATTTACGTACTCCCTTGCCTTATTCTAATCCAATTATGGTTTTTAACCATTCTTGTGCATCTAATAAGTGATTTTGTGTAATTGGTTGAACATTTAGGTCATTTTCATCCTCCCTAGGCTTATTCTAATCCAATTAGGGTTTTTATACAATCTTGTGCATCCTATAAGTGATTTGGGGTCATTGGTTGAACATTTAGGTCATTTTCGTCCTCCCTAAGCTTATTTTGTTGCAATTAGGGTTTTTAACCAATCTTTGCATCCAATAACTGATTTTATGTCATTGGTTGAACATTTAGGTCATTTTCGTCCTCCCTAGGTTTATTCTAATCTAATTAGGGTTTTTAACTAATCTTGTACATCCAATAACTGATTTTGTGTCATTAGTTGAACATTTAGATCATTTTCGTCCTCCCTAGGCTTATTCTAATCCAATTAGGGTTTTTAACCAATCTTGTGCATCCAATAAGTGATTTTGTGTCATTGGTTGAACATTTAGGTCATTTTCGTCCTCCCTAGGCTTATTCTAATCCAATTAGGGTTTTAAACCAATCTTGTGCATCCAATAAGTGATTTTGTGTCATTGGTTGAACATTTAGGTCATTTTCGTCCTCCCTAGGTTTATTCTAATCCAATTAGGGTTTTTAACCAATCTTGTGTATCCAAAAAGTGATTTTGTGTCATTGGATTAACATTTAGGTCATTTTCGTCCTCCCTAGGCTTATTCTAATCCAATTATGGTTTTTAACCAATCTTGTGCATACAATAAGTGATTTTGTATCATTTGTTGAATATTCAGGTCATTTTCATCCTCCCTAGGCTTATTCTAATCCAATTAAGGTTTTTAACCAATCTTGTGCATCCAATTAGTGATTTTGTGTCATTGGTTGAACATTTAGGTCATTGTCGTCCACCCTTGGCTTATTCTAATCCAATTAGGGTTTTTAGCCAATCTTGTGCATCCAATAAGTGATTTTGTGTCATTGGTTGAACATTTAGGTCATTTTCGTCCTCCCTAGGCTTATTCTAATCCAATAAGGTTTTTAACCAATCTTGTGCATCCAATAACTGATTTTGTCTCATTGGTTGAACATTAGGCCATTTTCGTCCTCCCAAGGCTTATTGTTATCTAATGAGGGTTTTCAATCAATCTTGTGCATCCAATAACTGATTTTGTGTCATTGGTTGAACATTTATTTGATTTTCGTCCTTCCTAGGCTTATTCTAATCCAATTAGTGTTTTTAACCAATCTTGTGCATCCAGTAAGCGATTTTGTGTCATTCGTTGAACATTTAGGTCATTTACGTCCTCCCTAGGCTTATTCTAATCCAATTAGAGTTTTTAACCAATCTTGTGCATCCAATAAGTGATTTTGTTTCATTCGTTGAACATATAGGTCATTTACGTACTCCCTTGCCTTATTCTAATCCAATTATGGTTTTTAACCATTCTTGTGCATCTAATAAGTGATTTAGTGTAATTGGTTGAACATTTAGGTCATTTTCATCCTCCCTAGGCTTATTCTAATCCAATTAGGGTTTTTATACAATCTTGTGCATCCAATAAGTGATTTGGTGTCATTGGTTGAACATTTAGGTCATTTTCGTCCTCCCTAAGATTATTTTGTTGCAATTAGGGTTTTTAAACAATCTTTGCATCCAATAACTGATTTTATGTCATTGGTTGAACATTTAGGTCATTTTCGTCCTCCCTAGGTTTATTCTAATCCAATTAGGGTTATTAACTAATCTTGTGCATCCAATAACTGATTTTGTGTCATTGGTTGAACATTTAGATCATTTTCGTCCTCCCTAGGCTTATTCTAATCCAATTAGGGTTTTTAACCAATCTTGTGCATCCAATAACTGATTATGTGTCATTGGTGGAACATTTAGATCATTTTCGTCGTCCTTTGGTTTATTCTAATTCAATTAGGGTTTTTAACCAATCTTGTGCATCCTATAAGTGATTTTGTGTATTGGTTGAACATTTAGGTCATTTTCGTCCTCCCTTTGCTTATTCTAATCCAATTAGGGTTTTTAATCAATCTTGTGCACCCAATAAGTGATTTTGTGTTATTGGTTGAAAATTTAGGTCATTTTCGTCGTCTTATGGTTTACTCTAATTCAATTAGGGTTTTTGACAAATCTTGTGCATCCTATAAGTTATTTTGTGTCATTGGTTGAACATTTAGATCATTTTCGTCCTCCCTAGGCTTATTCTAATCCAATTAGGGTTTTTAACCAATCTTGTGCATCCAATAACTGATTTTGTGTCATTGGTGGAACATTTAGGTCATTTTCGTCGTCCTTTGGTTTATTCTAATTCAATTAGGGTTTTTAACCAATCTTGTGCATCCTATAAGTGATTTTGTGTATTGGTTGAACATTTAGGTCATTTTCGTCCTCCCTTGGCTTATTCTAATCCAATTAGGGTTTTTAATCAATCTTGTGCACCCATTAAGTGATTTTGTGTCATTGGTTGAACATTTAGGTCATTTTCGTCGTCTTATGGTTTATTCTAATTCAATTAGGGTTTTTGACCAATCTTGTGCATCCTATAAGTGATTTTGTGTATTGGTTGAACATTTAGGTCATTTTCGTCCTCCCTTGGCTTATTCTAATCCAATTAGGGTTTTTAATCAATCTTGTGTATCCAATAAGTGATTTTGTGTCATTGGTTGAATATTTAGGTCATTTTCGTCCTCCCTAGTCTTATTCTAATCCAATTAGGGATTTTAACAAATCTTGTGCATCCAATAATTGATTTTGTGTCATTGGTCGAACATTTAGGTCATTTTCGTCCTCCCTAGGTTTAGTCTAATCCAGTTAGGGTTTTTAACTAATCTTGTGCATCCAATAAGTGATTTTGTGTCATTGGATTAACATTTAGGTCATTTAATTCCTCCCTAGACTTATTCTAATTCAATTTGGATTTTCAACCAATCTTTTGCACCCAATAAGTGATTTTGTGTCATTGGTTGAATATTTAGGTCATTTTCATCCTCCCTAGGCATATTCTAATCCAATTAAGGTTTTTAACCAATCTTGTGCATGCAATAGTTGATTTTGTGTCATTGGTTGAACATTTAGGTCATTCTTGTCCTCCCTAAGCTTATTTTATTGCAATTAGGGTTTTTAACCAATCTTTTGCATCCAATAAGTGATTTTGGGTGATTGGTTTAACATTTAGGTCATTTTCGTCCTCCCTAGGTTTATTATAATCCTATTAAGGTTTATAACTAATCTTGTGCATCCAATAAGTGATTTTGTGTCATTGGTTGAACATTTAGGTCATTTTCGTCCTCCCTAGGCATATTCTAATCCAATTAGGGTTTTTAACTAATCTTGTGCATCCAATAAGTGATTTTGTGTCATTGGTTGAACATTTAGGTCTTTTCCGTCCTCCCTAGGCTTATTCAAATCCAATTATGGTTTTTAACCAATCTTGTGCATACAATAAGTGATTTTGTATCATTGGTTAAACATTGAGGTCATTTTCATCCTCCCTAGGCTTATTCTAATCCAATTAAGGTTTTTGACCAATCTTGTGCATCCAATAAGTGATTTTGTGTCATTGGTTGAACATTTAGGTCATTGTCGTCCACCCTTGGCTTATTCTAATCCAATTAGGGTTTTTAACCAATCTTGTGCATCCAATAAGTGATTTTGTGTCATTGGTTGAACATTTAGGTCATTTTCGTCCTCCCTAGGCTTATTCTAATCCAATAAGGTTTTTAACCAATCTTGTGCATCCAATAATTGATTTTGTCTCATTGGTTGAACATTAGGCCATTTTCGTCCTCCCTAGTCTTATTCTAATCCAATTAGGGTTTTTAACCAATCTTGTGCATCCAATAAGTGATTTTGTATCATTCGTTGAACATTTAGTTCATTTACGTACTCCCTTGGCTTATTCTAATCCAATTATGGTTTTTAACCATTCTTGTGCATCCAATAAGTGATTTTATGTCATTGGTTGAACATTTAGGTCATTTTCATCCTCCCTAGGCTTATTCTAATCCAATTAGGGTTTTTATCCAATCTTGTGCATCCAATAAGTGATTTTGTGTCATTGGTTGAACATTTAGGTCATTTTCGTCCTCCATAGGCTTATTCTAATCCAATTAGGGTTTTTAACCAATCTTGTGCATCCAATAAGTGATTTTGTGTCATTGGTTGAACATTTAGGTCATTTTCGTCCTCCATAGGCTTATTCTAATCCAATTAGGGTTTTTAACCAATCTTCTACATCCAATAAGTGCGTTTGTGTCATTGGTTGAACATTTAGGTCATTTTCGTCCTCCCTAGGATTATTCAAATCCAATTAGGGTTTTTAACCAATCATGTGCATCCAATAAGTGATTTTGTGTCATTGGTTGAACATTTAAATATTTTCGTCGTCAATATGCTTATTCTAATCCAATTAGGGTTTTTAACCAATCTTCTGCATCTAGTAAGTGCGTTTGTGTCATTGGTTAAACATTTAGGTCATTGTCGTCCTCCCTAGGCCTATTCTAATCCAATTACGGTTTTTAACCAATCTTGTGCATCCAATAAGTGATTTTGTGTCATTGGTTGAACATTTAGGTCATTTTCGTCCTCCCTAGGCTTATTCTAATCCAATTAGGGTTTTTAACCAATCTTGTGCATCCAATAAGTGATTTTGTGTCATTGGTTGAACATTTAACTCATTTTCGTCCTCCCTAGGATTATTCTCATCCAATTAGGGTTTTTAACCAATCTTTTGCATCCAATAAGTTATTTTGTGTCATTGAATAAACATCTAGGTCATTTTCGTCCTCCCTAGGCTGATTCTAATCCAATTAGGGTTTTTAACCAATCTTGTGCATCCAATAAGTACGTTTGTGTCATTGGTTGATCATTTACGTCATTTTCGTCCTCCCTAGGATTATTCTCATCCAATTAGGGTTTTTAACCAATCTTGTGCATCCAATAAGTGATTTTGTGTCATTGGTTGAACATTTAGGTCATTTTCGTCCTCCCTAGGCTTATTCTCTTCCAATTAGGGTTTTTAACCAATCTTGTGCATCCAATAAGTGCATTTGTGTCATTGGTTGAACATTTAGGTCATTTTCGTCCTCCCAAGGCTTATTCTCGTCCAATTAGGGTTTTTAACCAATCTTGTGCATCCAATAAGTACATTTGTGTCATTGGTTGAACATTTCGGTCATTTTCGTCCTCCAAGGCTTATTCTCGTCCAATTAGGGTTTTTAACCAATCTTGTGCATCCAATAAGTGATTTTGTTTCATTGGTTGAACATTTAGGTCATTTTCGTCCTCCCAAGGCTTATTCTCGTCCAATTAGGGTTTTTAACAAATCTTGTGCATCCAATAAGTGATTTTGTGTCATTGGTTGAACATTTAGGTCATTTTCGTCCTCCCAAGGCTTATTCTAATCCAATTAGGGTTTTTAACCAATCTTGTGCATCCAATAAGTGATTTTGTGTCATTGGTTGAACATTTAGGTCATTTTTGTCCTCCCTAGGCTTATTCTAATCCAATTAGGGTTTTTAACCAATCTTGTGCATCCAATAAGTGATTTTGTGTCATTGGTTGAACATTTAGGTCATTTTCGTCCTCCCTAGGCTTATTCTAATCCAATTAGGGTTTTAAACCAATCTTGTGCATCCAATAAGTGATTTTGTGTCATTGGTTGAACATTTAGGTCATTTTCGTCCTCCCTAGGTTTATTCTAATCCAATTAGGGTTTTTAACCAATCTTGTGTATCCAAAAAGTGATTTTGTGTCATTGGATTAACATTTAGGTCATTTTCGTCCTCCCTAGGCTTATTCTAATCCAATTATGGTTTTTAACCAATCTTGTGCATACAATAAGTGATTTTGTATCATTTGTTGAATATTCAGGTCATTTTCATCCTCCCTAGGCTTATTCTAATCCAATTAAGGTTTTTAACCAATCTTGTGCATCCAATTAGTGATTTTGTGTCATTGGTTGAACATTTAGGTCATTGTCGTCCACCCTTGGCTTATTCTAATCCAATTAGGGTTTTTAGCCAATCTTGTGCATCCAATAAGTGATTTTGTGTCATTGGTTGAACATTTAGGTCATTTTCGTCCTCCCTAGGCTTATTCTAATCCAATAAGGTTTTTAACCAATCTTGTGCATCCAATAACTGATTTTGTCTCATTGGTTGAACATTAGGCCATTTTCGTCCTCCCAAGGCTTATTGTTATCTAATGAGGGTTTTCAATCAATCTTGTGCATCCAATAACTGATTTTGTGTCATTGGTTGAACATTTATTTGATTTTCGTCCTTCCTAGGCTTATTCTAATCCAATTAGTGTTTTTAACCAATCTTGTGCATCCAGTAAGCGATTTTGTGTCATTCGTTGAACATTTAGGTCATTTACGTCCTCCCTAGGCTTATTCTAATCCAATTAGAGTTTTTAACCAATCTTGTGCATCCAATAAGTGATTTTGTTTCATTCGTTGAACATATAGGTCATTTACGTACTCCCTTGCCTTATTCTAATCCAATTATGGTTTTTAACCATTCTTGTGCATCTAATAAGTGATTTAGTGTAATTGGTTGAACATTTAGGTCATTTTCATCCTCCCTAGGCTTATTCTAATCCAATTAGGGTTTTTATACAATCTTGTGCATCCAATAAGTGATTTGGTGTCATTGGTTGAACATTTAGGTCATTTTCGTCCTCCCTAAGATTATTTTGTTGCAATTAGGGTTTTTAAACAATCTTTGCATCCAATAACTGATTTTATGTCATTGGTTGAACATTTAGGTCATTTTCGTCCTCCCTAGGTTTATTCTAATCCAATTAGGGTTTTTAACTAATCTTGTGCATCCAATAACTGATTTTGTGTCATTGGTTGAACATTTAGATCATTTTCGTCCTCCCTAGGCTTATTCTAATCCAATTAGGGTTTTTAACCAATCTTGTGCATCCAATAACTGATTTTGTGTCATTGGTGGAACATTTAGATCATTTTCGTCGTCCTTTGGTTTATTCTAATTCAATTAGGGTTTTTAACCAATCTTGTGCATCCTATAAGTGATTTTGTGTATTGGTTGAACATTTAGGTCATTTTCGTCCTCCCTTGGCTTATTCTAATCCAATTAGGGTTTTTAATCAATCTTGTGTATCCAATAAGTGATTTTGTGTCATTGGTTGAATATTTAGGTCATTTTCGTCCTCCCTAGTCTTATTCTAATCCAATTAGGGATTTTAACAAATCTTGTGCATCCAATAATTGATTTTGTGTCATTGGTCGAACATTTAGGTCATTTTCGTCCTCCCTAGGTTTATTCTAATCCAGTTAGGGTTTTTAACTAATCTTGTGAATCCAATAAGTGATTTTGTGTCATTGGATTAACATTTAGGTCATTTAATTCCTCCCTAGACTTATTCTAATTCAATTTGGATTTTCAACCAATCTTTTGCACCCAATAAGTGATTTTGTGTCATTGGTTGAATATTTAGGTCATTTTCATCCTCCCTAGGCATATTCTAATCCAATTAAGGTTTTTAACCAATCTTGTGCATGCAATAGTTGATTTTGTGTCATTGGTTGAACATTTAGGTCATTCTTGTCCTCCCTAAGCTTATTTTATTGCAATTAGGGTTTTTAACCAATCTTTTGCATCCAATAAGTGATTTTGCGTGATTGGTTTAACATTTAGGTCATTTTCGTCCTCCCTAGGTTTATTCTAATCCTATTAGGGTTTTTAACTAATCTTGTGCATCCAATTAGTGATTTTGTGTCATTGGTTGAACATTTAGGTCATTTTCGTCCTCCCTAGGCTTATTCTAATCCAATTAGGGTTTGAAACCAATCTTGTGCATCCAATAAGTGATTTTGTGTCATTGGTTGAACATTTAGGTCATTTTCGTCCTCCCTAGGTTTATTCTAATCCAATTAGGGTTTTTAACCAATCTTGTGTATCCAAAAAGTGATTTTGTGTCATAGGATTAACATTTAGGTCATTTTCGTCCTCCCTAGGCTTATTCTAATCCAATTATGGTTTTTAACCAATCTTGTGCATACAATAAGTGATTTTGTATCATTTGTTGAATATTCAGGTCATTTTCATCCTCCCTAGGCTTATTCTAATCCAATTAAGGTTTTTAACCAATCTTGTGCATCCAATTAGTGATTTTGTGTCATTGGTGAACATTTAGGTCATTGTCGTCCACCCTTGGCTTATTCTAATCCAATTAGGGTTTTTAGCCAATCTTGTGCATCCAATAAGTGATTTTGTGTCATTGGTTGAACATTTAGGTCATTTTCGTCCTCCCTAGGCTTATTCTAATCCAATAAGGTTTTTAACCAATCTTGTGCATCCAATAACTGATTTTGTCTCATTGGTTGAACATTAGGCCATTTTCGTCCTCCCAAGGCTTATTCTTATCTAATGAGGGTTTTCAATCAATCTTGTGCATCCAATAACTGATTTTGTGTCATTGGTTGAACATTTATTTGATTTTCGTCCTTCCTAGGCTTATTCTAATCCAATTAGTGTTTTTAACCAATCTTGTGCATCCAGTAAGTGATTTTGTGTCATTCGTTGAACATTTAGGTCATTTACGTCCTCCCTAGGCTTATTCTAATCCAATTAGAGTTTTTAACCAATCTTGTGCATCCAATAAGTGATTTTGTTTCATTCATTGAACATATAGGTCATTTACGTACTCCCTTGCCTTATTCTAATCCAATTATGGTTTTTAACCATTCTTGTGCATCTAATAAGTGATTTAGTGTAATTGGTTGAACATTTAGGTCATTTTCATCCTCCCTAGGCTTATTCTAATCCAATTAGGGTTTTTATACAATCTTGTGCATCCAATAAGTGATTTGGTGTCAATGGTTGAACATTTAGGTCATTTTCGTCCTCCCTAAGATTATTTTGTTGCAATTAGGGTTTTTAAACAATCTTTGCATCCAATAACTGATTTTATGTCATTGGTTGAACATTTAGGTCATTTTCGTCCTCCCTAGGTTTATTCTAATCCAATTAGGGTTTTTAACTAATCTTGTGCATCCAATAACTGATTTTGTGTCATTGGTTGAACATTTAGATCATTTTCGTCCTCCCTAGGCTTATTCTAATCCAATTAGGGTTTTTAACCAATCTTGTGCATCCAATAACTGATTTTGTGTCATTGGTGGAACATTTAGATCATTTTCGTCGTCCTTTGGTTTATTCTAATTCAATTAGGGTTTTTAACCAATCTTGTGCATCCTATAAGTGATTTTGTGTATTGGTTGAACATTTAGGTCATTTTCGTCCTCCCTTGGCTTATTCTAATCCAATTAGGGTTTTTAATCAATCTTGTGTATCCAATAAGTGATTTTGTGTCATTGGTTGAACATTTAGGTCATTTTCGTCCTCCCTAGTCTTATTCTAATCCAATTAGGGTTTTTAACTAATCTTGTGCATCTAATAAGTGATTTTGTTTCATTGGATTAACATTTAGGTCATTTAATTCCTCCCTAGACTTATTCTAATTCAATTTGGATTTTCAACCAACCTTTTGCACCCAATAAGTGATTTTGTGTCATTGGTTGAATATTTAGGTCATTTTCATCCTCCCTAGGCATATTCTAATCCAATTAAGGTTTTTAACCAATCTTGTGCATGCAATAATTGATTTTGTGTCATTGGTTGAACATTTAGGTCGTTCTTGTCCTCCCTAAGCTTATTTTATTGCAATTAGGGTTTTTAACCAATCTTTTGCATCCAATAAGTGATTTTGGGTGATTGGTTTAACATTTAGGTCATTTTCGTCCTCCCTAGGTTTATTCTAATTCTATTAGGGTTTTTAACTAATCTTGTGCATCCAATACGTGATTTTGTGTCATTGGTTGAACATTTAGGTCATTTTCGTCCTCCCTAGGCTTTTTCTAATCCAATTAGGGTTTTAAACCAATCTTGTGCATCCAATAAGTGATTTTGTGTCATTGGTTGAACATTTAGGTCATTTTCGTCCTCCCTAGGTTTATTCTAATCCAATTAGGGTTTTTAACCAATCTTGTGCATCCAA
>JBBPBP010009779.1:38778288-38842522 GCA_037974735.1 Cicer chorassanicum
TTCTAATCCAATTAGGGTTTTAAACCAATCTTGTGCATCCAATAAGTGATTTTGTGTCATTGGTTGAACATTTAGGTCATTTTCGTCCTCCCTAGGTTTATTCTAATCCAATTAGGGTTTTTAACCAATCTTGTGCATCCAAAAAGTGATTTTGTGTCATTGGATTAACATTTAGGTCATTTTCGTCCTCCCTAGGATTATTCTAATCCAATTATGGTTTTTAACCAATCTTGTGCATACAATAAGTGATTTTGTATCATTGGTTGAACATTGAGGTCATTTTCATCCTCCCTAGGCTTATTCTAATCCAATTAAGGTTTTTAACCAAGCTTGTGCATCCAATAAGTGATTTTGTGTCATTGGTTGAACATTTAGGTCATTTTCGTCCTCCCTAGGCTTTTTCTAATCCAATAAGGTTTTTAACCAATCTTGTGCATCCAATAACTGATTTTGTCTCATTGGTTGAACATTAGGCCATTTTGGTCCTCCCAAGGCTTATTCTTATCTTATGAGGGTTTTCAATCAATCTTGTGCATCCAATAACTGATTTTGTGTCATTGGTTGAACATTTATTTGATTTTCGTCCTTCCTAGGCTTATTCTAATCCAATTAGTGTTTTTAACCAATCTTGTGCATCGAGTAAGTGATTTTGTGTCATTCGTTGAACATTTAGGTCATTTACGTCCTCCCTAGGCTTATTCTAATCCAATTAGAGTTTTTAACCAATCTTGTGCATCCAATAAGTGATTTTGTTTCATTCGTTGAACATATAGGTCATTTACGTACTCCCTTGCCTTATTCTAATCCAATTATGGTTTTTAACAATTCTTGTGCATCTAATAAGTGATTTTGTGTAATTGGTTGAACATTTAGGTCATTTTCATCCTCCCTAGGCTTATTCTAATCCAATTAGGGTTTTTATACAATCTTGTGCATCCAATAAGTAATTTGGTGTCATTGGTTGAACATTTAGGTCATTTTCGTCCTCCCTAAGCTTATTTTGTTGCAATTAGGGTTTTTAACCAATCTTTGCATCCAATAACTGATTTTATGTCATTGGTTGAACATTTAGGTCATTTTCGTCCTCCCTAGGTTTATTCTAATCCAATTAGGGTTTTTAACTAATCTTGTGCATCCAATAACTGATTTTGTGTCATTGGTTGAACATTTAGATCATTTTCGTCCTCCCTAGGCTTATTCTAATCCAATTAGGGTTTTTAACCAATCTTGTGCATCCAATAACTGATTTTGTGTCATTGGTGGAACATTTAGGTCATTTTCGTCGTCCTTTGGTTTATTCTAATTCAATTAGGGTTTTTAACCAATCTTGTGCATCCTATAAGTGATTTTGTGTATTGGTTGAACATTTAGGTCATTTTCGTCCTCCCTTTGCTTATTCTAATCCAATTAGGGTTTTTAATCAATCTTGTGCACCCAATAAGTAATTTTGTGTTATTGGTTGAACATTTAGGTCATTTTCGTCGTCTTAGGGTTTATTCTAATTCAATTAGGGTTTTTGACCAATCTTGTGCATCCTATAAGTGATTTTGTGTATTGGTTGAACATTTAGGTTATTTTCGTCCTCCCTTGGCTTATTCTAATCCAATTAGGGTTTTAATCAATCTTGTGTATCCAATAACTGATTTTGTGTCATTGGTGGAACATTTAGGTCATTTTCGTCGTCCTTTGGTTTATTCTAATTCAATTAGGGTTTTTAACCAATCTTGTGCATCCTATAAGTGATTTTGTGTATTGGTTGAACATTTAGGTCATTTTCTTCCTCCCTTGGCTTATTCTAATCCAATTAGGGTTTTTAATCAATCTTGTGCACCCAATAAGTGATTTTGTGTCATTGGTTGAACATTTAGGTCATTTTCGTCGTCTTATGGTTTATTCTAATTTAATTAGGGTTTTTGACCAATCTTGTGCATCCTATAAGTGATTTTGTGTCATTGGTTGAACATTTAGATCATTTTCGTCCTCCCTAGGCTTATTCTAATCCAATTAGGGTTTTTAACCAATCTTGTGCATCCAATAACTGATTTTATGTCATTGGTGGAACATTTAGGTCATTTTCGTCGTCCTTTGGTTTATTCTAATTCAATTAGGGTTTTAACCAATCTTGTGCATCCTATAAGTGATTTTGTGTATTGGTTGAACATTTAGGTCATTTTCGTCCTCCCTTGGCTTATTCTAATCCAATTAGGGTTTTTAATCAATCTTGTGCACCCAATAAGTGATTTTGTGTCATTGGTTGAACATTTAGGTCATTTTCGTCGTCTTATGGTTTATTCTAATTCAATTAGGGTTTTTGACCAATCTTGTGCATCCTATAAGTGATTTTGTGTATTGGTTGAACATTTAGGTCATTTTCGTCCTCCCTTGGCTTATTCTAATCCAATTAGGGTTTTTAATCAATCTTGTGTATCCAATAAGTGATTTTGTGTCATTGGTTGAATATTTAGGTCATTTTCGTCCTCCCTAGTCTTATTCTAATCCAATTAGGGATTTTAACAAATCTTGTGCATCCAATAATTGATTTTGTGTCATTGGTCGAACATTTAGGTCATTTTCGTCCTCCCTAGGTTTATTCTAATCCAGTTAGGGTTTTTAACTAATCTTGTGAATCCAATAAGTGATTTTGTGTCATTGGATTAACATTTAGGTCATTTAATTCCTCCCTAGACTTATTCTAATTCAATTTGGATTTTCAACCAATCTTTTGCACCCAATAAGTGATTTTGTGTCATTGGTTGAATATTTAGGTCATTTTCATCCTCCCTAGGCATATTCTAATCCAATTAAGGTTTTTAACCAATCTTGTGCATGCAATAGTTGATTTTGTGTCATTGGTTGAACATTTAGGTCATTCTTGTCCTCCCTAAGCTTATTTTATTGCAATTAGGGTTTTTAACCAATCTTTTGCATCCAATAAGTGATTTTGCGTGATTGGTTTAACATTTAGGTCATTTTCGTCCTCCCTAGGTTTATTCTAATCCTATTAGGGTTTTTAACTAATCTTGTGCATCCAATTAGTGATTTTGTGTCATTGGTTGAACATTTAGGTCATTTTCGTCCTCCCTAGGCTTATTCTAATCCAATTAGGGTTTGAAACCAATCTTGTGCATCCAATAAGTGATTTTGTGTCATTGGTTGAACATTTAGGTCATTTTCGTCCTCCCTAGGTTTATTCTAATCCAATTAGGGTTTTTAACCAATCTTGTGTATCCAAAAAGTGATTTTGTGTCATTGGATTAACATTTAGGTCATTTTCGTCCTCCCTAGGCTTATTCTAATCCAATTATGGTTTTTAACCAATCTTGTGCATACAATAAGTGATTTTGTATCATTTGTTGAATATTCAGGTCATTTTCATCCTCCCTAGGCTTATTCTAATCCAATTAAGGTTTTTAACCAATCTTGTGCATCCAATTAGTGATTTTGTGTCATTGGTTGAACATTTAGGTCATTGTCGTCCACCCTTGGCTTATTCTAATCCAATTAGGGTTTTTAGCCAATCTTGTGCATCCAATAAGTGATTTTGTGTCATTGGTTGAACATTTAGGTCATTTTCGTCCTCCCTAGGCTTATTCTAATCCAATAAGGTTTTTAACCAATCTTGTGCATCCAATAACTGATTTTGTCTCATTGGTTGAACATTAGGCCATTTTCGTCCTCCCAAGGCTTATTGTTATCTAATGAGGGTTTTCAATCAATCTTGTGCATCCAATAACTGATTTTGTGTCATTGGTTGAACATTTATTTGATTTTCGTCCTTCCTAGGCTTATTCTAATCCAATTAGTGTTTTTAACCAATCTTGTGCATCCAGTAAGTGATTTTGTGTCATTCGTTGAACATTTAGGTCATTTACGTCCTCCCTAGGCTTATTCTAATCCAATTAGAGTTTTTAACCAATCTTGTGCATCCAATAAGTGATTTTGTTTCATTCGTTGAACATATAGGTCATTTACGTACTCCCTTGCCTTATTCTAATCCAATTATGGTTTTTAACAATTCTTGTGCATCTAATAAGTGATTTTGTGTAATTGGTTGAACATTTAGGTCATTTTCATCCTCCCTAGGCTTATTCTAATCCAATTAGGGTTTTTATACAATCTTGTGCATCCAATAAGTAATTTGGTGTCATTGGTTGAACATTTAGGTCATTTTCGTCCTCCCTAAGCTTATTTTGTTGCAATTAGGGTTTTTAACCAATCTTGTGCATCGAATAATTGATTTTGTGTCATTGGTCGAACATTTAGGTCATTTTCGTCCTCCCTAGGTTTATTCTAATCCAATTAGGGTTTTTAACTAATCTTGTGCATCCAATAAGTGATTTTGTGTCATTGGATTAACATTTAGGTCATTTAATTCCTCCCTAGACTTATTCTAATTCAATTTGGATTTTCAACCAATCTTGTGCACCCAATAAGTGATTTTGTGTCATTGGTTGAATATTTAGGTCATTTTCATCCTCCCTAGGTATATTCTAATCCAATTAAGGTTTTTAACCAATCTTGTGCATGCAATAATTGATTGTGTCATTGGTTGAACATTTAGGTCACTTTCATCCTCCCTAGGCTTATTCTAATTCAATTAAGGTTTTTAACCAATCTTGTGCATCCAATACGTGATTTTGTGTCATTGGTTGAACATTTAGGTCATTTTCGTCCTCCCAAGTTTTATTCTAATCCAATTAGGGATTTTAACCAATCTTGTGCACCCAATAAGTGATTTTGTTTCATTGGTTAAACATTTAGGTCATTTTCGTCCTCCCTAAGCTTATTCTAATGCAATTAGGGTTTTTAACCAATCTTGTGCATCCAATAAGTGATTTTGTGTTATTGGTTGAACATTGAGGTCATTTTCGTCCTCCCTAGGTTTATTCTAATCCAATTAGGGTTTTTAACAAATCTTGTGCATCCAATAAGTGATTTGGTGTCATTGGTTGAACATTTAGGTCATTTTCGTCCTCCCTAGGCTTATTCTATTCCAATTAGGGTTTTTAACCAATCTTGTGCATCCATTAAGTGATTTTGTGTCATTGGTTGAACATTTAGGTCATTTTCGTCCACCCTAGACTTGTTCTAATACCATTAGGGTTTTTATCCATTCTTGTGCATCCAATAAGTGATTTTCTATCATTGGATAAACATTTAGGTCATTTAATTCCTCCCTATGCTTATTCTAATCCAATTAGGGTTTTTAACCAATCTTGTGCATCCAATAAGTGATTTTGTGTCATTAGATGAACATTTATGTCATTTTCGTCCTCCCTAGTCTTATTCTAATCCAATTAGGGATTTTAACCAATCTTGTGCATCCAATAATTGATTTTGTGTCATTGGTCGAACATTTAGGTCATTTTCGTCATCCCTAGGTTTATTCTAATCCAATTAGGGTTTTTAACTAAATTTGTGCATCCAATAAGTGATTTTGTGTCATTGGATTACCATTTAGGTCATTTAATTCCTCCCTAGGCTTATTCTAATTCAATTTTGATTTTCAACCAATCTTATGCACCCAATAAGTGATTTTGTGTCATTGGTTGAACATTTAGGTCATTTTCGTCCTCCCTAGACTTGTTCTAATACAAATAGGGTTTTTATCCAATCTTGTGCATCTAATAAGTGATTTTGTGTCATTGGATTAACATTTAGGTCATTTGATTCCTCCCTCTGCTTATTCTAATCCAATTAGGGTTTTTAACCAATCTTGTGCATCCAATAAGTGTGTTTGTGTCATTGGATTAACATTTAGGTCGTTTTCTTCCTCCCTAGGCTTATTCTATTCCAATTAGGGTTTGTAACCAATCTTGTGCATCCAATAAGTGATTTTGTGTCATTGGTTGAACATTTATGTCATTTTCGTTCTCCTTAGGCTTATTCTAATCCAATTAGGGTTTTTAACCAATCTTGTGCATCCAATAAGTGATTTTGTGTCATTGGTTGAACATTTAGGTCATTTTCGTCCTCCCTAGGTTTATTCTAATCCAATTAGGGTTTTTAACTAATCTTGTGCATCCAATAAGTGATTTTATGTCATTGGATTAACATTTAGGTCATTTAATGCCTCCCTAGGCTTATTCTAATTCAATTACGGTTTTTAACCAATCTTGTGCACCCAATAAGTGAATTTGTGTCATTGGTTGAACATTTAGGTCATTTTCGTCCTCCCTAGGCTTATTCTAATCCAATTAGGATTTTTAACCAATCTTGTATATCCAATAAGTGATTTTGTGTCATTGGTTGAACATTTTGGTGATTTTCGTTCTCCCTAGGCTTATTCTACATCTCGCTTTTTCAAGACATTAACTAATGAAATTCTAAATGTAAATAGACATATTTTTCTATTGTATAAGATTATCTTAAATGTTCATTTACTTTAAAACCAATTAATAACTTTTTCAATTGTATTTTCAAAATTAATGAGTCAGAGTATTCGCGATTACTAAAAGTAAATTTAATACGTTAAACAAAAGAAACTTCTAAAGTGAAAACTTTTGGCGTTTTACTACCCCAAAAAATGAATGTCAATATAAGGTTTCTACGCAACTATCTTTGCTCCAAATACGTTACACCTTCATAAATTAATTTGCTTTTCACTTAGTGTCAAAACTTTTTGGTTTTATTTTTATAGATTGACGTACAAAAACCTATTACTAGTGTAACCGTTATTACAATAATAATGAGATAATAGAGTTCATAATAATCTATCTCCAACGATATTAAGAACTTTCCTTTCCTCTGTAACAATGCGGCAATCTTAATTTATTTATAACAATTGATCCTACCGTCTAACCTATTCACTACTTTATCTAAACATCATAACACAATTTTAACCAATCTTGTGCATCCAATAACTGATTTTGTGTCATTAGATTAACATTTAGGTCATTTAATTCCTCCCTAAGCTTAGTGTAATCCAATTAGGGTTTTTAATCAATCTTGTGCATCCAATAAGTTATTTTGTGTCATTGGATTAAAATTTAGGTCATTTTCGTCCTCCCTTGGCTTATTCTAATCCAATTATGGGTTTTAACCAATCTTGTGCATACAATAAGTGATTTTGTATCATTGGTTGAACATTTAGGTCATTTTCATCCTTCCTAGGCTTATTCTAATCCAATTAACGTTTTTAACCAATCTTGTGCATCCAATACGTGATTTTGTGTCATTGGTTGAACATTTAGGTCATTTTCGTCCTCCCAAGTTTTATTCTAATCCAATTAGGGATTTTAACCAATCTTGTGCATCCAATAATTGATTTTGTGTCATTGGTCGAACATTTAGGTCATTTTCGTCCTCCCTAGGTTTATTCTAATCCAATTAGGGTTTTTAACTATTCTTGTGCATCCAATAAGTGATTTTGTGTCATTGGATTAACATTTAGGTCATTTAATTCCTCCCTAGGCTTATTCTAATTCAATTTGGATTTCCAACCAATCTTGTGCACCTAATAAGTGATTTTGTGTCAATGGTTGAATATTTAGGTCATTTTCATCCTCCCTAGGCATATTCTAATCCAATTAAGGTTTTTAACCAATCTTGTGCATCCAATAACTGATTTTGTGTCATTGGTTGAACATTTAAGTCACTTTCATCCTCCCTAGGCTTATTCTAATCCAATTAAGGTTTTTAACCAATCTTGTGCATCCAATAAGTGATTTTGGGTCATCGGTTGAACATTTTATGTCATTTTCGTCCTCCCTAAGCTTATTCTAATGCAATTAGGGTTTTTAACCAATCTTGTTCATCCAATAAGTGATTTTGTGTCATTGGTTGAATATTGAGGTAATTTTCGTCCTCCCTAGGTTTATTCTAATCCAATTAGGGTTTTTAACCAATCTTGTGCATCCATTAAGTGATTTTGTGTCATTGGTTGAACATTTAGGTCATTTTCGTCCTCCCTAGGCTTATTCTAATCCAATTAGGGTTTTTAACTAATCTTGTGCATCCAATAAGTGATTTTGTGTCATTGGATTAACATTTAGGTCATTTAATTCCTCCCTAGACTTATTCTAATTCAATTTGGATTTTCAACCAATCTTGTGCACCCAATAAGTGATTTTGTGTCATTGGTTCAATATTTAGGTCATTTTCATCCTCCCTAGGTATATTCTAATCCAATTAAGATATTTAACCAATCTTGTGCATGCAATAATTGATTTTGTGTCATTGGTTGAACATTTAGGTCACTTTCATCCTCCCTAGGCTTATTCTAATCCAATTAAGGTTTTTAACCAATCTTGTGCATCCAATAAGTGATTTTGGGTCATTGGTTGAACATTTATGTCATTTTCGTCCTCCCTAAGCTTATTCTAATGCATTTAGGGTTTTTAACCAATCTTGTTCATCCAATAAGTGATTTTGTGTCATTGGTTGAATATTGAGGTCATTTTCGTCCTCCCTAGGTTTATTCTAATCCAATTAGGGTTTTTAACCAATCTTGTGCATCCAATAAGTGATTTTGTGTCATTGGTTAAACATTTAGGTCATTTTCGTCCTCCCTAGGTTTATTCTATTCCAATTAGGGTTTTTAACCAATCTTGTGCATCCAATAAGTGATTTTGTGTCATTGGTTGAACATTTAGGTCATTTTCGTCCTCCCTAGACTTGTTCTAATACAATTAGGGTTTTTATCCAATCTTGTGCATCCAATAACTGATTTTGTGTTATTGGATTAACATTTAGGTCATTTAATTCCTCCCTATGCTTATTCTAATCCAATTAGGGTTTTTAGCCAATCTTGTGCATCCAAGAAGTGATTTTTTGTCATTGGTTGAACATTTAGGTCATTTTCGTCCTCCCTTGACTTATTCTAATCCAATTAGGGTTTTTAACCAATCTTGTGCATCCAAGAAGTGATTTTTTGTCATTGGTTGAACATTTAGGTTATTTTCGTCCTCCGCATGCTTATTCTAGTCAAATTAGGGTTTTTAACCAATCTTGTGGATCCAATAAGCGATTTCGTGTCATTGGTTGAACATTAAGGTCATTTACCTCCTCCTTCAGCTTATTCTAATCCAATTAGGGTTTTTAACCAATCTTGTGCATCCAACAAGTGATTTTGTGTCATTTTTTGAACATTTAAGTCATTTTCATCCTCCAGCGGCTTATTCTAATTTAATTATGGTTTTTAACCAATCTTGTGCATCCAATAAGTGATTTTGTGTCATTGGATTAACATTTAGGTCATTTTCGTCCTCCCTTGGCTTATTCTAATCCAATTATGGTTCTTAGCCAATCTTGTGCATCCAATAAGTGATTTTGTGTCATTGGTTGAACATTTAGGTCATTTTCATCCTTCCTATGCTGATTCTAATCCAATTAAGGTTTTTAACAAATCTTGTGCATCCAATAAGTGATTTTGTGTTATTGGTTGAACATTTAGGTCATTTTCATCCTCCCTAAGCTTATTCTATTTCAATTAGGGTTTTTAACCAATCTTGTGCATCCAATAAGTGATTTTGTGTCATTGGTTGAACATTGAGGTCATTTTCGTCCTCCCAAGGCTTTTTCTAATCCAATTAGGGTTTTTAACCCCTCTTGTGCATCCAATAATTGATTTTGTGTCATTGGTTTAACATTAGGTCGTTTTTGTCCTCCCTAGGCTTCTTCTTATCTAATTAAGGTTTTTAATCAATCTTGTGCATCCAATATCTTATTTTGTGTCATTGGTTGACATTTTTTTGATGTTCGTCCTTCCTAGGCTTATTCTAATCCAATTAGGGTTTTTAACCAATCGTGTGCATCCAATAAGTGATTTTGTGTCATTCGTTGAACATTTAGGTCATTTACATCCTCCCTAGGCTTATTCTAATCCAATTAGGGTTTTTAACCAATCTTGTGCATTCAATAAGTGATTTTGTTTCATTCTTTGAACATTTTGGTCATTTACGTCCTCCCTAAGCTTATTCTAAATGATTCATTCTTTTGTGCATCCAACAAGTGATTTTGTGTCATTTTTTGAACATTTAATTCATTTTCATCCTCCCAAGGCTTATTCTAATTTAATTATGGTTTTTAACCAATCTTGTGCATCCAAGAACTGATTTTGTGTCATTGGATTAACATTTAGGCATTTTCGTCCTCCCTTGGCTTATTCTAATCCAATTAAGGTTTTTATCCAATCTTGTGCATCCAATAAGTGATTTTGTGTCATTGGTTGAACATTTAGATCATTTTCGTCCTCCTTAAGCTTATTCTAATGCAATTAGGGTTTTTAACCAATCTTGTGCATCCAATAAGGGATTTTGTGTCATCGGTTGAACATTTAGGTCATTTTCGTCCACCCTTGACTTATTCTAATCCAATAAGGGTTTTTAACCAATCTTGTGCATCCAATAAGTGATTTTGTGTCATTGGTTGAACATTTAGGTCATTTTCGTCCTCCCTAGGCTTATTCTAATCCAATTAGGGTTTTTAAACAATCTTGTGCATCAAATAAGTGATTTTGTGTCATTGGTTGAACATTTAGGTCATTTTCGTCCTCCCTAGGTTTATTCTAATCCAATTAGGGTTTTTAATTAATCTTGTGCATCCAATAAGTGATATTGTATCATTGGATTAACATTTAGGTCATTTAATTCCTCCCTATGCTTATTCTAATCCAATTAGGGTTCTTAACCAATCTTGTGCATCCAATAGGTGGTTTTCCGTCATTGGTTGAACATTTACGTCATTTTCGTCCTCCCTAGTCTTATTCTAATCCAATTAGGGTTTTTAACCAATCTTGTGCATCCAATAAGTGATTTTGTGTCATTGGTTGAACATTTAGGTCATTTTCATCCTCCCTAGGCTTATTCTAATCCAATTAGGGTTTTTAAACAATCTTATGCATCAAACAAGTGATTTTGTGTCATTGGTTGAACATTTAGGTCATTTTCGTCCTCCCTAGGTTTATTCTAATCCAATTAGGGTTTTTAATTAATCTTGTGCATCCAATAAGTGAATTTGTATCATTGGATTAACATTTAGGTCATTTAATTCCTCCCTATGCTTATTCTAATCGAATTAGGGTTCTTAACCAATCTTGTGCATCCAATAAGTGGTTTTCCGTCATTGGTTGAACATTTACGTCATTTTCGTCCTCCCTAGTCTTATTCTAATCCAATTAGGGTTTTTAACCAATCTTGTGCATCCAATAAGTGATTTTGTGTCATTGGTTGAACATTTAGGTCATTTTCGTCCTCCCTAGGCTTATTCTAATCCAATTAGGGTTTTTAAACAATCTTATGCATCAAATAAGTGATTTTGTGTCATTGGTTGAACATTTAGATCATTTTCGTCCTCCTTAAGCTTATTCTAATGCAATTAGGGTTTTTAACCAATCTTGTGCATCCAATAAGGGATTTTGTGTCATCGGTTGAACATTTAGGTCATTTTCGTCCACCCTTGACTTATTCTAATCCAATTAGGGTTTTTAACCAATCTTGTGCATCCAATAAGTGATTTTGTGTCATTGGTTGAACATTTAGGTCATTTTCGTCCTCCCTAGACTTGTTCTAATACAATTAGGGTTTTTATCCAATCTTGTGCATCCAATAACTGATTTTGTGTTATTGGATTAACATTTAGGTCATTTAATTCCTCCCTATGCTTATTCTAATCCAATTAGGGTTTTTAACCAATCTTGTGCATCCAAGAAGTGATTTTTTGTCATTGGTTGAACATTTAGGTTATTTTCGTCCTCCGCAGGCTTATTCTAGTCAAATTAGGGTTTTTAACCAATCTTGTGGATCCAATAAGCGATTTCGTGTCATTGGTTGAACATTAAGGTCATTTACCTCCTCCTTCAGCTTATTCTAATCCAATTAGGGTTTTTAACCAATCTTGTGCATCCAACAAGTGATTTTGTGTCATTTTTTGAACATTTAAGTCATTTTCATCCTCCCAAGGCTTATTCTAATTTAATTATGGTTTTTAACCAATCTTGTGCATCCAATAAGTGATTTTGTGTCATTGGATTAACATTTAGGTCATTTTCGTCCTCCCTTGGCTTATTCTAATCCAATTATGGTTTTTAGCCAATCTTGTGCATCCAATAAGTGATTTTGTGTCATTGGTTGAACATTTAGGTCATTTTCATCCTTCCTATGCTGATTCTAATCCAATTAAGGTTTTTAACAAATCTTGTGCATCCAATAAGTGATTTTGTGTTATTGGTTGAACATTTAGGTCATTTTCATCCTCCCTAAGATTATTCTATTTCAATTAGGGTTTTTAACCAATCTTGTGCATCCAATAAGTGATTTTGTTTCATTGGTTGAACATTGAGGTCATTTTCGTCCTCCCAAGGCTTTTTTAATCCAATTAGGGTTTTTAACCCCTCTTGTGCATCCAATAATTGATTTTGTGTCATTGGTTTAACATTAGGTCATTTTTGTCCTCCCTAGGCTTCTTCTTATCTAATTAAGGTTTTTAATCAATATTGTGCATCCAATATCTTATTTTGTGTCATTGGTTGACATTTTTTTGATGTTCGTCCTTCCTAGGCTTATTCTAATCCAATTAGGGTTTTTAACCAATCGTGTGCATCCAATAAGTGATTTTGTGTCATTCGTTGAACATTTAGGTCATTTACATCCTCCCTAGGCTTATTCTAATCCAATTAGGGTTTTTAACCAATCTTGTGCATTCAATAAGTGATTTTGTTTCATTCTTTGAACATTTTGGTCATTTACGTCCTCCCTAAGCTTATTCTAAATGATTCATTCTTTTGTGCATCCAACAAGTGATTTTGTGTCATTTTTTGAACATTTAATTCATTTTCATCCTCCCAAGGCTTATTCTAATTTAATTATGGTTTTTAACCAATCTTGTGCATCCAAGAACTGATTTTGTGTCATTGGATTAACATTTAGGCATTTTCGTCCTCCCTTGGCTTATTCTAATCCAATTAAGGTTTTTATCCAATCTTGTGCATCCAATAAGTGATTTTGTGTCATTGGTTGAACATTTAGATCATTTTCGTCCTCCTTAAGCTTATTCTAATGCAATTAGGGTTTTTAACCAATCTTGTGCATCCAATAAGGGATTTTGTGTCATCGGTTGAACATTTAGGTCATTTTCGTCCACCCTTGACTTATTCTAATCCAATAAGGGTTTTTAACCAATCTTGTGCATCCAATAAGTGATTTTGTGTCATTGGTTGAACATTTAGGTCATTTTCGTCCTCCCTAGGCTTATTCTAATCCAATTAGGGTTTTTAAACAATCTTGTGCATCAAATAAGTGATTTTGTGTCATTGGTTGAACATTTAGGTCATTTTCGTCCTCCCTAGGTTTATTCTAATCCAATTAGGGTTTTTAATTAATCTTGTGCATCCAATAAGTGATTTTGTATCATTGGATTAACATTTAGGTCATTTAATTCCTCCCTATGCTTATTTTAATCCAATTAGGGTTCTTAACCAATCTTGTGCATCCAATAAGTGGTTTCGTGTCATTGGTTGAACATTTATGTCAGTTTCGTCCTCCCTAGTCTTATTCTAATCCAATTAGGGTTTTTAAACAATGTTGTGAATCCAATAAGTGATTTTGTGTCATTGGTTGAACATTTAGGTCACTTACGTCCTCCATAGGCTTATTCTAATCCAATTAGGGTTTTTAACCAATCTTGTGCATCCAATAAGTGATTTTGTGTCATTGGTTAAACATTTAGGTCATTTTCATCCTCCCTAGGCTTATTCCAGTCCAATTAGGGTTTTTAACCAATGTTGTGCATCCAATAAGTGATTTTGTGTCATTGGTTGAACATTTAAGACATTTCCATTCTCCTTAGGCTTATTCTAATCCAATAAGGGTTCTTAGCCATACTTGTGCATCTAATAAGTGCGTTGGTGTCATTGGATTAACATTTAGGTCATTTTCGTCCTCCCTAGGCTTATTCTAATCTAATTAGGGTTTGTAACCAATCTGGTGCATCCAATAAGTGATTTTGTGTCATTGGTTGAACATTTAGGTCATTTTTGTCCTCCCTAGGCTTATTCTAATCCAATTACGGTTTTTAACCAATCTTGTGTATCCAATAAGTGATTTTGTATCATTTGTTGAACGTTTACGTCATTTATGTCCTCCCTAGTCTTATTCTAATCCAATTAGGGTTTTTAACCAATCTTGTGCATCCAATAAGTGATTTTGTGTCATTGGTTGAACATTTAGGTCATTTTCGTCCTCCTTTGGCTTATTCTAATCCAATTAGGGTTTTTAAACAATCTTATGCATCAAATAAGTGATTTTGTGTCATTGCTTGAACATTTAGGTCATTTCGTCCTCCCTAGGTTTATTCTAATCCAATTAGGGTTTTGAATTAATCTTGTGCTTCCAATAAGTGAATTTGTATCATTGGATTAATATTTAGGTCATTTAATTCCTCCCTATGCTTATTCTAATCCAATTAGGGTTCTTAACCAATCTTGTGCATCCAATAAGTGGTTTTCCGTCATTGGTTGAACATTTACGTCATTTTCGTCCTGCCTAGTCTTATTCTAATCCAATTAGGGTTTTTAACCAATCATGTGCATCCAATAATTGATTTTGTGTCATTTTTTGAACATTTAATTCATTTTCATCCTCCCAAGGCTTATTCTAATTTAATTATGGTTTTTAACCAATCTTGTGCATCCAAGAACTGATTTTGTGTCATTGGATTAACATTTAGGCATTTTCGTCCTCCCTTGGCTTATTCTAATCCAATTAAGGTTTTTATCCAATCTTGTGCATCCAATAAGTGATTTTGTGTCATTGGTTGAACATTTAGATCATTTTCGTCCTCCTTAAGCTTATTCTAATGCAATTAGGGTTTTTAACCAATCTTGTGCATCCAATAAGGGATTTTGTGTCATCGGTTGAACATTTAGGTCATTTTCGTCCACCCTTGACTTATTCTAATCCAATTAGGGTTTTTAACCAATCTTGTGCATCCAATAAGTGATTTTGTGTCATTGGTTGAACATTTAGGTCATTTTCGTCCTCCCTAGACTTGTTCTAATACAATTAGGGTTTTTATCCAATCTTGTGCATCCAATAACTGATTTTGTGTTATTGGATTAACATTTAGGTCATTTAATTCCTCCCTATGCTTATTCTAATCCAATTAGGGTTTTTAGCCAATCTTGTGCATCCAAGAAGTGATTTTTTGTCATTGGTTGAACATTTAGGTCATTTTCGTCCTCCCTTAACTTATTCTAATCCAATTAGGGTTTTTAACCAATCTTGTGCATCCAAGAAGTGATTTTTTGTCATTGGTTGAACATTTAGGTTATTTTCGTCCTCCGCAGGCTTATTCTAGTCAAATTAGGGTTTTTAACCAATCTTGTGGATCCAATAAGCGATTTCGTTTCATTGGTTGAACATTAAGGTCATTTACCTCCTCCTTCAGCTTATTCTAATCCAATTAGGGTTTTTAACCAATCTTGTGCATCCAACAAGTGATTTTGTGTCATTTTTTGAACAATTAAGTCATTTTCATCCTCCCAAGGCTTATTCTAATTTAATTATGGTTTTTAACCAATCTTGTGCATCCAATAAGTGATTTTGTGTCATTGGATTAACATTTAGGTCATTTTCGTCCTCCCTTGGCTTATTCTAATCCAATTATGGTTTTTAGCCAATCTTGTGCATCCAATAAGTGATTTTGTGTCATTGGTTGAACATTTAGGTCATTTTCATCCTTCCTATGCTGATTCTAATCCAATTAAGGTTTTTAACAAATCTTGTGCATCCAATAAGTGATTTTGTGTTATTGGTTGAACATTTAGGTCATTTTCATCCTCCCTAAGATTATTCTATTTCAATTAGGGTTTTTAACCAATCTTGTGCATCCAATAAGTGATTTTGTTTCATTGGTTGAACATTGAGGTCATTTTCGTCCTCCCAAGGCTTTTTAATCCAATTAGGGTTTTTAACCCCTCTTGTGCATCCAATAATTGATTTTGTGTCATTGGTTTAACATTAGGTCATTTTTGTCCTCCCTAGGCTTCTTCTTATCTAATTAAGGTTTTTAATCAATGTTGTGCATCCAATATCTTATTTTGTGTCATTGGTTGACATTTTTTTGATGTTCGTCCTTCCTAGGCTTATTCTAATCCAATTAGGGTTTTTAACCAATCGTGTGCATCCAATAAGTGATTTTGTGTCATTCGTTGAACATTTAGGTCATTTACATCCTCCCTAGGCTTATTCTAATCCAATTAGGGTTTTTAACCAATCTTGTGCATTCAATAAGTGATTTTGTTTCATTCTTTGAACATTTTGGTCATTTACGTCCTCCCTAAGCTTATTCTAAATGATTCATTCTTTTGTGCATCCAACAAGTGATTTTGTGTCATTTTTTGAACATTTAATTCATTTTCATCCTCCCAAGGCTTATTCTAATTTAATTATGGTTTTTAACTAATCTTGTGCATCCAAGAACTGATTTTGTGTCATTGGATTAACATTTAGGCATTTTCGTCCTCCCTTGGCTTATTCTAATCCAATTAAGGTTTTTATCCAATCTTGTGCATCCAATAAGTGATTTTGTGTCATTGGTTGAACATTTAGATCATTTTCGTCCTCCTTAAGCTTATTCTAATGCAATTAGGGTTTTTAACCAATCTTGTGCATCCAATAAGGGATTTTGTGTCATCGGTTGAACATTTAGGTCATTTTCGTCCACCCTTGACTTATTCTAATCCAATTAGGGTTTTTAACCAATCTTGTGCATCCAATAAGTGATTTTGTGTCATTGGTTGAACATTTAGGTCATTTTCGTCCTCCCTAGGCTTATTCTAATCCAATTAGGGTTTTTAAACAATCTTGTGCATCAAATAAGTGATTTTGTGTCATTGGTTGAACATTTAGGTCATTTTCGTCCTCCCTAGGTTTATTCTAATCCAATTAGGGTTTTTAATTAATCTTGTGCATCCAATAAGTGATTTTGTATCATTGGATTAACATTTAGGTCATTTAATTCCTCCCTATGCTTATTCTAATCCAATTAGGGTTCTTAACCAATCTTGTGCATCCAATAGGTGGTTTTCCGTCATTGGTTGAACATTTACGTCATTTTCGTCCTCCCTAGTCTTATTCTAATCCAATTAGGGTTTTTAACCAATCTTGTGCATCCAATAAGTGATTTTGTGTCATTGGTTGAACATTTAGGTCATTTTCGTCCTCCCTAGGTTTATTCTAATCCAATTAGGGTTTTTAATTAATCTTGTGCATACAATAAGTGATTTTGTATCATTGGATTAACATTTAGGTCATTTAATTCCTCCCTATGCTTATTTTAATCCAATTAGGGTTCTTAACCAATCTTGTGCATCCAATAAGTGGTTTTGTGTCATTGGTTTAACATTTATGTCAGTTTTGTCCTCCCTAGTCTTATTCTAATCCAATTAGGGTTTTTAAACAATGTTGTGAATCCAATAATTGATTTTGTGTCATTGGTTGAACATTTAGGTCATTTTCGTCCTCCATATGTTTATTCTAATCCAATAAGGGTTTTTAACTAATCTTGTGCATCCAATAAGTGATTTTGTGTCATTGGATTAACATTTAGGTCATTTAATTCCTCCCTAGGCTTATTCTAATTCAATTTGGATTTTCAACCAATCTTGTGCACCCAATAAGTGATTTTGTGTCATTGGTTGAACATTTAGGTCACTTACGTCCTCCCTAGGCTTATTCTAATCCAATTAGGGTTTTTAACCAATCTTGTGCATCCAATAAGTGATTTTGTGTCATTGGTTTAACATTTAGGTCATTTTCGTCCTCTCTAGGCTTATTCTAGTCCAATTAGGGTTTTTAACCAATGTTGTGCATCCAATAAGTGATTTTGTGTCATTGGTTGAACATTTAAGACATTTCCATTCTCCTTAGGCTTATTCTAATCCAATATGGGTTCTTAGCCATACTTGTGCATCTAATAAGTGCGTTGGTGTCATTGGATTAACATTTAGGTCATTTTCGTCCTCCCTAGGCTTATTCTAATCTAATTAGGCTTTGTAACCAATCTGGTGCATCCAATAAGTGATTTTGTGTCATTGGTTGAACATTTAGGTCATTTTTGTCCTCCCTAGGCTTATTCTAATCCAATTACGGTTTTTAACCAATCTTGTGTATCCAATAAGTGATTTTGTATCATTGGTTGAACGTTTAGGTTATTTTCGTCCTCCAAGGTTTATTCCAATCCAATTAAGGTTTCTAACCAATCTTGTGCATCCAATAAGTGATTTTGTTTCATTGGTTGAACATTTAGGTCATTTTGGTCCTCCCTAGGCTTATTCTAATCCAATTAGGGTTTTTAACCAATCTTGTGCATCCAATAAGTGATTTTGTGTCATTGCTTGAACATTTAGGTCATTTCGTCCTCCCTAGGTTTATTCTAATCCAATTAGGGTTTTGAATTAATCTTGTGCTTCCAATAAGTGAATTTGTATCATTGGATTAATATTTAGGTCATTTAATTCCTCCCTATGCTTATTCTAATCCAATTAGGGTTCTTAACCAATCTTGTGCATCCAATAAGTGGTTTTCCGTCATTGATTGAACATTTACGTCATTTTCGTCCTGCCTAGTCTTATTCTAATCCAATTAGGGTTTTTAACCAATCATGTGCATCCAATAATTGATTTTGTGTCATTGGTTGAACATTTAGGTCATTTTCGTCCTCCCTAGGTTTATTCTAATCCAATAAGGGTTTTTAACTAATCTTGTGCATCCAATAAGTGATTTTGTGTCATTGGATTAACATTTAGGTCATTTAATTCTTCCCTAGGCTTATTCTAATTCAATTTGGATTTTCAACCAATCCTGTGCACCCAATAAGTGATTTTGTGCCATTGGTTGAACATTTAGGTCATTTTAGCCTCCCTAAGCTTATTCTATTGCAATTAGGTTTTTAACCAATGTTGTGCATCCAATAAGTGATTTTGTGTCATTGGATGAACATTGAGGTCATTTTCGTCCTCCCTAGGCTTATTCTAATCCAATTAGGGTTTTTAACCAATCTTTTGCATCCAATAATTGATTTTGTGTCATTGGTTTAACATTAGGTCATTTTCGTCCACCCTAGGCTTCTTCTTATCTAATTAGGGTTTTTAATCAATTTTGTGCATCCAATATCTTATTTTATGTCATTGGTTGAACATTTTTTTGATGTTCGTCCTTCCTAGGCTTATTCTAATCCAAATAGGATTTTTAACCAATCTTGTGTATCCAATAAGTGATTTTGTGTCATTCGTTGAAAATTTAGGTCATTTACATCCTCCTTTGGCTTATTCTAATCCAATTCGGGTTTTTAACTAATCTTGTGCATCCAATAAGTGATTTTGTTTCATTCTTTGAACATTTAGGTCATTTACGTCCTCCCTAGGCTTATTCTAAATTTTCATTCTTTTGTGGATCCAATAAGTGATTTTGTGTCATTTTTTGAACATTTAAGTCATTTTCATCCTCCCATGGCTTATTCTAATTTAATTATGGTTTTTAACCAATCTAGTGCATCCAATAAGTAATTTTGTGTCATTGGATTAACATTTAGGTCATTTTCGTCCTCCCTTGGCTTATTCTAATCCAATTAAGGTTTTTAACCAATCTTGTGCATCCAATAAGTGATTTTTGTGTCATTGGTTGAACATTTAGATCATTTTCATCCTCTTAAGCTTATTATAATGCAATTAGGGTTTTTAATCAATCTTGTGCATCCAATAAGTGATTTTGTGTCATTCGTTGAACATTTAGGTCATTTTTGTCCTCCCTAGGTTTATTCTAATCCAATTGGGGTTTTTAATTAATCTTGTGCATCCAATAAGTGATTTTGTATCATTGGATTAACATTTAGGTCATTTAATTCCTCCCTATGCTTATTTTAATCCAATTAGGGTTCTTAACCAATCTTGTGCATCCAATAAGTGGTTTTGTGTCATTGGTTGAACATTTATGTCAGTTTTGTCCTCCCTAGTCTTATTCTAATCCAATTAGGGTTTTTAAACATTGTTGTGAATCCAATAATTGATTTTGTGTCATTGGTTGAACATTTAGGTCATTTTCGTCCTCCATATGTTTATTCTAATCCAATAAGGGTTTTTAACTAATCTTGTGCATCCAATAAGTGATTTTGTGTCATTGGATTAACATTTAGGTCATTTAATTCCTCCATAGGCTTATTCTAATTCAATTTGGATTTTCAACCAATCTTGTGCACCTAATAAGTGATTTTGTGTCATTGGTTGAACATTTAGGTCACTTACGTCCTCCCTAGGCTTATTCTAATCCAATTAGGGTTTTTAACCAATCTTGTGCATCCAATAAGTGATTTTGTGTCATTGGTTTAACATTTAGGTCATTTTCGTCCTCTCTAGGCTTATTCTAGTCCAATTAGGGTTTTTAACCAATGTTGTGCATCCAATAAGTGATTTTGTGTCATTGGTTGAACACTTAAGACATTTCCATTCTCCTTAGGCTTATTCTAATCCAATAAGGGTTCTTAGCCATACATGTGCATCTAATAAGTGCGTTGGTGTCATTGGATTAACATTTAGGTCATTTTCGTCCTCCCTAGGCTTATTCTAATCTAATTAGGGTTTGTAACCAATCTGGTGCATCCAATAAGTGATTTTGTGTCATTGGTTGAACATTTAGGTCATTTTTGTCCTCCCTAGGCTTATTCTAATCCAATTACGGTTTTTAACCAATCTTGTGTATCCAATAAGTGATTTTGTTTCATTGGTTGAACATTTAAGTCATTTTTGTATACCCTAGGCTTATTCTAATCCAATAAGGGTTTTTAGCCAATCTTGTGCATCCAATAAGTGTGTTTATGTCATTGGATTAACATTTAGGTCATTTTCAACCTCCCTAAGTTTATTCTAATCCAATTAGGGTTTTTAACCAATCTTGTGCATCCAATAAGTGATTTTGTGTCATTGGTTGAACATTGAGGTCATTTTCGTCCTCCCTAGGTTTATTCTAATCCAATTAGGGTTTTTAACCAATCTTGTGCATCCAATAAGTGATTTTGTGTCATTGATTGAACATTTTGGTCATTTTCGTCCTCCCAAGGCTTATTCTAATCCAATTAGGGTTTTTAACCAATCTTGTGCATCCAATAAGTGATTTTGTGTCATTGGTTGAACATTTAGGTCATTTTCGTCCTCCCTAGGCTTATTCTAGTCCAATTAGGGTTTTTAACCAATCTTGTGCATCCAATAAGTGATTTTGTGTCATTGGTTTAACATTTAGGTCATTTTCGTCCTCCCTAGGCTTATTCTAGTCCAATTAGGGTTTTTAACCAATGTTGTGCATCCAATAAGTGATTTTGTGTCATTGGTTGAACAATTAAGACATTTCCATTCTCCTTAGGCTTATTCTAATCCAATAAGGGTTCTTAGCCATACTTGTGCATCTAATAAGTGCGTTGGTGTCATTGGATTAACATTTAGGTCATTTTCGTCCTCTCTAGGCTTATTCTAATTCAATTTGGATTTTCAACCAATCTTGTGCACCCAATAAGTGATTTTGTGTCATTGGTTGAACATTTAGGTCACTTACGTCCTCCCTAGGCTTATTCTAATCCAATTAGGGTTTTTAACCAATCTTGTGCATCCAATAAGTGATTTTGTGTCATTGGTTTAACAATTAGGTCATTTTCGTCCTCCCTAGGCTTATTCTAGTCCAATTAGGGTTTTTAACCAATGTTGTGCATCCAATAAGTGATTTTGTGTCATTGGTTGAACATTTAAGACATTTCCATTCTCCTTAGGCTTATTCTAATCCAATAAGGGTTCTTAGCCATACTTGTGCATCTAATAAGTGCGTTGGTGTCATTGGATTAACATTTAGGTCATTTTCGTCCTCCCTAGGCTTATTCTAATCTAATTAGGGTTTGTAACCAATCTGGTGCATCCAATAAGTGATTTTGTGTCATTGGTTGAACATTTAGGTCATTTTTGTCCTCCCTAGGCTTATTCTAATCCAATTACGGTTTTTAACCAATCTTGTGTATCCAATAACTGATTTTGTATCATTGGTTGAACGTTTAGGTTATTTTCGTCCTCCAAGGTTTATTCCAATCCAATTAAGGTTTCTAACCAATCTTGTGCATCCAATAAGTGATTTTTTGTCATTGTTTGAACATTGAAGTCATTTTCGTCCTCCCTAATTTTATTCTAATCCAATTTGGATTTTCAACCAATCTTGTGCACCCAATAAGTGATTTTGTGTCATTGGTTGAACATTTAGGTCATTTTGGTCCTCCCTAGGCTTATTCTAATCCAATTAGGGTTTTTAACCAATCTTGTGCATCCAATAAGTGATTTTGTTTCATTGGTTGAACATTTAAGTCATTTTTGTCAACCCTAGGCTTATTCTAATCCAATAAGGGTTTTTAGCCAATCTTGTGCATCCAATAAGTGTGTTTATGTCATTGGATTAACATTTAGGTCATTTTCAACCTCCCTAGGTTTATTCTAATCCAATTAGGGTTTTTAACCAATCTTGTGCATCCAATAAGTGATTTTGTGTCATTGGTTGAACATTGAGGTCATTTTCGTCCTCCCTAGGTTTATTCTAATCCAATTAGGGTTTTTAACCAATCTTGTGCATCCAATAAGTGATTTTGTGTCATTGATTGAACATTTAGGTCATTTTCGTCCTCCCTAGGCTTATTCTAATCCAATTAGGGTTGTTAACCAATCTTGTGCATCCAATAAGTGATTTTGTGTCATTGGTTGAACATTTAAGTCATTTTCGTCCTCTCTATTCTTATTCTAATCCAATTAGGGTTTTTAACCAATCTTGTGCATCCAATAAATGATTTTGTGTCATTGGTTGAACATTTAGGTCATTTTCGTCCTCCCTTGGTTTATTCTAATCCAATCAGGGTTTTTAATTAATCTTGTGCATGCAATAAGTGATTTTGTATCATTGGATTAACATTTAGGTCATTTCATTCCTCCCTATGCTTATTCCAATCCAATTAGGGTTCTTAACCAATCTTGTGCATCCAATAAGTAATTTTGTGTCATTGGTTGAACTTTTACATCATTTTCGTCCTCCCTAGTCTTATTCTAATCGAATTAGGGTTTTTAACCAATCTTGTGCATCCAATAATTGATTTTATGTCATTGGTTGAACATTTAGGTCATTTTCGTCCTCCCTAGGTTTATTCTAATCCAATTAGGGTTTTTAGCCAATTTTGTGCATCCAATAAGTGCGTTTGTGTCATTGGATTAACATTTAGGTCATTTTCGTCCTCCCTAGGCTTATACTAATCTAATTAGCGTTTGTAACCAATCTGGTGCATCCAATAAGTGATTTTGTGTCATTGGTTGAACATTTAGGTCATTTTCATCCTCCCTAGGCTTATTCTAATCCAATTACGGTTTTTAACCAATCTTGTGCATACAATAAGTGATTTTGTATCATTGGTTGATTATTTAGGTCATTGTCGTCCTCCCTAGGCTTATTCTAATCTAATTAGGGTTTGAAACCAATCTGGTGCATCCAATAAGTGATTTTGTGTCATTGGTTGAACATTTAAGTCATTTTCGTCCTCCCTAGGCTTCTTCTAATCCAATTAGGGTTTTTGACCAATCTTGTGCATCCAATTAGTGAATTTGTGACAATTGATTAACATTTAGGTCATTTAATTCCTCCCTGGGCTTATTCTAATTCAGTTAGGGTTTTTAACCAATCTTGTAAACCCAATAAGTGATTTTGTGTCATTGGTTGAACATTTAGGTCATTTTCGTCCTCCCTAGAATTATTCTAATCCAATTAGGGTTTTTAACCAATCTTGTGCATCCAATAAGTGATTTTGTGTCATTGGTTGAACAATTAGGTCATTTTCGTCCTCCCTAGGCTTCTTCTAATCCAATTAGGATTTTCAACCAATCTTGTGCATCAAATAAGTGATTTTGTGTCAATGGATTAACATATAGGTCATTTAATTCCTCCCTAGGCTTAGTCTAATCTGATTAGGATTTTTATCCAATCTTGTGCATCCAATAAGTGATTTTGTGTCATTGGTCGAACATTGAGGTCATTTTCGTCCTTCCTAGGTTTATTCTAATCCAATTTGGGTTTTTAACCAATCTTGTGCATCCAATAAGTGATTTTGTGCCATTGCTTGAACATTTAGGTCATTTTAGTCCTCCATAGGCTTATTCTAATCCAATTAGGGTTTTTAAACAATTTTGTGCATCAAATAAGTGATTTTGTGTCATTGGTTGAACATTTAGGTCATTTTCGTCCTCCCTAGGTTTATTCTAATCCAATTAGGGTTTTTAATTAATCTTGTGCATCCAATAAGTGATTTTGTATCATTGGATTAACATTTAGGTCATTTAATTCCTCCCTATTTTTATTCTAATCCAATTAGGGTTCTTAACCAATCTTGTGCATCCAATAAGTGGTTTTCCGTCATTGGTTGAATATTTACGTCATTTTCGTCCTCCCTAGTTTTATTCTAATCCAATTAGGGTTTTTAACCAATCTTGTGCATCCAATAAGTGATTTTGTGTCATTTGTTGAACATTTAGGTCATTTTCGTCCTCCCTAGGCTTATTCTAATCCAATTAGGGTTTTTAAACAATCTTATGCATCAAATAAGTGATTTTGTGTCATTGGTTGAACATTTAGGTCATTTTCGTCCTCCCTAGGTTTATTCTAATCCAATTAGGGTTTTTAATTAATCTTGTGCATCCAATAAGTGATTTTGTATCATTGGATTAACATTTAGGTCATTTAATTCCTCCCTATGCTTATTCTAATCCAATTAGGGTTCTTAACCAATCTTGTGCATCCATTAAGTGGTTTTCCGTCATTGGTTGAATATTTACGTCATTTTCGTCCTCCCTAGTCTTATTCTAATCCAATTAGGGTTTTTAACCAATCTTGTGCATCCAATAAGTGATTTTGTGTCATTGGTTGAACATTTAGGTCATTTTCGTCCTCCCTAGGCTTATTCTAATCCAATTAGGGTTTTTAAACAATCTTATGCATCAAATAAGTGATTTTGTGTCATTGGTTGAACATTTAGGTCATTTTTCTTCCTCCCTAGGTTTATTCTAATCCAATTAGGGTTTTTAATTAATCTTGTGCATCCAATAAGTGAATTTGTATCATTGGATTAACATTTAGGTCATTTAATTCCTCCCTATGCTTATTCTAATCCAATTAGGGTTCTTAACCAATCTTGTGCATCCAATAAGTGGTTTTCCGTCATTGGTTGAACATTTACGTCATTTTCGCCCTCCCTAGTCTTATGCTAATCCAATTAGGGTTTTTAACCAATCTTGTGCATCCAATAATTGATTTTGTGTCATTGGTTGAACATTTAGGTCATTTTCGTCCTCCCTAGGTTTATTCTAATCCAATAAGGGTTTTTAACTAATCTTGTGCATCCAATAAGTGATTTTGTGTCATTGGATTAACATTTAGGTCATTTAATTCCTCCCTAGGCTTATTCTAATTCAATTTGGATTTTCAACCAATCCTGTGCACCCAATAAGTGATTTTGTGTCATTGGTTGAACATTTAGGTCATTTTAGCCTCCTTAAGCTTATTCTATTGCAATTAGGTTTTTAACCAATGTTGTGCATCCAATAAGTGATTTTGTGTCATTGGTTGAACATTGAGGTCATTTTCGTCCTCCCTAGGCTTATTCTAATCCAATTAGGGTTTTTAACCAATCTTTTGGATCCAATAATTGATTTTGTGTCATTGGTTTAACATTAGGTCATTTTTGTCCACCCTAGGCTTCTTCTTATCTAATTAGGGTTTTTAATCAATCTTGTGCATCCAATATCTTATTTTATGTCCTTGGTTGAACAATTTTTTGATGTTCGTCCTTCCTAGGCTTATTCTAATCCAATTAGGATTTTTAACCAATCTTGTGTATCCAATAAGTAATTTTGTGTCATTCGTTGAACATTTAGGTCATTTACATCCTCCGTAGGCTTATTCTAATTAAATTCGGGTTTTTAACCAATCTTGTGCACCCAATAAGTGATTTTGTTTCATTCTTTGAACATTTAGGTCATTTACGTCCTCCCTAGGCTTATTCTAAATGTTTCATTCTTTTGTGCATCCAACAAGTGATTTTGTGTCATTTTTTGAACATTTAAGTCATTTTCATCCTCCCAAGGCTTATTCTACTTTAATTATGGTTTTTAACCAATCTTGTGCATCCAATAAGTGATTTTGTGTCATTGGATTAACATTTAGGTCATTTTCGTCCTCCCTTGGCTTATTCTAATCCAATTAAGGTTTTTAACCAATCTTGTGCATCCAATAAGTGATTTTTCTGTCATTGGTTGAACATTTAGATCATTTTCGTCCTCCTTAAGCTTATTCTAATGCAATTAGGGTTTTTAACCAATCTTGTGTATCCAATAAGTGATTTTGTGTCATTGGTTGAACATTGAGGTCATTTTCGTCCTCCCTAGGTTTATTCTAATCCAATTAGGGTTTTTAACCAATCTTGTGCATCCAATAAGTGATTTTGTGTCATTGGTTGAACATTTAGGTAATTTTCGTCCTCCCTAGGCTTATTCTAATCCAATTACGGTTTTTAAACAATCTTGTGCATCCAATAAGTGATTTTGTGTCATTGGTTGAACATTTAGGTCATTTTCGTCCTCCCTAGGTTTATTCTAATCCAATTAGGGTTTTTAATTAATCTTGTGCATCCAATAAGTGAATTTGTATCATTGGATTAACATTTAGGTCATTTAATTCCTCCCTATGCTTGTTCTAATCCAATTAGGGTTCTTAACCAATCTTGTGCATCCAATAAGTGGTTTTCCGTCATTGGTTGAACATTTACGTCATTTTCGTCCTCCCTAGTCTTATTCTAATCCAATTAGGGTTTTTAACCAATCTTGTGCATCCAATAATTGAGTTTGTGTCATTGGTTGAACATTTAGGTCATTTTCGTCCTCCCTAGGTTTATTCTAATCCAATAAGGGTTTTTAACTAATCTTGTGCTTCCAATAAGTGATTTTGTGTCATTGGATTAACATTTAGGTCATTTAATTCCTCCCTAGGCTTATTCTAATTCAATTTGGATTTTCAACCAATCCTGTGCACCCAATAAGTGATTTTGTGTCATTGGTTGAACATTTAGGTCATTTTAGCCTCCCTAAGCTTATTCTATTGCAATTAGGTTTTTAACCAATGTTGTGCATCCAATAAGTGATTTTGTGTCATTGGTTGAATATTGAGGTCATTTTCGTCCTCCCTAGGCTTATTCTAATCCAATTAGGGTTTTTAACCAATCTTTTGCATCCAATAATTGATTTTGTGTCATTGGGTTAACATTAGGTCATTTTCGTCAACCCTAGGCTTCTTCTTATCTAAATAGGGTTTTTAATCAATCTTGTGCATCCAATATCTTATTTTATGTCATTGGTTGAACATTTTTGTGATGTTCGTCCTTCCTAGGCTTATTCTAATCCAATTAGGATTTTTAACCAATCTTGTGTATCCAATAAGTGATTTTGTGTCATTCGTTGAACATTTAGGTCATTTACATCCTCCCTAGGCTTATTCTAATCCAATTCGGGTTTTTAACCAATCTTGTGCATCCAATAAGTGATTTTGTTTCATTCTTTCAACATTTAGGTCATTTATGTCCTCCCTTGGCTTATTCTAAATGTTTCATTCTTTTGTGCATCCAACAAGTGATTTTGTGTCATTTTTTGAACATTTAAGTCATTTTCATCCTCCCAAGGCTTATTCTAATTTAATTATGGTTTTTAACCAATCTTGTGCATCCAATAAGTGATTTTGTGTCATTGGTTGAACATTTAGATCATTTTCATCCTCTTAAGGTTATTCTAATGCAATTAGGGTTTTTATTCAATCTTGTGCATCCAATAAGTGATTTTGTGTCATCGGTAGAACATTGAGGTCATTTTCGTCCTCCCTAGGTTTATTCTAATCCAATTAGGGTTTTTAACCAATCTTGTGCATCGAATAAGTGATTTTGTGTCATTGGTTGAACATTTAGGTCATTTTCATCCTCCCTATGCTTATTCTAATCCATTTAGGGTTTTTATACAATCTTGTGCATCCAATAAGTGATTTTGTGTCATTGGTTGAACATTTAGGTCATTTTCGTCCTCCCTAGGTTTATTCTAATCCAATTAGGGTTTTTAATTAATCTTGTGCATCCAATAAGTGATTTTGTATCATTGGATTAACATTTAGGTCATTTAATTCCTCCCTATGCTTATTTTAATCCAATTAGGGTTCTTAACCAATCTTGTGCATCCAATAAGTGGTTTCGTGTCATTGGTTGAACATTTATGTCAGTTTCGTCCTCCCTAGTCTTATTCTAATCCAATTAGGGTTTTTAAACAATGTTGTGAATCCAATAAGTGATTTTGTGTCATTGGTTGAACATTTAGGTCACTTACGTCCTCCATAGGCTTATTCTAATCCAATTAGGGTTTTTAACCAATCTTGTGCATCCAATAAGTGATTTTGTGTCATTGGTTAAACATTTAGGTCATTTTCATCCTCCCTAGGCTTATTCCAGTCCAATTAGGGTTTTTAACCAATGTTGTGCATCCAATAAGTGATTTTGTGTCATTGGTTGAACATTTAAGACATTTCCATTCTCCTTAGGCTTATTCTAATCCAATAAGGGTTCTTAGCCATACTTGTGCATCTAATAAGTGCGTTGGTGTCATTGGATTAACATTTAGGTCATTTTCGTCCTCCCTAGGCTTATTCTAATCTAATTAGGGTTTGTAACCAATCTGGTGCATCCAATAAGTGATTTTGTGTCATTGGTTGAACATTTAGGTCATTTTTGTCCTCCCTAGGCTTATTCTAATCCAATTACGGTTTTTAACCAATCTTGTGCATCCAATAAGTGATTTTGTTTCATTGGTTGAACATTTAAGTCATTTTTGTCAACCCTAGGCTTATTCTAATCCAATAAGGGTTTTTAGCCAATCTTGTGCATCCAATAAGTGGGTTTATGTCATTGGATTAACATTTAGGTCATTTTCAACCTCCCTAGGTTTATTCTAATCCAATTAGGGTTTTTAACAAATCTTGTGCATCCAATAAGTGATTTTGTGTCATTGGTTGAACATTAAGGTCATTTTCGTCCTCCCTAGGTTTATTCTAATCCAATTAGGGTTTTTAACCAATCTTGTGCATCCAATAAGTGATTTTGTGTCATTGGTTGAACATTTAGGTCATTTTCGTCCTCCCTAGGCTTATTCTAATCCAATTAGGGTTTTTAACCAATCTTGTGCATCCAATAAGTGATTTTGTGTCATTGGTTGAACATTTAAGTCATTTTCGTCCTCTCTATTCTTATTCTAATCCAATTAGGGTTTTTAACCAATCTTGTGCATCCAATAAATGATTTTGTGTCGTTGGTTGAACATTTAGGTCATTTTCGTCCTCCCTAGGTTTATTCTAATCCAATTAGGGTTTTTAATTAATCTTGTGCATGCAATAAGTGATTTTGTATCATTGGATTAACATTTAGGTCATTTTCGTCCTCCCTAGGCTTATTCTAATCCAATTAGGGTTTTTAAACAATCTTTTGCATCAAATAAGTGATTTTGTGTCATTGGTTGAACATTTAGGTCATTTTCGTCCTCCCTAGGTTTATTCTAATCCAATTAGGGTTTTTAATTAATCTTGTGCATCCAATAAGTGAATTTGTATCATTGGATTAACATTTAGGTCATTTAATTCCTCCCTATGCTTGTTCTAATCCAATTAGGGTTCTTAACCAATCTTGTGCATCCAATAAGTGGTTTTCCGTCATTGGTTGAACATTTACGTCATTTTCGTCCTCCCTAGTCTTATTCTAATCCAATTAGGGTTTTTAACCAATCTTGTGCATCCAATAATTGAGTTTGTGTCATTGGTTGAACATTTAGGTCATTTTCGTCCTCCCTAGGTTTATTCTAATCCAATAAGGGTTTTTAACTAATCTTGTGCTTCCAATAAGTGATTTTGTGTCATTGGATTAACATTTAGGTCATTTAATTCCTCCCTAGGCTTATTCTAATTCAATTTGGATTTTCAACCAATCCTGTGCACCCAATAAGTGATTTTGTGTCATTGGTTGAACATTTAGGTCATTTTAGCCTCCCTAAGCTTATTCTATTGCAATTAGGTTTTTAACCAATGTTGTGCATCAAATAAGTGATTTTGTTTCATTGGTTGAAAATTGAGGTCATTTTCGTCCTCCGTAGGCTTATTCTAATCCAATTAGGGTTTTTAACCAATCTTTTGCATCAAATAATTGATTTTGTGTCATTGGTTGAACATTTAGGTCATTTTCGTCCTCCCTAGGCTTATTCTAAATGTTTCATTCTTTTGTGCATCCAACAAGTGATTTTGTGTCATTTTTTGAACATTTAAGTCATTTTCATCCTCCCAAGGCTTATTCTAATTTAATTATGGTTTTTAACCAATCTTGTGCATCCAATAAGTGATTTTGTGTCATTGGATTAACATTTAGGTCATTTTCGTCCTCCCTTGGCTTATTCTAATTCAATTAAGGTTTTTAACCAATCTTGTGCATCCAATAAGTGATTTTTCTGTCATTGGTTGAACATTTAGATCATTTTCGTCCTCCTTAAGCTTATTCTAATGCAATTAGGGTTTTTAACCAATCTTGTGCATCCAATAAGTGATTTTGTGTCATTGGTTGAACATTTAGGTCATTTTCGTCCTCCCTAGGCTTATTCTAATCCAATTAGGGTTTTTAACCAATCTTGTGCATCCAATAAGTGATTTTGTGTCATTGGTTAAACATTTACGTCATTTTCGTCCTCCCTAGGATTATTCTCATCCAATTAGGGTTTTTAACCAATCTTTTGCATCCAATAAGTGATTTTGTGTCATTGGTTGAACATTTAGGTCATTTTCGTCCTCCCTAGGCTTATTCTAATCCAATTAGGGTTTTTAACCAATCTTGTGCATCCAATAAGTGATTTTGTGTCATTGGTTGAACATTAGGGTCATTTTCGTCCTCCTTAGGCGTATTCTAATCCAATTAGGGTTTTTAACCAATCTTGTGCATCCAATAATTGATTTTATGTCATTGGTTGAACATTAAGGTCATTTTTTGTCTTCCCTAAGCTTATTCTAATCCAATTAGGGTTTTTAACCAATCTTGTGCATCCAATAAGTGATTTTAGGTCATTAGTTGAACAATAAGGTCATTTCCGTCCTCCCTGGGCGTAGTCTAATCCAATTAGGGTTTTTAACCAATCTTGTGCATCCAATAAGTGATTTTGTGTCATTGGTTGAACATTTAGGTCATTTTCGTCCTCCCTAGGCTTATTCTAATCCAATTAGGGTTTTTAACCAATCTTGTGCATCCAATAAGTGATTTTGTGTCATTGGTTGAACATTTAGGTCATTTTCGTCTTCCCTAGGCTTATTCTAATCCAATTAGGGTTTTTAACCAATCTTGTGCATCCAATAAGTGATTTTGTGTCATTGGTTGAACATTTAGGTCATTTTCGTCCTCCCTAGGTTTATTCTAATCCAATTAGGGTTTTAATTAATCTTGTGCATGCAATAAGTGATTTTGTATCATTGGATTAACATTTAGGTCATTTCATTCCTCCCTATGCTTATTCTAATCCAATTAGGGTTCATAACCAATCTTGTGCATCCAATAAGTGGTTTCTTGTCATTCGTTGAACATTTACATCATTTTCGTCTTCCCTAGTCTTATTCTAATCGAATTAGGGTTTTTAACCAATCTTGTGCATCCAATAATTGATTTTGTGTCATTGGTTGAACATTTAGGTCATTTTCGTCCTCCCTAGGTTTATTCTAATCCAATTAGGGTTTTTAACCAATCTTGTGCATCCAATAAGTGATTTTGTGTCATTGGTTGAACATTTAGGTCATTTTCGTCCTCCCTAGGCTTATTCTAATCCAATTAGGGTTTTTAACCAATCTTGGGCATCCAATAAGTGATTTTGTGTCATTAGTTGAACATTTAGGTCATTTTCGTCCTCCCTAGGCTTATTCTAATCCAATTAGGGTTTTTAACCAATCTTGTGCATCCAATAAGTGATTTTGTGTCATTGGTTGAACATTTAGGTCATTTTCGTCCTCCCTAGCCTTATTCTAATCCAATTAGGGTTTTTAACCAATCTTGTGCATCCAATAAGTGATTTTGTGTCATTGGTTGAACATTTAGGTCATTTTCGTCCTCCCTAGGCTTATTCTAATCCAATTAGGGTTTTTAACCAATCTTGTGCATCCAAAAATTGATTTTGTGTCATTGGTTCAACATTTAGGTCATTTTCGTCCTCCCTAGGCTTATTCTCATCCAATTAGGGTTTTTAACCAATCTTGTGCATCCAATAAGTGATTTTGTGTCATTGGTTGAACATTTAGGTCATTTTCGTCCTCCCTAGGCTTATTCTCACCCAATTAGGGTTTTTAACCAATCTTGTGAATCCAATAAGTGATTTTGTGTCATTGGTTGAACATTTAGGTCATTTTCGTCCTCCCTAGGCTTATTCTAATCCAATTAGGGTTTTTAACCAATCTTGTGCATCCAATAAGTGATTTTGTGTCATTGGTTGAACATTTAGGTCATTTTCGTCTTCACTAGGCTTATTCTAATCCAATTAGGGTTTTTAACCAATCTTGTGCATCCAATAAGTGATTTTGTGTCATTGGTTGAACATTTAGGTCATTTTCGTCCTCCCTAGGTTTATTCTAATCCAATTAGGGTTTTTAATTAATCTTGTGCATCCAATAAGTGATTTTGTATCATTGGATTAACATTTAGGTCATTTAATTCCTCCCTATGCTTATTTTAATCCAATTAGGGTTCTTAACCAATCTTGTGCATCCAATAAGTGGTTTCGTGTCATTGGTTGAACATTTATGTCAGTTTCGTCCTCCCTAGTCTTATTCTAATCCAATTAGGGTTTTTAAACAATGTTGTGAATCCAATAAGTGATTTTGTGTCATTGGTTGAACATTTAGGTCACTTACGTCCTCCATAGGCTTATTCTAATCCAATTAGGGTTTTTAACCAATCTTGTGCATCCAATAAGTGATTTTGTGTCATTGGTTAAACATTTAGGTCATTTTCATCCTCCCTAGGCTTATTCCAGTCCAATTAGGGTTTTTAACCAATGTTGTGCATCCAATAAGTGATTTTGTGTCATTGGTTGAACATTTAAGACATTTCCATTCTCCTTAGGCTTATTCTAATCCAATAAGGGTTCTTAGCCATACTTGTGCATCTAATAAGTGCGTTGGTGTCATTGGATTAACATTTAGGTCATTTTCGTCCTCCCTAGGCTTATTCTAATCTAATTAGGGTTTGTAACCAATCTGGTGCATCCAATAAGTGATTTTGTGTCATTGGTTGAACATTTAGGTCATTTTTGTCCTCCCTAGGCTTATTCTAATCCAATTACGGTTTTTAACCAATCTTGTGCATCCAATAAGTGATTTTGTTTCATTGGTTGAACATTTAAGTCATTTTTGTCAACCCTAGGCTTATTCTATCCCAATAAGGGTTTTTAGCCAATCTTGTGCATCCAATAAGTGGGTTTATGTCATTGGATTAACATTTAGGTCATTTTCAACCTCCCTAGGTTTATTCTAATCCAATTAGGGTTTTTAACAAATCTTGTGCATCCAATAAGTGATTTTGTGTCATTGGTTGAACATTAAGGTCATTTTCGTCCTCCCTAGGTTTATTCTAATCCAATTAGGGTTTTTAACCAATCTTGTGCATCCAATAAGTGATTTTGTGTCATTGGTTGAACATTTAGGTCATTTTCGTCCTCCCTAGGCTTATTCTAATCCAATTAGGGTTTTTAACCAATCTTGTGCATCCAATAAGTGATTTTGTGTCATTGGTTGAACATTTAAGTCATTTTCGTCCTCTCTATTCTTATTCTAATCCAATTAGGGTTTTTAACCAATCTTGTGCATCCAATAAATGATTTTGTGTCGTTGGTTGAACATTTAGGTCATTTTCGTCCTCCCTAGGTTTATTCTAATCCAATTTGGGTTTTTAATTAATCTTGTGCATGCAATAAGTGATTTTGTATCATTGGATTAACATTTAGGTCATTTCATTCCTCCCTATGCTTATTCTAATCCAATTAGGGTTCTTAACCAATCTTGTGCATCCAATAAGTAATTTTGTGTCATTGGTTGAACATTTACGTCATTTTCATCCTCCCTAGTCTTATTCTAATCGAATTATGGTTTTTAACCAATCTTGTGCATCCAATAATTGATTTTGTGTCATTGGTTGAACATTTAGGTCATTTTTGTCCTCCCTAGGTTTATTCTAATCCAATTAGGGTTTTTAGCCAATTTTGTGCATCCAATAAGTGCGTTTGTGTCATTGGATTAACATTTAGGTCATTTTCGTCCTCCCTAGGCTTATTCTAATCTAATTAGCGTTTGTAACCAATCTGGTGCATCCAATAAGTGATTTTGTGTCATTGGTTGAACATTTAGGTAATTTTCATCCTCCCTAGGCTTATTCTAATCCAATTACGGTTTTTAACCAATCTTGTGCATCCAATAAGTGATTTTGTATCATTGGTTGATTATTTAGGTTATTTTCGTCCTCCCTAGGTTTAGTCCAATCCAATTAAGGTTTTTCACCAATCTTGTGCATCCAATAAGTGATTTTGTGTCATTGGTTGAACTTTTAGGTCATTGTCACCCTTCCTAAGCTTATTCTAATGCAATTAGGGTTTTTAACCAATCTTGTGCATCCAATAAGTGATTTTGTGTCATTGGTTGAACATTTAGGTCATTTTCGTCCTCCCTAGGCTTATTCTAATCCAATTATGGTTTTTAACCAATCTTGTGCATCCAATAAGTGATTTTGTCTCATTTGATTAACATTTAGGTCATTGTCGTCCTCCCTAGGCTTATTCTAATCTAATTCGGGTTTGTAACCAATCTGGTGCATCCAATAAGTGATTTTGTGTCATTGGTTGAACATTTAAGTCATTTTCGTCCTCCCTAGGCTTCTTCTAATCCAATTAGGGTTTTTGACCAATCTTGTGCATCCAATAAGTGAATTTGTGACAATTGATTAACATTTAGGTCATTTAATTCCTCCCTGGGCTTATTCTAATTCAGTTAGGGTTTTTAACCAATCTTGTGCACCCAATAAGTGATTTTGTGTCATTGGTTGAACATTTAGGTCATTTTCGTCCTCCCTAGGCTTATTCTAATCCAATTAGGGTTTTTAACCAATCTTGTGCATCCAATAAGTGATTTTGTGTCATTGGTTGAACAATTAGGTCACTTTCGTCCTCCCTAGGCTTCTTCTAATCCAATTAGGATTTTTAACCAATCTTGTGCATCAAATAAGTGATTTTGTGTCAATGGATTAACATATAGGTCATTTAATTCCTCCCTAGGCTTAGTCTAATCTGATTAGGATTTTTAACCAATCTTGTGCATCCAATAAGTGATTCTGTGTCATTGGTCGAACATTGAGGTCATTTTCGTCCTTCCTAGGTTTATTCTAATCCAATTTGGGTTTTTAACCAATCTTGTGATTCCAATAAGTGATTTTGTGCCATTGCTTGAACATTTAGGTCATTTTCGTCCTCCCTAGGCTTATTCTAATCCAATTAGGGTTTTTAAACAATCTTATGCATCAAATAAGTGATTTTGTGTCATTGGTTGAACATTTAGGTCGTTTTCGTCCTCCCTAGGTTTATTCTAATCCAATTAGGGTTTTTAATTAATCTTGTGCATCCAATAAGTGAATTTGTATCATTGGATTAACATTTAGGTCATTTAATTCCTCCCTATGCTTATTCTAATCCAATTAGGGTTCTTAACCAATCTTGTGCATCCAATAAGTGGTTTTCCGTCATTGGTTGAACATTTACGTCATTTTCGTCCTCCCTAGTCTTATTCTAATCCAATTAGGGTTTTTAACCAATCTTGTGCATCCAATAATTGAGTTTGTGTCATTGGTTGAACATTTAGGTCATTTTCGTCCTCCCTAGGCTTATTCTAATCCAATTCGGGTTTTTAACCAATCTTGTGCATCCAATAAATGATTTTGTTTCATTCTTTGAACATTTAGGTCATTTATGTCCTCCCTAGGCTTATTCTAAATGTTTCATTCTTTTGTGGATCCAACAAGTGATTTTGTGTCATTTTTTGAACATTTTAGTCATTTTCATCCTCCCAAGGCTTATTCTAATTTAATTATCGTTTTTAACCAATCTTGTGCATCCAATAAGTGATTTTGTGTCATTGGATTAACATTTAGGTCATTTTCGCCCTCCCTAGGTTTATTCTAATCCAATTAGGGTTTTTAACCAATCTTGTGCATCCAATAAGTTATTTTGTGTCATTGGTTGAACATTTAGGTCATTTTCGTCCTCCCTAGGATTATTCTAATCCAATTAGGGTTTTTAAACAATCTTGTGCATCAAATAAGTGATTTTGTGTCATTGGTTGAACATTTAGGTCATTTTCGTCCTCCCTAGGTTTACTCTAATCCAATTAGGGTTTTTAATTAATCTTGTGCATCCAATAAGTGATTTTGTATCATTGGATTAACGTTTAGGTCATTTAATTCCTCCCTATGCTTATTCTAATCCAACTAGGGTTCTTAACCAATCTTGTGCATCCAATAAGTGGTTTTCCGTCATTGGTTGAATATTTACGTCATTTTCGTCCTCCCTAGTCTTATTCTAATCCAATTAGGGTTTTTAACCAATCTTGTGCATCCAATAAGTGATTTTGTGTCATTGGTTGAACATTTAGGTCATTTTCGTCCTCCCTAGGCTTATTCTAATCCAATTAGGGTTTTTAAACAATCTTGTGCATCCAATAAGTGATTTTGTGTCATTGGTTGAACATTTAGGTCATTTTCGTCCTCCCTAGGTTTATTCTAATCCAATTAGGGTTTTTAATTAATCTTGTGCATCCAATAAGTGAATTTGTATCATTGGATTAACATTTAGGTCATTTAATTCCTCCCTATGCTTATTCTAATCCAATTAGGGTTCTTAACCAATCTTGTGCATCCAATAAGTGGTTTTTCGTCAATGGTTGAATATTGACGTCATTTTCGTCCTCCCTAGTCTTATTCTAATCCAATTAGGGTTTTTAACCAATCTTGTGCATCCAATAAGTGATTTTGTGTCATTGGTTGAACATTTAGGTCATTTTCGTCCTCCCTAGGCTTATTCTAATCCAATTAGGGTTTTTAACCAATCTTATGCATCCAATAAGTGATTTTGTGTCATTGGTTGAACATTTAGGTCATTTTCGTCCTCCCTAGGCTTATTCTAATCCAATTAGGGTTTTTAACCAATCTTGTGCATCCAATAAGTGATTTTGTGTCATTGGTTGAACATTTAGATCATTTTCGTCTTCCCTAGGCTTATTCTCATCCAATTAGGGTTTTTAACCAATCTTGTGCATCCAATAAGTGATTTTGTGTCATTGGTTGAACATTTAGGTCATTTTCGTCCTCCCTAGGCTTATTCTAATCCAATTAGGGTTTTTAACCAATCTTGTGCATCCAATAAGTGATTTTGTGTCATTGGTTGAACATTTAAGTCATATTCGTCCTCCCTAGGCTTATTGGAATCCAATTAGGGTTTTTAACCAACCTTGTGAATCCAATAAGTGATTTTGTGTCATTAACTGAACATTTAGGTCATTTTCGTCATCCCTATGCTTATTCTAATCCAATGTGGGTTATTAACCAATCTTGTTCATCCAATAAGTGATTTTGTGTCATTAGTTGATCATTTATATCATTTTCCTCCTCCGTAGGCCTATTCTAATCCAATTAGGGTTTTTAACCAATCTTGTGCATCCAATAAGTGATTTTGTGTCATTGGTTGAACATTTAGGTCATTTTCGTCCTCCCTAGGCTTATTCTAATCCAATTAGGGTTTTTAACCAATCTTGTGCATCCAATAAGTGATTTTGTGTCATTGGTTGAACATTTAGGTCATTTTCGTCTTCCCTAGGCTTATTCTAATCCAATTAGGGTTTTTAACCAATCTTGTGCATCCAATAAGTGATTTTGTGTCATTGGTTGAACATTTAGGTCATTTTCGTCCTCCCTAGGTTTATTCTAATCCAATTAGGGTTTTAATTAATCTTGTGCATGCAATAAGTGATTTTGTATCATTGGATTAACATTTAGGTCATTTCATTCCTCCCTATGCTTATTCTAATCCAATTAGGGTTCTTAACCAATCTTGTGCATCCAATAAGTGATTTTGTGTCATTGGTTGAACATTTAGGTCATTTTCGTCCTCCCTAGGCTTATTCTAATCCAATTAGGGTTTTTAACCAATCTTGTGCATCCAATAAGTGATTTTGTGTCATTGGTTGATTATTTAGGTCATTATTGTCCTCCAAATGCTTATTCTCATCCAATTAGGGTTTTTAACCAATCTTGTGCATCCAATAAGTGATTTTGTGTCATTGGTTGAACATTTAGGTCATTATTGTCCTCCAAATGCTTATTCTCATCCAATTAGGGTTTTTAACCAATCTTGTGCATCCAATAAGTGATTTTGTGTCATTGGTTGAACATTTACGTCATTTTCGTCCTCCCAAGGCTTATCCTAATCCAATTAGGGTTTTTAACCAATCTTGTGCATCCAATAAGTGATTTTGTGTCATTGGTTGAACATTTAGGTCATTTTCGTCCTCCCAAGGCTTATTCTCGTCCAATTAGGGTTTTTAACCAATCTTGTGCATCCAATAAAGGATTTTGTGTCATTGTTTGAACATTTAGGTTATTTTCGTCCTCCCAAGGCTTATTCTCGTCCAATTAGGGTTTTTAACCAATCTTGTGCATCCAATAAGTACATTTGTGTCATTGGTTGAACATTTAGGTCATTTTCGTCCTCCCAAGGCTTATTCTCGTCCAATTAGGGTTTTTAACTATTCTTGTGCATCGAATAAGTACATTTGTGTCATTGGTTGAACATTTAGGTCATTTTCATCCTCCCAAGGCTTATTCTCGTCCAATTAGGGTTTTTAACCAATCTTGTGCATCCAATAAGTGATTTTGTGTCATTGGTTGAACATTTAGGTCATTTTCGTCCTCCCTATGCTTATTCTCGTCCAATTAGGGTTTTTACCCAATCTTGTGCATCCAATAAGTACATTTGTGTCATTGGTTGAACATTTAGGTCATTTTCGTCCTCCCTAGGCTTATTCTCGTCCAATTAGGGTTTTTAACCAATCTTGTGCATCCAATAAGTGATTTTGTGTCATTGGTTGAACATTTAGGTCATTTTCGTCCTCCCTAGGCTTATTCTCGTCCAATTAGGGTTTTTGAACAATCTTGTGCATCCAATAAGTGATTTTGTTTCATTGGTTGAACATTTTGGTCATTTTCGTCCTCCCTAGGCTTATTCTCGTCCAATTAGGGTTTTTAACAATCTTGTGCATCCAATAAGTGATTTTGTGTCATTGGTTGAACATTTTGGTCATTTTCGTCCTCCCTAGGCTTATTCTCGTCCAATTAGGGTTTTTAACAATCTTGTGCATCCAATAAGTGATTTTGTGTCATTGGTTGAACATTTTGGTCATTTTCGTCCTACCTAGGCTTATTCTCGTCCAATTAGGGTTTTTAACCAATCTTGTGCATCCAATAACTACATTTGTGTCATTGGTTGAACATTTATGTCATTTTCGTCCTCCCTAGGCTTATTCTCGTCCAATTAGGGTTTTTAACCAATCCTGTGCATCCAATAAGTGATTTTGTGTCATTGGTTGAACATTTAGGTCATTTTCGTCCTCCCTAGGCTTATTCTCGTCCAATTAGGGTTTTTAACCAATCATGCGCATCCAAGAAGTGATTTTGTGTCATTGGTTGAACATTTAGGTCATTTTCGTCCTCCCTAGGCTTATTCTCGTCCAATTAGGGTTTTTAACCAATCTTGTGCATCCAATAAGTACATTTGTGTCATTGGTTGAACATTTAGGTCATTTTCGTCCTCCCTAGGCTTATTCTCGTCCAATTAGGGTTTTTAACCAATCTTGTGCATCCAATAAGTGATTTTGTGTCATTGGTTGAACATTTAGGTCATTTTCGTCCTCCCTAGGCTTATTCTCGTCCAATTAGGGTTTTTATCTAATCTTGTGCATCCAATAAGTGATTTTGTGTCATTGGTTGAACATTTAGGTCATTTTCGTCGTCCCAAGGCTTATTCTCGTCCAATTAGGGTTTTTAACCAATCTTGTGCATCCAATAAGTGATTTTGTGTCATTGGTTGAGCATTTAGGTCATTTTCGTCCTCCCTAGGCTTATTCTCATCCAATTAGGGTTTTTAACCAATCTTGTGCATCCAATAAGTGATTTTGTGTCATTGGTTGAACATTTAGGTCATTTTCGTCCTCCCTAGGCTTATTCTCACCCAATTAGGGTTTTTAACCAATCTTGTGAATCCAATAAGTGATTTTGTGTCATTGGTTGAACATTTAGGTCATTTTCGTCCTCCCTAGGCTTATTCTAATCCAATTAGGGTTTTTAACCAATCTTGTGCATCCAATAAGTGATTTTGTGTCATTGGTTGAACATTTAGGTCATTTTCGTCTTCACTAGGCTTATTCTAATCCAATTAGGGTTTTTAACCAATCTTGTGCATCCAATAAGTGATTTTGTGTCATTGGTTGAACATTTAGGTCATTTTCGTCCTCCCTAGGTTTATTCTAATCCAATTAGGGTTTTTAATTAATCTTGTGCATCCAATAAGTGATTTTGTATCATTGGATTAACATTTAGGTCATTTAATTCCTCCCTATGCTTATTCTAATCCAATTAGGGTTCTTAACCAATCTTGTGCATCCATTAAGTGGTTTTCCGTCATTGGTTGAATATTTACGTCATTTTCGTCCTCCCTAGTCTTATTCTAATCCAATTAGGGTTTTTAACCAATCTTGTGCATCCAATAAGTGATTTTGTGTCATTGGTTGAACATTTAGGTCATTTTCGTCCTCCCTAGGCTTATTCTAATCCAATTAGGGTTTTTAAACAATCTTATGCATCAAATAAGTGATTTTGTGTCATTGGTTGAACATTTAGGTCATTTTTCGTCCTCCCTAGGTTTATTCTAATCCAATTAGGGTTTTTAATTAATCTTGTGCATCCAATAAGTGAATTTGTATCATTGGATTAACATTTAGGTCATTTAATTCCTCCCTATGCTTATTCTAATCCAATTAGGGTTCTTAACCAATCTTGTGCATCCAATAAGTGGTTTTCCGTCATTGGTTGAACATTTACGTCATTTTCGTCCTCCCTAGTCTTATTCTAATCCAATTAGGGTTTTTAACCAATCTTGTGCATCCAATAATTGAGTTTGTGTCATTGGTTGAACATTTAGGTCATTTTCGTCCTCCCTAGGTTTATCCTAATCCAATAAGGGTTTTTAACTAATCTTGTGCATCCAATAAGTGATTTCGTGTCATTGGATTAACATTTAGGTCATTTAATTCCTCCCTAGGCTTATTCTAATTCAATTTGGATTTTCAACCAATCCTGTGCACCCAATAAGTGATTTTGTGTCATTGGTTGAACATTTAGGTCATTTTAGCCTCCCTAAACTTATTCTATTGCAATTAGGTTTTTAATTAATGTTGTGCATCCAATAAGTGATTTTGTGTCATTGGTTGAACATTGAGGTCATTTTCGTCCTCCCTAGGCTTATTCTAATCCAATTAGGATTTTTAACCAATCTTGTGTATCCAATAAGTGATTTTGTGTCATTCGTTGAACATTTAGGTCATTTACATCCTCCCTAGGCTTATTCTAATCCAATTCGGGTTTTTAACCAATCTTGTGCATCCAATAAATGATTTTGTTTCATTCTTTGAACATTTAGGTCATTTATGTCCTCCCTAGGTTTATTCTAAATGTTTCATTCTTTTGTGGATCCAACAAGTAATTTTGTGTCATTTTTTGAACATTTTAGTCATTTTCATCCTCCCAAGGCTTATTCTAATTTAATTATGGTTTTTAACCATTCTTGTGCATCCAATAAGTGATTTTGTTTCATTGGATTAACATTTAGGTCATTTTCGCCCTCCCTAGGTTTATTCTAATCCAATTAGGGTTTTTAACAAATCTTGTGCATCCAATAAGTGATTTTGTGTCATTGGTTGAACATTAAGGTCATTTTCGTCCTCCCTAGGTTTATTCTAATCCAATTAGGGTTTTTAACCAATCTTGTGCATCCAATAAGTGATTTTGTGTCATTGGTTGAACATTTAGGTCATTTTCGTCCTCCCTAGGCTTATTCTAATCCAATTAGGGTTTTTAACCAATCTTGTGCATCCAATAAGTGATTTTGTGTCATTGGTTGAACATTTAAGTCATTTTCGTCCTCTCTATTCTTATTCTAATCCAATTAGGGTTTTTAACCAATCTTGTGCATCCAATAAATGATTTTGTGTCATTGGTTGAACATTTAGGTCATTTTCGTCCTCCCTAGGTTTATTCTAATCCAATTAGGGTTTTTAATTAATCTTGTGCATGCAATAAGTGATTTTGTATCATTGGATTAACATTTAGGTCATTTCATTCCTCCCTATGCTTATTCTAATCCAATTAGGGTTCTTAACCAATCTTGTGCATCCAATAAGTAATTTTGTGTCATTGGTTGAACATTTACGTCATTTTCGTCCTCCCTAGTCTTATTCTAATCGAATTATGGTTTTTAACCAATCTTGTGCATCCAATAATTGATTTTGTGTCATTGGTTGAACATTTAGGTCATTTTTGTCCTCCCTAGGTTTATTCTAATCCAATTAGGGTTTTTAGCCAATTTTGTGCATCCAATAAGTGCGTTTGTGTCATTGGATTAACATTTAGGTCATTTTCGTCCTCCCTAGGCTTATTCTAATCTAATTAGCGTTTGTAACCAATCTGGTGCATCCAATACGTGATTTTGTGTCATTGGTTGAACATTTAGGTAATTTTCATCCTCCCTAGGCTTATTCTAATCCAATTACGGTTTTTAACCAATCTTGTGCATCCAATAAGTGATTTTGTATCATTGGTTGATTATTTAGGTTATTTTCGTCCTCCCTAGGTTTAGTCCAATCCAATTAAGGTTTTTCACCAATCTTGTGCATCCAATAAGTGATTTTGTGTCATTGGTTGAACTTTTAGGTCATTGTCACCCTTACTAAGCTTATTCTAATGCAATTAGGGTTTTTAACCAATCTTGTGCATCCAATAAGTGATTTTGTGTCATTGGTTGAACATTTAGGTCATTTTCGTCCTCTCTAGGCTTATTCTAATCCAATTATGGTTTTTAACCAATCTTCTGCATCCAATAAGTGATTTTGTCTCATTTGATTAACATTTAGGTCATTGTCGTCCTCCCTAGGCTTATTCTAATCTAATTCGGGTTTGTAACCAATCTGGTGCATCCAATAAGTGATTTTGTGTCATTGGTTAAACATTTAAGTCATTTTCGTCCTCCCTAGGCTTCTTCTAATCCAATTAGGGTTTTTGACCAATCTTGTGCATCCAATAAGTGAATTTGTGACAATTGATTAACATTTAGGTCATTTAATTCCTCCCTGGGCTTATTCTAATTCAGTTAGGGTTTTTAACCAATCTTGTGCACCCAATAAGTGATTTTGTGTCATTGGTTGAACATTTAGGTCATTTTCGTCCTCCCTAGGCTTATTCTAATCCAATTAGGGTTTTTAACCAATCTTGTGCATCCAATAAGTGATTTTGTGTCATTGGTTGAACAATTAGGTCACTTTCGTCCTCCCTAGGCTTCTTCTAATCCAATTAGGATTTTTAACCAATCTTGTGCATCAAATAAGTGATTTTGTGTCAATGGATTAACATATAGGTCATTTAATTCCTCCCTAGGCTTAGTCTAATCTGATTAGGATTTTTAACCAATCTTGTGCATCCAATAAGTGATTTTGTGTCATTGGTCGAACATTGAGGTCATTTTCGTCCTTCCTAGGTTTATTCTAATCCAATTTGGGTTTTTAACCAATCTTGTGCATCCAATAAGTGATTTTGTGCCATTGCTTGAACATTTAGGTCATTTTCGTCCTCCATAGGCTTATTCTAATCCAATTAGGGTTTTTAAACAATCTTGTGCATCAAATAAGTGATTTTGTGTCATTGGTTGAACATTTAGGTCATTTTCGTCCTCCCTAGGTTTATTCTAATCCAATTAGGGTTTTTAATTAATCTTGTGCATCCAATAAGTGATTTTGTATCATTGGATTAACATTTAGGTCATTTAATTCCTCCCTATGCTTATTCTAATCCAATTAGGGTTCTTAACCAATCTTGTGCATCCAATAAGTGGTTTTCTGTCATTGGTTGAATATTTACGTCATTTTCGTCCTCCCTAGTCTTATTCTAATCCAGTTAGGGTTTTTAACCAATCTTGTGCATCCAATAAGTGATTTTGTGTCATTGGTTGAACATTTAGGTCATTTTCGTCCTCCCTAGGCTTATTCTAATCCAATTAGGGTTTTTAAACAATCTTATGCATCAAATAAGTGATTTTGTGTCATTGGTTGAACATTTAGGTCGTTTTCGTCCTCCCTAGGTTTATTCTAATGCAATTAGGGTTTTTAATTAATCTTGTGCATCCAATAAGTGAATTTGTATCATTGGATTAACATTTAGGTCATTTAATTCCTCCCTATGCTTATTCTAATCCAATTAGGGTTCTTAACCAATCTTGTGCATCCAATAAGTGGTTTTCCGTCATTGGTTGAACATTTACGTCATTTTCGTCCTCCCTAGTCTTATTCTAATCCAATTAGGGTTTTTAACCAATCTTGTGCATCCAATAATTGAGTTTGTGTCATTGGTTGAACATTTAGGTCATTTTCGTCCTCCCTAGGCTTATTCTAATCCAATTCGGGTTTTTAACCAATCTTGTGCATCCAATAAATGATTTTGTTTCATTCTTTGAACATTTAGGTCATTTATGTCCTCCCTAGGCTTATTCTAAATGTTTCATTCTTTTGTGGATCCAACAAGTGATTTTGTGTCATTTTTTGAACACTTTAGTCATTTTCATCCTCCCAAGGCTTATTCTAATTTAATTATGGTTTTTAACCAATCTTGTGCATCCAATAAGTGATTTTGTGTCATTGGATTAACATTTAGGTCATTTTCGCCCTCCATAGGTTTATTCTAATCCAATTAGGGTTTTTAACCAATCTTGTGCATCCAATAAGTTATTTTGTGTCATTGGTTGAACATTTAGGTCATTTTCATCCTCCCTAGGATTATTCTAATCCAATTAGGGTTTTTAAACAATCTTGTGCATCAAATAAGTGATTTTGTGTCATTGGTTGAACATTTAGGTCATTTTCGTCCTCCCTAGGTTTACTCTAATCCAATTAGGGTTTTTAATTAATCTTGTGCATCCAATAAGTGATTTTGTATCATTGGATTAATATTTAGGTCATTTAATTCCTCCCTATGCTTATTCTAATCCAACTAGGGTTCTTAACCAATCTTGTGCATCCAATAAGTGGTTTTCCGTCATTGGTTGAATATTTACGTCATTTTCGTCCTCCCTAGTCTTATTCTAATCCAATTAGGGTTTTTAACCAATCTTGTGCATCCAATAAGTGATTTTGTGTCATTGGTTGAACATTTAGGTCATTTTCGTCCTCCCTAGGCTTATTCTAATCCAATTAGGGTTTTTAAACAATCTTATGCATCAAATAAGTGATTTTGTGTCATTGGTTGAACATTTAGGTCATTTTTCTTCCTCCCTAGGTTTATTCTAATCCAATTAGGGTTTTTAATTAATCTTGTGCATCCAATAAGTGAATTTGTATCATTGGATTAACATTTAGGTCATTTAATTCCTCCCTATGCTTATTCTAATCCAATTAGGGTTCTTAACCAATCTTGTGCATCCAATAAGTGGTTTTCCGTCATTGGTTGAACATTTACGTCATTTTCGTCATCCCTAGTCTTATTCTAATCCAATTAGGGTTTTTAACCAATCTTGTGCATCCAATAATTGAGTTTGTGTCATTGGTTGAACATTTAGGTCATTTTCGTCCTCCCTAGGTTTATTCTAATCCAATAAGGGTTTTTAACTAATCTTGTGCATCCAATAAGTGATTTCGTGTCATTGGATTAACATTTAGGTCATTTAATTCCTCCCTAGGCTTATTCTAATTCAATTTGGATTTTCAACCAATCCTGTGCACCCAATAAGTGATTTTGTGTCATTGGTTGAACATTTAGGTCATTTTAGCCTCCCTAAACTTATTCTATTGCAATTAGGTTTTTAACCAATGTTGTGCATCCAATAAGTGATTTTGTGTCATTGGTTGAACATTGAGGTCATTTTCGTCCTCCCTAGGCTTATTCTAATCCAATTAGGATTTTTAACCAATCTTGTGTATCCAATAAGTGATTTTGTGTCATTCGTTGAACATTTAGGTCATTTACATCCTCCCTAGGCTTATTCTAATCCAATTCGGGTTTTTAACCAATCTTGTGCATCCAATAAATGATTTTGTTTCATTCTTTGAACATTTAGGTCATTTATGTCCTCCCTAGGTTTATTCTAAATGTTTCATTCTTTTGTGGATCCAACAAGTAATTTTGTGTCATTTTTTGAACATTTTAGTCATTTTCATCCTCCCAAGGCTTATTCTAATTTAATTATGGTTTTTAACCAATCTTGTGCATCCAATAAGTGATTTTGTTTCATTGGATTAACATTTAGGTCATTTTCGCCCTCCCTAGGTTTATTCTAATCCAATTAGGGTTTTTAACCAATCTTGTGCATCCAATAAGTTATTTTGTGTCATTGGTTGAACATTTTGGTCATTTTCGTCCTCCCTAGGCTTATTCTAATCCAATTAGGGTTTTTAAACAATCTTGTGCATCAAATAAGTGATTTTGTGTCATTGGTTGAACATTTAGGTCATTTTCGTCCTCCCTATGTTTTCTCTAATCCAATTAGGGTTTTTAATTAATCTTGTGCATCCAATAAGTGATTTTGTATCATTGGATTAACATTTAGGTCATTTAATTCCTCCCTATGCTTATTCTAATCCAACTAGGGTTCTTAACCAATCTTGTGCATCCAATTAGTGGTTTTCCGTCATTGGTTGAATATTTACGTCATTTTCGTCCTCCCTAGTCTTATTCTAATCCAATTAGGGTTTTTAACCAATCTTGTGCCTCCAATAAGTGATTTTGTGTCATTGGTTGAACATTTAGGTCATTTCCGTCCTCCCTAGGCTTATTCTAATCCAATTAGGGTTTTTAAACAATCTTATGCATCAAATAAGTGATTTTGTGTCATTGGTTGAACATTTAGGTCATTTTTCGTCCTCCCTAGGTTTATTCTAATCCAATTAGGGTTTTTAATTAATCTTGTGCATCCAATAAGTGAATTTTTATCATTGGATTAACATTTAGGTCATTTAATTCCTCCTTATGCTTATTCTAATCCAATTAGGGTTCTTAACCAATCTTGTGCATCCAATAAGTGGTTTTCCGTCATTGGTTGAACATTTACGTCATTTTCGTCCTCCCTAGTCTTATTCTAATCCAATTAGGGTTTTTAACCAATCTTGTGCATCCAATAATTGAGTTTGTGTCATTGGTTGAACATTTAGGTCTTTTTCGTCCTCCCTAGGTTTATTCTAATCCAATAAGGGTTTTTAACTAAACTTGTGCATCCAATAAGTGATTTCGTGTAATTGGATTAACATTTAGGTCATTTAATTCCTCCCTAGGCTTATTCTAATTCAATTTGGATTTTCAACCAATCCTGTGCACCCAATAAGTGATTTTGTGTCATTGGTTGAACATTTAGGTCATTTTAGCCTCCCTAAACTTATTCTATTGCAATTAGGTTTTTAACCAATGTTGTGCATCCAATAAGTGATTTTGTGTCATTGGTTGAACATTGAGGTCATTTTCGTCCTCCCTAGGCTTATTCTAATCCAATTAGGGTTTTTAACCAATCTTTTGCATCCAATAATTGATTTTGTGTCATTGGTTTAACATTAGGTCATTTTCGTCCACCCTAGGCTTCTTCTTATCTAAATAGGGGATTTAATCAATCTTGTGCATCCAATATCTTATTTTATGTCATTGGTTGAACATTTTTGTGATGTTCGTCCTTCCTAGGCTTATTCCAATCCAATTAGGATTTTTAACCAATCTTGTGTATCCAATAAGTGATTTTGTGTCATTCGTTGAACATTTAGGTCATTTACATCCTCCCTAGGCTTATTCTAATCCAATTCGGGTTTTTAACCAATCTTGTGCATCCAATAAGTGATTTTGTTTCATTCTTTGAACATTTAGGTCATTTATGTCCTCCCTAGGCTTATTCTAAATGTTTCATTCTTTTGTGCATCCAACAAGTGATTTTGTGTCATTTTTTGAACATTTTAGTCATTTTCATCCTCCCAAGGCTTATTCTAATTTAATTATGGTTTTTAACCAATCTTGTGCATCCAATAAGTGATTTTGTGTCATTGGATTAACATTTAGGTCATTTTCGTCCTCCCTTGGCTTATTCTAATCCAAATAAGGTTTTTAACCAATCTTGTGCATCCAATAAGTGATTTTTGTGTCATTGGTTGAACATTTAGATCATTTTCGTCCTCCTTAAGCTTATTCTAATGCAATTAGGGTTTTTAACCAATCTTGTGCATCCAATAAGTGATTTTGTGTCATTGGTAGAACATTGAGGTCATTTTCGCCCTCCCTAGGTTTATTCTAATCCAATTAGGGTTTTTAACCAATCTTTTGCATCCAATAAGTTATTTTGTGTCATTGGTTTAACATTTTGGTCATTTTCGTCCTCCCTAAGCTTATTTTAATCCAATTAGGGTTTTTAAACAATCTTGTGCATCAAATAAGTGATTTTGTGTCATTGGTTGAACATTTAGGTCATTTTCGTCCTCCCTAGGTTTACTCTAATCCAATTAGGGTTTTTAATTAATCTTGTGCATCCAATAAGTGATTTTGTATCATTGGATTAAAATTTAGGTCATTTAATTCCTCCCTATGCTTATTCTAATCCAATTAGGGTTCTTAACCAATCTTGTGCATCCAATAAGTGGTTTTCCGTCATTGGTTGAATATTTACGTCATTTTCGTCCTCCCTAGTCTTATTCTAATCCAATTAGAGTTTTTAACCAATCTTGTGCATCCAATAAGTGATTTTGTGTCATTGGTTGAACATTTAGGTCATTTTCGTCCTCCCTAGGCTTATTCTAATCCAATTAGGGTTTTTAAACAATCTTATGCATCAAATAAGTGATTTTGTGTCATTGGTTGAACATTTAGGTCATTTTCGTCCTCCCTAGGTTTATTCTAATCCAATTAGGGTTTTTAATTAATCTTGTGCATCCAATAAGTGAATTTGTATCATTGGATTAACATTTAGGTCATTTAATTCCTCCCTATGCTTATTCTAATCGAATTAGGGTTCTTAACCAATCTTGTGCATCCAATAAGTGGTTTTCCGTCATTGGTTGAACATTTACGTCATTTTCGTCCTCCCTAGTCTTATTCTAATCCAATTAGGGTTTTTAACCAATCTTGTGCATCCAATAAGTGATTTTGTGTCATTGGTTGAACATTTAGGTCATTTTCATCCTCCCTAGGCTTATTCTAATCCAATTAGGGTTTTTAAACAATCTTATGCATCAAACAAGTGATTTTGTGTCATTGGTTGAACATTTAGGTCATTTTCGTCCTCCCTAGGTTTATTCTAATCCAATTAGGGTTTTTAATTAATCTTGTGCATCCAATAAGTGAATTTGTATCATTGGATTAACATTTAGGTCATTTAATTCCTCCCTATGCTTATTCTAATCCAATTAGGGTTCTTAACCAATCTTGTGCATCCAATAAGTGGTTTTCCGTCATTGGTTGAATATTTACGTCATTTTCGTCCTCCCTAGTCTTATTCTAATCCAATTAGGGTTTTTAACCAATCTTGTGCATCAAATAAGTGATTTTGTGTCATTGGTTGAACATTTAGGTCATTTTCGTCCTCCCTAGGCTTATTCTAATCCAATTAGGGTTTTTAAACAATCTTATGCATCAAATAAGTGATTTTGTGTCATTGGTTGAACATTTAGGTCATTTTCGTCCTCCCTAGGTTTATTCTAATCCAATTAGGGTTTTTAATTAATCTTGTGCATCCAATAAGTGAATTTGTATCATTGGATTAACATTTAGGTCATTTAATTCCTCCCTATGCTAATTCTAATCCAATTAGGGTTCTTAACCAATCTTGTGCATCCAATAAGTGGTTTTCCGTCATTGGTTGAACATTTACGTCATTTTCGTCCTCCCTAGTCTTATTCTAATCCAATTAGGGTTTTTAACCAATCTTGTGCATCCAATAATTGAGTTTGTGTCATTGGTTGAACATTTAGGTCATTTTCGTCCTCCCTAGGCTTATTCTAATCCAATTAGGGTTTTTAAACAATCTTATGCATCAAATAAGTGATTTTGTGTCATTGGTTGAACATTTAGGTCATTTTCGTCCTCCCTAGGTTTATTCTAATCCAATTAGGGTTTTTAATTAATCTTGTGCATCCAATAAGTGATTTTGTATCATTGGATTAACATTTAGGTCATTTAATTCCTCCCTATGCTTATTCTAATCCAATTAGGGTTCTTAACCAATCTTGTGCATCCATTAAGTGGTTTTCCGTCATTGGTTGAATATTTACGTCATTTTCGTCCTCCCTAGTCTTATTCTAATCCAATTAGGGTTTTTAACCAATCTTGTGCATCCAATAAGTGATTTTGTGTCATTGGTTGAACATTTAGGTCATTTTCGTCCTCCCTAGGCTTATTCTAATCCAATTAGGGTTTTTAAACAATCTTATGCATCAAATAAGTGATTTTGTGTCATTGGTTGAACATTTAGGTCATTTTCGTCCTCCCTAGGTTTATTCTAATCCAATTAGGGTTTTTAATTAATCTTGTGCATCCAATAAGTGAATTTGTATCATTGGATTAACATTTAGGTCATTTAATTCCTCCATATGCTAATTCTAATCCAATTAGGGTTCTTAACCAATCTTGTGCATCCAATAAGTGGTTTTCCGTCATTGGTTGAACATTTACGTCATTTTCGTCCTCCCTAGTCTTATTCTAATCCAATTAGGGTTTTTAACCAATCTTGTGCATCCAATAATTGAGTTTGTGTCATTGGTTGAACATTTAGGTCATTTTCGTCCTCCCTAGATTTATTCTAATCCAATAAGGGTTTTTAACTAATCTTGTGCATCCAATAAGTGATTTTGTGTCATTGGATTAACATTTAGGTCATTTAATTCCTCCCTAGGCTTATTCTAATTCAATTTGGATTTTCAACCAATCCTGTGCACCCAATAAGTGATTTTGTGTCGTTGGTTGAACATTTAGGTCATTTTAGCCTCCCTAAACTTATTCTATTGCAATTAGGTTTTTAACCAATGTTGTGCATCCAATAAGTGATTTTGTGTCATTGGTTGAACATTGAGGTCATTTTCGTCCTCCCTAGGCTTATTCTAATCCAATTAGGGTTTTTAACCAATCTTTTGCATCCAATAATTGATTTTGTGTCATTGGTTTAACATTAGGTCATTTTCGTCCACCCTAGGCTTCTTCTTATCTAAATAGGGTTTTTAATCAATCTTGTGCATCCAATATCTTATTTTATGTCATTGGTTGAACATTTTTGTGATGTTCGTCTTTCCTAGGCTTATTCTAATCCAATTAGGATTTTTAACCAATCTTGTCTATCGAATAAGTGATTTTGTGTCATTCGTTGAACATTTAGGTCATTTACATCCTCCCTAGGCTTATTCTAATCCAATTCGGGTTTTTAACCAATCTTGTGCATCCAATAAGTGATTTTGTTTCATTCCTTGAACATTTAGGTCATTTATGTCCTCCCTAGGCTTATTCTAAATGTTTCATTCTTTTGTGCGTCCAACAAGTGATTTTGTGTCATTTTTTGAACATTTTAGTCATTTTCATCCTCCCAAGGCTTATTCTAATTTAATTATGGTTTTTAACCAATCTTGTGCATCCAATAAGTGATTTTGTGTCATTGGATTAACATTTAGGTCATTTTCGTCCTCCCTTGGCTTATTCTAATCCAAATAAGGTTTTTAACCAATCTTGTGCATCCAATAAGTGATTTTTGTGTCATTGGTTGAACATTTAGATCATTTTCATCCTCCTTAAGCTTATTCTAATGCAATTAGGGTTTTTAACCAATCTTGTGCATCCAATAAGTGATTTTGTGTCATTGGTAGAACATTGAGGTCATTTTCGCCCTCCCTAGGTTTATTCTAATCCAATTAGGGTTTTTAACCAATCTTGTGCATCCAATAAGTTATTTTGTGTCATTGGTTTAACATTTAGGTCATTTTCGTCCTCCCTAGGCTTATTCTAATCCAATTAGGGTTTTTAAACAATCTTGTGCATCAAATAAGTGATTTTGTGTCATTGGTTGAACATTTAGGTCATTTTCGTCCTCCCTAGGTTTACTATAATCCAATTAGGGTTTTTAATTAATCTTGTGCATCCAATAAGTGATTTTGTATCATTGGATTAACATTTAGGTCATTTAATTCCTCCCTATGCTTATTCTAATCCAATTAGGGTTCTTAACCAATCTTGTGCATCCAATAAGTGGTTTTCCGTCTTTGGTTGAACATTTACGTCATTTTCGTCCTGCCTAGTCTTATTCTAATCCAATTAGGGTTTTTAAACAATGTTGTGAATCCAATAATTGATTTTGTGTCATTGGTTGAACATTTAGGTCATTTTCGTCCTCCATATGTTTATTCTAATCCAATAAGGGTTTTTAACTAATCTTGTGCATCCAATAAGTGATTTTGTGTCATTGGATTAACATTTAGGTCATTTAATTCCTCCCTAGGCTTATTCTAATTCAATTTGGATTTTCAACCAATCCTGTGCACCCAATAAGTGATTTTGTGTCATTGGTTGAACATTTAGGTCATTTTAGCCTCCTTAAGCTTATTCTATTGCAATTAGGTTTTTAACCAATGTTGTGCATCCAATAAGTGATTTTGTGTCATTGGTTGAACATTGAGGTCATTTTCGTCCTCCCTAGGCTTATTCTAATCCAATTAGGGTTTTTAACCAATCTTTTGCATCCAATAATTGATTTTGTGTCATTGGTTTAACATTAGGTCATTTTTGTCCACCCTAGGCTTCTTCTTATCTAATTAGGGTTTTTAATCAATCTTGTGCATCCAATATCTTATTTTATGTCATTGGTTGAACATTTTTTTGATGTTCGTCCTTCCTAGGCTTATTCTAATCCAATTAGGATTTTTAACCAATCTTGTGTATCCAATAAGTGATTATGTGTCATTCGTTGAACATTTAGGTCATTTACATCCTCCGTAGGCTTATTCTAATCCAATTCGGGTTTTTAACCAATCTTGTGCATCCAATAAGTGATTTTGTTTCATTCTTTGAACATTTAGGTCATTTACGTCCTCCCTAGGCTTATTCTAAATGTTTCATTCTTTTGTGCATCCAACAAGTGATTTTGTGTCATTTTTTGAACATTTAAGTCATTTTCATCCTCCCAAGGCTTATTCTAATTTAATTATGGTTTTTAACCAATCTTGTGCATCCAATAAGTGATTTTTGTGTCATTGGTTGAACATTTAGATCATTTTTGTCCTCCTTAAGCTTATTCTAATGCAATTAGGGTTTTTAACCAATCTTGTGCATCCAATAAGTGATTTTATGTCATTGGTAGAATATTGAGGTCATTTTCGTCCTCCCTAGGTTTATTCTAATCCAATTAGAGTTTTTAATTAATCTTGTGGATCCAATAAGTGATTTTGAATCATTGGATTAACATTTAGGTCATTTAATTCCTGCCTATGCTTATTCTAATGCAATTAGGGTTTTTAACCAATCTTGTGCATCCGATAAGTGGTTTTCCGTCATTGGTTGAACATTTACGTCATTTTCGTCCTCCCTAGTCTTATTCTAATCCAATTAGGGTTTTTAACCAATCTTGTGCATCCAATAATTGATTTTGTGTCATTGGTTGAACATTTAGGTCATTTTCGTCCTCCCTAGGTTTATTCTAATCCAATAAGGGTTTTTATCTAATCTTGTGCATCCAATAAGTGATTTTGTGTCATTGGATTAACATTTAGGTCATTTAATTCCTCCCTAGGCTTATTCTAATTCAATTTGGATTTTCAACCAATCCTATGCACCCAATAAGTGATTTTGTGTCATTGGTTGAACATTTAGGTCATTTTAGCCTCCCAAAGCTTATTCTATTGCAATTAGGTTTTTAACCAATGTTGTGCATCCAATAAGTGATTTTGTGTCATTGGTTTAACATTGAGGTCATTTTCGTCCTCCCTAGGCTTATTCTAATCCAATTAGGGTTTTTAACCAATCTTTTGCATCCAATAATTGATTTTGTGTCATTGGTTTAACATTAGGTCATTTTCGTCCACCCTAGGCTTCTTCTTATCTAATTAGGGTTTTTAATCAATCTTGTGCATCCAATATCTTATTTTATGTCATTGGTTGAACATTTTTGTGATGTTCGTCCTTCCTAGGCTTATTCTAATCCAATTAGGATTTTTAACCAATCTTGTGTATCCAATAAGTGATTTTGTGTCATTCGTTGAACATTTAGGTCATTTACATCCTCCCTAGGCTTATTCTAATGCAATTAGGGTTTTTAACCAATCTTGTGCATCCAATAAGTGATTTTGTGTCATTGGTAGAACATTGAGGTCATTTTCGTCCTCCCTAGGTTTATTCTAATCCTATTAGGGTTTTTAACCAATCTTGTGCATCCAATAAGTGATTTTGTGTCATTGGTTGAACATTTAGGTCATTTTCGTCCTCCCTAGGCTTATTCTAATCCAATTAGGGTTTTTAAATAATCTTATGCATCAAATACGTGATTTTGTGTCATTGGTTGAACATTTAGGTCATTTTCGTCCTCCCTAGGTTTATTCTAATCCAATTAGGGTTTTTAATTAATCTTGTGCATCCAATAAGTGAATTTGTATCATTGGATTAACATTTAGGTCATTTAATTCCTCCCTATGCTTATTCTAATCCAATTAGGGTTCTTAACCAATCTTGTGCATCCAATAAGTGGTTTTTCGTCAATGGTTGAATATTGACGTCATTTTCGTCCTCCCTAGTCTTATTCTAATCCAATTAGGGTTTTTAACCAATCTTGTGCATCCAATAAGTGATTTTGTGTCATTGGTTGAACATTTAGGTCATTTTCGTCCTCCCTAGGCTTATTCTAATCCAATTAGGGTTTTTAAACAATCTTGTGCATCAAATAAGTGATTTTGTGTCATTGGTTGAACATTTAGGTCATTTTCGTCCTCCCTAGGTTTATTCTAATCCAATTAGGGTTTTTAATTAATCTTGTGCATCCAATAAGTGATTTTGTATCATTGGATTAACATTTAGGTCATTTAATTCCTCCCTATGCTTATTCTAATCCAATTAGGGTTCTTAACCAATCTTGTGCATCCAATAAGTGGTTTTCCGTCATTGGTTGAACATTTACGTCATTTTCGTCCTACCTAGTCTTATTCTAATCCAATTAGGGTTTTTAACCAATCTTGTGCATCCAATAATTGATTTTGTGTCATTGGTTGAACATTTAGGTCATTTAGGTCCTCCTTAAGCTTATTCTAAATCAATTGGGGTTTTTAACCAATTTGTGCATCCAATAAGTGATTTTGTGTCGTTGGTTGAACATTTAGGTCATTTTCGTCCTGCCTAGGTTTATTGTAATCCAATTAGGGTTTTTAATTAATCTTGTGCATCCAATAAGTGACTTTGTATCATTGGATTAACATTTAGGTCATTTAATTCCTCCCTATGCTTATTCTAATCCAATTAGGGTTCTTAACCAATCTTGTGCATCCAATAAGTGGTTTTTCGTCAATGGTTGAATATTTACGTCATTTTCGTCCTCCCTAGTCTTATTCTAATCCAATTAGGGTTTTTAACCAATCTTGTGCATCCAATAAGTGATTTTGTGTCATTGGTTGAACATTTAGGTCATTTTCGTCCTCCCTAGGCTTATTCTAATCCAATTAGGGTTTTTAAACAATCTTATGCATCAAATAAGTGATTTTGTGTCATTGGTTGAACATTTAGGTCATTTTCGTCCTCCCTAGGTTTATTCTAATCCAATTAGGGTTTTTAATTAATCTTGTGCATCCAATAAGTGATTTTGTATCATTGGATTAACATTTAGGTCATTTAATTCCTCCCTATGCTTATTCTAATCCAATTAGGGTTCTTAACCAATCTTGTGCATCCAATAAGTGGTTTTCCGTCATTGGTTGAATATTTACGTCATTTTCGTCCTCCCTAGTCTTATTCTAATCCAATTAGGGTTTTTAACCAATCTTGTGCATCAAATAAGTGATTTTGTGTCATTGGTTGAACATTTAGGTCATTTTCGTCCTCCCTAGGCTTATTCTAATCCAATTAGGGTTTTTAAACAATCTTATGCATCAAATAAGTGATTTTGTGTCATTGGTTGAACATTTAGGTCATTTTCGTCCTCCCTAGGTTTATTCTAATCCAATTAGGGTTTTTAATTAATCTTGTGCATCCAATAAGTGAATTTGTATCATTGGATTAACATTTAGGTCATTTAATTCCTCCCTATGCTAATTCTAATCCAATTAGGGTTCTTAACCAATCTTGTGCATCCAATAAGTGGTTTTCCGTCATTGGTTGAACATTTACGTCATTTTCGTCCTCCCTAGTCTTATTCTAATCCAATTAGGGTTTTTAACCAATCTTGTGCATCCAATAATTGAGTTTGTGTCATTGGTTGAACATTTAGGTCATTTTCGTCCTCCCTAGGTTTATTCTAATCCAATAAGGGTTTTTAACTAATCTTGTGCATCCAATAAGTGATTTTGTATCATTGGATTAACATTTAGGTCATTTAATTCCTCCCTAGGCTTATTCTAATTCAATTTGGATTTTCAACCAATCCTGTGCACCCAATAAGTGATTTTGTGTCATTGGTTGAACATTTAGGACATTTTAGCCTCACTAAACTTATTCTATTGCAATTAGGTTTTTAACCAATGTTGTGCATCCAATAAGTGATTTTGTGTCATTGGTTGAACATTGAGGTCATTTTCGTCCTCCCTAGGCTTATTCTAATCCAATTAGGGTTTTTAACCAATCTTTTGCATCCAATAATTGATTTTGTGTCATTGGTTTAACATTAGGTCATTTTCGTCCACCCTAGGCTTCTTCTTATCTAAATAGGGTTTTTAATCAATCTTGTGCATCCAATATCTTATTTTATGTCATTGGTTGAACATTTTTGTGATGTTCGTCTTTCCTAGGCTTATTCTAATCCAATTAGGATTTTTAACCAATTTTGTGTATCCAATAAGTGATTTTGTGTCATTCGTTGAACATTTAGGTCATTTACATCCTCCCTAGGCTTATTCTATTGCAATTAGGTTTTTAACCAATGTTGTGCATCCAATAAGTGATTTTGTGTCATTTCTTGAACATTGAGGTCATTTTCGTCCTCCCTAGGCTTATTCTAATCCAATTAGGGTTTTTAACCAATCTTTTGCATCCAATAATTGATTTTGTGTCATTGGTTTAACATTTGGTCATTTTCGTCCACCCTAGGCTTCTTCTTATCTAATTAGGGTTTTTAATCAATCTTGTGCATCCAATATCTTATTTTATGTCATTGGTTGAACATTTTGTGATGTTCGTCTTTCCTAGGCTTATTCTAATCCAATTAGGATTTTTAACCAATCTTGTGTATCCAATAAGTGATTTTGTGTCATTCGTTGAACATTTAGGTCATTTACATCCTCCCTAGGCTTATACTAATCCAATTCGGGTTTTTAACCAATCTTGTGCATCCAATAAGTGATTTTGTTTCATTCTTTGAACATTTAGGTCATTTACGTCCTCCCTAGGCTTATTCTAAATGTTTCATTCTTTTGTGCATCCAACAAGTGATTTTGTGTCATTTTTTGAACATTTAAGTCATTTTCATTCTCCCAAGGCTTATTCTAATTTAATTATGGTTTTTAACCAATCTTGTGCATCCAATAAAAGATTTTGTGTCATTGGATTAACATTTAGGTCATTTTCGTCCTCCCTTGGCTTATTCTAATCCAATTAAGGTTTTTAACCAATCATGTGCATCCAATAAGTGATTTTTGTGTCATTGGTTGAACATTTAGATCATTTTCGTCCTCCTTAAGCTTATTCTAATGCAATTAGGGTTTTTAACCAATCTTGTGCATCCAATAAGTGATTTTGTGTCATTGGTAGAACATTGAGGTCATTTTCACCCTCCCTAGGTTTATTCTAATCCAATTAGGGTTTTTAACCAATCTTGTGCATCCAATAAGTTATTTTGTGTCATTGGTTGAACATTTAGGTCATTTTCGTCCTCCCTAGGCTTATTCTAATCCAATTAGGGTTTTTAAACAATCTTGTGCATCAAATAAGTGATTTTGTGTCATTGGTTGAACATTTAGGTCATTTTCGTCCTCCCTAGGCTTATTCTAATCCAATTAGGGTTTTTAAACAATCTTATGCATCAAATAAGTGATTTTGTGTCATTGGTTGAACATTTAGGTCATTTTCGTCCTCCCTAGGTTTATTCTAATCCAATTAGGGTTTTTAATTAATCTTGTGCATCCAATAAGTGATTTTGTATCATTGGATTAACATTTAGGTCATTTAATTCCTCCCTATGCTTATTCTAATCCAATTAGGGTTCTTAACCAATCTTGTGCATCCAATAAGTGGTTTTCCGTCATTGGTTGAACATTTACGTCATTTTCGCCCTCCCTAGTCTTATGCTAATCCAATTAGGGTTTTTAACCAATCTTGTGCATCCAATAATTGATTTTGTGTCATTGGTTGAACATTTAGGTCATTTTCGTCCTCCCTAGGTTTATTCTAATCCAATAAGGGTTTTTAACTAATCTTGTGCATCCAATAAGTGATTTTGTGTCATTGGATTAACATTTAGGTCATTTAATTCCTCCCTAGGCTTATTCTAATTCAATTTGGATTTTCAACCAATCCTGTGCACCCAATAAGTGATTTTGTGTCATTGGTTGAACATTTAGGTCATTTTAGCCTCCTTAAGCTTATTCTATTGCAATTAGGTTTTTAACCAATGTTGTGCATCCAATAAGTGATTTTGTGTCATTGGTTGAACATTGAGGTCATTTTCGTCCTCCCTAGGCTTATTCTAATCCAATTAGGGTTTTTAACCAATCTTTTGGATCCAATAATTGATTTTGTGTCATTGGTTTAACATTAGGTCATTTTTGTCCACCCTAGGCTTCTTCTTATCTAATTAGGGTTTTTAATCAATCTTGTGCATCCAATATCTTATTTTATGTCCTTGGTTGAACAATTTTTTGATGTTCGTCCTTCCTAGGCTTATTCTAATCCAATTAGGATTTTTAACCAATCTTGTGTATCCAATAAGTAATTTTGTGTCATTCGTTGAACATTTAGGTCATTTACATCCTCCGTAGGCTTATTCTAATTAAATTCGGGTTTTTAACCAATCTTGTGCACCCAATAAGTGATTTTGTTTCATTCTTTGAACATTTAGGTCATTTACGTCCTCCCTAGGCTTATTCTAAATGTTTCATTCTTTTGTGCATCCAACAAGTGATTTTGTGTCATTTTTTGAACATTTAAGTCATTTTCATCCTCCCAAGGCTTATTCTACTTTAATTATGGTTTTTAACCAATCTTGTGCATCCAATAAGTGATTTTGTGTCATTGGATTAACATTTAGGTCATTTTCGTCCTCCCTTGGCTTATTCTAATCCAATTAAGGTTTTTAACCAATCTTGTGCATCCAATAAGTGATTTTTCTGTCATTGGTTGAACATTTAGATCATTTTCGTCCTCCTTAAGCTTATTCTAATGCAATTAGGGTTTTTAACCAATCTTGTGTATCCAATAAGTGATTTTGTGTCATTGGTTGAACATTGAGGTCATTTTCGTCCTCCCTAGGTTTATTCTAATCCAATTAGGGTTTTTAACCAATCTTGTGCATCCAATAAGTGATTTTGTGTCATTGGTTGAACATTTAGGTCATTTTCGTCCTCCCTAGGCTTATTCTAATCCAATTAGGGTTTTTAAACAATCTTATGCATCAAATAAGTGATTTTGTGTCATTGGTTGAACATTTAGGTCATTTTCGTCCTCCCTAGGTTTACTCTAATCCAATTAGGGTTTTTAATTAATCTTGTGCATCCAATAAGTGATTTTGTATCATTGGATTAACATTTAGGTCATTTAATTCCTCCCTATGCTTATTCTAATCCAACTAGGGTTCTTAACCAATCTTGTGCATCCAATAAGTGGTTTTCCGTCATTGGTTGAATATTTACGTCATTTTCGTCCTCCCTAGTCTTATTCTAATCCAATTAGGGTTTTTAACCAATCTTGTGCATCCAATAAGTGATTTTGTGTCATTGGTTGAACATTTAGGTCATTTTCGTCCTCCCTAGGCTTATTCTAATCCAATTAGGGTTTTTAAACAATCTTATGCATCAAATAAGTGATTTTGTGTCATTGGTTGAACATTTAGGTCATTTTTCGTCCTCCCTAGGTTTATTCTAATCCAATTAGGGTTTTTAATTAATCTTGTGCATCCAATAAGTGAATTTGTATCATTGGATTAACATTTAGGTCATTTAATTCCTCCCTATGCTTATTCTAATCCAATTAGGGTTCTTAACCAATCTTGTGCATCCAATAAGTGGTTTTCCGTCATTGGTTGAACATTTACGTCATTTTCGTCCTCCCTAGTCTTATTCTAATCCAATTAGGGTTTTTAACCAATCTTGTGCATCCAATAATTGAGTTTGTGTCATTGGTTGAACATTTAGGTCATTTTCGTCCTCCCTAGGCTTATTCTAATCCAATTCGGGTTTTTAACCAATCTTGTGCATCCAATAAATGATTTTGTTTCATTCTTTGAACATTTAGGTCATTTATGTCCTCCCTAGGCTTATTCTAAATGTTTCATTCTTTTGTGGATCCAACAAGTGATTTTGTGTCATTTTTTGAACACTTTAGTCATTTTCATCCTCCCAAGGCTTATTCTAATTTAATTATGGTTTTTAACCAATCTTGTGCATCCAATAAGTGATTTTGTGTCATTGGATTAACATTTAGGTCATTTTCGCCCTCCATAGGTTTATTCTAATCCAATTAGGGTTTTTAACCAATCTTGTGCATCCAATAAGTTATTTTGTGTCATTGGTTGAACATTTAGGTCATTTTCATCCTCCCTAGGATTATTCTAATCCAATTAGGGTTTTTAAACAATCTTGTGCATCAAATAAGTGATTTTGTGTCATTGGTTGAACATTTAGGTCATTTTCGTCCTCCCTAGGTTTACTCTAATCCAATTAGGGTTTTTAATTAATCTTGTGCATCCAATAAGTGATTTTGTATCATTGGATTAATATTTAGGTCATTTAATTCCTCCCTATGCTTATTCTAATCCAACTAGGGTTCTTAACCAATCTTGTGCATCCAATAAGTGGTTTTCCGTCATTGGTTGAATATTTACGTCATTTTCGTCCTCCCTAGTCTTATTCTAATCCAATTAGGGTTTTTAACCAATCTTGTGCATCCAATAAGTGATTTTGTGTCATTGGTTGAACATTTAGGTCATTTTCGTCCTCCCTAGGCTTATTCTAATCCAATTAGGGTTTTTAAACAATCTTATGCATCAAATAAGTGATTTTGTGTCATTGGTTGAACATTTAGGTCATTTTTCTTCCTCCCTAGGTTTATTCTAATCCAATTAGGGTTTTTAATTAATCTTGTGCATCCAATAAGTGAATTTGTATCATTGGATTAACATTTAGGTCATTTAATTCCTCCCTATGCTTATTCTAATCCAATTAGGGTTCTTAACCAATCTTGTGCATCCAATAAGTGGTTTTCCGTCATTGGTTGAACATTTACGTCATTTTCGTCTTACCTAGTCTTATTCTAATCCAATTAGGGTTTTTAACCAATCTTGTGCATCCAATAATTGATTTTGTGTCATTGGTTGAACATTTAGGTCATTTTCGTCCTCCCTAGGTTTATTCTAATCCAATAAGGGTTTTTAACTAATCTTGTGCATCCAATAAGTGATTTTGTGTCATTGGATTAACATTTAGGTCATTTAATTCCTCCCTAGGCTTATTCTAATTCAATTTGGATTTTCAACCAATCCTGTGCACCCAATAAGTGATTTTGTGTCGTTGGTTGAACATTTAGGTCATTTTAGCCTCCCTAAACTTATTCTATTGCAATTAGGTTTTTAACCAATGTTGTGCATCCAATAAGTGATTTTGTGTCATTGGTTGAACATTGAGGTCATTTTCGTCCTCCCTAGGCTTATTCTAATCCAATTAGGGTTTTTAACCAATCTTTTGCATCCAATAATTGATTTTGTGTCATTGGTTTAACATTAGGTCATTTTCGTCCACCCTAGGCTTCTTCTTATCTAAATAGGGTTTTTAATCAATCTTGTGCATCCAATATCTTATTTTATGTCATTGGTTGAACATTTTTGTGATGTTCGTCTTTCCTAGGCTTATTCTAATCCAATTAGGATTTTTAACCAATTTTGTGTATCCAATAAGTGATTTGGTGTCATTCGTTGAACATTTAGGTCATTTACATCCTCCCTAGGCTTATTCTAATCCAATTCGGGTTTTTAACCAATCTTGTGCATCCAATAAGTGATTTTGTTTCATTCTTTGAACATTTAGGTCATTTATGTCCTCCCTAGGCTTATTCTAAATGTTTCATTCTTTTGTGCATCCAACAAGTGATTTTGTTTCATTTTTTGAACATTTTAGTCATTTTCATCCTCCCAAGGCTTATTCTAATTTAATTATGGTTTTTAACCAATCTTGTGCATCCAATAAGTGATTTTGTGTCATTGGATTAACATTTAGGTCATTTTCGTCCTCCCTTGGCTTATTCTAATCCATTTAAGGTTTTTAACCAATCTTGTGCATCCAATAAGTGATTTTTGTGTCATTGGTTGAACATTTAGATCATTTTCGTCCTCCTTAAGCTTATTCTAATGCAATTAGGGTTTTTAACCAATCTTGTGCATCCAATAAGTGATTTTGTGTCATTGGTAGAACATTGAGGTCATTTTCACCCTCCCTAGGTTTATTCTAATCCAATTAGGGTTTTTAACCAATCTTGTGCATCCAATAAGTTATTTTGTATCATTGGTTGAACATTTAGGTCATTTTCGTCCTCCCTAGGCTTATTCTAATCCAATTAGGGTTTTTAAACAATATTGTGCATCAAATAAGTGATTTTGTGTCATTTGTTGAACATTTAGGTCATTTTCGTCCTCCCTAGGTTTACTCTAATCCAATTAGGGTTTTTAATTAATCTTGTGCATCCAATAAGTGATTTTGTATCATTGGATTAACATTTAGGTCATTTAATTCCTCCCTATGCTTATTCTAATCCAATTTGGGTTCTTAACCAATCTTGTGCATCCAATAAGTGGTTTTCCGTCATTGGTTGAATATTTACGTCATTTTCGTCCTCCCTAGTCTTTTTCTAATCCAATTAGGGTTTTTAACCAATCTTGTGCATCCAATAAGTGATTTTGTGTCATTGGTTGAACATTTAGTTCATTTTTGTCCTCCCTAGGCTTATTCTAATCCAATTAGGGTTTTTAAACAATCTTATGCATCAAATAAGTGATTTTGTGTCATTGGTTGAACATTTAGGTCATTTTCGTCCTCCCTAGGTTTATTCTAATCCAATTAGGGCTTTTAATTAATCTTGTGCATCCAATAAGTGAATTTGTATCATTGGATTAACATTTAGGTCATTTAATTCCTCCCTATGCTTATTCTAATCCAATTAGGGTTCTTAACCAATCTTGTGCATCCAATAAGTGGTTTTCCGTCATTGGTTGAACATTTACGTCATTTTCGTCTTACCTAGTCTTATTCTAATCCAATTAGGGTTTTTAACCAATCTTGTGCATCCAATAATTGATTTTGTGTCATTGGTTGAACATTTAGGTCATTTTCGTCCTCCCTAGGTTTATTCTAATCCAATAAGGGTTTTTAACTAATCTTGTGCATCCAATAAGTGATTTTGTGTCATT
>JBBPBP010009779.1:38842987-38874848 GCA_037974735.1 Cicer chorassanicum
TACCTAGTCTTATTCTAATCCAATTAGGGTTTTTAACCAATCTTGTGCATCCAATAATTGATTTTGTGTCATTGGTTGAACATTTAGGTCATTTTCGTCCTCCCTAGGTTTATTCTAATCCAATAAGGGTTTTTAACTAATCTTGTGCATCCAATAAGTGATTTTGTGTCATTTGATTAACATTTAGTTCATTTAATTCCTCCCTAGGCTTATTCTAATTCAATTTTGATTTTCAACCAATCCTGTGCACCCAATAAGTGATTTTGTGTCATTGGTTGAACATTTAGGTCATTTTAGCCTCCCTAAGCTTATTCTATTGCAATTAGGTTTTTAACCAATGTTGTGCATCCAATATGTGATTTTGTGTCATTTGTTGAACATTGAGGTCATTTTCGTCCTCCCTAGGCTTATTCTAATCCAATTAGGGTTTTTAACCAATCTTTTGCATCCAATAATTGATTTTGTGTCATTGGTTTAACATTAGGTCATTTTCGTCCACCCTAGGCTTCTTCTTATCTAATTAGGGTTTTTAATCAATCTTGTGCAGCCAATATCTTATTTTATGTCATTGGTTGAACATTTTTGTGATGTTCGTCCTTCCTAGGCTTATTCTAATCCAATTAGGATTTTTAACCAATCTTGTGTATCCAATAAGTGATTTTGTGTCATTCGTTGAACATTTAGGTCATTTACATCCTCCCTAGGCTTATACTAATCCAATTCGGGTTTTTAACCAATCTTGTGCATCCAATAAGTGATTTTGTTTCATTCTTTGAACATTTAGGTCATTTACGTCCTCCCTAGGCTTATTCTAAATGTTTCATTCTTTTGTGCATCCAACAAGTGATTTTGTGTCATTTTTTGAACATTTAAGTCATTTTCATTCTCCCAAGGCTTATTCTAATTTAATTATGGTTTTTAACCAATCTTGTGCATCCAATAAAAGATTTTGTGTCATTGGATTAACATTTAGGTCATTTTCGTCCTCCCTTGGCTTATTCTAATCCAATTAAGGTTTTTAACCAATCATGTGCATCCAATAGGTGATTTTTGTGTCATTCGTTGAACATTTAGATCATTTTCGTCCTCCTTAAGCTTATTCTAATGCAATTAGGGTTTTTAACCAATCTTGTGCATCCAATAAGTTATTTTGTGTCATTGGTAGAACATTGAGGTCATTTTCGTCCTCCCTAGGTTTATTCTAATCCAATTAGGGTTTTTAACCAATCTTGTGCATCCAATAAGTGATTTTGTGTCATTGGTTGAACATTTAGGTCATTTTCGTCCTCCCTAGGCTTATTCTAATCCAATTAGGGTTTTTAAACAATCTTATGCATCAAATAAGTGATTTTGTGTCATTGGTTGAACATTTAGGTTATATTCGTCCTCCCTAGGTTTATTCTAATCCAATTAGGGTTTTTAATTAATCTTCTGCATCCAATAAGTGAATTTGTATCATTGGATTAACATTTAGGTCATTTAATTCCTCCCTATGCTTATTCTAATCCAATTAGGGTTCTTAACCAATCTTTTGCATCCAATAAGTGGTTTTCCGTCATTGGTTGAACATTTACGTCATTTTCGTCCTACCTAGTCTTATTCTAATCCAATTAGGGTTTTTAACCAATCTTGTGCATCCAATAATTGATTTTGTGTCATTGGTTGAACATTTAGGTCATTTTCGTCCTCCCTAGGTTTATTCTAATCCAATAAGGGTTTTTAACTAATCTTGTGCATCCAATAAGTGATTTTTTGTCATTGGATTAACATTTAGTTCATTTAATTCCTCCCTAGGCTTATTCTAATTCAATTTTGATTTTCAACCAATCCTGTGCACCCAATAAGTGATTTTGTGTCATTGGTTGAACATTTAGGTCATTTTAGCCTCCCTAAGCTTATTCTATTGCAATTAGGTTTTTAACCAATGTTGTGCATCCAATAAGTGATTTTGTGTCATTTGTTGAACATTGAGGTCATTTTCGTCCTCCCTAGGCTTATTCTAATCCAATTAGGGTTTTTAACCAATCTTTTGCATCCAATAATTGATTTTGTGTCATTGGTTTAACATTAGGTCATTTTCGTCCACCCTAGGCTTCTTCTTATCTAATTAGGGTTTTAATCAATCTTGTGCATCCAATATCTTATTTTATGTCATTGGTTGAACATTTTTGTGATGTTCGTCCTTCCTAGGCTTATTCTAATCCAATTAGGGTTTTTAACCAATCTTTTGCATCCAATAATTGATTTTGTGTCATTGGTTTAACATTAGGTCATTTTCGTCCACCCTAGGCTTCTTCTTATCTAATTAGGGTTTTTAATCAATCTTGTGCATCCAATATCTTATTTTATGTCATTGGTTGAGCATTTTTGTGATGTTCGTCCTTCCTAGGCTTATTCTAATCCAATTAGGATTTTTAACCAATCTTGTGTATCCAAAAAGTGATTTTGTGTCATTCGTTGAACATTTAGGTCATTTACATCCTCCCTAGGCTTATTCTAATCCAATTCGGGTTTTTAACCAATCTTGTGCATCGAATAAGTGATTTTGTTTCATTCTTTGAACATTTTTGTCCTCCCTAGGCTTATTCAAATGTTTCATTCTTTTGTGCATCCAACAAGTGATTTTGTGTCATTTTTTGAACATTTTAGTCATTTTCATCCTCCCAAGGCTTATTCTAATTTAATTATGGTTATAAACCAATCTTGTGCATCCATTAAGTGATTTTGTGTCATTGGATTAACATTTAGGTCATTTTCGTCCCCCCTTGGCTTATTCTTATCCAATTAAGGTTTTTAACCAATCTTGTGCATCCAATAAGTGATTTTTGTGTCATTGGTTGAACATTTAGATCATTTTCGTCCTCCTTAAGCTTATTCTAATGCAATTAGGGTTTTTAACCAATCTTGTGCATCCAATAAGTGATTTTGTGTCATTGGTAGAACATTGAGGTCATTTTCGTCCTCCCTAGGTTTATTCTAATCCAATTAGGGTTTTTAACCAATCTTGTGCATCCAATAAGTTATTTTGTTTAATTGGTTGAACATTTAGGTCATTTTCGTCCTCCCTAGGCTTATTCTAATCCAATTAGGGTTTTTAAACAATCTTGTGCATCAAATAAGTGATTTTGTGTCATTGGTTGAACATTTAGGTCATTTTCGTCCTCCCTAGGTTTACTCTAATCCAATTAGGGTTTTTAATTAATCTTGTGCATCCAATAAGTGATTTTGTATCATTGGATTAACATTTAGGTCATTTAATTCCTCCCTATGCTTATTCTAATCCAACTAGGGTTCTTAACCAATCTTGTGCATCCAATAAGTGGTTTTCCGTCATTGGTTGAATATTTACGTCATTTTCGTCCTCCCTAGTCTTATTCTAATCCAATTAGGGTTTTTAATCAATCTTGTGCATCCAATAAGTGATTTTGTGTCATTGGTTGAACATTTAGGTCATTTTCGTCCTCCCTAGGCTTATTCTAATCCAATTAGGGTTTTTAAACAATCTTATGCATCAAATAAGTGATTTTGTGTCATTGGTTGAACATTTAGGTCATTTTCGTCCTCCCTAGGTTTGTTCTAATCCAATTAGGGTTTTTAATTGATCTTGTGCATCCAATAAGTGAATTTGTATCATTGGATTAACATTTAGATCATTTAATTCCTCCCTATGCTTATTCTAATCCAATTAGGGTTCTTAACCAATCTTGTGCATCCAATAAGTGGTTTTCCGTCATTGGTTGAACATTTACGTCATTTTCGTCCTACCTAGTCTTATTCTAATCCAATTAGGGTTTTTAACCAATCTTGTGCATCCAATAATTGATTTTGTGTCATTGGTTGAACATTTAGGTCATTCTCGTCCTCCCTAGGTTTATTCTAATCCAATAAGGGTTTTTAACTAATCTTGTGCATCCAATAAGTGATTTTGTGTCATTGGATTAACATTTAGTTCATTTAATTCCTCCCTAGGCTTATTCTAATTCAATTTTGATTTTCAACCAATCCTGTGCACCCAATAAGTGATTTTGTGTCATTGGTTGAACATTTAGGTCATTTTAGCCTCCCTAAGCTTATTCTATTGCAATTAGGTTTTTAACCAATGTTGTGCATCCAATAAGTGATTTTGTGTCATTTGTTGAACATTGAGGTCATTTTCGTCCTCCCTAGGCTTATTCTAATCCAATTAGGGTTTTTAACCAATCTTTTGCATCCAATAATTGATTTTGTGTCATTGGTTTAACATTAGGTCATTTTCGTCCACCCTAGGCTTCTTCTTATCTAATTTGGGTTTTTAATCAATCTTGTGCATCCAATATCTTATTTTATGTCATTGGTTGAACATTTTTGTGATGTTCGTCCTTCCTAGGCTTATTCTAATCCAATTAGGATTTTTAACCAATCTTGTGTATCCAATAAGTGATTTTGTGTCATTCGTTGAACATTTAGGTCATTTACATCCTCCCTAGGCTTATTCTAATCCAATTCGGGTTTTTAACCAATCTTGTGCATCCAATAAGTGATTTTGTTTCATTCTTTGAACATTTAGGTCATTTACGTCCTCCCTAGGCTTATTCTAAATGTTTCATTCTTTTGTGCATCCAACAAGTGATTTTGTGTCATTTTTTGAACATTTAAGTCATTTTCATCCTCCCAAGGCGTATTCTAATTTAATTATGGTTTTTAACCAATCTTGTGCATCCAATAAGGGATTTTTGGGTCATTGGTTGAACATTTAGATCATTTTCGTCCTCCTTAAGCTTATTCTAATGCAATTAGGGTTTTTAACCAATCTTGTGCATCCAATAATTGATTTTGTGTCATTGGTTGAACATTTAGGTCATTTTCGTCCTCCCTAGGTTTATTCTAATCCAATAAGGGTTTTTAACTAATCTTGTGCATCCAATAAGTGATTTTGTGTCATTGGATTAACATTTAGTTCATTTAATTCCTCCCTAGGCTTATTCTAATTCAATTTTGATTTTCAACCAATCCTGTGCACCCAATAAGTGATTTTGTGTCATTGGTTGAACATTTAGGTCATTTTAGCCTCCCTAAGCTTATTCTATTGCAATTAGGTTTTTAACCAATGTTGTGCATCCAATAAGTGATTTTGTGTCATTTGTTGAACATTGAGGTCATTTTCGTCCTCCCTAGGCTTATTCTAATCCAATTAGGGTTTTTAACCAATCTTTTGCATCCAATAATTGATTTTGTGTCATTGGTTTAACATTAGGTCATTTTCGTCCACCCTAGGCTTCTTCTTATCTAATTAGGGTTTTTAATCAATCTTTTGCATCCAATATCTTATTTTATGTCATTGGTTGAACATTTTTGTGATGTTCGTCCTTCCTAGGCTTATTCTAATCCAATTAGGATTTTTAACCAATCTTGTGTATCCAATAAGTGATTTTGTGTCATTCGTTGAACATTTAGGTCATTTACATCCTCCCTAGGCTTATTCTAATCCAATTCGGGTTTTTAACCAATCTTGTGCATCCAATAAGTGATTTTGTTTCATTCTTTGAACATTTAGGTCATTTATGTCCTCCCTAGGCTTATTCTAAATGTTTCATTCTTTTGTGCATCCAACAAGTGATTTTGTTTCATTTTTTGAACATTTTAGTCATTTTCATCCTCCCAAGGCTTATTCTAATTTAATTATGGTTTTTAACCAATCTTGTGCATCCAATAAGTGATTTTGTGTCATTGGATTAACATTTAGGTCATTTTCGTCCTCCCTTGGCTTATTCTAATCCATTTAAGGTTTTTAACCAATCTTGTGCATCCAATAAGTGATTTTTGTGTCATTGGTTGAACATTTAGATCATTTTCGTCCTCCTTAAGCTTATTCTAATGCAATTAGGGTTTTTAACCAATCTTGTGCATCCAATAAGTGATTTTGTGTCATTGGTAGAACATTGAGGTCATTTTCACCCTCCCTAGGTTTATTCTAATCCAATTAGGGTTTTTAACCAATCTTGTGCATCCAATAAGTTATTTTGTGTCATTGGTTGAACATTTAGGTCATTTTCGTCCTCCCTAGGCTTATTCTAATCCAATTAGGGTTTTTAAACAATCTTGTGCATCAAATAAGTGATTTTGTGTCATTGGTTGAACATTTAGGTCATTTTCGTCCTCCCTAGGTTTATTCTAATCCAATTAGGGTTTTTAATTAATCTTGTGCATCCAATAAGTGATTTTGTATCATTGGATTAACATTTAGGTCATTTAATTCCTCCCTATGCTTATTCTAATCCAATTAGGGTTCTTAACCAATCTTGTGCATCCAATAAGTGGTTTTCCGTCATTGGTTGAACATTTACGTCATTTTCGTCCTACCTAGTCTTATTCTAATCCAATTAGGGTTTTTAACCAATCTTGTGCATCCAATAATTGATTTTGTGTCATTGGTTGAACATTTAGGTCATTCTCGTCCTCCCTAGGTTTATTCTAATCCAATAAGGGTTTTTAACTAATCTTGTGCATCCAATAAGTGATTTTGTGTCATTGGATTAACATTTAGTTCATTTAATTCCTCCCTAGGCTTATTCTAATTCAATTTTGATTTTCAACCAATCCTGTGCACCCAATAAGTGATTTTGTGTCATTGGATGAATATTTAGGTCATTTTAGCCTCCCTAAGCTTATTCTATTGCAATTAGGTTTTTAACCAATGTTGTGCATCCAATAAGTGATTTTGTGTCATTTGTTGAACATTGAGGTCATTTTCGTCCTCCCTAGGCTTATTCTAATCCAATTAGGGTTTTTAACCAATCTTTTGCATCCAATAATTGATTTTGTGTCATTGGTTTAACATTAGGTCATTTTCGTCCACCCTAGGCTTCTTCTTATCTAATTAGGGTTTTTAATCAATCTTGTGCATCCAATATCTTATTTTATGTCATTGGTTGAACATTTTTGTGATTTTCGTCCTTCCTAGGCTTATTCTAATCCAATTAGAATTTTTAACCAATCTTGTGTATCCAATAAGTGATTTTGTGTCATTCGTTGAACATTTAGGTCATTTACATCCTCCCTAGGCTTATTCTAATCCAATTCGGGTTTTTAACCAATCTTGTGCATCCAATAAGTGATTTTGTTTCATTCTTTGAACATTTAGGTCATTTACGTCCTCCCTAGGCTTATTCTAAATGTGTCATTCTTTTGTGCATCCAACAAGTGATTTTGTGTCATTTTTTGAACATTTAAGTCATTTTCATTCTCCCAAGGCGTATTCTAATTTAATTATGGTTTTTAACCAATCTTGTTCATCCAATAAGTGATTTTCGTGTCATTGGTTGAACATTTAGATCATTTTAGTCCTCCTTAAGCTTATTCTAATGCAATTAGGGTTTTTAACCAATCTTGTGCATCCAATAAGTGATTTTGTGTCATTGGTAGAACATTGAGGTCATTTTCGTCCTCTCTAGGTTTATTCTAATCCAATTAGGGTTTTTAACCAATCTTGTGCATCCAATAAGTTATTTTGTGTCATTGGTTGAACATTTAGGTCATTTTCGTCCTCCCTAGGCTTATTCTAATCCAATTAGGGTTTTTAAACAATCTTCTGCATCAAATAAGTGATTTTGTGTCATTGGTTGAACATTTAGGTCATTTTCGTCCTCCCTAGGTTTATTCTAATCCAATTAGGGTTTTTAATTAATCTTGTGCATCCAATAAGTGATTTTGTATCATTGGATTAACATTTAGGTCATTTAATTCCTCCTTATGCTTATTCTAATCCAATTAGGGTTCTTAACCAATCTTGTGCATCCAATAAGTGGTTTTCCGTCATTGGTTGAATATTTACGTCATTTTCGTCCTCCCTAGTCTTATTCTAATCCAATTAGGGTTTTTAACCAATCTTGTGCATCCAATAAGTGATTTTGTGTCATTGGTTGAACATTTAGGTCATTTTCGTCCTCCCTAGGCTTATTCTAATCCAATTTGGGTTTTTAAACAATCTTGTTCATCAAATAAGTGATTTTGTGTCATTGGTTGAACATTTAGGTCATTTTCGTCCTCCCTAGGCTTATTCTAATCCAATTAGGGTTTTTAACCAATCTTTTGCATCCAATAATTGATTTTGTGTCATTGGTTTAACATTAGGTCATTTTCGTCCACCCTAGGCTTCTTCTTATCTAATTAGGGTTTTTAATCAATCTTGTGCATCCAATATCTTATTTTATGTCATTGGTTGAACATTTTTGTGATTTTCGTCCTTCCTAGGCTTATTCTAATCCAATTAGAATTTTTAACCAATCTTGTGTATCCAATAAGTGATTTTGTGTCATTCGTTGAACATTTAGGTCATTTACATCCTCCCTAGGCTTATTCTAATCCAATTCGGGTTTTTAACCAATCTTGTGCATCCAATAAGTGATTTTGTTTCATTCTTTGAACATTTAGGTCATTTACGTCCTCCCTAGGCTTATTCTAAATGTGTCATTCTTTTGTGCATCCAACAAGTGATTTTGTGTCATTTTTTGAACATTTAAGTCATTTTCATCCTCCCAAGGCGTATTCTAATTTAATTATGGTTTTTAACCAATCTTGTTCATCCAATAAGTGATTTTCGTGTCATTGGTTGAACATTTAGATCATTTTAGTCCTCCTTAAGCTTATTCTAATGCAATTAGGGTTTTTAACCAATCTTGTGCATCCAATAAGTGATTTTGTGTCATTGGTAGAACATTGAGGTCATTTTCGTCCTCTCTAGGTTTATTCTAATCCAATTAGGGTTTTTAACCAATCTTGTGCATCCAATAAGTTATTTTGTGTCATTGGTTGAACATTTAGGTCATTTTCGTCCTCCCTAGGCTAATTCTAATCCAATTAGGGTTTTTAAACAATCTTCTGCATCAAATAAGTGATTTTGTGTCATTGGTTGAACATTTAGGTCATTTTCGTCCTCCCTAGGTTTATTCTAATCCAATTAGGGTTTTTAATTAATCTTGTGCATCCAATAAGTGATTTTGTATCATTGGATTAACATTTAGGTCATTTAATTCCTCCTTATGCTTATTCTAATCCAATTAGGGTTCTTAACCAATCTTGTGCATCCAATAAGTGGTTTTCCGTCATTGGTTGAATATTTACGTCATTTTCGTCCTCCCTAGTCTTATTCTAATCCAATTAGGGTTTTTAACCAATCTTGTGCATCCAATAAGTGATTTTGTGTCATTGGTTGAACATTTAGGTCATTTTCGTCCTCCCTAGGCTTATTCTAATCCAATTTGGGTTTTTAAACAATCTTGTGCATCAAATAAGTGATTTTGTGTCATTGGTTGAACATTTAGGTCATTTTCGTCCTCCCTAGGTTTATTCTAATCCAATTAGGGTTTTTAATTAATCTTGTGCATCCAATAAGTGATTTTGTATCATTGGATTAACATTTAGGTCATTTAATTCCTCCCTATGCTTATTCTAATCCAATTAGGGTTCTTAACCAATCTTGTACATCCAATAAGTGGTTTTCCGTCATTGGTTGAACATTTATGTCAGTTTCGTCCTCCCTAGTCTTATTCTAATCCAATTAGGGTTTTTAAACAATGTTGTGCATCCAATAATTGATTTTGTGTCATTGGTTGAACATTTAGGTCATTTTCGTCCTCCATCTGTTTATTCTAATCCAATAAGGGTTTTTAACTAATCTTGTGCATCCAATAAGTGATTTTGTGTCATTGGATTAACATTTAGGTCATTTAATTCCTCCCTAGGCTTATTCTAATTCAATTTGGATTTTCAACCAATCTTGTGCACCCAGTAAGTAATTTTGTGTCATTGGTTGAACATTTAGGTCACTTACGTCCTCCCTATGCTTATTCTAATCCAATTAGGGTTTTTAACCAATCTTGTGCAACCAATAAGTGATTATGTGTCATTGGTTTAACATTTAGGTCATTTTCGTCCTCCCGAGGCTTATTCTAGTCTATTTAGGGTTTTTAACCAATGTTGTGCATCCAATAAGTGATTTTGTGTCATTGGTTTAACATTTAAGACATTTCCATTCTCCTTAGGCTTATTCTAATCCAATAAGGGTTCTTAGCCATACTTGTGCATCTAATAAGTGCGTTGGTGTCATTGGATTAACATTTAAGTCATTTTCGTCCTCCCTAGGCTTATTCTAATCTAATTAGGGTTTGTAACCAATCTGGTGCATCCAATAAGTGATTTTGTGTCATTGGTTGAACATTTAGGTCATTTTTGTCCTCCTTAGGCTTATTCTAATCCAATTACGGTTTTTAACCAATCTTGTGTATCCAATAAGTGATTTTGTATCATTGGTTGAACGTTTAGGTTATTTTCGTCCTCCCAAGGTTTATTCCAATCCAATTAGGGTTTTTAATTAATCTTGTGCATCCAATAAGTGAATTTGTATCATTGGATTAACATTTAGGTCATTTAATTCCTCCCTATGCTTATTCTAATCCAATTAGGGTTCTTAACCAATCTTGTGCATCCAATAAGTGGTTTTCCGTCATTGGTTGAACATTTACGTCATTTTCGTCCTACCTAGTCTTATTCTAATCCAATTAGGGTTTTTAACCAATCTTGTGCATCCAATAATTGATTTTGTGTCATTGGTTGAACATTTAGGTCATTTTCGTCGTCCCGAGGTTTATTCTAATCCAATAAGGGTTTTTAACTAATCTTGTGCATCCAATAAGTGATTTTTTGTCATTGGATTAACATTTAGTTCATTTAATTCCTCCCTAGGCTTATTCTAATTCAATTTTGATTTTCAACCAATCCTGTGCACCCAATAAGTGATTTTGTGTCATTGGTTGAACATTTAGGTCATTTTAGCCTCCCTAAGCTTATTCTATTGCAATTAGGTTTTTAACCAATGTTGTGCATCCAATAAGAGATTTTGTGTCATTTGTTGAACATTGAGGTCATTTTCGTCCTCCCTAGGCTTATTCTAATCCAATTAGGGTTTTTAACCAATCTTTTGCATCCAATAATTGATTTTGTGTCATTGGTTTAACATTAGGTCATTTTCGTCCACCCTAGGCTTCTTCTTATCTAATTAGGGTTTTAATCAATCTTGTGCATCCAATATCTTATTTTATGTCATTGGTTGAACATTTTTGTGAAGTTCGTCCTTCCTAGGCTTATTCTAATCCAATTAGGGTTTTTAACCAATCTTTTGCATCCAATAATTGATTTTTTGTCATTGGTTTAACATTAGGTCATTTTCGTCCACCCTAGGCTTCTTCTTATCTAATTAGGGTTTTTAATCAACCTTGTGCATCCAATATCTTATTTTATGTCATTGGTTGAGCATTTTTGTGATGTTCGTCCTTCCTAGGCTTATTCTAATCTAATTAGGATTTTTAACCAATCTTGTGTATCCAATAAGTGATTTTGTGTCATTCGTTGAACATTTAGGTCATTTACATCCTCCCTAGGCTTATTCTAATCCAATTCGGGTTTTTAAGCAATCTTGTGCATCCAATAAGTGATTTTATTTCATTCTTTGAACATTTTTGTCCTCCCTAGGCTTATTCTAAATGTTTCATTCTTTTGTGCATCCAACAAGTGATTTTGTGTCATTTTTTGAACATTTTAGTAATTTTCATCCTCCCAAGGCTTATTCTAATTTAATTATGGTTTTAAACCAATCTTGTGCATCCAATAAGTGATTTTGTGTCATTGGATTAACATTTAGGTCATTTTCGTCCTCCCTTGGCTTATTCTAATCCAATTAAGGTTTTTAACCAATCTTGTGCATCAAATAAGTGATTTTTGTGTCATTGGTTGAACATTTAGATCATTTTCGTCCTCCTTAAGCTTATTCTAATGCAATTAGGGTTTTTAACCAATCTTGTGCATCCAATAAGTGATTTTGTGTCATTGGTAGAACATTGAAGTCATTTTCGTCCTCCCTAGGTTTATTCTAATCCAATTAGGGTTTTTAACCAATCTTGTGCATCCAATAAGTTATTTTGTGTCATTGGTTGAACATTTAGGTCATTTTCGTCCTCCTTAGGCTTATTCTAATCCAATTAGGGCTTTTAAACAATCTTGTGCATCGAATAAGTGATTTTGTGTCATTGGTTGAACATTTAGGTCATTTTCGTCCTCCCTAGGTTTACTCTAATCCAATTAGGGTTTTTAATTAATCTTGTGCATCCAATAAGTGATTTTGTATCATTGGATTAACATTTAGGTCATTTAATTCCTCCCTATGCTTATTCTAATCCAACTAGGGTTCTTAACCAATCTTGTGCATCCATTAAGTGGTTTTCCGTCATTGGTTGAATATTTACGTCATTTTCGTCCTCCCTAGTCTTATTCTAATCCAATTAGGGTTTTTAACCAATCTTGTGCATCCAATAAGTGATTTTGTGTCATTGGTTGAACATTTAGGTCATTTTCATCCTCCCTAGGCTTATTCTAATCCAATTAGGGTTTTTAAACAATCTTATGCATCAAATAAGTGATTTTGTGTCATTGGTTGAACATTTAGGTCATTTTCGTCCTCCCTAGGTTTGTTCTAATCCAATTAGGGTTTTTAATTAATCTTGTGCATCCAATAGGTGAATTTGTATCATTGGATTAACATTTAGGTCATTTAATTCCACCCTATGCTTATTCTAATCCAATTAGGGTTCTTAACCAATCTTGTGCATCCAATAAGTGGTTTTCCGTCATTGGTTGAACATTTACGTCATTTTCGTCCTACCTAGTCTTATTCTAATCCAATTAGGGTTTTTAACCAATCTTGTGCATCCAAAAATTACTTTTGTGTCATTGGTTGAACATTTAGGTCATTTTCGTCCTCCCTAGGTTTATTCTAATCCAATAAGGGTTTTAACTAATCTGTGCATCCAATAAGTGATTTTGTGTCATTGGATTAACATTTAGTTCATTTAATTCCTCCCTAGGTTTGGTCTAATCCAATTAGGGTTTTTAATTAATCTTGTGCATCCAATAAGTGAATTTGTATCATTGGATTAACATTTAGGTCATTTAATTCCTCCCTATGCTTATTCTAATCCAATTAGGGTTCTTAACCAATCTTGTGCATCCAATAAGTGGTTTTCCGTCATTGGTTGAACATTTACATCATTTTCGTCCTCCCTAGTCTTATTCTAATCCAATTAGGGTTTTTAACCAATCTTGTGCATCCAATAATTGATTTTGTGTCATTGGTTGAACATTTAGGTCATTTTCGTCCTCCCTAGGTTTATTCTAATCCAATAAGGGTTTTTAACTAATCTTGTGCATCCAATAAGTAATTTTGTGTCATTGGATTAACATTTAGTTCATTTAATTCCTCCCTAGGCTTATTCTAATTCAATTTTGATTTTCAATCAATCCTGTGCACCCAATAAGTGATTTTGTGTCATTGGTTGAACATTTAGGTCATTTTAGCCTCCCAAAGCTTATTCTATTGCAATTAGGTTTTTAACCAATGTTGTGCATCCAATAAGTGATTTTGTGTCATTTGTTGAACATTGAGGTCATTTTCGTCCTCCCTAGGCTTATTCTAATCCAATTAGGGTTTTTAACCAATCTTTTGCATCCAATAATTGATTTTGTGTCATTGGTTTAACATTAGGTCATTTTCGTCCACCCTAGGCTTCTTCTTATCTAATTAGGGTTTTTAATCAATCTTTTGCATCCAATATCTTATTTTATGTCATTGGTTGAACATTTTTGTGATGTTCGTCCTTCCTAGGCTTATTCTAATCCAATTAGGATTTTTAACCAATCTTGTGTATCCAATAAGTGATTTTGTGTCATTCGTTGAACATTTAGGTCATTTACATCCTCCCTAGGCTTATTCTAATCCAATTCGGGTTTTTAACCAATCTTGTGCATCCAATAAGTGATTTTATTTCATTCTTTGAACATTTATGTCCTCCCTAGGCTTATTCTAAATGTTTCATTCTTTTGTGCATCCAACAAGTGATTTTGTGTCATTTTTTGAACATTTTAGTAATTTTCATCCTCCCAAGGCGTATTCTAATTTAATTATGGTTTTTAACCAATCTTGTGCATCCAATAAGTGATTTTGTGTCATTGGATTAACATTTAGGTCATTTTCGTCCTCCCTTGGCTTATTCTAATCCAATTAAGGTTTTTAACCCATCTTGTGCATCCAATAAGTGATTTTTGTGTCATTGGTTGAACATTTAGATCATTTTCGTCCTCCTTAAGCTTATTCTAATGCAATTAAGGTTTTTAACCAATCTTGTGCATCCAATAAGTGATTTTGTGTCATTGGTAGAACATTGAGGTCATTTTCGTCCTCCCTAGGTTTATTCTAATCTAATTAGGGTTTTTAACCAATCTTGTGCATCCAATAAGTTATTTTGTGTCATTGGTTGAACATTTAGGTCATTTTCGTCCTCCCTAGGCTTATTCTAATCCAATTAGGGTTTTTAAACAATCTTCTGCATCAAATAAGTGATTTTGTGTCATTGGTTGGACATTTAGGTCATTTTCGTCCTCCCTAGGTTTATTCTAATCCAATTAGGGTTTTTAATTAATCTTGTGCATCCAATAAGTGATTTTGTATCATTGGATTAACATTTAGGTCATTTAATTCCTCCCTATGCTTATTCTAATCCAATTAGGGTTCTTAACCAATCTTGTGCATCGAATAAGTGGTTTTCCGTCATTGGTTGAATATTTACGTCATTTTCGTCATCCCTAGTCTTATTCTAATCCAATTAGGGTTTTTAACCAATCTTGTGCATCCAATAAGTGATTTTGTGTCATTGGTTGAACATTTAGGTCATTTTCGTCCTCCCTAGGTTTATTCTAATCCAATAAGGGTTTTTAACTAATCTTGTGCATCCAATAAGTGATTTTGTGTCATTGGATTAACATTTAGTTCATTTAATTCCTCCCTATGCTTATTCTAATCCAATTAGGGTTCTTAACCAATCTTGTGCATCCAATAAGTGGTTTTCCGTCATTGGTTGAACATTTACGTCATTTTCGTCCTCCCTAGTCTTATTCTAATCCAATTAGGGTTTTTAACCAATCTTGTGCATCCAATAATTGATTTTGTGTCATTGGTTGAACATTTAGGTCATTTTCGTCCTCCCTAGGTTTATTCTAATCCAATAAGGGTTTTTAACTAATCTTGTGCATCCAATAAGTAATTTTGTGTCATTGGATTAACATTTAGGTCATTTAATTCCTCCCTAGGCTTATTCTAATTCAATTTGGATTTTCAACCAATCATGTGCACCCAATAAGTGATTTTGTGTCATTGGTTAAACATTTAGGTCATTTTAGCCTCCCTAAGCTTATTCTATTGCGATTAGGTTTTTAACCGATCTTGTGCATCCAATAAGTGATTTTTGTGTCATTGGTTGAACATTTAGATCATTTTCGTCCTTTTAAGCTTATTCTAATGCAATTAGGGTTTTTAATCAATCTTGTGCATCCAATAAGTGATTTTGTGTCATTGGTAGAACATTGAGGTCATTTTCGTCCTCCCTAGGTTTATTCTAATCCAATTAGGGTTTTTAACCAATCTTGTGCATCCAATAAGTGATTTTGTGTCATTGGTTTAACATTTAGGTCATTTTCGTCCTCCCTAGGCTTATTCTAATCCAATTAGGGTTTTTATACAATCTTGTGCATCCAATAAGTGATTTTGTGTCATTGGTTGAACATTTAGGTCATTTTCGTCCTCCCTAGGTTTATTCTAATCCAATTAGGGTTTTTAATTAATCTTGTGCATCCAATAAGTGATTTTGTATCATTGGATTAACATTTAGGTCATTTAATTCCTCCCTATGCTTATTTTCATCCAATTAGGGTTTTTAACCAATCTTGTGCATCCAATAAGTGGTTTTGTGTCATTGGTTGAACATTTATGTCAGTTTCGTCCTCCCTAGTCTTATTCTAAACCAATTAGGGTTTTTAAACTATGTTGTGCATCCAATAATTGATTTTGTGTCATTGGTTAAACATTTAGGTCATTTTCGTCCTCCATATGTTTATTATAATCCAATAAGGGTTTTTAACTAATCTTGTGCATCCAATAAGTGATTTTGTGTCATTGGATTAACATTTAGGTCATTTAATTCCTCCCTAGACTTATTCTAATTAAATTTGGATTTTCAACCAATCTTGTGCACCCAATAAGTGATTTTGTGTCATTGGTTGAACATTTAGGTCACTTACGTCCTCCCTATGCTTATTCTAATCCAATTAGGGTTTTTAACCAATCTTGTGCATCCAATAAGTGATTATGTGTCATTGGATTAACATTTAGGTCATTTAATTCCTCCCTAGGCTTATTCTAATTCAATTTGGATTTTCAACCAATCTTGTTCACCCAATAAGTGATTTTGTGTCATTGGTTGAACATTTAGGTCATTTTGGTCCTCCCTAGGCTTATTCTAATCCAATTAGGGTTTTTAACCAATCTTGTGCATCCAATAAGTGATTTTGTGTCATTGGTTGAACATTTAAGTCATTTTCGTCCACCCTAGGCTTATTCTAATCCAATAAGGGTTTTTAGCCAATCTTGTGCATCCAATAAGTGCGTTTATGTCATTGGATTAACATTTAGGTCATTTTCGTCCTCCCTAGGTTTATTCTAATCCAATTAGGGTTCTTAACCAATCTTGTGCATCCAATAAGTGGTTTTCCGTCATTGGTTGAACATTTACGTCATTTTCGTCCTCCCTAGTCTTATTCTAATCCAATTAGGGTTTTTAACCAATCTTGTGCATCCAATAATTGATTTTGTGTCATTGGTTGAACATTTAGGTCATTTTCGTCCTCCCTAGGTTTATTCTAATCCAATAAGGGTTTTTAACTAATCTTGTGCATCCAATAAGTGATTTTGTGTCACTAGATTAACATTTAGGTCATTTAATTCCTCCCTAGGCTTATTCTAATTCAATTTGGATTTTCAACCAATCTTGTGCACCCAATAAGTGATTTTGTGTCATTGGTTGAACATTTAGGTCACTTACGTCCTCCCTATGCTTATTCTAATCCAATTAGGGTTTTTAACCAATCTTGTGCATCCAATAAGTGATTATGTGTCATTGGTTTAACATTTAGGTCATTTTCGTCCTCCCTAGGCTTATTCTAGTCCAATTAGGGTTTTTAACCAATGTTGTGCATCCAATAAGTGATTTTGTGTCATTGGTTGAACATTTAAGACATTTCCATTCTCCTTAGGCTTATTCTAATCCAATAAGGGTTCTTAGCCATACTTGCTTGTGCATCTAATAAGTGCGTTGGTGTCATTGGATTAACATTTAGGTCATTTTCGTCCTCCCTAGGCTTATTCTAATCTAATTAGGGTTTGTAACCAATCTGGTGCATCCCATAAGTGATTTTGTGTCATTGGTTGAAAATTTAGGTCATTTTTGTCCTCCCTAGGCTTATTCTAATCCAATGACGGTTTTTAACCAATCTTGTGCATCCAATAAGTGATTTTGTGTCATTGGTTGAACATTTAGGTCATTTTTGTCCTCCCTAGGCTTATTCTAATCCAATTACGGTTTTTAACCAATCTTGTGCATCCAATAAGTGATTTTGTATCATTGGTTGAACGTTTAGGTTATTTTCGTCCTCCAAGGTTTATTCCAATCCAATTAAGGTTTCTAACCAATCTTGTGCATCCAATAAGTGATTTTTTGTCATTGGTTGAACATTGAGGTCATTTTCGTCCTCCCTAGGTTTATTCTAATCCAATTTGGATTTTCAACCAATCTTGAGCACCTTATAACTGATTTTGTGTCATTGGTTGAACATTTAGGTCATTTTGGTCCTCCCTAGGCTTATTCTAATCCAATTAGGGTTTTTAACCAATCTTGTGCATCCAATAAGTGATTTTGTGTCATTGGTTGAACATTTAAGTCATTTTCGTCCACCCTAGGCTTATTCTAATCCAATAAGGGTTTTTAGCCAATCTTGTGCATCCAATAAGTGCGTTTATGTCATTGGATTAACATTTAGGTCATTTTCGTCCTCCCTAGGTTTATTCTAATCCAATTAGGGTTCTTAACCAATCTTGTGCATCCAATAAGTGGTTTTCCGTCATTGGTTGAACATTTACGTCATTTTCGTCCTCCCTAGTCTTATTCTAATCCAATTAGGGTTTTTAACCAATCTTGTGCATCCAATAATTGATTTTGTGTCACTGGTTGAACATTTAGGTCATTTTCGTCCTCCCTAGGTTTATTCTAATCCAATAAGGGTTTTTAACTAATCTTGTGCATCCAATAAGTAATTTTGTGTCATTGGATTAACATTTAGGTCATTTAATTCCTCCCTAGGCTTATTCTAATTCAATTTGGATTTTCAACCAATCATGTGCACCAAATAAGTGATTTTGTGTCATTGGTTAAACATTTATGTCATTTTAGCCACCCTAAGCTTATTCTATGGCAATTAGGTTTTTAACCAATGTTGTGCATCCAATAAGTGATTTTTGTGTCATTGGTTGAACATTTAGATCATTTTCGTCCTCTTAAGCTTATTCTAATGCAATTAGGGTTTTTAATCAATCTTGTGCATCCAATAAGTGATTTTGTGTCATTGGTAGAACATTGAGGTCAATTTCGTCCTCCCTAGGTTTATTCTAATCCAATTAGGGTTTTTAACCAATCTTGTGCATCCAATAAGTGATTTTTTTGTCATTGGTTGAACATTTAGGTCATTTTCGTCCTCCCTAGGCTTATTCTAATCCAATTAGGGTTTTTATACAATCTTGTGCATCCAATAAGTGATTTTGTGTCATTGGTTGAACATTTAGGTCATTTTCGTCCTCCCTAGGTTTATTCTAATCCAATTAGGGTTTTTAATTAATCTTGTGCATCCAATAAGTGATTTTGTATCATTGGATTAACATTTAGGTCATTTAATTCCTCCTTATGCTTATTTTAATCCAATTAGGGTTCTTAACCAATCTTGTGCATCCAATAAGTGGTTTTGTGTCATTGGTTGAACATTTATGTCAGTTTCGTCCTCCCTAGTCTTATTCTAATCCAATTAGGGTTTTTAAACAATGTTGTGCATCCAATAATTGATTTTGTGTCATTGGTTGAACATTTAGGTCATTTTCGTCCTCCATATGTTTATTCTAATCCAATAAGGGTTTTTAACTAATCTTGTGCATCCAATAAGTGATTTTGTGTCATTGGATTAACATTTAGGTCATTTAATTCCTCCCTAGACTTATTCTAATTCAATTTGGATTTTCAACCAATCTTGTGCACCCAATAAGTGATTTTGTGTCATTGGTTGAACATTTAGGTCACTTACGTCCTCCCTATGCTTATTCTAATCCAATTAGGGTTTTAACCAATCTTGTGCATCCAATAAGTGATTATGTGTCATTGGATTAACATTTAGGTCATTTAATTCCTCCCTAGGCTTATTCTAATTCAATTTGGATTTTCAACCAATCTTGTTCACCCAATAAGTGATTTTGTGTCATTGGTTGAACATTTAGGTCATTTTGGTCCTCCCTAGGCTTATTCTAATCCAATTAGGGTTTTTAACCAATCTTGTGCATCCAATAAGTGATTTTGTGTCATTGGTTGAACATTTAAGTCATTTTCGTCCACCCTAGGCTTATTCTAATCCAATAAGGGTTTTTAGCCAATCTTGTGCATCCAATAACTGCGTTTATGTCATTGGATTAACATTTAGGTCATTTTCGTCCTCCCTAGCTTTATTCTAATCCAATTAGGGTTCTTAACCAATCTTGTGCATCCAATAAGTGGTTTTCCGTCATTGGTTGAACATTTACGTCATTTTCGTCCTCCCTAGTCTTATTCTAATCCAATTAGGGTTTTTAACCAATCTTGTGCATCCAATAATTGATTTTGTGTCATTGGTTGAACATTTAGGTCATTTTCGTCCTCCCTAGGTTTATTCTAATCCAATAAGGGTTTTTAACTAATCTTGTGCATCCAATAAGTGATTTTGTGTCACTGGATTAACATTTAGGTCATTTAATTCCTCCCTAGGCTTATTCTAATTCAATTTGGATTTTCAACCAATCTTGTGCACCCAATAAGTGATTTTGTGTCATTGGTTGAACATTTAGGTCACTTACGTCCTCCCTATGCTTATTCTAATCCAATTAGGGTTTTTAACCAATCTTGTGCATCCAATAAGTGATTATGTGTCATTGGTTTAACATTTAGGTCATTTTCGTCCTCCCTAGGCTTATTCTAGTCCAATTAGGGTTTTTAACCAATGTTGTGCATCCAATAAGTGATTTTGTGTCATTGGTTGAACATTTAAGACATTTCCATTCTCCTTAGGCTTATTCTAATCCAATAAGGGTTCTTAGCCATACTTGCTTGTGCATCTAATAAGTGCGTTGGTGTCATTGGATTAACATTTAGGTCATTTTCGTCCTCCCTAGGCTTATTCTAATCTAATTAGGGTTTGTAACCAATCTGGTGCATCCAATAAGTGATTTTGTGTCATTGGTTGAACATTTAGGTCATTTCTGTCCTCCCTAGGCTTATTCTAATCCAATTACGGTTTTTAACCAATCTTGTGCATCCAATAAGTGATTTTGTATCATTGGTTGAACGTTTAGGTTATTTTCGTCCTCCAATTATTATTCCAATCCAATTAAGGTTTCTAACCAATCTTGTGCATCCAATAAGTGATTTTTTGTCATTGGTTGAACATTGAGGTCATTTTCGTCCTCCCTAGGTTTATTCTAATCCAATTTGGATTTTCAACCAATCTTGAGCACCTTATAACTGATTTTGAGTCATTGGTTGAACATTTAGGTCATTTTGGTCCTCCCTAGGCTTATTCTAATCCAATTAGGGTTTTTAACCAATCTTGTGCATCCAATAAGTGATTTTGTGTCATTGGTTGAACATTTAAGTCATTTTCGTCCACCCTAGGCTTATTCTAATCCAATAAGGGTTTTTAGCCAATCTTGTGCATCCAATAAGTGCGTTTATGTCATTGGATTAACATTTAGGTCATTTTCGTCCTCCCTAGGTTTATTCTAATCCAATTAGGGTTCTTAACCAATCTTGTGCATCCAATAAGTGGTTTTCCGTCATTGGTTGAACATTTACGTCATTTTCGTCCTCCCTAGTCTTATTCTAATCCAATTAGGGTTTTTAACCAATCTTGTGCATCCAATAATTGATTTTGTGTCATTGGTTGAACATTTAGGTCATTTTCGTCCTCCCTAGGTTTATTCTAATCCAATAAGGGTTTTTAACTAATCTTGTGCATCCAATAAGTGATTTTGTGTCATTGGATTAACATTTAGGTCATTTAATTCCTCCCTAGGCTTATTCTAATTCAATTTGGATTTTCAACCAATCCTGTGCACCCAATAAGTGATTTTGTGTCATTGGTTGAACATTTAGGTCATTTTAGCCTCCTTAAGCTTATTCTATTGCAATTAGGTTTTTAACCAATGTTGTGCATCCAATAAGTGATTTTGTGTCATTGGTTGAACATTGAGGTCATTTTCGTCCTCCCTAGGCTTATTCTAATCCAATTAGGGTTTTTAACCAATCTTTTGGATCCAATAATTGATTTTGTGTCATTGGTTTAACATTAGGTCATTTTTGTCCACCCTAGGCTTCTTCTTATCTAATTAGGGTTTTTAATCAATCTTGTGCATCCAATATCTTATTTTATGTCCTTGGTTGAACAATTTTTTGATGTTCGTCCTTCCTAGGCTTATTCTAATCCAATTAGGATTTTTAACCAATCTTGTGTATCCAATAAGTAATTTTGTGTCATTCGTTGAACATTTAGGTCATTTACATCCTCCGTAGGCTTATTCTAATTAAATTCGGGTTTTTAACCAATCTTGTGCACCCAATAAGTGATTTTGTTTCATTCTTTGAACATTTAGGTCATTTACGTCCTCCCTAGGCTTATTCTAAATGTTTCATTCTTTTGTGCATCCAACAAGTGATTTTGTGTCATTTTTTGAACATTTAAGTCATTTTCATCCTCCCAAGGCTTATTCTACTTTAATTATGGTTTTTAACCAATCTTGTGCATCCAATAAGTGATTTTGTGTCATTGGATTAACATTTAGGTCATTTTCGTCCTCCCTTGGCTTATTCTAATCCAATTAAGGTTTTTAACCAATCTTGTGCATCCAATAAGTGATTTTTCTGTCATTGGTTGAACATTTAGATCATTTTCGTCCTCCTTAAGCTTATTCTAATGCAATTAGGGTTTTTAACCAATCTTGTGCATCCAATAAGTGATTTTGTGTCATTGGTTGAACATTTAGGTCATTTTCGTCCTCCCTAGGCTTATTCTAATCCAATTAGGGTTTTTAACCAATCTTGTGCATCCAATAAGTGATTTTGTGTCATTGGTTGAACATTTAAGTCATTTTCGTCCTCCCTAGGCTTATTCTAATCCAATAAGGGTTTTTAGCCAATCTTGTGCATCCAATAAGTGCGTTTATGTCATTGGATTAACATTTAGGTCATTTTCGTCCTCCCTAGGTTTATTCTAATCCAATTAGGGTTCTTAACCAATCTTGTGCATCCAATAAGTGGTTTTCCGTCATTGGTTGAACATTTACGTCATTTTCGTCCTCCCTAGTCTTATTCTAATCCAATTAGGGTTTTTAACCAATCTTGTGCATCCAATAATTGATTTTGTGTCACTGGTTGAACATTTAGGTCATTTTCGTCCTCCCTAGGTTTATTCTAATCCAATAAGGGTTTTTAACTAATCTTGTGCATCCAATAAGTAATTTTGTGTCATTGGATTAACATTTAGGTCATTTAATTCCTCCCTAGGCTTATTCTAATTCAATTTGGATTTTCAACCAATCATGTGCACCAAATAAGTGATTTTGTGTCATTGGTTAAACATTTATGTCATTTTAGCCACCCTAAGCTTATTCTATTGCAATTAGGTTTTTAACCAATGTTGTGCATCCAATAAGTGATTTTTGTGTCATTGGTTGAACATTTAGATCATTTTCGTCCTCTTAAGCTTATTCTAATGCAATTAGGGTTTTTAATCAATCTTGTGCATCCAATAAGTGATTTTGTGTCATTGGTAGAACATTGAGGTCAATTTCGTCCTCCCTAGGTTTATTCTAATCCAATTAGGGTTTTTAACCAATCTTGTGCATCCAATAAGTGATTTTTTTGTCATTGGTTGAACATTTAGGTCATTTTCGTCCTCCCTAGGCTTATTCTAATCCAATTAGGGTTTTTATACAATCTTGTGCATCCAATAAGTGATTTTGTGTCATTGGTTGAACATTTAGGTCATTTTCGTCCTCCCTAGGTTTATTCTAATCCAATTAGGGTTTTTAATTAATCTTGTGCATCCAATAAGTGATTTTGTATCATTGGATTAACATTTAGGTCATTTAATTCCTCCCTATGCTTATTCTAATCCAATTAGGGTTCTTAACCAATCTTGTGCATCCAATAGGTGGTTTTCCGTCATTGGTTGAACATTTACGTCATTTTCGTCCTCCCTAGTCTTATTCTAATCCAATTAGGGTTTTTAACCAATCTTGTGCATCCAATAAGTGATTTTGTGTCATTGGTTGAACATTTAGGTCATTTTCGTCCTCCCTAGGCTTATTCTAATCCAATTAGGGTTTTTAAACAATCTTGTGCATCAAATAAGTGATTTTGTGTCATTGGTTGAACATTTAGGTCATTTTCGTCCTCCCTAGGTTTATTCTAATCCAATTAGGGTTTTTAATTAATCTTGTGCATCCAATAAGTGATTTTGTATCATTGGATTAACATTTAGGTCATTTAATTCCTCCCTATTTTTATTCTAATCCAATTAGGGTTCTTAACCAATCTTGTGCATCCAATAAGTGGTTTTCCGTCATTGGTTGAATATTTACGTCATTTTCGTCCTCCCTAGTTTTATTCTAATCCAATTAGGGTTTTTAACCAATCTTGTGCATCCAATAAGTGATTTTGTGTCATTTGTTGAACATTTAGGTCATTTTCGTCCTCCCTAGGCTTATTCTAATCCAATTAGGGTTTTTAAACAATCTTATGCATCAAATAAGTGATTTTGTGTCATTGGTTGAACATTTAGGTCATTTTCGTCCTCCCTAGGTTTATTCTAATCCAATTAGGGTTTTTAATTAATCTTGTGCATCCAATAAGTGATTTTGTATCATTGGATTAACATTTAGGTCATTTAATTCCTCCCTATGCTTATTTTAATCCAATTAGGGTTCTTAACCAATCTTGTGCATCCAATAAGTGGTTTTGTGTCATTGGTTGAACATTTATGTCAGTTTCGTCCTCCCTAGTCTTATTCTAATCCAATTAGGGTTTTTAAACAATGTTGTGCATCCAATAATTGATTTTGTGTCATTGGTTGAACATTTAGGTCATTTTCGTCCTCCATATGTTTATTCTAATCCAATAAGGGTTTTTAACTAATCTTGTGCATCCAATAAGTGATTTTGTGTCATTGGATTAACATTTAGGTCATTTAATTCCTCCCTAGGCTTATTCTAATTCAATTTGGATTTTCAACCAATCTTGTGCACCCAATAAGTGATTTTGTCTCATTGGTTGAACATTTAGGTCACTTACGTCCTCCCTAGGCTAATTCTGATCCAATTAGGGTTTTTAACCAAACTTGTGCATCCAATAAGTGATTATGTGTCATTGGTTTAACATTTAGGTCATTTTCGTCCTCCCTAGGCTTATTCTAGTCCAATTAGGGTTTTTAACCAATGTTGTGCATCCAATAAGTGATTTTGTGTCATTGGTTGAACATTTGAGACATTTCCATTCTCCTTAGGCTTATTCTAATCCAATAAGGGTTCTTAGCCATACTTGTGCATCTAATAAGTGCGTTGGTGTCATTGGATTTACATTTAGGTCATTTTCGTCCTCCCTAGGCTTATTCAAATCTAATTAGGGTTTGTAACCAATCTGGTGCATCCAATAAGTGATTTTGTGTCATTGGTTGAACATTTAGGTCATATTTGTCCTCCTTAGGCTTATTCTAATCCAATTACGGTTTTTAACCAATCTTGTGTATCCAATAAGTGATTTTGTATCATTGGTTGAACGTTTAGTTTATTTTCGTCTTCCAAGGTTTATTCCAATCCAATTAAGGTTTCTAACCAATCTTGTGCATCCAATAAGTGATTTTTTGTCATTGGTTGAACTTTGAGGTCATTTTCGTCCTCCCTAGGTTTATTCTAATCCAATTTGGATTTTCAACCAATCTTGAGCACCCAATAAGTGATTTTGTGTCATTGGTTGAACATTTAGGTCATTTTGGTCCTCCCTAGGCTTATTCTAATCCAATTAGGGTTTTTAACCAATCTTGTGCATCCAATAAGTGATTTTGTGTCATTGGTTGAACATTTAAGTCATTTTCGTCCTCCCTAGGCTTATTCTAATCCAATAAGGGTTTTTAGCCAATCTTGTGCATCCAATAAGTGCGTTTATGTCATTGGATTAACATTTAGGTCATTTTCGTCCTCCCTAGGTTTATTCTAATCCAATTAGGGTTCTTAACCAATCTTGTGCATCCAATAAGTGGTTTTCCGTCATTGGTTGAACATTTACGTCATTTTCGTCCTCCCTAGTCTTATTCTAATCCAATTAGGGTTTTTAACCAATCTTGTGCATCCAATAATTGATTTTGTGTCATTGGTTGAACATTTAGGTCATTTTCGTCCTCCCTAGGTTTATTCTAATCCAATAAGGGTTTTTAACTAATCTTGGGCATCCAATAAGTAATTTTGTGACATTGGATTAACATTTAGGTCATTTAATTCCTCCCTAGGCTTATTCTAATTCAATTTGGATTTTCAACCAATCATGTGCACTAAATAAGTGATTTTGTGTCATTGGTTAAACATTTAGGTCATTTTAGCCTCCCTAAGCTTATTCTATTGCAATTAGGTTTTTAACCAATGTTGTGCATCCAATAAGTGATTTTGTGTCATTGGTTGAACATTTAGGTCATTTTTGTCCTCCCTAGGCTTATTCTAATCCAATTACGGTTTTTAACCAATGTTGTGCATCCAATAAGTGATTTTGTATCATTGGTTGAACGTTTAGGTTATTTTCGTCCTCCAAGGTTTATTCCAATCCAATTAAGGTTTCTAACCAATCTTGTGCATCCAATAAGTGATTTTTTGTCATTGGTTGAACATTGAGGTCATTTTCGTCCTCCCTAGGTTTATTCTAATCCAATTTGGATTTTCAACCAATCTTGAGCACCCAATTAGTGATTTTGTGTCATTGGTTGAACATTTAGGTCATTTTGGTTCTCCCTAGGCTTATTCTAATCCAATTAGTGTTTTTAACCAATCTTGTGCATCCAATAAGTGATTTTGTGTCATTGGTTGAACATTTAAGTCATTTTCGTCCACCCTAGGCTTATTCTAATCCAATAAGGGTTTTTAGCCAATCTTGTGCATCCAATAAGTGCGTTTATGTCATTGGATTAACATTTAGGTCATTTTCGTCCTCCCTAGGTTTATTCTAATCCAATTAGGGTTTTTAACCAATCTTGTGCATCCAATAAGTGATTTTGTGTCATTGGTTGAACATTGAGGTCATTTTCGTCCTCCCTAGGTTTATTCTAATCCAATTAGGGTTTTTAACCAATCTTGTGCATCCAATAAGTTATTTTGTGTCATTGGTTGAACATTTAGGTCATTTTCGTCCTCCCTAGGCTTATTCTAATCCAATTAGGGTTTCTAAACAATCTTCTGCATCAAATAAGTGATTTTGTGTCCTTGGTTGAACATTTAGGTCATTTTCGTCCTCCCTAGGTTTATTCTAATCCAATTAGGGTTTTTAATTAATCTTGTGCATCCAATAAGTGATTTTGTATCATTGGATTAACATTTAGGTCATTTAATTCCTCCCTATGCTTATTTTAATCCAATTAGGGTTCTTAACCAATCTTGTGCATCCAATAAGTGGTTTTGTGTCATTGGTTGAACACTTATGTCAGTTTCGTCCTCCCTAGTCTTTTCTAATCCAATTAGGGTTTTTAAACAATGTTGTGCATCCAATAATTGATTTTGTGTCATTGGTTGAACATTTAGGTCATTTTCGTCCTCCATAGGTTTATTCTAATCCAATAAGGGTTTTTAACCAATCTTGTGCATCCAATAAGTGATTTTGTGTCATTGGATTAACGTTTAGGTCATTTAATTCCTCCTTAGGCTTATTCTAATTCAATTTGGATTTTCAACCAATCTTGTGCACCCAATAAGTGATTTTGTGTCATTGGTTGAACATTTACGTCACTTACGTCCTCCCTAGGCTTATTCTAATCCAATTAGGGTTTTTAACCAATCTTGTGCATCCAATAAGTGATTTTGTGTCATTGGTTTAACATTTAGGTCGTTTTCGTCATCCCTAGGCTTATTCTAGTCCAATTAGGGTTTTTAACCAATGTTGTGCATCCAATAAGTGATTTTGTGTCATTGGTTGAACATTTAGGTCATTTTCGTCCTCCCTAGGCTTATTCTAATCCAATTAGGGTTTTTAAACAATCTTGTGCATCAAATAAGTGATTTTGTGTCATTGGTTGAACATTTAGGACATTTTCGTCCTCCTTAGGTTTATTCTAATCCAATTAGGGTTTTTAATTAATCTTGTGCATCCAATAAGTGATTTTGTATCATTGGATTAACATTTAGGTCATTTAATTCCTCCCTATGCTTATTTTAATCCAATTAGGGTTCTTAACCAATCTTGTGCATCCAATAAGTGGTTTTGTGTCATTGGTTGAACATTTATGTCAGTTTCGTCCTCCCTAGTCTTTTCTAATCCAATTAGGGTTTTTAAACAATGTTGTGCATCCAATAATTGATTTTGTGTCATTGGTTGAACATTTAGGTCATTTTCGTCCTCCATATGTTTATTCTAATCCAATAAGGGTTTTTAACCAATCTTGTGCATCCAATAAGTGATTTTGTGTCATTGGATTAACGTTTAGGTCATTTAATTCCTCCTTAGGCTTATTCTAATTCAATTTGGATTTTCAACCAATCTTGTGCACCCAATAAGTGATTTTGTGTCATTGTTGAACATTTACGTCACTTACGTCCTCCCTAGGCTTATTCTAATCCAATTAGGGTTTTTAACCAATCTTGTGCATCCAATAAGTGATTTTGGGTCATTGGTTTAACATTTAGGTCATTTTCGTCATCCCTAGGCTTATTCTAGTCCAATTAGGGATTTTAACCAATGTTGTGCATCCAATAAGTGATTTTGTGTCATTGGTTGAACATTTAAGACATTTCCATTCTCCTTAGGCTTATTCTAATCCAATAAGGGTTCTTAGCCATACTTGTGCATCTAATAAGTGCGTTGGTGTCATTGGATTAACATTTAGGTCATTTTCGTCCTCCCTAGGCTTATTCTAATCTAATTAGGGTTTGTAACCAATCTGGTGCATCCCATAAGTGATTTTGTGTCATTGGTTGAACATTTAGGTCATTTTCGTCCTCCATATGTTTATTCTAATCCAATAAGGGTTTTTAACTAATCTTGTGCATCCAATAAGTGATTTTGTGTCATTGGATTAACATTTAGGTCATTTAATTCCTCCTTAGGCTTATTCTAATTCAATTTGGATTTTCAACCAATCTTGTGCACCCAATAAGTGATTTTGTGTCATTGGTTGAACATTTACGTCACTTACGTCCTCCCTAGGCTTATTCTAATCCAATTAGGGTTTTTAACCAATCTTTTGCATCCAATAAGTGATTTTGTGTCATTGGTTGAACATTTAGGTCATTCTTGTCGTCCCTAGGCTTATTCTAATCCAATTACGGTTTTTAACCAATGTTGTGCATCCAATAAGTGATTTTGTATCATTGGTTGAACGTTTAGGTTATTTTCGTCCTCCAAGGTTTATTCCAATCCAATTAAGGTTTCTAACCAATCTTGTGCATCCAATAAGTGATTTTTTGTCATTGGTTGAACATTGAGGTCATTTTCGTCCTCCCTAGGTTTATTCTAATCCAATTTGGATTTTCAACCAATCTTGAGCATCCAATTAGTGATTTTGTGTCATTGGTTGAACATTTAGGTCATTTTGGTTCTCCCTAGGCTTATTCTAATCCAATTAGTGTTTTTAACCAATCTTGTGCATCCAATAAGTGATTTTGTGTCATTGGTTGAACATTTAAGTCATTTTCGTCCACCCTAGGCTTATTCTAATCCAATAAGGGTTTTTAGCCAATCTTGTGCATCCAATAAGTGCGTTTATGTCATTGGATTAACATTTAGGTCATTTTCGTCCTCCCTAGGTTTATTCTAATCCAATTAGGGTTTTTAACCAATCTTGTGCATCCAATAAGTGATTTTGTGTCATTGGTTGAACATTGAGGTCATTTTCGTCCTCCCTAGGTTTATTCTAATCCAATTAGGGTTTTTAACCAATCTTGTGCATCCAATAAGTTATTTTGTGTCATTGGTTTAACATTTAGGTCATTTTCGTCCTCCCTAGGCTTATTCTAATCCAATTAGGGTTTTTAAACAATCTTCTGCATCAAATAAGTGATTTTGTGTCCTTGGTTGAACATTTAGGTCATTTTCGTCCTCCCTAGGTTTATTCTAATCCAATTAGGGTTTTTAATTAATCTTGTGCATCCGATAAGTGATTTTGTATCATTGGATTAACATTTAGGTCATTTAATTCCTCCCTATGCTTATTTTAATCCAATTAGGGTTCTTAACCAATCTTGTGCATCCAATAAGTGGTTTTGTGTCATTGGTTGAACACTTATGTCAGTTTCGTCCTCCCTAGTCTTTTCTAATCCAATTAGGGTTTTTAAACAATGTTGTGCATCCAATAATTGATTTTGTGTCATTGGTTGAACATTTAGGTCATTTTCGTCCTCCATATGTTTATTCTAATCCAATAAGGGTTTTTAACCAATCTTGTGCATCCAATAAGTGATTTTGTGTCATTGGATTAACGTTTAGGTCATTTAATTCCTCCTTAGGCTTATTCTAATTCAATTTGGATTTTCAACCAATCTTGTGCACCCAATAAGTGATTTTGTGTCATTGGTTGAACATTTACGTCACTTACGTCCTCCCTAGGCTTATTCTTATCCAATTAGGGTTTTTAACCAATCTTGTGCATCCAATAAGTGATTTTGTGTCATTGGTTTAACATTTAGGTCATTTTCGTCATCCCTAGGCTTATTCTAGTCCAATTAGGGTTTTTAACCAATGTTGTGCATCCAATAAGTGATTTTGTGTCATTGGTTGAACATTTAGGTCATTTTCGTCCTCCCTAGGCTTATTCTAATCCAATTAGGGTTTTTAAACAATCTTGTGCATCAAATAAGTGATTTTGTGTCATTGGTTGAACATTTAGGATATTTTCGTCCTCCTTAGGTTTATTCTAATCCAATTAGGGTTTTTAATTAATCTTGTGCATCCAATAAGTGATTTTGTATCATTGGATTAACATTTAGGTCATTTAATTCCTCCCTATGCTTATTTTAATCTAATTAGGGTTCTTAACCAATCTTGTGCATCCAATAAGTGGTTTTGTGTCATTGGTTGAACATTTATGTCAGTTTCGTCCTCCCTAGTCTTTTCTAATCCAATTAGGGTTTTTAAACAATGTTGTGCATCCAATAATTGATTTTGTGTCATTGGTTGAACATTTAGGTCATTTTCGTCCTCCATATGTTTATTCTAATCCAATAAGGGTTTTTAACCAATCTTGTGCATCCAATAAGTGATTTTGTGTCATTGGATTAACGTTTAGGTCATTTAATTCCTCCTTAGGCTTATTCTAATTCAATTTGGATTTTCAACCAATCTTGTGCACCCAATAAGTGATTTTGTGTCATTGGTTGAACATTTACGTCACTTACGTCCTCCCTAGGCTTATTCTAATCCAATTAGGGTTTTTAACCAATCTTCTGCATCAAATAAGTGATTTTGTGTCCTTGGTTGAACATTTAGGTCATTTTCGTCCTCCCTAGGTTTATTCTAATCCAATTAGGGTTTTTAATTAATCTTGTGCATCCAATAAGTGATTTTGTATCATTGGATTAACATTTAGGTCATTTAATTCCTCCCTATGCTTATTTTAATCCAATTAGGGTTCTTAACCAATCTTGTGCATCCAATAAGTGGTTTTGTGTCATTGGTTGAACACTTATGTCAGTTTCGTCCTCCCTAGTCTTTTCTAATCCAATTAGGGTTTTTAAACAATGTTGTGCATCCAATAATTGATTTTGTGTCATTGGTTGAACATTTAGGTCATTTTCGTCCTCCATATGTTTATTCTAATCCAATAAGGGTTTTTAACCAATCTTGTGCATCCAATAAGTGATTTTGTGTCATTGGATTAACGTTTAGGTCATTTAATTCCTCCTTAGGCTTATTCTAATTCAATTTGGATTTTCAACCAATCTTGTGCACCCAATAAGTGATTTTGTGTCATTGGTTGAACATTTACGTCACTTACGTCCTCCTTAGGCTTATTCTAATCCAATTAGGGTTTTTAACCAATCTTGTGCATCCAATAAGTGATTTTGTGTCATTGGTTTAACATTTAGGTCATTTTCGTCATCCCTAGGCTTATTCTAGTCCAATTAGGGTTTTTAACCAATGTTGTGCATCCAATAAGTGATTTTGTGTCATTGGTTGAACATTTAGGTCATTTTCGTCCTCCCTAGGCTTATTCTAATCCAATTAGGGTTTTTAAACAATCTTGTGCATCAAATAAGTGATTTTGTGTCATTGGTTGAACATTTAGGATATTTTCGTCCTCCTTAGGTTTATTCTAATCCAATTAGGGTTTTTAATTAATCTTGTGCATCCAATAAGTGATTTTGTATCATTGGATTAACATTTAGGTCATTTAATTCCTCCCTATGCTTATTTTAATC